>CAXIVR010000007.1:121274401-121874401 GCA_964035755.1 Teleogryllus oceanicus
TTTCTCCCACTTCGTGTTAAAATATATTCAGTTTCTGACATACCACAAAAGCATAATCATTTCGAACATTTTTCTGTACTGAACACCCAAGACCTTGTTTCTGAAGATCTTGTTCAAGATGCATAATGCTTCTCCGATTGTATAACTATCATTAACTTTCGATGATACTCAAATAAGATTGCAAAGTGTTTATGGGCAGATCTGGCTGTAAGAGAACGTCCGAGATTCCAATAACTTTCCACGAAGCGATTTCACATGGAGACGCTTTCAAATATTTTGTAAAATCCGCTACACGTTGAAAGACGCACCTATCACTACGAATTAAGAAAGGTTTTGATAATATATTTCCTAAGCGATGAAGATGTTCCTCCATGCCTAAGCTGAGATATCGGTATACACTACGCTGGGTTCATTGTTCGTCCACTAAGAGTCCATTGACATGCATCTGTTAATAGTAGGCCTTAAGTTATTGAAACACTTGTGTTGTAATAACGCTTATTACGACATTGGTCGCAATTTCTAAAACTTTGTCTGCATTGTACAGCATCGATCTCAAAAATCGATCGTATCTTCTGATATCTGCTGTTGCATCAACAACAAACGGGATTGTTTCTCACAAAGACATGTCGCAGATGCTAACAGGATATTATCTTTCGGTTCCTGTTGCAATCATTTCTCAGTGTTCGAAGTATACGACTTTGTGTATAAGCTGATAATTTGGTCTTTTGAAATTTGGAAGACGTATAGCCTAAAAAGTGTTAAAAACAATGAAATTAAAAGAAACAGATTCGTTTTAGAAAAATTTAACCCGATGAAAAAAAAAGAACAAAAAGATATGTTAGAAATGAAAGAGCTTGATAATGCATTAAAATTCCCCAAAAATAGGAAAGCCTGTCGTTTTGATGGGGTTAACGTAGAATTAATGAAATATGGAGGTATATTACTAAAAAGTTACTTTAAAGGAAAATAATCAGTAAAGACAGAGATTTGCTTCAAAATTATGAGAACAAGTGACGCATTGTAACTACCTAGGTGTGAAATTATAATGGAAGAGAGAGGGAGGTCACCAGCAAACTTCATATATATCAAGCAGTATGTGGAACTGTAAGTAGAACGTTTAAAAAGAAAGCCTGAAAAGAAAACATTAAAATTTTATGATAGTATGCTGCCCCCTCCAAGGTTTACTGCATGGATGTGAAACTTGGGTTCATAAACAAGAAGATTTTAGGAGGATTGAATCAGCAGAAATGAGATTTTTGAGAGGAGTAAAGGGCTACACATTAAGAAACCAAATAAAAAGTGAAAAATAAGCGAAGAACTAGGGCGGAAAGAAACAATACATGGGAAAATTAAGAAGTACAGATAGTAATGGGCGACACATATTGGAAATATATTGCAAGAGAGACTTCCAGTGAAAACCCTGAACTATAATTCGAAAGGAAAGAGAAACATTGGAAGGCCAAGAATGAGATGGAAAGAGGCTGGAATACGCAATATGCCTAATCCGTAAAGAAAGATGATGATAATGATAAGATAAAATCTGAAATTCTGTACATTCAATTAACTCTGCCCTCTAAGTAATTCGTAATTTTATAACCTGCATTGAGTGCCACATTGATGGCCAGAATGAAGAAGTTAAAATTTAACGTTAGTGTCTCACATATTTTGATGGGGTGACTGTATGGGTGATCTGGATGATGTGAGGTACGCGAAGTGTCAGAAGAGAGTAAGACCATTACGATATGAGAACATAATGGTCGTTGCGAGTTTAATGATTATGAAAATGTTGATGATACCATGGCAAATGATTGCGCTCGAATGAAGACTGTTCGAGAAACCAAACTAGACCTTTGTGGAATGTGGAAAGCCTTGCAATTATACAAGGACACAATTCATCACGTATTGATATCGAATACTGAGACCTGCCTAAGAAGTCCCTCTAAGAGCAACAATTTGTATTTTGTTTAATGTTGATATAATAAATGATATTTATATAAGACATTAATAAAGAGGTTCGATGGGTTTACGTGTCAAAGAAGACAACTTGGTGTGATATTACGGTGAGTGAAATAAATTTTTCGGTTTACAAACACTCGCAGGAATGGAATGTGCCTGCCCGAGACCTGTTTTGGGACTCGTTCTCCCAACATACAATTTTTTTTTCGTGTTTCCGGGCGCGTCAACTACTTTGGTCATTAGTCCCGTTAGTGTAGTGCATGTTTTTCTCGGGAGATGGCGGTGGTCTTCCCCTTCTGGATGGCGAGATCCGGCGCCGACCTACCGTCGGCTAGACTCCAGGCCGTGTATCAGGCCGCACTAAATTCGCAATATGGCAGCTTGAAAGATTTCCTGTCGGAATAGCCAACTTATGAAACTATAACTCTGATCAAGTCTCTCGCTTTTGTTTTGTTTGTTGTCTCATTCACAATCCTCGCGCGGTCTCGAGTCTTGTCCACTGTTCAATAATACATGTTTCGTTTTTCGGTAGAATTAAAAAGAGACGTTCATCTATAAACGAATATTAACTCTGTGAATAATTATTAAGTTAATTAAGAATTGTCATTATCAACTACTGCGAGCTTAAGAAGTGTTAAAAAGTGTCAAGTGCAAATGAAAAATACAACCTCAAAAGTTATGTACGGTCATACTTCTATGTTATTAATGCTTTTGAGATGTGTGTCAACAGTTTCTTCACGTTTCGAAGTGGTAGTAATGAGTTTTATTGAACGCAAATAAATACCACAATTATTGAAGTTAATTAACGTGATATACATGGTAGTTTTTAAGTGATCCAATGAAATGTTCCTAACAGTCCAGTTTGTAAAAATACATCCATTTAATTTATCTGTTCAATTATTCATTGTTTTCAAAAGTAAGTTCAAAAAAAAAGAAAATCATCAAGTAAGTCTCAATAACTTATCCATGGTTACCAGAGACAGTCTTTGAAAACGTGTTATCTTCAAAGGTTCAGTATTAAGTATAGACCCAGATGTTGTTAGGCTTACCATTATTTTCCAGTTATAATTAAAATGAATTCAGAAAAATAATAATAAATATAATATAATTCATTTAAAACAAGAAATACTAAAGGGAACTTAACATCAACAAATAATGAACCACTATAACTATTTCAATTAACTTTATTATTATTACTAAAGAAAACAATTGGAAAATAAGAAATAAAACTCAAAACCGCCTAGTACTACTAAATAAATAAATTGAACGATAAAACGCAAAGAACGAAGAGCACCAAAACGCAAAATGCAAATCTTTAGCAACACTCGTAAACTAACACAATTTCACTTGGATGGCTTTAAATGTTGGCGGTATCTACGGAAGTAGTCATTGTTTCATTGCAAACTTAAGTTTTAAAAAAATGTCCCTACCGCTTGAAGGTAATATACTCAGGGTATTTGTGTGACGGTTGGCAACAACTTTAGCCAACCTAAAACGAATCGAAACTACCCTAAATCGAGTATAAATGTATGTTCTCATCCGACAGTGACATTTTTCAAAAGTTGTCCCGTTAGTTCGGCTTTTTAGCTGGCCAGCAGTTTAGTGGGGTTTCCCCCTAACCAGGACTCTCCCACCAGCGGGGCACCGCTCCAGCCGGGACAAGCTCTAAGCTCCCGACCGGTCTCCCGGAATATGTGGTAGTGTAGTGCATGTTAGTGTAAGTGTGTGTGTGTAAGGGGGAGAGGATAGGACAAGTAAGAGGAAGGACAGAACGTGCGCGGTTCGTGGCCCGTTTGGTAGGGTACTGCTCCGACATTCGCCTGGTGTTGATCGGAGAAACCACGGAAAACTACCGATCAGAGCAGCGCTGAATTCTCTCAGACAGCAACTGAATTCGACCTAGCTGAAAAGCTAGTGTCGAAAATCCTGCCGCCATCAGGACTCGAACCTAGGACCTCCCGGTCAGAGGCGCTGCAGTGACATCAGTTGATGCACTGAGCTACCGCTCCCGGTTCCCAACATACAAACGAGCTAGTACGCTATGAACAGATTTGAAAATATAATGCGATTTATTCGTTTTGATGACTAGAGAACCAACGTTTTAGATTACAAGTAATAAATCGCTGCAATAATCTCGAATGCAATGCCACGTTTTAATAACAATTGAAAAAAATATTATTGCTCTTGAAACATTGCATGTGATTTCATCCCTATCTAGGCCCGCTGAGTCTGGATTAATACATCACTCGGGAACCACCAAAAGCGCCGTAAATTATTTTGTGGATGTGAATACTCAACAAGTAAAGCAATTGATGGAATAATATGCGGGAGTAAAGCTGCGAATGAAGATACTGCATACATTACTGTATTGTGATACTGATTTTATAGTGACCACTTACACTACTTCATCAGTGGATTGCCAGTGTTTAGTAGAGTCATAAAAGATTCTTCTCAATTTTGTTTGTTGAGTGAAATTTGTGTTATCAGAAAACCGATTGACTGTCATAGTTCCAGTGCTCATACCTTACACTCTAATTTGGTTGATTTTTGACAATCGAGTTACATTGTCTTGAACATACTGAAATACCACATTCTCTTTCTATCCTGAATTAGTAGTAATAATTTTTAATACAAATATCTCAGTTAATTTCTATTCATATTTATTTTCGTTAGCTCAGTTTTTAAATGTTTATACTTAACAATACCCTTTCTGGTACGATGTGTGTCTGGTTCTGGTATTTATATTGGTGACTATTCTTATACTCATCAAACCAATTATAAAATAATATCCCGTAAATTTAGAACTATGCCAGGAGCAATGTCTACTGTCGTTTAATTCTCATATCAGGGTGGCCAGCGAACCTGAAAACATTGAAAACAGAAAAAAACGGGGATTTGACAAAGCCTGGAAAAACCGGGAATTTGATTTGAAAACCTGGATTTTTCGTTATTTTCAGATTTACCCCAACATATTGTAACCGCTCATTAGTCGGTTTCATCATTCAAACAGCGCGCGATAATGGTAAACGAAGACCCAAAGCAGTAATAGTACCGCTGAACTCCAAGGAGGTGCGCCAGAAAGAAAAGGCATTCTATATTCTGAGTAAAAGTTCTGAACGCACTCAAGTAGCGGAAATTCAACATCCAATCAGGAACCGCTTTGAAGAATTTCAGACGGCGCGATCAGCACCGCAAGGAAAAGTTCTCTCTCTGCTGCGAACCTTCGAACGGTACAGACCAGTTTCTCTCTTTACTGCGAACCTTCGAACGGATCAGTTTCTTTTCTTTGCTATGAACCTTAGCACGCAACGGACCAGTACTGTCTTGCGTTGTATTTCGCTTGGACATTCTAAGTAGTGAGTGGCGTATATTTGTTGGAGACCGCCGTCGGGCTTTGTTGCTTTGCGAGATCGGCGAGAAGCAAACCGACGAAGAAAAGTACTTCACGACGCGAGAGGTTAATTCGACCTTGGACGCAGCCGGACCATCGTCGTCTTCTGGAGTGGCAAGAAAGTGTCTTCGCAGCGACGTCGTGAGTTAAAAAGATACGATTTCAAAACTTTAACAAAATCCCTTTTGAGAGGACAGTTGGAAGGCGGATAAATCATGCATTAGAATATAGATTTCATCTCACGTCGAGACGGAGATAGTTAGACGTTTAAACCACAGCTATTAAGCATAACTTATCAATATTTCTATATCGTAGCGAGAATTCAGATCAATTATTCATACGAAAAGATGTAAAATTTATTCCTTTCGATTTTTTGTTTAACCATTTTATTTGTTCTTGTAATAAATATTCTTTTTTTGCAATACATAATTTAAATTGAGTTAATTAAATGATAAAGAGGTTAATAAATTATGTGATAGTGTAACCGCTTAAGGGACCTCATTCATTGTATTAGTTTATGTGATGGGTATATGAAAAAGGGTATATTGTACATATGAATTTTTCTTTCAGCAGTGTTTGTGATGTGATTTTTTTTTTTTTTTTGTGAATTGTATAAAAGTTTTTCGTTGTATTAATGTAAAACTATAAGATGATATTGGGTCATTGGAAGCATTTTTGTAAATAGAAAAGATATATCTGCAGTCAATTAATATTTTAGGAATTTGCTGAGCCATACAGCAAGTTAATTGAATTTATAGGTAATATGTAGATTAGTAACGAAATTGTACCACAGAAATTTGATAGAATATATCAAAACGTTCTTAAAGTTAAAAGTTAACTTGCCTGTTTTATTTAATATCTTAAAACAAGATAAAAGACGGACCCACTCCTGTAGGACTTCCTAAATTTTGGATATAACATTAAGTTATTGGAGTGACCCGCTCTTTTTTTTTTATTCCATAGTAGAGAGCGGTCACACATCTGGTATAGTATCCTTGAAGAAAAATGTGAAAGGTTACAATATAGCACAAATTCACATACGGCATCGTATTCAGTAAGCATAATTCATCTCAGTACTTGATAATGGCGAGTCTTAAAATAAAAGTATGTATGAAAGGTGTCACAAGTTTCCTTGAAGATTGTGATGTACACGACTCACGTATAACTCAACTTCAAACATTGAAAATTGAAAAAAGGGCAAAAATATAATTAACTTTCATTACTCTTTCAACTAATTATCGTTAAAAAGTTCGATTAGTTTTTACTTTCTCGTATACCTACGTATACACGGAGTAATAATATACGTAGTATAGTGAAAGTTAGGGAATGCTGCGCGAAAAAACGTCGGATTTTCGGCAGAAAAAAATCATTGCTGGGCTCTGCTAACGAAAAGTGCAAAAAACAAGTTGCTATATTAAGAGAAAAACATCCTCTCGTAGTGTAGCCAGAATCCCTGATTTGTGGGTCTTTGTGCCAATAACAACTGCAAGCAAAACGTTCGTCCGTCCGTCCATCTGTCCGTTCATAGTCTGGTGTATGTGAACAAACCTAGCGCCTAAACGATGCGTAGGACTTTTTCCAAATTGAAGAAACCCCTGTCGAAACTCAGCAATTTTGAAAACATTTATTAATTTTTCTTGGGGGGGGGAGACTTTATATGAAGCCCTAGGGACATTTTCAAAATTTTCTAAAAAATGGCTCCAATTTTTTCTTGAAATTTCCTGTAGGAATAGTTATATACACTTCTAAAGGTGGCATATGTCCGATTTTCAGGCTTAACTCTGAATTTTCGGAAATTGTAAAAGTATGAATTTTTTTCGGCAACTTCTTACAACTACTATATTGAAGATAGACTTTTTCCTTCAAATTAAAACTGTTGTCCATAAATACTACTTTAATTAAGGTCTTGTACATTTTTGTAATTTTCGTAATAGTGCTGTGATATTTGTATTTTTAAAAATTACAAAAATAAGATTTTCTCGAAAAGGCTCCAATTTTTCTTCAAATTCTTGGTACTGTTAGTGCCAAACGAACCCTATACGATGACATAAACAAATACGTGCTTTAGAGCCAGTTTCTTCACAGTATTATATTTATGACTACATGTGCTTTAAATAATGTTAAATAAATTTTCTCAAAAGCATAACAGTTTGTGTGAAAAAGAGCTCTAAATTCCGCATTTTTAGAAACGCTCAAACGCCATTTTCTCAAAATTGGCTCCAATTGTTTTCTTCATTTGTTCCGATAGTGCTTATTATACTGTTTAAGGTGACGATAAGTTTATTTTGGCGTATCATTTTGTTTTTTCAGAAATTATACAAATGTATTTTTTTAAAATGTCTTACGCCATTAATATGCACATTTCCATCAATTTGAACACATTATTGCATTTGTGAGGAGAAGAGCTTCAAACGACTTCAAATGAAGTTTTTCGAAAACCTAAGAGATTCCCATGAAAAAGCCTTCAGCTTTTACGCATTTACAGTAATGCTTAATCGCTATTTTCTTAAAAATGGCTTCAAATTTTTGAATGAAACTTTCTATTTTGGACGAGTTTATGCTTTCCTGTAATATTCTTGAAGTAATACTTCGGTTCTACTATTAAGAAACCGAAACGTTGAGAAAATGTCAAGAAAATGTACTTTCGGTGACGATTGATGGCAGTTGGTCAGAGAATGGAGCAAGATCTTGAAGCCAGTCCACACTAAAGAAATTGGAAAAACTAGCTACGAGAAAGTTTGTGCCATTCTGGTTTTTTATTTCAATACATACATTTACCATTATACATGTAAGTTTGACTTTCGATTAGTGTCGCACAACGTCTTTGATGACATCGGCGGTACCTCTGCTATTTTTTCGATCGAAACGACCATGTTATTCAAGGGGATAAATCCGTTCCGATCGAAACGTCCATCATATTCACCGGGAATTTTTACTTCTTTTAAAGAAGAGCGAAGCTATCTTTGCTTAGTCTATACGGATGTGAAGAGTGACAGTGTCCGAATTGTCATGGAGCACGAAGAAAATGAACATGCTGAGATCTTCACGGAGTTGCACGCCAGGAAATACGAGTAAACTCTACTTCCGTTGCTGCCTTGTTCCCCAAAGCAGCGCAGTTAAAGTTAAAATGTTGGTACAAATTTATGGTACTCATCTTTTTCATTTTTTCTTTCATGTAAAGTATTAGAAATAATGCTAAAATAATCCACACACAATCAATTCAAAAGAAGCGGCAGTGTAGCATACCAGCTTTTATTTCGATAGCCAGGAACAGTAGTCATTTCATACTTTTACAAATGAAACTTACCATTAACAGTGATCACAATTTCTTGAAGTAAAGAAGAAGTTTGATAGTTCGAAGTTAATGTTATTACCTTCCATCAATGTACTTTCTTTTATAATAATGGAAATAACTTCCAAAAACCCCTCAAATTGTGTTCATGAAGCGCATGAAATTCGAAAGCGTGACTATGATGCCAAATTACACAAAAAATACTATTATTTTCGAAAAATTCAATAGACCCTATTAAAGATCAGTTTTTGACGACATTTCATTATGAAATACAATTGTATCTTCACAATTGAAATTATAAGAAAATGCAGAAAAATTCAGTTGTTGATGCCGTTTTCGAAAAAAATTGTTTAAACAAAATTCAGTTTTTCAGAAGACGCAGAATGTTTTTCAGTTTACGAAAACTTGACCATATTAGCCAACATGAGACCTGAATCATTCTCTTAATCGCCATTTACGCTATATAAGGTCCAAGTTTAATCAAACAAAATTGTGCCGCTTCTTAAGAAAAGTTGTTTAAAAAATTTCAATGTTTGACAAAATTTGAAAAAAATGCTCATATTTTGAAAAATCAAACATGGCATTATTTAAATGTCTTTGTTTGATGAACAATTATTCTTTAATTAACGTATATTTGTCTATTCTTTCCATCCATGGGTCAATAAATATTTTCTCTTCGACATTATTAGATGGACTTTCAATTCTTTAATTAAGGTATATTTGTCTATTCTTTTTTATAAATGTGTTTGTAATAAAAACAAAATGTATAAAATGTTTATTAGTCCATAAACCATCTAGATGATTTTCTGCAATTGATATTCCCGAATCGATCTGAACGAACTCGAGGCCTTGGGAGTTTAAAACGGACATTTTGATTTTTAGGAGTAATTTACACGAACCCTCAACATTATGTGAAATTTCTCGAAAATTGCTGGAATAAACTTTATTCCTGGGTAGCGTAAAAAACACTTAATCTTCCTTATACTTTACTAAAACTACGGATTTATATCCAGCTAGAGCAGAATTTTATCGTACTTTGGATGAGCTACTTAACCTCGAAACGAAATGAAACTGGGGAATCCCAGAATCAAAGGCTTCTTCCGGAAGGAAACTTGGAGTAAAACGCGGAGGTAGCGTATGGTCCGTAACCGGGACCGAAACTCAAATCGTCCAAGTCTCTGTTCGGAGTAAGCATGTATCGGCGTAGTGGTACAAAAGGAATTTAATGAATTCTAGCTGCTGTGTTGAAATGAAAAGACTCAGAGCAAAATTGAATAGTTTACTTCAAAAACCCGTCAAAAGCCAAAATTTAAAATGCGCTTTAGCGGTGGAATATTGTTTCATGAGGATAGACACATCGCTTATTCCATATTTACCTGAAAAATATTAATTTATTAACTGCTTTAATATTAAAATATATTTTGAAATCTGAACAATTGGGACACTTTTTCTCAATTTTCTCGACATGAGAAATTTGGCGTTGACGGGTTTCTGAAATAAACGATTCAATTGTGAGTTATAGAGGTTATAAATCAGTTTTGGCTGGTCCCCAAAAGCCTCGTTCGTATTTACATTTACAAGTTCCTGAATCCATCCAGAATATTTTGAGCAATGTTTAAACAAGGCTCACTGTTATCAATCTACAAATAGTTCATCTCTCATTCTAAATTTGTATGTCACTTTAAAATTTTTCGTTCTATTTCCTTAAGTGTAATTTTCGTGTCTGAAAATAGAAATGTATTCTGGAAATGTTAGGAAGCTAGAGAAGCATTCATTAAACCTGGTATGCTTTTCTGTCTCATTCAAATACGTGATGGTTAAACTATTTAAATACTACTTCAATTGTCGTTCATTGAGTGTCGTTCTTTTGATACGAATATAATTTGGTTCTAAAACTGCTGGGTCGAATTAAGGAAATTAAGGCCGATCAATAGTTTTCCGGAACCGGCGCGTGATCTTCCTTCCTCTTTTTTTTATCTTCCTCAACCCAAGACCGGTCGGGAGCTTAGAGCTTGTCCCGACTGGGGCGGTGCCCCGCTGGTCGGAGATACTTGGTTAGGGAATCCCCCGCGACGGTAGATAGGCACCAGATCTCGCCATCCAGCGGGGGAAGATCACGGCGTCCTCCTGAGCAAAACAACAACAACAAAAAACATCAACAAAACACGTTTAATATTTTGACCCGCCCGGAATCGCTAACAATCAATCACAGTTCATAATTACAGGGTCTGATAAGATACGGAGGCGACGGGGCGACGGCGACGGGCGACAAGGGCGACGGGGGCGCGGGACGCAGGCGGCGGACGGCGGGGGACGGCGAGGACGGCGAGGACGCGAGGAGCGAGGACGGCGAGGAGCGAGACAGCGGGGACGGCGCGGGCGGCGGGGCCGGCGGGGGCGGGGGGGGCGGCGGGGGCGGCGGGGCGGCGGGGCGGCGGGGCGGCGGGGGCGGCGGGGCGGCGGGGCGGCGGGGCGGCGGGGCGGCGGGGGCGGCGGGGCGGCGGGGGCGGCGGGGGCGGCGGGGGCGGCGGGGCGGCGGGGCGGCGGGGCGGCGGGGGCGGCGGGGCGGCGGGGGCGGCGGGGCGGCGGGGGGCGGCGGGGCGGCGGGAGCGGCGGAGCGGCGGAGCGGCGGGGCGGCGGGGCGGCGGGGGCGGCGGGGCGGCGGGGCGGCGGGGCGACGGGGGCGACGGGAGCGACGGGCGCGGAGGGGGCGGTTGGGGCGGCGAGGGTGGCGGGGTCGGTGGGGCGGCGGGGCCGATGGGTGAGAAGATCGCATTGTCCGCAACACGAACTGCACCGCGCGCCGCGTTTTGAATGCTAATAGAGCGCAAAACGGGCGTCGTTTACTCAATTAACAGCTGATTGCCGTCGTTATGTATTGACTTGGCGCGCGCGCCCCACTTGCCCAGCATTCGACCCCATTCCGGGCCCGCCCCCTCCAACCCGCCGCCCGCCCAGCCCAGGCGCCGCAAACACGGGCCTCTGATTCCGCGCGCTCTGCGATTTCTGAGCCGCTGCGGCGTCAGAGCGCGCTCGCCACGCGGCAGTGCTCTTCTTAGGCGAGTTGCATTCTCTGCCTTAAAAATCTCTCTTTAGCGTCATCTCCGGAATAGGGTGTGCAATTCATATGCAGATATGTCGCAACCATTATAATATGCAACCTTATATATAATTCTAATATCTGTTAAATTAATAACAAAATAAAAATTATTATAAAAACTAACCTAATTTTGCTAACTACAATTTCAGATAATTTATAAGGGTAGATTACTACAATCTACTACAAATACTTCTATCATTAATAACTCAAAAAAGTCACAAAATTCATGTCGCTTATCCTGGTACTTCATAGTTTTTACTAAATTGTGCAAGTAATCTTTAATTAATCTGACCTTCTTTGCCCTGCCTGACTTTACACATGTTCCAGTGACAGTGACAGATTTGTCGAGTTTTGACCAATTATTTTCAATATTTTGAAGTTGCAAAATACAAGCTACTTTCTTTCACGAGAGATAAATATTTTATCGTATTTCTGTTTTCTCTTTCACGGTAGTGTATGGAAATGTATGCAATGCTGCAAACTTGGATGTTAAGATGTATATAGAAATACGGTGTGGAGTTCCCTGACACCGAAAAAAGTGTCCCGATTATTATTATTATTATTATTATTATTATTATTATTATTATTATTATTATTATTGGCAGTTTAACTCTTCTGTGTTCCGCCACTCCATAGTATAGGTGTAAAATGTTGTAATTCTTAAAAAATATCTGAAAAATCGAATTGACTGCTTAGTATTCTATGCAGTTTACTTACCTTTCTGCGAAGAAACACTCAACAATACTAAAGTGTTTCCCCAATTATTTATTCCTTGGTTTTTACAAAAAAAAAAATAAAAAGGATAGCGGAATAAGGGGATGAAAAGTCCTCCAAACCAAATCGATCATCGCGATGCTCATACAAAGAGAGTCAACAATGCCGTAGATTCACAAAAAATCAGCCTCCTAGGGCAATCTGTTGCCGAGATACAACAAGCAACGTGTTTTTAATGTTTTATTTGTTTCTCAGCTTCTATTGCATGTATTAGTTTGAAAAGAATTGGAGAGACGGAGGAAAGTAGTTGAATTGTGAGGTATTTTCGACAACCATTTCTGATACCAAATTCAAATAAAAAATAAATAAATATTTTAATGGATTTTTAACGTGATAATGTTGGAGTACTGTCTCAGTTTTTTCTCCAAAATGTGTCTTATAACATTTTAAAACATTTTTTTCAGATTTTTAAACAATGTGGACGAATCTCTTGCCTATGAGCATCGCGATTATCGATTAGGTCTGGGGGTACTTTTCTCCCCCTTATTCGGCTATATCCTTTCTGAAAGCCAATCAGAAATCGTACGGACAATGTCTGTTCATACTACCTCGAGGAATGTGGATACAGCAAGACTGCTGGAGGATGAATTTTCCAATATACTCAAACTCCTTGGTCGCATGATTTTTATTTTGTTAGATTCGTTTTTCGACTTTTTTTCGACGAAAATGTGTCTCAATTTTCGTACATGTAGTCGGTTTTGTTCAGTTGATTACGATCCGAATCAACTCGATGGCGTTCATGCTCGGCTACTCATTTCCCAAAATCCTTCACTCCCCCAAACGGCTTATACGCTAATGATTCCATCTGTCTCTTGTTGAGTCATCATCGACTTGTGTGTTCATCCAAAACATTTCGTTCATGTCCATTTTTGGGTGGCTTGTTTATGTAGTCTGCCTCCTATGTAAGCCGCCCCGAGGGCAAAGAAATTTTCGAGTGCCAACCCGAGGTGAAAAATACGATTAAATTCGTGAAATCAAATGAATTTTTGGAAATATTTTTGAGTATCTAATGCGGATTAATCGGAATTCATTATTTTTTATGCGAAATAGTGTAACAGCTTTTTTACATTTGGTATCTGTCAGCATTTTTGAAATCATTAATCACGAAAACTGAGGTTCTTGTGAATGCACGTGGGATGTTCACGATTTGAGAGCACTACTATATCGTTCAAAACTGATAACAGGATGTAATTAAATGTATTCATTTTTAAATGGTTTACAAACTGAGATATAGCTGAAATATAAATGAATCATCGATTTTAAAGGAAAATGTCCAAATTAAACTGCATGTGCGAACATTACGTAAATTTAATCTAGTTCGAGGCCTTTTCATCGCTTAGTAGAGTCGGAAATCCACGGCAAGTGTATCATAGCTTTTAGCCTCATTTGCTCAGTTTATGACCGGTTTTTGTCAGGTTTATGGCCGCTCAACATAGCAGTCGTTCCCATTGTTCTTCATTGGTATTACGTCACTTGAGGTCCATGCCCCCATGCTAAAGTGTACAAAAAGTGCCTACGTCTAAGTATTTGTATTTACGTTTTCCTGTACTTGCATGCCGACTATAAATTATAATAACAAACAAATAGATCCAAACATCTCGAAACAAAAAGATCCTGAATACGGCAAAATGATTGTACTTTATGAGTAGTAGTTTATTTAAATAGGACCAAAAACGGAGATATAGTTTTCCGTGGTTTCTCCGTACAACACTCCGTACACAGGCGAATGTCGCAGCAGTACTCTAACAAACGGGCCACGGACCGCCCGCGATCTTTCCTTCCTCTTCCTGGTTTTATTCTTAGCCCTCCTCACACACACATACACTAACATGCACTACACTACTACTCATGCCGGCAGACTGGTCGGGAGTTTAGAGCTTGTCGAGGCTGGGGCAGTGCCTCGCTGGTGGGAGGTACTTGGATGGGGAAAACCCCGTTAGCCGATGGTAGGTAGGCGCCGAGTCTCGCCATACAGCGGAGGAAGATCACCGCCACCTCCCGAGCAAAAAAATACGCACTACACGTACGGGACTAATGACCATAGTAGTTGACGCTCCCGGAATCACTAACAATCAATCCGTGTGATGTAGTACAATATTTTATTCGAGGCCCTTTTTCAAGCATGTTTTCTTGTAGTTAAATAATATCACTGTCACGAAATGTAATGTGGTTATCCGTACGCATGGAATTATCTTTTGACATGCTTACGAATTACAAGAAATATATGTGAAAGAATGTAGGGAATCGTGGTGAGATGCAAAAGGGGTAAGAATGATCATAGAAAGCGTGCTTGTCGCATTCTTTTCGGAAATGAATCGAAAGTACCATCAACCATATTAGTAAACTTGAGAAGATTTATTCACTAATTAAACAATAAAACAGCATCAAGAAAATTTCAACAATTGTATTCCAGTTTTTGCAACTGTTTCGAGGAATACGTCTCCCACATCATCAGGCTAGAAACAACACCAAATGAAAACATAGATTAATCACGATAGAAAACTTATGCATACTACGTGTTTGGAAGATATTATAATTAATTACAAATGAATGTAGTTAAATATAAAATATCCAGTGTTGCGGCGGTGTCCGCCACACCAAAGCGCGCGCCGCGGAGTCGGCACGCTGTGACGTCAGCGAGCGTGAACTGGGCAGCCGAGCAAAGAAGGAGCCGGCCAATGAGGACGGAACGGCCGGCGCGCGAAGCCTCTACGAGGAGACGAGTCTTCGACGCGCAGCAAGCTATAACGGGCAGCCGCCGGGGGAGCGGCAGAACAGTGTAACGAGAGTAATTTGAGTTTTGATTGTGTTGAGTATTGTGATTGCGACGCGGCAGTGTACTAGGTGATTTATTCTGATTAACTGTGGTGAACTCGGCTTTGGACTTGGACTTCTACGGAACATCTGGTGACTCGGCTTTATTATATAGGTTTACTCTCTTTTGGATTTTTGGTGCAATTTTTTGTAAAGACAGCAAAACTGTAATAAAAACATTGTTATTGTTAATTTTCTGATTTCCATACATAACACCCAATATAAAGGTATGGAGGCTCATCAATGAAAAATCAAACAATAAATCGAAAACGTGGGAAAAATGAATGAATTGCTAAATTGCGTAGCAGCAAGACTAATACATACGGCCATGTTAACACAGCTGGCAATCGCCAAAGGATTGTCGGTTAACGGAAGACAGAAATATTTTAATAATAATAATAATAATAATAATAATAATAATAATAATAATAATAATAATAATAATAATAATGATGTCTTTATTAATGGCGAGGCTCAGGCCATAGGGCCTGCTCTTCCGCCTAACCACTGAGTCTACATTGATACAGAGTAGTAACATATAAGAGGAGAGGGAAATCTCTACATCTTTGGAAATATTATGTGAAAAAGGAGGGGAGCAAGTAAAGATACTGGAAAACCTAAGAAAGACCAATTCTAATAGGGGAAAATCAAAAATGGAAGATTAAGTATTCGAGGAACATGTCAAAGTGTAAGTCAAGATATGTAAGAAATAAAAAATAGAGAAAGAAATAAAGATAAAAGTCGAGATAGTAAGAAATATAAATTATTAGTACTTGAAAAAAAGGGCCTTTAAGTAACAAAATAATACTGACTCCTAATTGATGTGCGCGATAATGAAGATTTAACACGTTTCCTAGTTCCTAAATTAATTTTTATGAATTTTAAACTATTACAAATTCCTGTCTTATTTGTATATACACCTCGATGTTTTATTTATGGATTGCTCTTCGTGTTGAAAGGTAGCCCGGTAGCTCCAGATTCGCAAGCTGCAAGAGATAATCATTTAAATTCTTACACAACTAATTATGAAGTTCGTTGTGTCATACCGAAGGGGTATATTTGTCAATAACTGGTGAGTCAAATTATATTTCATTGACGAATATTAATTTTTTTTGAAACTGAACCACTTATGAGTGGTCTTTGCAGCCAACGAACGGTTGCACAATAATTACTGCTCTCGGAGCCTTCGAAACTGGTCTCTCACAGTATCAGTCGCCGCTGCAGTGGCGACCGGTGGGTTGCGAGGTAAGAGGGGTGGCATGTATGTTCAGTTGATTGATTGATTTTTTCGTGTTTCCGAGCGCGTCAACTGCTGTAGTCATTAGTCCCGTTAGTGTAGTGCATGTGTAGCGCGATAGAGTAGTTTTTCTCGGGAGAATGCGGTGATCTTCCCCCGCTGGATGGCGAGTTCAAACTTTCACATACATTTTACCTCTTAAAAATATTTCTTCAACGACGAAACCTATGGTTTGTAGAGTACAACCGATTTCTAATGATCGAGATTTTAATCCTTGCCTAAGACAACTTTTACGTGGATAATAGAAAGTACAATTGGGCTCATGCGAAAATAAGTTTTGAAAAAATATTTCCAACAAACAAAACAGTAATTTATGAAATCATATGAAAGGGTCGGTCTTCTTAGCTTAGTTAATATCCGAACAACTCTAATGCTTCCGTTTTAAGTATTTTTTGGGAGTATTTCACTGAGGTCCATCTAACGAACTAAAGGAGCAGCCGTCATTGCACCGCAGCCACCAAACGAATTCAGGAAGCTGGTACTCCATTGCGCCCCCGGCTTTGTCGATGGCTAGAGCCCCGACGTTTGGCAAAATACTACTATTTCATGACGTTTGAAAATAGGAATCATTTAATTGTGCTTCTGGAGTTGTATTGGTAGATTTCCATTTTTATCTATTTTAGCTTCTGATGCCTATTTTTGCCATTTTGTCTTATTTGGGCCTTTTCCTGATTTTACGTCGTTATTTTGCATTTTTTCTTCTTAAAGAGATTTAGATCCAACTATATATATATATATATATATATATATATATATATATATATATATATATATATATATCTCCAAGCCTAGGCAACACGAAGACAGGTTGTATTTTGTCTTCCTGTGAAAGCAGAAGTTGTGTTAAAAATAATTTTTGATGCCGAGAAGCTTTAATCGCTCACGAAAAATCTCATTCTACTTTCGAGAATGAGCTCGAATTCATTTTGAGGACGTCTCTCTGTTTATGGTACACTCTTTTCAGTGCTGGCGATTACACAAATGCGAAGAATGAAAAATGTAATTCTGTTTTCACTTATGCCATTTCAATATTTAAAAGGGAGTTCATAATATTATTTCGAAGAGACAGTGTCACGAATAAATCAAATTCGTAGTCATCATACTGGATGGTCCTGTGTCATGAAGATTACAGAGAATATCGTTTGACATTAAGAGCTAATCTAAATTTCAAAGTTAGAACAAAAATTTGAATCATTTTAATTAATATTTTTTTACAATAATTTCTTTCGTCTGTGATTTTTCATTGTTTGCACGCCTTTTGGCACGCCTCCTTTAGCGACAATAAATGCCTTTTTGCATGCATATTTTAGTGAGAATAAATGCCTCTTGGCCTGCGTATTTGGAGTAAAATAAATGGGCGAACTTCCGCGGTCTACCGATGAACTTCCGCGGTCTACCGATGAACTTCCGCGATGCGACGCGATGCGACATGATGCGACGCGATGCGACGCGGTGACGCGACGCGACGCGACGCGACGCGACGCGACGCGACGCGACGTGACGTGACGGCAGGACGTGACGGGACGTGACGGGACGTGGTGACGTGACGTGACGTGACGGCGGCGCTGACGTGACGTGACGGCGTGGCGCGACGCGACGCGACACGACGCGACGCGACGCGACGCGGCTCGGTCAGTCGGCGTGCCGGTGGCGCAGCTGACCCAGACAGACGATGGGACAGGTGATTTGAAACGGAGGGTTCGCGTGGTCGCACGCTTCGGCGATGTTCTTCGAAATTCGGTTTTCGTAATGCAAATGCAGTGACCGCAGCCATCTCCGCTACGCGGGGACGCATACAATGTTCCAGCGCTGTTGTCTGGCGCATTTCCACTCGGCGCTGCATGGCATCGCATCGCATCGCATCGCATCATCGGCGCTTATGCGGAATGTCTCGCTATAATGCTGACGTACTTCAAGCATTCCAGAGCTTAATAGATATTGATTTGCTCACAATGTAATCAATATCCGTGAACTTGCAGGTTACATTCCGCTGAATTGGATACAATGTCAGATCAATTTCCTGCTCCTCACACAGTGACGATTCTAAACAAACAGTTTTAGATTTATTTATTGCCAAACGTCACAAAAAATGTTAGCAATCATTTAATCTGAATTACTCTGTTTTGGTAGATTTGTGTGGGATGAATATTTATATTTAGTATTCTTAAAGGAAAGAATATTCGAAATGTCATGTTACTTACTGTTTATATTTTGATTGTATTATATTAACTGATCTTAGAACTATTTGGGCACGCCTTCATCTTCGAATTGGACTAGTAATCCCATTGGAATCTTCAGGATTAATGAAGCATTTTGTCTATCAAATTAAATATATTTAATAATATTAATTATCACGATTTATGATATAAATGCTGTGTGTTATATTTATTAATAGCATTTATGAAGACTTATAATGTATATGTTTATTTGAATTGTATACTATATAATAATTTTAGATTGTATACTAAACGCTCTCCGTTTCTGTTGAATTATTTCTGCAACCGGTTTCCAATTTATATCATTTTTGGGCGCCAGGAAGGGTTGCGATTTAAATTCACAGACCATCCCAAAGTGAAATTAATGTTATCCTACTAAATTGGCCAGTTTGGGTTCTTTCCGAAATAATCGCCAGTACTTACTTTCTTCCTATCGACGATTATTCGATCCCGATCCTGCCATACAGAAGAAAAGCGAGGAATCTGAAATTTGTTTCTGGAAAGAAACTATTAAACTATGGATTGCAAGATGCTAAAGAAATGATAATCAGCTTTTTCTTTCTAAAGGAAAATGAGAACGTTGTAAGTTTTGATATCAGTTAATTCTTTTAGCAACTTTATAAAATGTCACCTTAATTTATGACCAGTAGTAAAAATTATAATGTTGCTATTATTCTGTATTTATATATCCATGCTCTTGGACGATGAGGCCATGAAGAATCCACCACTCCGACCAATCTTCCTCTCTTATGTCTTGTTCTCGGTCGCTGCCAGGTCAATGTCCTTCTCAGCAATGGTACACGCCTACTCAGTGCAGAAGACAGTTTAAAAGTTCCAAATAGGAGTACGCACACAAAATATAAGTTCTCCTGCTCAATTGTTCCCATAAAATTCCATCAAGTCCGCATCTCATTTACAATGACCTCTACAGCTGATACACGGTACGTTCTAAGCTCCTCTCTCAAAAATTAAGTTCAGCCCTCCTGCTTTTCATACCTTCTTGTCTCACTGCCAAAACAATCTCCAGTTTCCTTCCTAAATGTACCCCATTGCACTGATTGACCCACCAATCCTACATGCCCTTTATCACAATCTTCTGTCCGTTACTTGCCACTTTTGCTATGATAATTTACTTCCCTTCCTGGTTGCTGAACCCTGCCTGCATGCCTATACCCCCTCATATTACACACTTTACGATGGATTTAATAAATGTTTATCACAATTCCAATAAGTATTGTGCTTTGACAGTCTGGTATGCAATACTATATCTAATAATAGACGTCGCAAGTAATAACCCGCTTTAATAATTTTGAAAATGGGCGCAATGCTTATTCCATGCTGGTTATTTTCTTTCTTAAATTCACATACACAACAAAGCTATATCCACCAATTTGTTATTTGTTGTATTATATGAAAAATCCCTTGCATGAACAACAATTTATTTTTACACGAAAGTAGTCTAAATGTTACAAGACTGATGCTGCAAATTCACACAACAGAGTGCACCTCTTTGGAGTTGTATCCCCCACAAGTCGTGTCTCATTACATGGCTTACACCAATTATTAGCATATAAAGGGTTAGAGAAATTAAAATTTTATGAAACAAATGTTGCTTTAAAATTAAATATTTTTATGTAGTTAAAGGTACATTTAATGGAATCACATAGAACAATAAATCTGTTTTTTAAATGTATTACATTTATTAAAACACTTCTATATGTTGAAGTCAAATAGTATGACTTATCTGAAATCTTTCACTTCAATATGAGAATCCTGCACTCACCAAGATTCCTTCAGCAATTGTATCCCGTAACTGGCAATTCATCATTTTAGAAAAGGCCTTTCCAATTGCTTCATGCCGTCTCGCCAATACAATGCCTGTCCACTTACCAGTATACCCCTCTCACAGAATAGGCGTGCTGTATTGCAGCCAAATCTGGCTTTTCCACAACAGACCAACCATCGCTGGACGCGACCAATCCTGGCGTCAGGCGTATCCGCTCTTATCATTGGCTTTTTGCTCCAGGTTCAGACACGTCCCCTTCCTCCTCAAGGTGCACCACTCCTAGTTATCTCAGGGCGGGCAATTTCTGAGAGTCAGTGACGGCGCTGCTCGCTAACGTGAGCAGGGAGGTAACAGGAGAGGAGGGGTGAGAGGAAATAAGAAGGAGGTAACGGGAGAGGGCACAGAAACCGAAACGGATTGGTGCGCGCGGGCGCGGGGATCCGCTCCGCCGGTGCACTGGACGTTGACCCTGGGCCCGGACGCTGGCAGACAGGGCAGCAGGTCACAGGAGAGGGAGGCTGTGACATTTTATCAGGTTCTTTACCACTTTGAAAATGGAAGTCTAATTCCTGGTCTCTAATATTGTAAGAAATTTGTCAGATTAAATTAACCGTATTCAAGAAAGTTTTGTTTCTTACAAACTATTTTAAAATGCTAATGGTTCGACAAAGACACTAACTATTACATAATAATTTTCAGGAAACACAATATAATGCATTTACATAATATACACATTTCCTATCAAACAAATTGAAATTCATGTCACGTATTTAAAAACTTATATTTTGACATTACGCCTTTATTGAAATGCAAGCAATACACACATTTTTGTACGCATTATGAAAATGTAATCGCCCCATTTTCTATATGGGCGAGTTGCATGCAAACGAGTAGTTTCGTTGATGATTACAAAATCACTGCGGGTGTCCCCCAAGTAGTTATCATTTGCAAATTGCTATTGTTAATATTATTTTAGACTATTTATAAAATTGATGCAATTTATAGTGATAATCGAACGAAAAGAAATAGGGAACCTCTCGCTGAAATATTTCAAAGAAAATATAATTATCACCTTCTTTATATATTTTTTTAAAGTTGCTATTTTTCTTTGCACTGCTGGGAAAGTTATATCTGTCCTTCAGTGATATTTTATTTGTTGTTATTTAAGGTATTATACAGGCAGCAATTACAAATCTGATATGGCTGAATAGGCGTAACATAATTAATTATTTTCAACATATCCATTACCGTAATATGAAATTGTAATAATTGATATCTTTGGCGTAAATAGCCTTAAATATAAACAGCAGATTTTTAATTCTTTTTAATTTTATTGAAATCTACGCAGAAGTTAAATATTTTCTTAAATATTTTTGGAATAACCACGTAATGCAAAAAGAATATAAATTTAGAAAACCTTAAAATGTTACAATCAGTATAATTTTCTTGAAACAGAGCTGTTAAGAGAAAAGAAACAAAAACTTGTTTTGAATAAACTTTAAAGATTAGATATTTAGTTAAAAAATTTCAATTCAGGACAATTTCCAATTAAAATATTTAAATGGAACACAGTGTTTCCAGATCTTGTATCTTTCAATTTATATTAGGTTTTATGACCTCCAGAAACAGTTTCTGAGTGTTTGGATCGATTCAGAAAGCTCTCTCATAATTCAAACATCCAGGAAACCTTGACACGGTTATCGATGTTGAACTAGAAACGGTTTTTATTCACGAAACACACCGTCCTTGTTTTCCTAATGGTAATTCTGAAATAATTTTATACATTATAAGATATACGCATGACAAACAATTTGTATTCACCAAGATCCAATACTTGAATGCATATCGAACCTGAAAATACACATTTGGTTTTAGATCCAACACGAGAAAACACGAGATTCAATGAGATCACCAGGTTCTCAAATCTAAACTAAACTACAGTCTTTAATATTTTCACGAAAATGAAACTTCATACCTTCTTTAATAATATAAAGAACTGTGTGTGTGCTCAAATATCTTGTCAATTACATGATTCAATATTATTCGCAAAATTTTCTGAAAATTAATTATAAAAATCCAGATTAAAAAAATATTTTTATAATTACACAAGATTAAAAAGTAAAAACATTAAAAGTATGACTAATTTTAAAATGATTAAATGACAAAGACAGTGTTACATCAAAAAAGCATAAAATTAGTTATAAAGGCATGTTAAAAATCATCCCCTTCACGCGTATTAGGATTTATACGTCCATAGCTAAGAAAGTTTAAAGTTTGCAGGAGGACAATGTAGCCCATCTCTTCTATAGTCAAACAAGCTATACCTTCTTGGCTCTTTCATTATCGCAGTGCACGAAGCATGCTTTACAGTAAGGTCTATTCTTCATTTCTGGGGATGGAAATTAGGTAACTGCACAGGATGTCCGTGCGAAGTAGCGGTATACCTGATCGAAGGTGAATAACAATTCTTGCCTCAGGCTTAAAAAGCCACGGGATAGCCACGACAAAGTCTTATGATCCTTGTGAGTTTGAAAAATTCTGCCACTCAACATCAAGTAAACGTTGGATAAAGTCTTGGTAGTAAGAGTAGATATTGCTATAAAGATGTCTTTCTGACATAGACCATTTTTTCCACCTGATGGAAGGATTTCATTTCCACTTATCCCCACGTGGCCAGGGACACGGGAAAGCGTAATTCAAATGGTGGAAATTGACGACCTCTTTCCCGATGTATTTGATGTTGGATATATGATGTCAAAGGTTTACTGGGAGAGAGAATGGACGACAGGAATGTAGCTTCACGGGTTGAGGCCATGAATTTCACCTCAGACATATAGATGTGTGTTCGTGATGTCGCCCACGTATTCTCCCTGAAGACCCCAAACATAAAATCACAGTGGTCGTTATATGACCTAGTAGTTAAAGAGACATGAAATATATACAAACAACAATTGTCAAGAGAAAATTCACATATTTGAATTGGACTTTCAATAATCGTTGCTAATAAAACCTAGGACTTTTATTCCTGGGTAAATATTATTATAAAACGGAAATTTAACTTTAATCAAATTAAATTTTTCATATATGGTCAACTAATTTGATTATTAATATTTATAACTTAATATTTTTCAACTCTCCGATTTCTACAATATTACCAATGATATTATTGTAGCCAATACATATTTTATTCACACTTTCTCTATTTCGTTGGTAAAATAAACATATTTATTCGACTAGTACCACTGATTTAATAATGCTTCTTTCATTACATGTTTATAGTTTTTTAAGCTGAGAACAGTGACGAAATAGTTGTCTAATATTGAGTTAAGACTTCATTAATTATTTCTATATTTTACACATTCCTCAGATACCTTTACTAGAAACAATGATATCAAGTAAAAATGGTATTTCAGGGTTTTGAAGGAAAATTCGACACGAAATCACGAACTCCTAAAAAATATTTCCAAAAGACTCTGCGAACATGTTATTTTAGACTCATTGTAGGAAAGGACCTGTATGTACATGGTACCGCAAAAATTAAAACATTGCGGCCACAAATCGATGTATTCTTTTTCCAAAATTGATATTATACTACTTAAGTTCATTGGGATTCTGAATCCAATGATATTCAATATTTCTGGAGAATTATATTTACATTATGCTCATATTGCATTAGTGGAAACTTTCTGAAAAAGAACTCTTTCTTTTTTACTTTACACTCTTCATTCAGATACACTATACCATTAGTACAAATGCTGCAGTAAATGTCACCTTTTATTATTAATATCTCTGGGATTTTCAACATTACAATTCTAATCTGAACAGATTTCTCTTGAATAACACTCTTCTTTACTCAGTATAACTAATTCTACAAATGAAGTTATAAAAATTATAAATGTTTTCCAAATTTGGAAAAATTGCTTTGCAATAAGCACTTCGTTTCCGTGAACACATAATCTAAATTTTCTCATATATTGACTGCACTTTCTTAGCCAGGTAGAAAGTTACGTAATGCTACGCGAAAAACGGCGGTGTCTGCGGAAAACGCATATTACACGGCCCTTGTACGACCAAAATGGATAAATCCACTTGCTAAATTTGAAACAAAAATCCTCCGTCAGTGGTGTAGCCCAGAATCCATGTTTTGTGGGTGGTTGATAGCGAAAAATCGACTGCGGTAGAATGTCTTGTCGTCGTCCTGAACAACGCTAATGGCTGTAGTTCAGCCGATTTTTTCACCCAAAATTGATACTCCCAATCAGTCTGGCTGATGTCATAAGCGCCTTGAATTTGAAACCGATATTCAATTGGGGAGAATTGCTACATGAAACCCCTGGGACATTTTCAAATATTCAAACAAGTAGCTCCATAATTTTTAGCCACATTTATGAGTTTTGGATAGTGGGAGAAGTTACATTTAGAGAATATTGCAGGTCTCATATTTGGTTTTAAAACTGATTTTCGTAAGTATTCCACCACAAGTAAAATATTGAAATTTAAGTTACCCGCCAGTAGAACTTTTTCCTTGAAGATAAGTTTTAAATAAGATCATGTGCAGTTTTTTCGAAACTTTTAGTATTTCAGCATAAGTTTCCGTGAAAATACGGTGAGAAAGTACGCTGTTTTAGCATCATGTGATTCTTTGGCCATCCTCTTCCCTAGACATTGGCTCTTCCTCGAATAATTTACGAGTCCACTTTCCAGTTTATTATGACAATGTGTGGTACTCAGAATTGCGGGAAAATAAAAATGTACTTTTCTTTCTATATAGAGAAAAGTTCGCATTCTATTAAAATATAATTATATTATATTAATATATTTAATATTCCCTATATTATATTTTATATTTATATTATATATCTGGTATATTTAAGCTTAAAGGATTGACCTATGAAAACGAAAAATATGTGGAAACGATTATGTTCTATTTAGCATAGGTTTTAATATATTTAACTACTTTTCTAAGTGGCAGTTGGAGCAGAAACCCTTTAGCCAGATAGTTGGCATCATGGGTACGCTGTCAGCTTACCATGAAACGTTGTGAGTTCCAGATCAGGAAGGTGATATTTTTTCTTTTGTTATGAGAATTGTGATTTCAGTAATAATATGTCAATATTTTATAATTAATAATAATTTTAGGAGCTAGGGAGATGTAAAGGCCAGGTTGTAAATCCCATCAGTGCGACGACAAATGCCGTTCTGTACTATCTGACCGGGCGCTGGTCGTCCCTATTTTCGAGGAACTCTATATATTTTGAAAGGTGCAGAAAAAAAAATTATAACTTTTCAAAACTACAAAAGGTGAAATGAGATCTTGCAGTTTAAAAAACTCTTTTTCCCAATTCATGTAATAGTATAATATTGCAGGCAACTGACGACAGAGAAAGAAAGTATATTACTGTGTAGTACAACTACTTCGTTGTTTGCTATCAGCATTGCAATTTCTTTGAAAGCAATCAATCAACTATTTACAAGATAATTAAAATATTATTAGCATTATATCATTCAGAAGTTTAGGTTACAAGTTTTCACTTGAATAGCAGATACAAATTTGTCCATTCTCTTAGTTGTGTTGGTGGTTTTAAATCCACATAGTTACTTCCTTAATACTACGCAGTTCTGCATTTCAGACTGGTGTTTCACGACAGGTTACAGTTCCAGTCTTATCAGCATGTCTCAGAATCACCTTGAAGAGAGATATGGGAGGGCAAGATAGCAGTTCATGGGATAAAGCTGCTTGCAGGCCTACAAGACGACATTCGAATCGAAATATGCTCTAACTAGAATCAACTATAGAATAGTATCAGCACTGATGATTCCATTATCAGAATGTGAGTTGCCTGTAACCACAAATGGAAATGTTGTACATCCATAGAACAATAAATTTCAGATAAATTCATTCTGTACCTCATCAGTGCTGCAAAATTGCCTCTGTGATAAGCTCCGTAGATTAAACAGCAGTAGATGATGAAGGGAATGGTTGCCAGTTCAAATCCTGCCGAATATGTATTTTTACACAGTTACATGGAACACATTCATCACTACCATCACGAGAGAGACATTCCAAAATTCTTGCAAGAGAAGAACAGACTTGTTTTATAAACGATAATGTAGATTATATTAAAGATTGTGTGCTGGTATCTTGTATTCCAAACAATGTGACACCAACAGGAATTTGGAAGAGATAGCTAAAATGTGTAATTATCTCAATTGCAATATCATTATCATATTTTTTATGTAATCATTAGAAATAATGTGAAAAGAGAGTCTGTACCAAGTTGTATAATCACTAGCCAATTTACATATTTAACAGTTCTAGAATGAAGTAAGTCATAACAAGTCTGTAGTTTATTATAAAATTTTGCAATAAAAGGTATTTTTCTTCCGTTCTTTATTAATTGAGAAAGAATATATATTTTTACACGTTTAACAAGTTCATAGAGACTATTACGAACTCATTAAAATTACCATTTTGTGTTTGTGACTTTGTGATAAATGCTAACAGAACGCATCCCTTAATTGTTTGTAACAATTTAATCAATTTTATTTCTTTATAGTCTTCTTAAAATTTTTGATGTAAGTCTTACGGTAGGTGGAACCACATTTCAAAATATATGAACTCCAAGAAACCTTAATAAAGTAGTACGATTTGACGTGGTCATGTAGAAGAAATCAATATTTTTATTATTATCTCCACATTTTTAAAATAAACAATGTTTTGATGCAGCCTTATCTTTGAGTGCAGGGTAGACTGAGACTAAGTGGTGAGCATTCAGTAATTTAATTTCACAATAAAGGAATTTTAATTATTTGAATTTATATCCAATGATTGTTCCCCTTGCTTGTGTAGGTGATCAATGCACAAATCACCTGTCATTTAGTCTCAATATGGAGAAAAAACAAGGAGAGTGCAGATTTCAGATCTCAAAATGTCTGGGATAATGTCGTTCTTTTAAATCTAAATATTAAATTTATTATAAAATTCATAAATATGATAACGGAGTTAGATATATAAATATATTATCATGTATTATTATTAAAAACATCAGTTGCCCTAATATTGCATTTTCCTGAAATTGTACTGCGAGAACGAATATGTTTAGAATGCTGATTTCTATTAGCCGTCTTAAATCTTCTCTCAGAAAATGGAGAAATTACAGAACAAATATTTCGTATTTCATTGAATGCATTAAGGCTTACCAGATTACTGAAGACCAATAACTCTCTCTCATGGCTTCAAATCGTTTGACACCGGGTTTTAAATCGGAGGTATTGAGGATCGAGTTCTGCGCAGTCTGTATCACATAACCTTCTGTTCCGCGTTTGTTTACTAAGTCTGAGAATTAAAGATGAATGTTTGGAAAATACGTGTATTTTATTTATTGTATAAGATCTTTGCTGAACTTTTATACTAAATAATGTAGCAATTAGTTTTGATCGCTTTATTACAAATATTTATACAAATGTGCATTTATTTTATATTTAGTTAACAAATTTAACCTAACCTCTTGAATTAAGATAATGAACGTTTTGACATACATTTGCATTCACTTCCAAAAAGTTTGTCACAACTCTGTCACTTTATGGGAAATGAAATATGAGAAAATGTTTATCCCGTTCATTAGTGATATCCATATTGTGACCCTGATAACCGTATTAATTTAATTACTAAAGATGTAATTCCCTTCGGACAGAATCAAACCCGCATCGTTCGATTTACGACCAGTTACTCTGACCACTGTTCCGAAAAAAATGCGTTTTACAGTTGGGTTCTTGGGCTCATTGTATTCCCCGCATTGATATTTGTCACCGCTGTCATCATTTACATAGAAGTCAATATGGGGAAAGTTTGAGACCTTTAAGTAATTGATATTAAGTTGTGACTTTTACACGGCATCATTACTTGAATTGTGACAAATGCTCATTTTTCTTGATTGAGTAAGCCACATTTCATATTTTGCAATATAGATCGTTTATATAAAAAATAAACTCACCTTGAAATGACAATCAGTAATGCAGAAAATTCAGTACTGTTTTTGTATCTCTCACCTTTTGGAACTGCTGTAATGCATTTAGATGGTTTTGAACTATGATAATTCGTTATCTCAGCACAAAGCACAACCCAACACTTCTCATTTTTACTTTCTACTCATATACGCACAGATTTACGTAGTATAAGTAGTACATTCGTATGTGACGTACTCATCGTAGTATATTCGTGCGTAGTACGTAGTAGAGAAAATTATGTATTACAACGGAAAATCGATTTCGCGATTAAACGGTAATACACGTTTGGAGTCGAAAAAGTGGTTTATGAAACCATCCATCCATCCGTCTGTACTAGCGCCTAAAACCACACTGTATGATCCTTTTCCAGGTGAAGACCCCTGTTTTTCTGGCTTAGTTGAAGCTTGGAATTTTAGAAAATCCTTGAAGTTGCGGTGCTTTGCTGGAAGCCTTTCGGACGTTTTTCAATTATCTCGAGACTTGAATTGCTCTGGTAAGATAGAGTCGTCACGCCCAGAAGGATGGCTGGATTCAATTTTCCATAGTTAACTCTCAATTTTCCGAAAATTTACAAAGATTTGAGCGTTTGGGGCGTCTTACCTGCGCTAAGGTGAACGATTTGTCTTTCAAATGAAATTTATTGTCCTGTTCATTCTGCATAACAATCATATGAAACTTTCTTGAAATGATGGCATTTTCGTGCAAAAATGACAATATTTGTTTAAAGGAATGGTTTGAAATGCAAACTGCAATGAGACCGTTTTCTTTCTTTATTAAAACGTTTCAAATGATTTCAAAATCGTACTTTTACTATTTCTTTCATTTTAAACAACATTCTTGTCTTCAGCCCAGCAAACTCAGCAAGTATCACTCGTCAGCACATTCTAATATATAAAACATTGTATAAGTGACTGCGAAAGTGACGTCATGTAGTGCGGAATTCTTGTTTGAAGAACTAGAAGACTCAAGTTTTACGATCTATTTCTTCCATGCAACTTTTATTTTTGACAATGTTGAGATTTTGGTACCAATGCTTTTCCTTTTCAACTAATTAAGAGGTATGCATTTTGTTGTCGTTTGAGAGTTTTCAAAAACAGATACGATTGTTAATAGTGTAACATTTGTATATATTAAAGAAAACATTACCAATAACACGAGAAAAATAAGAGTTTATTTTTATATAAATGATCAGTGATAATACATAAGCTAATGGTGAATTTCTGATCAGTAATCATTAATAAAATTCAAACAGAAAATACTACAACAAATGAGTTAGATGTATCGGGCCATTAATGAAACTTGTCTGCTAGCCCAACGTTATCACGTCTAATAATCTCACCTTAGTGAGGCGATAAAGGAGTTAGGCGTCAGGCTAGAACCAGAAGCGCCTGCAAAATTGCATAGTACTGAACTGAAACATTCTTAGTAGAATTAACTATTTTACTCAGTGCCGTAGATTTTATTGCTTTCTTATTGTCTCTTAGAGGTAATTTATTTAATATTTTAAATTGCAGAGAAGTGCGGAAAAACAATGAGTTTGAAACAAAATTCGTAGATTCTTAATTAGGTAAGTTCACGAAATGCTTACATTACGACTGTATTTGTTAGCGCAATCCAGCAGGTGCGTGGCTTCACAATAGAGGAGACGCGTGTTTCGAATCCCGTACGATATCAGCGGTTTTGCCGACGAACAATGAAATAAATTCCTAACTAACGATACCAAAGAGTATTCATATTCCTTTTTCTTTTAAGAAGATACCATTACAAAACTGCAGGAAAGAATTTGATGTACTTTCGATTACTGGTCGTTTACCAGGTCATTCTTTCTCATATTTTCTGTTTCTGGCCGTTTTGGTTTACATTGGTACGTTCAATTTTATTACAATCTGGCATCTGATGTACATCCTTTGCATTCGCACATTTATTTGTATCCACTTTGTAGTTTCTGGCTAAATTTTTTCTTTGCTTTTTAAAAAAATTCAGAAATACTTACTTCACTACTACAAAATATGAAGAACTAGAGAGTGCTCTAGGGAATGGACAGTTTCTCTTGTAGTGTTTATCTGTTTCCTTTGTGTGGACTGGTTTTGAGTTCTTGCAGGCTCATAAGAGTTCTTTTCGTTTCTCCTTTTAGTGACAGCATCTCTTCAAAATGCATTTTTTGCATTTCTAACTTTTCGGTTCAAATAACTCACTACAGGAGATGTGAGTTTTGAAAAACTTCCTCAAGTGTTTGGAAATGCTTCTACTCTGAGTTAAATAAATCTACCTAAATCTGTTGACCTCATGTTAACAGCATGGAGTGTTTAAAAGTTGTTTATTATAAATTTTAAAAATATCAGAATAAAACAATATCTCATTTATATATTAAGTTGACTGTTGCATTCCACCCCAACAAAATTTTAAAGAAAAGAATTGAGTAATTTTTAGAAAAATCTTGTTTATATAAATTTTAAAATTACAAATATTGCACATATATTATTTTGAAATCAACAAAACTTCAAATTTTGTAATTTTTAAATTCATAGTGTGTAAAAGTGGACATATTCTACCTTTAAGCGTATTTTACTATAGAGTAAACAGTCATTACAAAAATTTACAGAAACAGTTTGGGGCCATTTCTGAAAAAATTAAAATGTCCGGAAGGCTAGAAATAGTCCCAAAATTAATGAATGTTTTCAATCAAGCTTCAGCTCGGGCGCGAAAACGACAGAGTTTCTTCAATTTGGAAAAAATCGTATGCATGGATTTGAAATATAAGTTGCCTCAGACGGACAGACAGACATTTGCTTCACAATTGGTTTTGGCATCACGGATCCACAAAGCTGGAATTAATAGCTACCGCGTGTTGGACTTTCTCTTAGTTGTAATTTTTTGGCAGTTCAGTTTTTCGTCTCCCCTTACAGATCGCATGTGAGTTTTCGCGTGCGCAGTTTTTCGCGCGCAGCGTGCCTCAACATTCTCTATGCCACGTATATTACTCTGTATATGCGTAAGTATACACGAGAATGTAATATATGAAGTGTTTGGTTAACATACGTCACACCAGATAAAATTTTAAAGGAATTAATTAGTGATGAAGTTGCAGAAAAAATGAATTCTTTCAGTTTTAAACATGTGTATTGCCATAATAAAATATTCGATTATTAGTTGGAAATGTATACCAACTATCATGCCCATTTACTGCATTCCCCCAGAAGGCTACACATTGTGTAGATGATATTGATTAATAAACAAGTCCATTGTCATGTGTCTCAATCATTCATTCAAGAGCAGATCGACATTCAGCCATGGATCAAATAAAGACTCAAGTTACGTGCCACTCTCTTCAATCTAGAAAATATTAATTTTCTCTCTCATAATGAACTAGTGGTAAACTAGTAATGAAGATGAATGAAGATCTTTTATTTATATAATATTATTTCATCAGAAACTGTTCTTTTACCTCTTAACTTAGCGTTGAAATACTTGTTGCCATTATTTGAGACACCCAGTAATTAGCCCCAGACTGTAAAAACAAAATGTTAGAAAAGTTTGATTAGTGCATAATCCAAATAACTAAAAATGTTAATTGGATATCATTTAAGACTTCTGAGCAGCATAAAACCCCCTTTGAATTCATACATTTTCCACTTTTTGGAGTCAATGTATCACTTGAAAAATAGGTAGAAAAATAATATTTTTTTGTATCTGTAACATTTAATCAGAAATTAATAAAAACATAAAAATGGAGACTCAAATAAATAATGTAAAGTCAAGACACCAAGGTTGTAGGGAAATCTCGTGTGATCTAGAACAAAATAGGTATATTTCCAGTAGGAAAGGAATTTAAATATATCAGGTGATTATTAGAGCAGGGGATCAACAATAGCAAGCTTTGATAAAAAAATAAGCTAGGGAAGGCCAATTATTAGTAGATATAATATTTTATAAAGTAATTTTTCGAAAGAAAACTAGAGACAATATACAAGACAATGGTAGGAAGATATGTACAATATGAATCAGAGTGGAATTAAAATGATGCAATAAACTCTCAGTTAGATACTATGAAATAGTTTTGGAACGATGTTGTCAGTATTTGTTTGATGAAGTACTAAACAGAGAGATTAGACAGATAATAATGATTGAGAGACAAGTGGTCGAAAATGGGAATCAGAAACAACTCAATGGTATGCTGCAGGTACATGCTGACAGAATATAAAATATACCCAGGTAAGATCCCTTTCCGAAAGAAAGCAGGAAGGCCAAGGGAATCCATAAGTACATCACGGATTGACAATGAGGGCACAAGAATAGAAAAGATACATGACCAGGATAAAAAACATTAGTATGTAGATTGCGAAAAAACAATTATTCATTCATAAAATACTCAACTTTAAATTAATAATAATTACATGCGGCAAGTGGAAGATACGGATGAAGAAGCCTTGTGTTAACTATGCTGGCACAAATAAGCGGGGCAAGATCTGTTGGAATCTTGCTAAGATCTAAACCAAAACCAAGTTACGTTCTTATTTGAAAGATTAAATGAAAACGAAAATTTGATTATTTTCTAGAAGTCACTAGATAACAAATATCAGATATTACTCTAACTTTGGTATTTATGATGTTATAAACATTGTCCATTTATCAGCATGATCAGCTTTTTCATTGATTAACTATTCTTCCAATTTGACAGGTCAGAAAATGCATCTTATATTTAGGTAAAAAAATGATTGAATTATATTTTGAAAAATTGTGGGACTGAAGTAGAAAGAAAAGCTAGCACAAATAGTAAATTCACATTTCTTGTATGTTGCAAGCCCAAGATAAATATAGTTCCACAATTAAAATCTATTTTCGATCACCAACATATGTAGGTCTCTTTAACCTGGAAGTCTTTTCCTTTGCTTGGCGATAACATAATTCACCGGAAAGTGTTCGGCGGTTTATCGACGAATGACAGAAAATGTAATTTATTAGCCATTTGGACTTCTGATGCAGTATTCCACAGGCAGATTTTTTTGAAGCTCAGACGTTGTTCATCATTTCTCTCATGGTATGCAACATGTATTCTCTCAAATTAATGTTGAAATATCTAGTATCACTTTCGGAATCCCTGGGCTGCCGTAAAGGAACCTCAATGACCCTGAGATTTGGTTACGAACCCAAATGCCAGCGCAATTCTCTTACCATTACGTCAGTAATTCGCGAAATTAACTGACAAATGTAATGATGCAATTTAAGGTTATTCCCAATTATTTATTTAGATTTTCTTTGTAAATCGTCCATCAGACTACTATATACAGAACACAAACTATCAATCAATAGGCATTACATTTTGAAGCGTTACATTGTAATATAAGTATGTGCGTTTCAGCAATAATAAATATTGTAGTTATAAGTTTCAAAATTCAACCTTAATTCATATTATATTACTTAATTAGAATTGCTTGCTAAATGTTATAACTTGATAGAAAATTTTTCCAAATAAAAAAATTTAATTGTTATTTTGTTTTAATATTTAATAACAATTCATTAAAGTATAAATACGTGCAATATTACTGCAGATGAATTTAGTGAACACATATCAATAAATTGTAATTTTGTATATGAAATGTAAAAAATGTATAAAATAGAAAATTTTGTTTTGCAGCAGTAACTTTTACAGAGAGATCCTATTCATTTTCTAGCGATTATCGGCAGCACAGATTTCCGAAGTTGTGGGAATTTTGAAAACATTATTATAATTACAATTTGAATAATTTATGACCCAGGAGAATCTCTAGTGATTCTTAATGGATTACTTAAAACAGTGTTGCATGGGTCTGTATCACAAGAAGAAGTGGGTGCCATAGCATTTAGATGACGTGTAAAAACTTTTGTGGCAAACATATTCAGAAAATAAAAATATCATTAAGTATAAAAATATACTTCACTATAATAATACCAATATATTAATTTCATTTGCGTTGGATTGGAAATCATACAAAATTACATATAAGTAATATATTGATATGACTGTGTGTGTATGTGTGTGTGTGTGTGTGTGTGTGTGTTCCTCCAATGTTCTTTTAATAGACGAAAGGTGAGTATTTCTACCTTTTGCAAACGATAAGATATTAAAAATGTTATATAAGAGTCATATATCGTTTTAGTTCTCATAAAATCCTCAAAGACTGATATCCATATGATTTTTAATATTTGCAGTAAAGAACTCCATGTAAATGCAATCACCTAACGTTAGATTGAAGAGTAGTGTTGCAGTCCCCCAAGGCAAAAATTAAAATCATTCATTTGCTTACAGCTACTTACCAATCATAAAGTATCTTACTGAAGAAAACTTTGGTTGTGACTAAATGAACTTTAAATACTAAGTTTTATTGGTATTTTACATATCAAAACTATTTTATTACAATATTAATGTTCACGACCATATAGTATATTTTAATTGGGTCATCTGAGAAATTGATGATGAGTATTTCCCTGACACAAAGCTGCTATCTGGAGACAGTTTGTAGGCAGCTCTAGGCAGTATTTCTTTAGAGTTATTAATTTTCTAATAAAGTAACTAGGTTAGACAATGCGCCTGATACAAATTATTTTGCATTTTATATTCAATATTGCAATAATAAACGACAGAATATAGACATGGAGCTTAATAGTCCATTGCTCCAGTGTTATTTTTCAAAAAACCCTTTATAACAGTTTAAAATATGTTTTTACTGAAATTACTTTGCTTTGCTTTTATATAATTAAATATATATACAAAAATGTATATAAAACTATTTGGTTGATTTATCTTTATATTTAAATATTTACTACAATATAACTCCTGCACTCTGCCATTTTGTAATGTTTAAGATGAATAGTCCCGCCTCCCTGAAATGAAGCTAAAGCGGTTAAGTCAGCTCGATCCCGCAGAACAGGGGCAGGAGTCGGAAAGCTCTGGTAGTTAAACAGGACATCTTCCACATTTTTGTGCAAGCGAGGTACATAATAATCTGCATGCAAATTGTAGAAGTTGCATAGAATGCCTTCTTTTGAATGTATGACTCTGACATCATGGAATTCATTTAAGACCTTAAATCAACACACTTAATAGCTCTGATATTGCTATCTCAGAGGACAATAGTTAATTTTCATTTGATTTTGGTGTTTAGAGTTGCTAATGGTTTCAGGAATAAATTTATTTGAAGGAATGCAATTGCTTATCTTCCGTTTTTATTAAGTTTGATAATTTAAAGACCCATGATTAGGATGTCTTTCTAATGAAGAAAGATGCTTTTATTTACCTCTTACTAACGTAAGAAGATAAGTATTGCAAAGAAATATCGCCGGAAAACAGCGAATTTCGACCTGAAACTTATGGGCCTTGGTGACGAAACCAGTGCATGAATCAGTTGCTAAATATGGAAAAAGTTGCCTGGCCCGAATCCATGTTTCATGCATCTCGTTACCGAAAAAATCAAGTTCAAGCCGAGCAATCTGTAGGTCCGTTCATCTATATACACAGCACTGACGCATCGCCATTGACTTCAATTTTCTCCAAAATCAGTATTTCCCTAATCATTTCTGTCTGATGGCGTATGGCTTCAATTTAGAAATTCGATATATTTAGGGAGGTACTTTACATGAAGCTCCTCGGATATGTTTAAATTTTTGAAACAAATTACTTCCAATTTGTATTCTTTAGCAACAGCTTACGCTTAGAGATAAATTTGTGTAATACTGCACGAAAAAACGTTGAATTCTCTGCAGAAAACTCTTTATTTCAGGGCCCCGATAACGAAAGTGGATAAATCCAGTTGCGAAATTTAGAAAAAAATATTTCTAACACGAGGTGATCCAGAATGTATGTTGTGTGAGTCCTTGATAACAAAACATTGATTGACATGAAAAAAATTGTCTAAGAGACAACGAAAATTAGCTAAAACCACCGATAGTTTCTCCAAAATTGATATTCCACAACCGATCTGGCTGATGTCGCGTTCACTTGAATTTGAAATCTATATTTTCATTTCGGGGAGTACTTTACACGAAGTCCCAGAGATTTTTTCAAAATTTTCCAAAAATGTCTTTGTTTTAAATTTTGTTGGATAGTGTGAAGGACATTTAAGATATTGATTCAGGTTTCATGATCGTTGAAAACTAATTTTTCGAAAATTGCAAAAATTCCAAATTGTTCGGGTTTTTTTACTACTAGCATTATAAAAAGATATTTCCTACATCCGCAATCTATTTCCCTTGAGTTTGATGTAGTCATGCCACCAATTGTTCAAACATTCAGTACTTTGCCATATTTTATTTGATATATGCGTGATTTTAAATTTTGTTTAAACAGGTTCTAAAAGTATTACTATCACCTTCTAGTTAACTTTTGACCAGGATACAGTACAGGACATGAAGTGAATGGTGTGGAATTGTCCTTGATTGCAAACTATGATTACAGTTACTTCCATGCAATGTTAGCCACCTCATTTCTTGTGCACTCATGTCTTTACTATTAGGGCATTATAACAGTGTGTGCAAAACAACCAAGAAATGGTTTGCGTCTTTTCTTTTCTTTTATCTTCTTCCTTCTATAGCTAAATTGTGATTGACACAAATGTAAGTACATGATTATTAACAACTGTTGTATTAGTTTATATTTTAACAACTTTTTTAAAACCAACCCGGTTCAATTTGTATATGTATTTATTTATTTTACGTAAAAAACCGTTAAAAACTGCGTATGACGTGCTATGGGGAAAAGTGAATTGTGTGCACATTTTCAAAATTCTGTGATCCCTACACTAAGTCATATACTACTTAAATTTTGAATTTTTGAAAGGGAAAAAAACTCCCATGTAATAAAATCTATTTTCAAGGGTAAATAAGCAATAAATTATGAATTTTGAAAGGGAGAAAAAAAACAAAAAAACTCCCATGTAATAAAATCTATTTTCAAAGATAAATAAGAAATACATTTTGGCTCTTATTACTTCCTGCCGCGACAACATGGAAACGATAATTTGAATAATTGTATTTCCCACTGAATTCTAGAAGACGTGCACAGAAAATGAAGTTGCATTTATGTCCAGAAGCAAAACAAGGGGCATATCTCAGCATTTGCTCAATGGATCAGGGAATTGGGCATTTTCTGAAAAAATATTCCCGCCCTTGAGCAAGTCATTTTTTACAAAAACCACTGATTCGTAAATAAAAAGACACGGTAATGGTAGAATTCCTAGATTAATGAAGAGAGGCTTACATGAATCACATGGGTGGGATTTGATTATTATTCGTACAATTCGTTTTTGTAATCTAAAAGTCTGGGAGCTATAAGATGTATTTCCCCAGAATATTATGTCATATCTCAGGCGGGAATGAACATTCGCGAAGTATACACAACGAGCAGTATGAAGGCTGACTGAATTTGCAAGAATTCTGAACGCGTAGCATAATGAACTTAATTTTGTGTTCAATTCATTTAAATGCACGTTCCATTTAAGGTTTGACTGAATTGAGAGCCCTAAAAATGTTGTTACCTTAACATCAGTCAATGTTACACTGTTCATTTTCAATGGAGCACAGAATTGTTTATTTGAAATGGAAAACTGCATTAAAACCGTTTTCTTTTCGTTTACTATTAATTTGTTATTTCGGAACCAATTTGAAACATCTGATATTGTACTATTTACGGTTTCTTTATTGCAAAGGATGTTCGTATCATCCGCAAAGAGAACCGTTCTTCCGTTTTGAATCGTCGAGGGCATATCGTTTACGTAAAGTAGGAACAGAATAGGGCCTAAAATCGATCCTTGAGGAACTCCACATGCAACGGGCAAAGAGTCGGAAAGGTGCGTACGTAATGTTCCTTCATTCCAGTGAGGTATTTCAACTCTCTGAGATCGTTGTTTAAGGTACGAACATAACCAATCTAGAGCAATACCACGAATTCCATATGAAGGTAATTTTGAAAGTAAAATGTCATGATCAATGACGTCAAAAGCTTTTGAGAGATCTAAAAATAATCCAATAGGTGCCTCGTTTTGATACAATGATGAGGCGACATCTTTAAGAAAAGAAAATATAGCTGTTTCCGTTGATTTTGATTTTCTAAATCCATGTTGGCAATCTGAAAGCGCGTCGTGTTTAGTGGGAAGGGTTTCCATTCGTACGTAAAAAAAAAAGTCTCTCTAATATTTTTGAAAAAAGTGATAGAAGAGAAATGGGCCGATAATTTTGAATTTCATTCTTTTTGCCTTTTTTGAAAAGCGGCTTAATTTTAGCTGTTTTGAAAATATCTGGAAACGTTCCAGTGCATAAAGATGCATTAAATATGTGAGTTAACGGGTGTATAATGGCATACGCACAAATCTTTAACACAGAATCCGGGAATTCATCTAAACCGGACGAATATTTATTTTTTAGTTTACCGGTTATTTTGAGAATTTCATAGGAAGAAGTTTCGGAAACGAACATTGTGTCTAAAATTTTGGGTGAACTGTCTGTTTTTGAATTTTGTGCCTGAAGACCCTTAGTGAGATCGGCAGCAATTCTCGAAAAGTATTGGTTAAAGAGACTAGCCACTGTTGCCGGATCGTTCACATTTATATCGTTATATTTTTAAGCAACATTCTTTACGGGTTTTCTAGTTGATTTGGTGTACGAGTATGAGTATGAGTATGAGTATTTGGAGTATGAGTGTTACAAGCAATGAGTTGGCTCACAACCTCTGCAAGAATCACCTTCCTAGATTCATTTTCTTGTTAAGCAGAACTGAATTGTTTATAAATCTTGAAACTCAGGACTGTTTGTACATCTTTGGAATACACTGTTACTAGAAGTGAATTTTGTTTGAAATAGTACATGATTTGAACACTGATAATTGTAGATATATTATGGGTGTTGTGAGGAACTATCATAGAAGAGCCATAAATTACTTCTGGTTATCAGTCAGCATCTGTATTTAGTTCCATTTTTACTAGTTGTGTGTAAGGTTTCATCTGTTTATAATTTAATTTTAGTGTAATTGTTTGTAATGTATATGTGTAAATAAAATTGGCTTGTTTTTAAAACATTGCTTTTTGATTTTATGTACTAATGATGATACACTTGAATGATAACAATACTTTTAAAAAAAAATTTTAAATAATTAAGTTTTAAAAGTAAACACATGGGCCTTCAGTCATCAAAACGACCAGGACTAGCGATCAAATATAGGTTCACGAATGTTCCAAATATCAGGTTCTGCCCAAGACCGTTGTTATTCGGCATTTTTCATTTGACAATCTTTAAACTTTTTATTGAAATAAAACGAGACTATAATGTGTAGAAATGAGGATGGATAACTGATCATCGCGATTATCAGGGCTTAAACAACCGATCTCGGGCATTTAACTCACGTGAGTTTAACTTCCAACAATCGCGTTTAAATCACGTAGTGAAAATCGCGAGAACCTTAAATGCGATTAAAATCCAAAGTAAACGAAGTTACGCACATAATCGAAGTTGGTGAAACCGGCGCTAGGACCGCACTACACTGCTACTGCACTGTCCGTCACTCTACTACACTTCACTTAACTTCACTTCATATAACACTAAAAGCATTTCCTTCATTATTTCTCTGTTCTACGCTGCAAGACTCACTTCACTGTATGACTTAATATTCTTAGTTAACGCCCTCACCGACATAGAAATACCCTAAATTAATTTCCTAAAATGTTGAACACCTTGAGGAAAGGTTTCAAAAGTTTTTGCAGGCAATCTATTTCAATTCCTTATCGTTCGATTTGTCAAAGAGAATTTTCCCGACATCCGTTCTCTGTGGTCTTACATTTGTTTGTTTGAAAATATTTAAATATGTAAATTTGTTTGGAAATGTTTGAAATAAAACTCTTATCCCGTTATTATAAACTTTAAAGTTGTATATTCCTGCGCTCCGTTTAAGAGGGCGTATAATGATTCATATCAATATTAATTCTTAATTAATATTACAAATCCTAGAACATTAGAAATTAGTTTATTAATTTATTAGTATTAGAGTTCGTTATTTATCAACTGTATGAGATGTACTATGAAATGATTAACCCATAAACAAGTTGAAAACTGAACTCAGGAGGATATAAGCCTATTTGCCAAGAATTGATAAAAAATATTCGCCAAGCATATTGTGACCTACCAAAAATGACCGACATTTTTATTTAGGCAAATAAAGGTCAAAATAATGCAAAGGACGTGGGTTTCTATGGTGTAGATACGCAGAGGGTACACCATAGCAATGCGAAAAAAAGAGAGAGAGAAAAAAACATTCAGCTTTGAAGGGTGGATTAGGTTGGGAATTAGGACATTCAGACTCGTGTCGTGTGGTGAGCGGATCGCTTGTACAGTTTTTCGTGAGTTAATTACAAATCGGACTTGTAATATTTCGTGACATTGAACATTGGAATATTTTTGGAAGGGAATTAAAAATTCACTGTGTTACCGTTGCAAACTCGCACTTGTGATATTTTCATGAGTGAACTTACAATATTTTCGCGGTGAAGTTGCAAGACAGGACATGCGCTCTCCTTATGCTGTAAAATAGTCACTCTCTCCCTCTCTCTCATTCTCGCCGTCTCTCTCTTCTCGCCGTCTCTCTCATTCTCGCCGTCTCTCTCACTCTCGCCGTCTCTCTCACTCTCGCCGTCTCTCTCACTCTCGCCGTCTCTCTCACTCCCCGTCTCTCTCACTCGCCGTCTCTCTCTCGCCCTCCTCGCCGTCCTCTCTCACTCTCGCCGTCTCTCTCACTCCGCCGTCTCTCTCACTCTGCCGTCTCTCCTCACTCTCGCCGTCTCTCTCACTCTCGCCGTCTCTCTCCTCTCCTCTCTCCTCCCAGTCTCTCCTCGCCGTCTCTCTCACTTCTCGCCGTCTCTCTCACTCTCGCCGTCTCTCTCACTCTAGCCGTCTCTCTCTCGCCGTCTCTCGCCGTCTCTCTCACTCTAGCCGTCTCTCTCTCTCTCTCTCTCTCTCTCGCCATCTCTCTCTCACTCTCGCCGTCTCTCTCACTCTCGCCGTCTCTCGCCGTCTCTCTCACTCTAGCCGTCTCTCTCTCTCTCTCTCTCTAGCCGTCTCTCTCTCTCACTCTAGCCGTCTCTCTCTCTCACTCTAGCCGTCTCTCTCTCTCGCCGTCTCTCTCTCTCTCTCTCGCCGTCTCTCTCTCTCACTTTCTCTCACTTTCTTTGTCTCATCATAAGAATCGTAGTTTTTTGTGTAAAGCATGACGCGTTTCGATAGCGACAATTAACGCTTTTACTCCTTCAAACAACGTGAGAACGTTCGTTCTGAAGAAGAGGACTCTTCCTTTGATTAATGTTTCCTGGCTGTAACAGATGCAGTACGTGGGAGGTGCCGTGTTGCGAGTGCGACTACATACGGGGATCAGAACGGGTTTCAGGGGATTGTTTGCCTTTAGGGAAATGATAGACAATATGCAATGAAAATAAATATAGATTTAATTGCAGAATAACTTCATAAATACAATTGGTTTTGTTTAATAGTTAGCCGGAGGACCTTTGAATGTTTATAAAGTTTTAATGGCAGCTCTTCTTTCTTGAAGTTCACTTGGTTTTAGCTTACTTGCAGTTTTTGTAGCAAGGAAGACGCTAACGCATATCACTCGGCTTAGTGTGTAGATGTCCGGGCTGAGATAGGCTCCAGGCAGTTCGGTGGTGCGAATTGGCATGGGCGCGGATTCAGATGACCGGAGCTGGGGGCGGAGTTTGCCGTGAATTGCCAGGTGGCGGCTGTGGCCCACGAGTGGCAAGAATTTGGTGGGCGTGTGCCCGTGGGAACGGCGGTCTGCGCGGAGACACTGGGTAAATGCTTTTATTGCCCTTTTGTTAGATTTTCAATGTGCAGCAGCGTGTCTGGAACAGACTTCTGAGGAGGTTGGCGAAAGTATGTTCTTAAAAGTGGGTGGCCGCGTGGGAAGAAAGCTTTTAGGGGCTCGCCTTGGGGCGAATTTGATCGCGAGATTGAACACTGGCGTTTCAACTTCTAAGGTCATTAGTCCCGTAAGTGTAGAAGTCCCGTAAGAACTGCCTCTAGAAATAACGGTGATCTCTCACTGGATGGTCAGTATACCATCCCAGCCGGTACAAGCTCTAAGCTCCCGGCTAACCTCTTGGTGTGTGCTGTAGTCTAGTGCATGTAAATGTAAGAGTATGTAAGTAAGGGATGAGGACAGAACAAGGAAGGGGTATGAAAGAGCGCGCGTTGTTCGTGGCCCGTTTTTGAGGTACTGCTCCGGCATCTGCCTGAAATTTATTGAAGAAATCACTGAAAAGTACCGAGAAGAGCCTATTGCTAGAATTCTGCTCCAGACAAAGGGCTGATTTCGGCCTAGCTTTCTAGCTAGTGTTGGCACACGATCCTAGAACCACCCTGTCAGAGGTATTGCAGTGACAATGATGCACTGAGCTACCTCACCAGCCTTCCTCGGAATCCGGGAGTTTTGCCTCTAACGGCGGCGTTCGGACGGAAGGAATCGCTCCCGGAGGAAGTGTGAAAGAGATTGGCGGCTTGGGACGGAGAGTTAGGAAGGTGGGCGGGGTGTGGCGGCGCACGGCTGTCTCATTAGTGATGCATCTGGGCACCCGTCACACCGCGACGTCCGCGCCCGCGCCCGCGCCGAGGATACATAACACAGCAGGGCTGTGGCAGTTGCGGTGAAATGTCGCGGTCGTAGTTGAGAGATGAAGGCAGGGTCGCAACGAAATAAGTCAGCTCTCTCTCTCTCTGTCTCTCTCTCTCTCTCTCTCTCTCTCCTTGGTTTGATTGATTGATAGTGATTCTGGGCGGGTCAACTACAGAGGTCATTAGTCCCTTAAGTGGAGTTCATGTTTTTTCATCCGGAGGTGGCGGTGATCTTGCCCCGCTGGATCGCGAGATCCGGGGCCGACCTACCGTTGTCTAGTGAACTTTTCCTTAGCCAGGTATCTTCCTCCAGCGGTACATTGCCCTAGCCGGGACATGTTCTAAGCACTCGATCGGTCTCCCGGCATGTTTGGTAGTGTAGTGCATGTTGGTGTAAAAGTGTGTTGAAGGGCTGAGGATAGGACAAGAACAAGGAACAGGGAGGAAAGATCGCGTGAGGTCTGTGGCCCGTTGGTTAGCGTACTGCTCTGGGCGCCTGGTGGTGATCGGAGAAACAACGGAAAACTACCGATCAGAGCAGCCGGCGGCTAAAAATGTCCTCCAGACAGCGACGAAATTCGACCTAGCTGAAAGCTAGTGTCGAAAATCCTGCCGCCGTGGGGAGTGTAACCTAGGACCTCCCGCTCAGAGGCACTGCAGTAACATCAGTTGATGCACTGAGCCACATCTCCCGGTCTCTCCTTGGTCTTATGTCTCTGATAGATAAAAACTAGTGGTGCTACTGAATGCCGCAGACTTTCTCGTAGTAAAGTTTTGTAATTTCTTTAGTGGGAACTGGCTTTACGGGCTTCCCAATCCTCTTTTCAGCTGCCCTCAAATGCCAGCCAAAGTAATTCTTTTTACATTTTCTCAATTTTTCGTTTTCCTAATATTAGAACCAAAGTATTACTTTAGGAATAGTAAAGAAGAGTAAAACCTCGTCCTCAATAGAAATTTTCGTTCAAAAATTTAGAGCCGTTTTTAAGAAAATGGCGTATAAGCTTTAATGTAAATCGAAATGTTAAGCTCTTTTTACAGGAATCTATTGAGTTTTCAAAACCCTCCATTTAAAGTCATTTAAAGCACTTTCTTTCTCAAATACAATTATGTGTGCATATTAACAGCATGAGATATATTTAAAAGAAATTAAATGTCTAAAATTTTTGAAAATAAAAGAAAACACCAAATTAACTTTAGACGTATTAAATAGTGCAAGCACATACTTGGGTTAAGAAAATTAGGAGCATTTTTGAGAAAATCGATTTGAGCGTTTCTCAAAGTGTTGACATTTGAGCTCATTTTCACAGAAAACTGTTGAGTTTTGAGAACCTTTATCTGACACTATTTAAAGCTCATGCTCTCGTCAATATAATAATGTGAACAAATCGCCACTAATGTATAAATTTACGAGGTAAGAAACAAGGGAAAAAATTACATATTTGTAATTTTGAAACAAACAAAAGTATAGAGCAATATGGTGTTTATGTAATCTTATAGCGTGCAATTAAAATTTTCTTAACAATTTGAAGAAAAACATTGCAGCCGTTTTTGAAAAAAATGTGTTTCTTTTTAAATTGCATATATTGCACACAATAATGTACAAAAACTACCAAAAATCTAAAAAAAATATATACATGATCTCAATGAACGAACTATTTATGGGTAACAAACTTTTTTTGAAAGAAAAATCTCGATCTTCAAATTTATAGTTGTAGGAAGCCGCCGAAAAAACTCAAAATATTGCAATTTTCGAAAATTCGGAGTGTATTTTACTCTATTCCTACAAATTAAAAGAAAAAATTAGGAGCAATTTTTGTGAAAATTTTGGAAGTGTCCTAAGAGCTTTAAATAAAGTACCCCCCAAAAATTAATGAATGTTTCTCAAAATCGCAGTGCTTCGACTCAGGGCAGATCGACAGGGGTTTATTCGGTTTGCAAAGAATCGTACGAATAGTTTAGGCACTAGTGTTGTCCACACACCAAACGGACGGAGGGACGGACGTTTAAAAAGAACCTACTTTTTCGGTATCAGGGTCTCCGAAACGTTTAGTTCCGTTGAAATCTCGAAATCGATTTCCCGCAGCATTACATAACTTTGTCTATACTACGTATATTACTCCGTTTATACGTACGTGAACGAGAAAGTAAACTAGTGGTGCTACAGATTGGCATATACTTTCCCGTTGTAAAGTTTTCTAATTTCCTCGATGTGGTACTGCACAATCTTGCCCCTCCTTGCGTGAGATATATTTAAAAGAAATTATATTTGTATAATTTTTGAAAAAACATAAGGATACACCAAAATGAACTTTACGGCATATTAAACAGTGCAATTAGCGCTATCCATTGGAAAAGTTTGAAGCAAAAATGTGGGGTAGTTTTCGAGAAAGTGGCGTTTGAGTGTTTCTGGAAATGCGGAAAGTTGAGCTCATTTTCACAGAAAACTTTTCGAAGAGATTTTGAGAAAGTTTATAAGATAGTATCTAAAGCAAATCGTCTCCAATGTAAATTTTACCAATGAGAGATAAGACAAAAAATTACATTTTTGTAATTTTTGAGTAAAACAAAGAAGAAAGCAATATGACTTTTATGTCATCGTTAGGGGCACTACCCCTAACAAAAATTTAAAAAACTTTGGAACCGGTTTTGAGAAAATCTTCTTTTAGTTATTTTTTAAATTGCAAATACTGCACGCACTGTTGCACGAAAACAACTATAATTTTCAAAAAATTTACATGGCCGTAATGAAAGAACTATTTATGGATAACAAACTTCTTTTTAAGAAATAATCTGTTTTCAATTTTAGAGTTGTAGGATGATGGCGAAAAAATTCAAAATTTGTGGTTTTCGAAAAATATAGTTAACCATGAAAATCGGACTTGCCACCTTTATAAGTGTATTTTACTCATTCTTACAAGAAATTTAAAGAAAAAATTTGGCTTTGTTTTTGAAAAACTTTGAAAATTTTAAAGAATGTTTTTTATAATATCAAAGCTTCATCTAGAGCCTGAAGGACAGAGGTTTCTTCAATTTTGAAAAAATCTTCGAATGGTTTAGGGCTAGTAGTCTTCACAGACGGACGAACGTTTAAAAAAACACTTTTTCGGCATTGGGGACGCCAAAACGTGTATTTCGTTCAATCTCGAAATCATTTTCCACATTCTAACTTTCTCTATCTATGCACATACTCCGTAATACGTAGTACGTATACGAGAAAGTAATAGAGTTAACATGCTCAAATGGTTAGTGTTCTGTTCTACTGTGCTCTAATCATCTAATAATGTCTCTTTTGATTTGAAAAATCCTCTTGGTTGTATTTTAATCTCCGACAAATAAAGAAAGGGCAAAAAATAAGCATTTATTACTGAAAGTTATGTACGAACATTACTATTTTTCTTCGTAATCGCTGGAAAGATTCATTCCTTGGTCTTACTTGTGAAGGAGCGGCAATACTGACAGAGATATCTCCGTTACAAATTAAACCGCTCGGCATCTCTGACAGGAAGATTCAATGTGCAGGGTCCCCACGGTGGCGGATTTTCGCCACTGGCCAGATAGGCAATAAGCTCTGCTCTCTGCGTGTACCGGCAACTTCAGTTATAACGTGCAGCACATTCGCGAGGTAATTACTATTATTAACGCAATTGAAAACAATCACTCACCCACCCACCCACTCATACATTCACTCACGCACTTACTCTCAAATACACACTCACACACATAAACTCACTCACTCACTCCGTTTTTCATTTAGTAACTCTTTCACTTCCTTGTTCCCTCTTTGTCCTCACACACAGTCACACACTCAACCCCCTCCCCCCATACATACGCCAAATCCACCCTGCTTACTCACTCACTGGAAACTGGGGGTTAATATGTGGTGTAGATGGCGGCGCATACGATTGGAACGCGAGAAAATGGGACGAGGGGGGGAGCGGAGTCGCTCGCGGATTGTAGGTGCGTGTTAGGCCTAGCCTGTCTCTCTCTCTGTCTGTCTCTCTCTGTCTCTCTCTCTGTCTGTCTCTCTCTGTCTCTCTCTCTCTGACATTTTGCGCACCAAATTAGATTGAATGGAGCAGCAATATTTGCAGAAAACTTAACGTGGTTGAAACCACCGTGAATATTGAGCGTTGCCATTCAATATTAAGGATGCTGATGCTGACGTGTGACAAGCATTTCGCACTTGGGAAGCTACAACGTAAGCATGCAGTGCTGCTCAGTTTCAGCGGACTAACAAGTCCGGTTTCGTAGAGGAAACATTTTATTGATGTCTTCTCATTTACACACTATATAATAATAATAATAATAATAATAATAATAATAATAATTGTTAATATTATTATTACGTGTCTAATTTACAACGAAAGCTTTTATTAGTCGGTTGAATATAACATCCAATCTGGGTTGCAACCAGCCTTCGAAGGAGCAGATGTAATAATAATAATAATAATAATAATAATAATAATAATAATAATAATAATAATAATGACCTTATTTATGTGGCGAGATTCAGGCCATCAGACCCGCTCTTCGCCTAACCACGTAATACATAAATTTATAGATAAGAATTGAATTAGAGAAGTAGGTAGTGTTGATGACTCTACAATACCTTGCGCAAAATGTGGGCAGTTCCCACTAATGCAATGTATTGTACTTCCAGTCTTTTGAATGACCTCAGAGTTTAGCCAAGTTCTTGCACATATTTTGTGAAACAAATAGCAGAGCTCCGATAACTACCGGGACGACCTATGCTTTCACATTCGCTGATATCGATTCCAAACTTTTGTATTTAAGACGTATCTCTGCCTCCTTGGCTACGACTTTTGATCGCACAGCAACATCTACAAGTAGACACTTTCTTCTCCAAATCCAGGGAAAACAATACCCGGTTTGCCGCGTCGTGCGATCAGTTTGAATTTAATGGTCCTATATTATTGTACAGAGTCCAACCGCCGTCTCTGATTTGGGTGACTGGTCGTATCACTTGGAGCAATTGTTTGAAACTTCGCGGGCGATGCAGATTAGAAACTGGAAGTAACTACTCACACGGTCATGTCTTCACAAGTATTCGACCTTTGCTAGAATTGTAATAGGTGAAATATATGATCAATAGTTTTTACTTGTTTCTGTTCAATGCGGCATTTATCACCTTCGGACATTTTAAGAACCTCTTTATAATAATGTGTTCGCAAAGCCTGATCTTGGGGAGATACTGGCTTCATTCTTCCTTATAAACCAAATAAATGATTGATCTTTACTGATCTGCGCCTTCTGCATTATCTTTACATATGTCCAAGGAGTTGTTTCTTTCTCCACCATTTCTTTAACAGTTTTGGGTCTCCCCTTAATGTTTTAAATCAAAGCAATTTGTAAAAAAATCTCAAACCCTCGAAATGTTTTCTTTAATTTTTTTCTAGGAATAGAAGAAGGGGCGCTTAAAAGAACAGCGCGTGTCTAACTTTGGTTGAATTCTCTGAATTTTTGAAAATTGCAAATTTAGAAATAATACAAAAAGTATGTGATGTTGTAGAAGCACTAGTTTCGATTATTATTCGAATTTCTTGCTCAGTCCAGTCCACTATTACGGTACTCTTCCCGGCTAGTGGCACTGTCAAACTACCTAATGTAATATGATATTTTATACCTGGAGCAGGACACGTCTCTCTTCCGTAATACTCCTTGCGATGTATATCCTTCATTTGTTCGATATGTTCTCACATTCTTCAATTCTAAAATATTTGTAAGCTTAACTGGTTCAATGTCTTGAATATCAGTTTGCATATCAACGTCAATGCTATGTGACGTTGTCACTTTACCTATCTTTTAAATTAACTTTTGCTCATCTGTCAAGACCAAATTTCATGCCGATGTCATTGGTAAAATCATTGGCGACAGTCAGCGTTTGGAAAAGAATTCATTTTGGCGAAAATTTACAGATCATCCATGTAAAAAAACTGGGATTTAGAGTACACAACACATTTCTGCTTTCGTATGTATTGTTAATCAGAAAGATTGAGTACTGGCTTTGTACAATGTCCATTAAGTCGGTTTATTGTTAAAAGATTTTTCCTCATTTATCGTTCTGATTGAGGAATGTAGGTGGTCTACTGCTTTGAAAGGGTAACAGAGAATGTTATTTTGAAACGGAAATGCCTTTTCCACTATTTCCAAAGACTATTCCCTATTGATAAAAACAGGTGATTGGATATGAATTGGAACACGAATTGCGACCATTGCTGTATATTATCGAGGTGCAGTTCGGCCAATCTCTAGAGAAGGGGTATACAACTTGCAAGGCGTCAAGGGCCACAACTTAACTTTTTAATATGGCCATATTTTCATTACTCAGGCGATCCATATGTGATCCCGTATCGTTGATCTCGGCTGCTCTGAAACGGAGGGATGATATAAGCATAACATCTGGCCATACCATGCATAACGCAGTGAAACATTTTGGGGTGATTTTGAATTTTTGAATTTACTAGAAAAAATTCCTTAAATCTAATCTTAACTCGTTTTATACGTTGAGGGAATGAGGACACCTGCAGAGCGCATGTGATAGGGTCACAAAGTTCTGGCCCGACATGGATGCAAGGGGCTTTGACGTTGGCGGGCCACAATAAATGGCCCAGCGGGTCGCATGGGGCCCTTGGGCCGTCAGTTGGACAGCCCTGCTCTAGAGAATAACTCAGGCGCAAGCTCAGAGTATTTGAGCAGCGCACTCGTAGCTTGGTACGGCGGTAGGCCATTATCCGACTTTTCGTAGTATTTGTCATTACAATTTCCTGCAGCTCCACTATAGCGTCGAGTGAAATGTGGAAGAGAATAGCAGGATCAGGTTCCAAGTAACCAACAGTAAGTAAGCAAACCAACAAAGCTAGCAGTGCTTATCGAGAGCGATTCCGCGATCGGCGCGTGCCTTGAATGCAGACAATACGCAGCGCTTTCAACAGACAAGACGGGAAGTGTTGCACGTTCATCTGCCGATTCAAAGCGCCAATGCCACTTCTCGGCAAGCGGGTCGTGCTGAAGGCTCTTACGGACGATGCGAGTTCGAGTACGTGGTAAGTGGGGCGGTTTATAAGAACGCATCATCTGCGCGTGGGGAGTGCTCTAAGAGATGAAACCATTTTCAGAGAGTGCAGCTCTCAGGATTGTGGAAGCGTCTTACGTAGAACGCGGGTAATGCCTCGTTCGTGGAGGGTATTATGTTTAATGACGAAGCACAGTTTTCCCACGATGGTATTGTGAATTTCCACATCCTACACTCACGAAGAACTGAAAATCGACAATCAGAGAAGACAGACAACAGCAGCGATGTTCTGTATATTTTTGGGCTGACATCATCAGAGATCACCTCACAGAGCTTTCCCCGACGGATTGGATAGTAAAATGTACTTGCCTTTTCTTAAAGATCTTTCTGGTTTATTAGAACTTGTAGGACTTGCCACGTGTGTAGAGTTGTGGTACATGTATGAAGGGGCACTGGCCTATTTAGCGCGCACAGTACGCACTCATGTTAGTGAAAAGTAATAGGCGGCGATGGTAGATCGAGGTGGGCCTGTGGTGTAGACACCGCGCTAGCCGGATTCTTTAGTTTTTACTTTCTTGCTACCGCTTAGGCAGTAGAGAGAGTTATGTAATGCTGCGGAAAAAAACGACGAATTTTCGGCAGAAAACCTCTTATTTCAGGGCCCTGATAACGAAAAACTAGATAAATCTAGTTGCAAATTTAAAAAAAAAATAATCCTCAAAGATTTGTGTCAGAATCCATGTTTTATGGGTCCTGGATACCGAAAACTCGATTGACGGCAAACGTCTGTCGGTCTGTAAACAACGCTAGCGGCTAAGCCGATTTTCTTCAAATTGGTATTCCCAATTTCATCTGATTTGTGGGTTTCAAAGGTGTTTTTGTTAGGTTTTTGTAATATACTTAATGTGTGTATCGATTCAGATTAAAGTTCAAGTGAGAGACTGAGACACTGGAAGACATTGACAGAAGAGTTTGAGGCAAAAGAAAATTTGAATTTTTGTAAAATTGTGTATTCATGAGTAATTTCATTTTGTATAATTTTGTATAAAAGCAATTTCATATAATGTAAACGTGAAAGCCCACTTTTCACCCTGCTGAAGCAAGAGACCTTTACCCTTAAAGGGATTTTGCAGGATCAATAAATAAATCAATCTCTGTGGCTGATGTCATGACCCCTTGAATTTGAAAATATTTTAATTTTGGGGGTACATGAAGCCTCTGGGAAATTTTTTACAAAATTTTGAAAAAAAATATGGCTCCATTTTGATTAAATTTTTTTGTTCGGTAATGTGAACGCCGTTTAGGAGAATGGTGCAGGCCCAATGTTTATTGAAAACCTTAATTTTTCGAAAATTGCAAAAACTTGCGTCTTCCGACAACTAAAATATTGAAGATAGAGATTTTTTCCTTTAATGAAATCTCTTGAAAATGAAAGTTAGATTTTGAAATATGCTTCATGTACAATTTTTCGATAATTTGAGAACTTTTCGCGTCAAGAATTGTGTACACTACTTCAGTGGAAACAACAGATCAGTTGTGGGCGAGCATTGTGTGTGCATCGAACATTGTTCGAAGTATCCACGATCTATTGTTGCGTATGTGTGAATCGCTCTTGCGTCGCTCGAGGAAGTGCGTAGATTGTGCGGATGGTCAACACCTATTGTAAACACTAATAAAATAACTCTTCTGCACTGATATAAAATTTGTAATTTAATACATAAGTCACAAAACTTCTGTAATAATAAAAGGAGAAAAAATTAGTAATCGTTGCCTGTGTTTATTTCATTCATTGCCAACAATATTAACAGTTAATAATACTGCTTGGTTGAGGATTTGCGTCGTGTTGATCGGAGCAACCATGGCTCCTTGGTTTGCTTCTGGACATAAATGTAACTTCATTATCTGTGCCGTCTTTTAGAATTCAGTGGAAATATAGTCATTCAAATTATCATTTCCATATTGTCGCGTCAGGAGTATTATTCCTTGACGAAGGACATGCTGGATAAGAGCTCAAAATGTATTGCTGATTTATCCTTGGAAATAGATTTTATTACATCGGAGCGGTTTTTTCTCTCTCTTCAAAATTCACTTGAATTTTGAAGAGAGAGAAAAAACCATATACTACTTAGTATATGGCTTAGTGTAGGGATCACAGAATTTTGAAAACGTGCACAATATTCACTTCTCCCGATAGCATGTCATACACAGTTTTTAACTGTATTTTGATGTAAATAATTAAATAAATAAATAAACCACGGTAAACTCCCGACAAGATTAACCTGCCGCTAAAATTCTCTTCCAGACAGCGATGGTATTAGAAGTAGCATTGCCGTCTTTGCATCCTAGTTTGTGTCGAATATCCACCAGCAGCTCTACTGCAAGTGGACCCTCTGGCCCCTTCTAAATGCGCCGACCTCCCCTCCCCACTCCGTGGCCATCGCGCCCCGACAGCGGCGCCCTCCATATGCATTGAGGGTCCGGCGCCTGGCCCGCGAGCTCGCGATGGCGCGGGGCGGGCGGGGTCGGGCCGCCCGCCGCTCGAAATGCAGGGCCAGGCCTGAATCTTGCGGAATTGAGTTCCCAACTTTATTTACTCACCAACCGTCCGCGAGGCTGAGTTAGTAATTAATCCCTTTAGCACTTGATCCAACAACTGGCTCTGCCTCTGCAACCTCCGCGTCTCGCGGACCCGCCTCCCCCCGTCGCGCCCGTCCGCTTGGCATCGCCCTCGCCCTGACCCGTTCGCTTGCTTTCCCAGCGCGACCCCCCTTGCCGCTCCCGCCTCGCCCCGCCCCCCTCCCCTCCGGGGTCTCTCAGTCGTTTTCTTTCCTTTCCTCTTTCCTTCTTCCCGCCCATCCTGCCCGCCCTGTCCGCCCTGCCGCCCTGCCCTGCACTACACTTCCTACCCCCCCCCCCCCCCCTCCCCTCCCCCCCCCCCTGCCCCTCCCCTCATGTCGACGCCCACGTGCTTGGAGGGGCTCTTTGCCTTTGAGTAGATTTATTACGCCGCATCCTTTTGTGCCATTTCCTCTTTATTTGCAGATCTTATTGTCAGCCCATGTTCGTTGGCCGGTTTTCCGCTGGGGAATTTTATTTCCCAAACGGTCGGAGGCCAAAAAGAGATCAGGCCGATAAAGCAATGTTTTAATTTCTTCCGTTCGGTTTTCGTTGCATGGGATCAGGGTTGTGTTTTTACGCCATTCGTTCTTTGTGTATTTTGAATTAATTTTAATTGATGTTTCCTTCGTGAATTTGGTTGGATAATGAATCAAAGAGACCTTTTGTTTGCTTTGCAAAGGCCGCATCAAAGCTTGTTGCCGAACATCTTTGCATCGATAAAGATTTACAAATCTCACTAGAAAAAGAGTGCTGTAAACTTTTTTGCTGGGTCTACAACCCAACTTAAATCATGATTTATTTAGAGAAAATTGAGGAAATTAAGAGAATATAGTGATAGAAAATGGTCAAAGTTGAACTCTTCTCAATGAATACGGGGAAATATTTCAAGGCAAATTTAGCAGAAAAATTCTGATATTTACTCTCACTCTAGAGTTGTTTCATCTGAGTGCGCGAAATATAGAATTCCCGAATAAGTAACAACGTATTGCAAACACAAAAGAAAAAGGACATTCAACAAAATTTGTGTAGGATATTAGGATATTATAGGATATTAAAATTTGTGAAAATGCACCTAATATTCAATGTTCTTAAATGTTTCAATTTTGTCTGCATCTTTGAAAATTAGATGTTTTCTTTATTCAGTCAACGGTTTTAATGGGATATTAATTTATTTAACGTCTAAACACAGAAAACAAGGGTCAGAATATCTCTCGTATATAGTGAACATTGATATATTTATTGTCATAAAATTTTATCTCGGTTAGCGCAATTATCTCAGGTATTTTTCTATAATAGATGAGTTTGCCTGAAAATCCACCGCTGTGTAAGAGGTCTCGGCTCATAGAAGTTCTATATTGCGTTTTATACTCGATGAAAAACGCATAAACGTAAATAAATTTAAATAAAACTTAAAACTTAAATAAAATGAAAAATATTGGTAATAAATTCCTTAAGTCCAACAATGTATATTATTGCGCAATTTATTTTATCTGGTTTGCCATGGCAGATTTCATGAGTAACATGAACATGAAATACACTCATTACTCTACTCATGATAAATTGAAAAAGTCACATTCGCACTAATTAAGAAAAAAATTCCAATTACATTCGTTTATCACGCACGCAAATCTAAGCAATTGTACTATATTTTTGACAAATAATGGCCTTTTTGGATTTTTTTAGAATTTTAATTAATCTTCGACCTTAAACATTACTAGACTGCTTTCGTGAATTTTACTTCCTTGAATGTTTTTCACCAACCCGGGAATCCCCCTTGTCCTCCAAAAACCCTTTCTTTATCGATGGCGACAGACTCCGGCTTCCAATCATCTCCACAATCGAAAGTTCCATTCGTCTCCAAAATCGAATTCCGAAATTTTAACTTTTACTTTCAGAATTTAAAATTTCTAGACACGTTCTTTTCATTGCAATTGTACTGCACTATCATTCGGTTCACGTATTTAAATTAAATTGTAGTTCTAAACTTTGAAATTATTACATCCCCATCTCGATCAGGCTTTTCGTCCAGTTTCCCTGATCCATTGAGCAAATGCTGAGATGGCCCCTTGTTTTGCTTCTGGACATAAGTGTAACTTCATTTTCTGTGCACGTCTTCTAGAATTCAGTGGGAAATACAATTATTCAAATTATCGTTTCCATGTTGTCGCAGCAGGAAGTAATAAGAGCCAAAATTTATTGCTTATTTATCTTTGAAAATAGATTTTATTACATGGGAGTTTTTTTGTTTTTTTTTTCTCCCTTTCAAAATTCAAAATTTATTGCTTATTTATCCTTGAAAATATATTTTATTACATGGGAGTTTTTTTCTCCTTTCAAAATTCAAAATTTAAGTAGTATATGACTTAGTGTAGGGATCACAGAATTTTGAATATGTGCACACAATTCACTTTTCCCCATAGCACGTCATACGCAGTTTTTAACTGTTTTTTGACGTAAAAAATAAATAAATTACATATCATTGAGCTCACTAAAGCGCGTCCCTACTATATCGCGTCTACATTTCATCTCCTCTAGTGTGTTCGAAACAATACAATGACAGTCCAGTGTTTTGTTTTTCGGGACAAATGAAACCCGAAAGTGTTACTCTTTACTGATTCGTATGCACCTTCACTTGTCACACCTACCATGCATCCCGTTCGTACACGTAAGCTTCCGCGGCTCGAGTCGATGACTTCTTGGCCGCGTGTGGTGGCGGCCGACGTCGCTGTCAGTCGCAGTCTCCAGGGCAGGACTATCCGCAAGCAGTGACTGTCACTGCCCTGAGGAAGCCTGCGCCATGACAGGCGAAACGTCGTCGGCCGCTCAGCCCACTACGCGGCGTCACCCGGACAGCCAAGAAGTCATGCGTCCCATTCGCTACTGCCTTTCGTCCTTCTTTTCTCGTATTATTTACATTAAAAGCAAGTTTAATGAATGTTTAATTAGCATTATTATGATTAATGTCAAAATTAAAACTATACGATGCTGAACTATTTCTAAGTTCTTTCTACATTTCCAATCCAAAAGCAAAGCAAGGGACCATTTGATCATTTGTTCAATGAATCAGGAATTAATTCCTCAATGAATTAGGGATTTATTCAATCTAGACGTCATGCGTATTCTTGCAGTTGGAATTCATCCCGTCCTATGTGCGTATTGCAGTGGTTGTGTTTCAGAGAGCGTTTGCGCAGGCGTGAGGGCATTGCGTGTGGTAACGTGCGTGGGCTGGCTGCGGCATTTTTAACGCACCTTTTGGAAATACCGTGCGGCGTTTCGTGGCTGTGCGCCTACGAGGGCGTATGCCGAGTTCGCCAGTTCTGTAAAGATTTGCGTGATAGTGGACAGATTTGTGCAATCTGCACATTTGCCTGTAAGTGTGTGTATGCATGCGTGCTCATATGCAACTGAAAGCACAGTACAGATTAGGTAAATTTACTGCACCGTGGATTCTCCTTCTGATTATAAATAAAATTATAGGCAATCGATCATATGAAGAGTAAAATTGGGAACATACATTTTCATTAAATATTATTTAGAAACCAAAACAATAAATATATATTTCATATATCATATCTAAACATTATTTTACAAATTCTATGTACTAACATTCTTGCAGAGGAATTAGAAAATGTGTAAGTTGAATATGTAGAAAATTTCCTCTGGTTGGTTTGCAAATGAAAATGACGCTCACGTACCTGGAGCTCTCTAGTAAAATCTCTTATATATATATATATATATATATATATATATATATATATATATATATAAAAACGCGAGTTTTCATTCATTAGAGAAAAATACTAAATATAATACATAATGCGACGAAAATTAAATTTGCAAGCGCTGAATTTGGAATATTTCAAAACATATTTTACTCTTTGTGTTATGCAAAGCCTGAATAAAACCTACTTTAAGAGAATTTCGTTCCATATAAAACTGTTTTTGGGAGACTCGTAATAAAATATGAAACGTTCCGCGTTAAACCTGCGAAACGGAATTTTGGTTAAAGTTACGCGCGAGGGGCGCGCTTCCGCCCCCGCCCTCGTGACTTTTTAATTCGCCCTGGCTGCGCGCCGGGCGACGCGACGGCTGGACGCCCGACAGCCCTGGGCGACGGCGCGCCCTTTGTACCTCGCGGGCGATAGACGCAGGGTTACCAAAATAAGGAGGGTTTAGCTGAAGGGCTTGCACTCAGACCGCCCTATGCCACACTTCGGCCGGGAGCGGTAGCTCAGTGCATCAACTGATGTCACTGCAGCACCTCTGACCGGGAGGTCAAAGATTCGAGTCTTGACGGCGGCAGGATTTTTGACACTAGCTTTTCAGCTTGGTCGAATTCAGTCGCTGTCTGGAGGAGAATTCTAGCGGCCGGCTGCTCTGATCGGTAGTTTTCCGTGCGTTTCTCCGATCAACGCCAGGCGAATGGCAGAGCAGTACGAGCCACGGTCCTCCCGCGATCTTTCCTTCCTCTTCCTTGCCCTATCCTCTCCCTTTACACACACACGTACACTAACATGCACTACACTACCACATATTCCGGGAGACCGATCGAGAGCTTAGAGCTTGACCCGGCTGGGGCGGTGCCCCGCTGGTGGGAGAGTCCTGGTGGTAGGGGGAAACCCACTAGCTGCGGTAGGTTGGCGCCGGATCTCGCCTTCAGCGGGGGATGATCACTGCTAACTCCCGAGAAAATCCCACTAGCCGACAGTAGGTCGGCGCCGGATCTCGCCATCCAACGGGGGAAGATCACCGTCATATCCCGAGAAAAAACATGCACTACACTAACGGGACTTGTGACCAAAGCAGTTGACGCGCCCGGAACACGAAAAAAACAATCAATCAATTAAACCCCACTTTGGCAAAAATTGAGATGTCACCGTCTGTACCTGTCCTCAGCCTTCCAGTTCGTGTCTCACATAATTTCCTTTTACTTTAGGAACTTTAAATACAGTATTCAATTTTTGCCGACTTGAATGGCCGAGGTGGCTAGAGCGTGTGCCGACTCAGCGTCTCGGTCTGAAGGGTTGCGGGTTCGTGTCCCGCCATGGGTATGGTTGTTTGTCCCTTGTCTTTCATGTATTGTCACAGACGACCTTGTGAGCCTTCTTTCCTAGAAAAAGGAAACCGCAACTGTGACTAGTGTCACTTGAAGGTTAGTATTTGTCTCCATGAGGGACTTAGTAGTTACGCGGCGTGGATAACCGAAATCGGCAACCCATTGAAGCTGGAAAAAACACCAGCTAGACAGAAAAAAATAGTATTAAACTTGAACCACAGATGCAAGAATGCCTTACTAAAGTTTGTAGTGGTACATTTATCTGGAATGAAGGAGTACTATTTTGTGTTTTGGAGCGTGTAAGCTAGATATATTGGTCATTGCTTTCGTGACTGTGGTGCACTTTATAGCTGGGTGGCGATAGCTTTCCTCCTGCGCTAGAACGTCAGATCCGGCGAACGAAAGCTCGTGGGATTTCCTCTTCCCCAGATCGACGTATGTAAATTGGGTAGCTGAAGGAAGGTAAGAGTTTTAACCCATGTGTGAATTGGGGTCAACCAAGAGAAAGGCATACGTTAATTGGCGACCGACCCGTTTCTGGGCTTCCGTAAATTGGGGACCGACTTTTAGGCCTCCTGCTGTTGAACAAATTCCGAAATATCTTTCTCTTTTAATGTCTCAAGGGTGTTAACATTTTATTCTATTGTGGAATGAATTATCTTGTAAGGTCTTTGGAATAAATCTTCTCGTGCTTTCCTTTTGCCACTGCTACTTACAACCTCCTTGTTTGTTCTCAAATTTGTTATCTCTCCATGCACTAGATGTGATTTCATCTTTGAAAAATGTAAACTGTTTTCCTGCTTCGAAGCTTGTGCTTACGTCTCCATCAGTCCTTTTCCTTACCTGGATTGGTTTGGTCCCCCAAGTCACATATGCCCAGAGAGAGGGTCGGTCCCCCATTTACGTGTAGAATTAGAAAATAAGTTTTACGAGATTAGTTGAAGAGATCCCCTATTTTCACGGTTCCCCAATTTACATACAACTTTCCAGGTAACTATCCTAGCGAGATCCCGTCACCTCTAGGTCAACCGACTTGTCTCCCAACATGAGATTCTCAATGTGAAGTGGTTCCTCACAATATGAAATGGATATTCTTACATGCTTGCTACATTTTAATTCCACGTGTTAAATTATTTTTTGAAATTATTTTTCATGTGCAATGGAAATTTACCAATTCAACCGGCCATGTAAATGAATGATATATTTGCAAATACTTCTCACATCCAGAAAAACTTATAATTTTGCGTGACACTTGCGTTCTAAATATTTTAATATCATTGTACTTTTGGGATCAGAATACGTCACGGTTTTATAATCACTTTCCCGGCGGTTTATAGATCTTACACCTTAACCAATGGTTTTCTTGTATATAAAGAATGTAGATTCCTTCCACTTGAAGAACGTTATTACTATTTTTAACGCAAATGTATTTTTTTCTAATTACGTCCAATGTGTCAAATTATTTGTAATCTACATGACTTTCACACAGAAGAATTAAAAGTACCACAAATATATAAATAAAATTTGAATTATCAGATGTTATTACCCTCCTAATCAAAGCGCAGAATCAGGAATTTACAAAATTCTTATTATGAGGAGAAAATGTGCCACTTTCAAACCCTTGAAAACAGTGTAAATGTAATGCACGGTATAGTGACGGGATTGCAGAGTTCTTCAACCGCGCCCCACGCCTTGTTAAGTGTTAAGCCGTTTCGTTTCGCAAACAGGTATTGTGCGCCGCAAAGGCAGCAAATGAGCCGCTTGTTCTTTGAGACGATCCGACACGGAATATTGACATCTCACGCCCCTTGAATACACAAATTTCTGCCATGGAGCAACTTGGCTGCAAACATCCAACTAACGCGTAGTTTAGAGTAATGCATGTTTCCTGGGTCACGAATTTCCATACTGGGACGTTCCCATATTGAGACTTTCCATACTAAAAACATTATGGTTTAAGTATGGATAATTTTCAACTTGAAATATCCAGTATCAGGATCAACACATATGAATCGATAATATCGAAATATTGATAAAAGTATAAAATAGGTAACTGTTAAGATTACTGGCGTATAATAAATTGATTGTTAAAATGTACTCTTTAATCATGGTTTCATTTCAAGCTTGGATTTCCTTCTCCTTCTAGCATCTCGTATATCTATTTCGTAGTATTTTCATCGAGAAAATCCATTAATTTTTCCCTTTATTTAAACGAGTAAAGTATCTGATTCTCTTAGAAAATAAGTACGATGTGTTCATTCAAAAGATCTTGAAATGTTTTGTAAAATAAAATAAATTGCCACAATTTCGTTTTCGAATTGTGTTGAATATGTATAAAAAAATGTCTTCAAGTATCTCAACATTGCATTCCCCATAGTTATTTTTGCTTTATAATTTTGTTTTGTAGGTTTTGTTTTATACGTGATTGATCCTCCACCTGACGGTACATTTGTATACAGCTGCGCTCCGCTGAATTATATGACCAACCATAATCCGTTTATATCAGCGGCAAGTATTGTATTGAAATATCGGTTCTTGAAATATTTGCAGTCTCTTGAAGGGCTGTATGCATATTTCATATAAAATCAACGAGAATACTCCTTCAGAATATTACGAAGGCAGGAGTGTCGTAGTGATCTCAGACCGAAGGGTCGCGGGTTCGAGTCCCGCCTCGGGCATGGTTGTATTTGTGTTCGTCCTTTCACCCCTTATCATCACCATATCGTTTCATCATCATAGTTACCATACCGTTAACAGCAATAGTGGTCGTTAATGACCTAAGATGTTGATGCGACCTTAAATAACCAAAAAAAAAAAAAAAAAAATATTACGAAGATCTCGAAATGTAGAAATATCTCGTCATAATATCAATCCATATTGAGTATGTGAGTCGTTTTGTAGTTGGTAGAGACCGTTTCTTTCTCACTGAAAGGGAAGAGATGGGGAGGTGAATCTTCCTTTACAGTGCTTCGCCATTCATCTGGGAGGTAGCGAAGTCTGGGAAACCTCATACAAAAATAGAAGTGCACGAAATTGAGAGTCGACTTCTTGGAACATCGCACAGGCGACACACTCCATCTTCCATTCTTCGTTTTTTCGGAGTTAGGAAGAAGAACTGTAAAAGAATCCACCTGGGTTTGAGAAAGTGGGCGGGTCGGTGTGATGTGAATAGCAATATGTCGGGAGTGAAAGGATCAGCTGGAAAAAGGAGAAGGCAGGATCGATCATGTAAGAGAGGGGATAGGATCAATTTATTGGCTATCTTTAAAGAGGGGTATCTTTTTTTCAAAATATCAGAATATTGATATCCAAAATTTGAATATAAACACCAGTTTTTAATGGACAGTTATCAAGAAAATGTATTTAAAGTTGAGAATATAACTATTATTTTATGGTATAGCATTAATTAATTTTTTGCGTAATAAACCTTTTTTGAACCACGCAGGCTTTTAATGTGAGAACTGAGACATGGATGCCCTCTGCAGCTCATAAATGAGTTCGCGAGCCTTGGAAGTGGCAGGGGCATAACGAACAGTTAGGGGCAGCAGCACCTTAGACAGAATTTCCCAGTCCGGAGCCGCGTGGCAGGGCAGGAGACTGAGGTCAAAGGAGACGGTGACCCCATGCTGACCCATAAAGGCTGTATTATTTGATACTGTGTTCTGAGGGTTGCTTCTAAATGCATTTGGGAACAGTTGTTGTTTCGTAATTAATCAGAACAATAACAGCGACAGAACATTATTATTCGTTAAAATGAATACATTTTTTTGCAACAGGTTCAAACCACTTTTTAAAGTACTTCTTTGTATTAGATATAAAATACAATAATGTAGAATATACATTATTAATGTAAGAAGTAAGTTTATCCAGTAACAAATAGATTGTATGCGAAGGAAATTGGATATAAATATGGAGTTATAAAATTATTTTTTTAGTAGACATTTTCATTATCCTTTATTAATCTTCCTTTGTTAACTTTCAACATAAATCCATTTCATGAATATTTGTAATTTCTTTTATGGCAATACGATATCACCTTCCTTTTTCTGTACCCGAATTTTCCGTCTCTGGTATACCCCTCTGTAGTTGGCGGGAATGGAACATAGGGGGCGGCCCTTCCGATCAGATATGGAAAAGTCGATATCTTATCGAAATTTGTACAACGTAGTAATATCGATACATCGGTGCTATCGATATCCCCGGCCCCGAGGCTGGTGGAGGGAGAGGCAGCAATACAGAGGTCGCAGGGAAGTGTGTGCGTCCGGAGAGGGGAAGGGATAGAGCGCGGAGTAGGTGGGGTGGTGCAGGCGGAGAGCGTGGGCTGTTGGGCGATCGGTGGGATACTCCAGACGACAGAGGCATTGCGATGGTCGGACCCGACCGTGGGCGACACGGCGTGCGTCGAGAGGGGCGGGGCGGGGACGGTAGGCAGCGGGTGGGGGTGGATGGGAGTGGTCGACTGAGGGCGACTGCGGTGGACAGAGAAGCCACGTTCAGACGGAGCGGGAACGGAGACAAACATTGGACAAGAAGTTGAGGTGGGTGATTGTAGACGGCAGAGGAGAGTACGTAGGGAGCCTTTGCCTAATGCATTGTGAGGATAGTCCTTCTCCTGAGGAAAAGAGAAACATCTTTGGATTCCGAAGCACTCATCCGTTCTAAGATCTAAACGTAAATCAAGTTTCTACACAAAGAATTTTACCTTATTGTCATGTAAACTTGTGGTGTTAAAACAACAACTAGTGCTACTTTCTTGTCCGTAATTTCACGCAAAACTTCGCGAAAAGTACTCAAATTTTCGAAAAATTGTACATGACCTTATTTCAAAATCTATCTTTAAGGAACATATGTCTTCAAGGGGAAAATCTCCATCTTTAATATTTTAGATGTAGGAAGGCTCCGAAAAAAATTTAAACTGTTGCAATTATTGAAAAATCAGGGTTTTCAAGGAACATGGATCCTACACCATTCTCTTAAGTCTTTTTCTCTATCCGACAGCAAAATGTAATAAAAAACGATGCGACCATTTTTTTTAAAATTTGAAAAATGTTCCACGGGCTTCGTATAAAGTACCCCCATAATTAAAATATTAGTTTTAAATCCAAAGAACCACGTTATCAGCCAGATTGATTGGGTAATATCAATTTTAGTGAAAATCGGATGAACGGTTTTACCGGTAGCGTTGTTCCCTGACAGAAAGACGGATGGACAGTCGCACGGACAAACGTTTTGCCGTCAATAGATTTCTCGGTATCAAGAACCCACAGAATATGGATTTTTCCTAAATTTAGCAATTGGATTTATCCACTTTTTGTTACTAGGGCCCTGTAGGGTTTTTCCGTAAAAAAATCCACTTTTTTCGCGCAACATCACATAACTTTGTATTGCGTAAGCGATATTGAGATAGTAAAAAAACAAAATAAATATTAAAAAAGTAGAAAGGAGAACTAACAAGTACCAGGAAATACGTTCCAGTCAATTTCACCTGGAATTCTATACTTTTATAAAACGTGCAAGTCTTTTCTCAAAATCAGTCTTACCAACAAAGTATTTTACATATACTCGGCTGGAATATATTTGGGACCACATCGTATTAAATGTAGAGAAGACGGGTGGGCGTGGCGTGGTGGGGCGAAGCGGGGCGAGGCGGGGACGGGCGAGGCGGGGACGGGCGAGGCGGGGACGGGCGAGGCGGGGACGGGCGAGGCGGGACGCGCCGGGCGAGGCGGGACGCGCCGGGCGAGGCGGGGACGCGCCGGGCGAGGCGGGGACGCGCCGGGCGAGGCGGGGACACGCCGGGCGAGGCGGGGACGCGCCGGGCGAGGCGGGGACGCGCCGGGCGAGGCGGGGACGCGCCGGGCGAGGCGGGACGCGCCGGGCGAGGCGGGGACGCGCCGGGCGAGGCGGGACGCGCCGGGCGAGGCGGGGACGCGCCGGGCGAGGCGGGGACGCGCCGGGCGAGGCGGGGACGCGCCGGGCGAAGCGGGGACGCGCCGGGCGAAGCGGGGACGCGCCGGGCGAAGCGGGGACGCGTGGAGCGAGGCGAGGACGCGCGGGGCGAGGCGGGGGAGGTGCTGAGAAGGCGGAGAGGCGCGGTCGGGCAATCTGCTGAGCAGCAGCGAGCGAATGCGCACGCGCGCGGGGCGCCGGGAGCTTCCGCTCAGCGCGTCTTTGGTTTTACGGCCCGTGCATGACGCAGCGCCACCGCCGCACCGAGCTTCGCTTCGACACCTGTCGCTGCAGACAGGCGCTCCCCGGCGGCGCCCCCCCCCTCCTGCCTTTTGCCTCGCCGCGCCGCTTGCATGGCTGACCGTCGCCATGCACGATGCGCGACCTCGCTCGGCGGCTCCGACGCGCCGGCGTTTCCCCTCTGACGACCGGCCTTTCAATTACAGTTATTGCGTTTGGAATAGACAGAGAACTGGCTGTGGGTCTCTCTCCGTTACACCAGGCCTTGTTTTCAACACAGCTTCATCAGCACTCATATTTAGTTAATTATTATATATCCAGAGGAGAATTCTAGCGGCCGGTTGCTCTGATCGGTAGTTTTCGTGATGTCTCCGATCAACACGAGGCGAATGCCGGAGCAGTGCCATAACAAACTAGCCACTGACCGCCCGTGATCTTTCCTTCCCATTCCTTGTTCTATCCTCACCCATTTCACTCTCGCTTATGCTAACAGGCATTATACTACCACGTCGGTCGAGAGCGTATAACTTCTCCTGTCTGGGCCGGTACCCGCTGGTGGGAGATACCTGATTGGGGAAAACCTCACTAGTCGACGGTAGGTAGGCGCCGGATCTCGCCATCCAGCGGGGCAAAATCACCGCCATCTCCCGAGCAAAGAAGAGGTACGCACTAATGACACTAGTTGCCATGTCCGGAATCAGCCAACCAAAACCAAAATTTAAATCGGCTGAAAACAGCCGTATTAATAAGCTCGTATCAACGTTATGGGGCAACGACGGATACCAGAGAATTTTATGTCTTTACTCTCAAAGTAATCGTTTGTGCACTTTGAGCAACGTAGTAAATGTTTAACTAGAAAACTCCCCTTAAAAATAAACAAACCACCGTGGACATCTTTGTCATAGCGGAAAGAACCGCAAGTACAAAAAATATGGAAACTGTACATGCCCTGGTGAAACCTCAGAAGCTCAAAATATTTTAACTAAAACTACAGAAATTAATTGTAATATACTCCTAAATACATCAGCTCTTCGTAAATATATAAAATTTCTTTCAATTATATTGCAATGCATTTTTGGAGTTAACTTCTTCCCCCTTTTCTAGCGAAGAGAGTTCAAGGGGAAGTTGTCCTCCCCCCTCTTCGGTGTTTTTTGAGTATCGGAATACAATTCGTGTGCGACTAATGTCGATGTGCAGGGCAGTGGGTCGCCAAAACCTTCATGTACCGGTTGCTCGCTCCATGTACTGCCGCGCCGGTCGCCCAGATACACGAGGTTCCGAACGAGCAACTCTAGCCATGCGCCATCGCCTCCACCCCGCCCACGCCAGTCTTCCCTGTGCAATATCACTCCACACGTCTGTCACTGGATGTCTTACCCCAATCTGTTACCATCACGCAAATTCATATTCCGATTTAGCCATCTAGTTCCGCAACTCCTTCTGCACACTGTCCGATCCCGCTATTTCTTCCCTCCACACCTGCTGCCTCTTTCTCCTCCTCGCATGCTCATGGCCCGCTCCCGCCCCCCCGACATGTCCCGGGACGTACCGCCCGCCACTCTCGGAAACGTCCCAACCTGCATCACTTCATCCCGTCCCGCCCCGCCACGGTACGGCCACCCAACACCTACCCCTGTCTCGCTTTTCTCCACCCTCGCTTCCCTCCTCACTCGCCTCCCTTCCCTTCCATCTGCCCCCGCTTCCCCACGCCCTCGCTTCCCTCCGCACCCGCTTCCCTCCTCACTCGCTTCCCTTAGCTTCCATCCGCCCCCGCGTCCCTCCGCAACCTCACTTACCTCCACATTCCCGCTTCCCCCCGCTCCCCCCGCAACCCCGCTTACCTCCACATTCCCGCTTACCTCCGCATCCCGCTTACCTCCGCAACCCACTTACCTCCGCATCCCCGCTTACCTCCGCATCCCGCTTCCCTCCGCATCCCCGCTTCCCTCCGCATCCCCGCTTCCCTCCGCATCCCCGCTTCCTTCCGCGCCTCCCCTTCCCCCCTTCTCCCCGCCCGCGCTTCTCTCCGCTCCTTCGTCCATCCGCCCCACCTTCCCCCTCTCTTCTCCCTCCCCTCTCCCCTCGCTTTCCTCCGCCCTCGCTTTCCTCCGCCCTCGCTTTCCTCCGCCCTCGCTTTCCTCCGCCCTCGCTTTCCCCGCATCGTCATGTCCATTTGTTCCCATCAACCTCGGCACTACCCTTTAGTTTTTCTCCGTTTATCTTCTTCCCCCCGCTTTCCCTTCCTGCATCGCTCTCTGCCTCGTCCTCCCATCCCGACAGCGGCGAGCGTCGTGCGCGATGCTCTTGGGAGCCGCGCCCCGCCCCTCGCCCCCGCGCGCCTGTCGCGCAGCCAGAGAGGTTTTCGTTGTTCTTTGAATTATTTCCCGCCGACGGAGCTGCGCGGCGTCCGCGTGCCGTCACCATTTCGCACCGCGCTGCCGCCCAGGGCTCGCCCCGGCCGCCCACGTGTCTCTAGCGGGAATCAAACTCCCGGCAACGGATGTGACGTGCGCCGGAAGTGATTCTGTATTCGCGTGCCGTGTCTGTATTGCGCAAACCTGCATTTGTTTTCGATTCAGTTCGTTTATCTCTATTTTATACATCTCTGAACGGAAAGATTCATTACTATTATGGCTGTGTTGGGAAGTTTCAATGCTGCTGACAGTGCTGAGTTATTCTGTTAAATCGTAACTGTAATTCTCGTTGTTATTCAAGAGGCTTATTATTATGTTTTGTTCGCAGCCCTAACAGTTTCTTTGCATTCACAGGGAGGAAACGTCAAAATATCCAGGACACAAGGAATATATGTTAGAAATTCGAAAGTATATAATGCATTGTTTCCTACCTTTCAAAAAATAGCATTAACCGTCAATTATATCTCTATCTCTCTCCCTCCCTCTCTCTCTCTCTTTCTCTCTCTCTCTCTCTTTCTCTCTCTCTCTCTCTCTCTCTCTCTCTCTTTCCACACACACACACACACACACACTAATACTACTAGTTGTACTAGTACTAGTTGCTTGATTGATTTTTTTCGGGTTTCCGGGCGCGTCAACTGATTTGGTAATTAGTCCCGTAAGTGTAGTGCATGCTTGTTCTCTGGAGATGGCGGTGATCTTCCCCTGCTGGATGTGAGATCCGGCGCCGACCTACCGTCGGCTACTTGGGTGTCTCCCTAACCAGGACTCTCCCACCAGCGGGGGCACCGCCCCAGACGGGACAAGCTCTAGGCACCCCACCCGTCTCCGGGAATATGTGGTAGTGCATGTTAGTGTAACTGTGTGTGTAAGGGGAGACAAGAGGAAAAAACGGGGTAAGAACAGGGTAAGAACAAAACCAGGAAGAGGAAGGAAAGATCACGCGCGGTCCGTGGCCCGTTTGCTAGGGTACTGCTCCGGCATTCGCCTGGTGTTGATCGGAGAAACCACAGAAAACTACCGATCAGAGCAGCCGGCCGCTAGAATAGACAGCGAATGAATTCGATCTAGCTGAAAAGCTAGTGTCGAAAATCCTGCCGCCGTAGGGAGTGGGAAACTAGGACCACCCGGTCAGATGCGCTGCAGTGACATCAGTTAATGAACTGAGCTACCGCTCCGGGTATTAGTACTAGTACGACTTGCGCTGCGGTTACACAACTGCTACACCTTTCTAATCGACTCGAGATCCGCTTAATCGCTTCGCTATTACTGTCGATACGTTTGGGCCGTCGTATACTTCACTACCGATGCCGGTGTTGTGACATCCTTTACTTCTCGCCGCGATCTCTTAGCGAGCGTCATTTTGCAGCTCGAAATGAAGTTTCACTTTTGCTTCCACGGCCCGATCACCACGAAGTCTACTCTCCTCTTTCCCTAGTTGGTGTAGCTGACCCTCGCCTCGTCTCTATTTCGCCAGAGGTAAGCATTACACTGCCATCTAGCAGCCTGGCTATCGGTCACCTCATTGTCTGGGTAGAATGGGGCACCCCTGTTCTTCCTTCCTACGCATCTCAGCCAACCTTGCACGTGCGCATTCCTAATTTCCCCGTGGGGTTGGTTGCATTTCTGTTCTAGTTGTCAGTTTATTGCCTGTTTGAAGACTACGCCTTTCCTCTCAACTAGGAGAAATCGTGAGAAGTGCGGCGGCGCACGCCGCCACCTCTCCCGCATCGCATCTCTCTGCGCCCTTCAGACCGGGAGCGGTAGCTCAGTGCATCAACTGATGCCACTGCAGCGCCTCTGACCGGGAGGTCCTAGGTTCTCACTCCCCACGGCGGCAGGATTTTCGACACTAGCTTTCCAGCTAGGTCGAATTCAGTCGCTGTCTGGAGGAGAATTCTAGCGGCCGGCTGCTCTGATCGGTAGTTTTCCGTGGTTTCTCCGATCAATACCAGGCGAATGCCGCAGCAGTACCTTACCAAACGGGCCACCGACCGCGCGCGATCTGTCCTTCATCTTCCTTGTCCTATCCTCTCTCTCTTACACACACACACTACCACATATTCTGGGAGACCGTTCGGGAGGTTAGAGCTTGGCCCGGCTGGGGCGGTGCCCCCGCTGGTGGGAGAGTCCTGGTTAGGGGGCAACCCCAGTAGCCGACGGTAGGTCGGCGCCGGATCTCGCCATCCAGCGGGGGAAGATCACCGCCATCTCCCGAGAAAAACCATGTACTACACCAACGGGACTAATGACCAAAGCAGTTGACGTGCCCGGAAACACGAAAAAATCAAATCAAATCTCTGCGCCCTTCAGCGAATTATCGTTAGCCTTCGTTCTCTCATATTCGACAATTATTTGTTATGCTCTCGGGTGGCGCCGGGTCACGAATCCCCTTCACTGCCATAAATTTTCCTGCCTCGCCGCCCTCTGCGGTGCCTTGCGCGTTCGTCTGCGTGGCTCGCCGGAGTGTTAGAATCGCTCTGCCTTCTCGCACGTGCGGTCTAGAAAACTTATTCATCTCCGTTTCTTTGGATTAAATCTAATTCGTATGTGTGATACATCACAATACGTAGAGTAATATTCGCACTATAGTTCAATTAGAGATTTTAACGGATATTAACTTTTTCGGGTTCCTTGATACCGAAAAGATTTTTTCATACGTTCATCTGTCCACCTGTTTGTCCGATGGTCTCAGTCTGTGTGTGTCTCTCCAGTGTCTATGTCAGTCTCTCTCCGTGACGCTGTTTGAGTATGCGCTTCTGTCTGTCTGTCTGCCTGCCTGCCTGCCTACCAGCCTGCCGGTCTGCTTGCCGGTTTGCTTGTCAGTCTGTTGCCAGTCTGCTTGCCGTCCTTGCCGGTCTGCTTGCCGTCTGCTTGCCGGTCTGTTGCCGGTCTGCTTGCCGGTCTGCCGTCTCTTGCCGGTCTTGAGTATGCGCTTCTGTCTGTCTGTCTGCCTGCCTGCCTGCCTACCAGCCTGCCGGTCTGCTTGCCGGTCTGCTTGGCGGTCTGCTTGGCGGTCTGCTTGGCGGTCTGCTTGGCGGTCTGCTTGGCGGTCTGCTTGGCGGTCTGCTTGGCGGTCTGCTTGGCGGTCTGCTTGGGGTCTGCTTGGCGGTCTGCCTGCCGGCCTGTCTGTGTGTCTGTCTGCCGGCCTGTCTGTCTGTCTGCCGGCCTGTCTGTCTGCCGGCCTGTCTGTCTGTCTGCCGCCGGCTCTGCTGCCGTGTCTGTCTGCCGGCCTGTCTGTCTGTCTGCCGGCCTGCTCTGTCGCCGTCTGTCTGTCTGCCGGCCTGTCTGTCTGTCTGCCGGCCTGTCTGTCTGTCTGCCGGCCTGTCTGTCTGTCTGCCGGCCTGTCTGTCTGTCTGCCGGCCTGTCTGTCTGTCTGCCGGCCTGTCTGTCGGCCGGCCTGTCTGTCTGTCTGCCGGCCTGTCTGTCTGTCTGCCGGCCTGTCTGTCTGTCTGCCGGCCTTGTGCCGACCTGTCTGTCTGCCGGCCTGTCGTCTGCCGGCCTGTCTGTCTGCCGGCCTGTCTGTCTGCCGGCCTGTCTGTCTGCCGGCCTGTCTGTCTGCCGGCCTGTCTGTCTGCCGGCCTGTCTGTCTGCCGGCCTGTCTGTCTGCCGGCCTGTCTGTCTGCCGGCCTGTCTGTCTGCCGGCCTGTCTGTCTGCCGGCCTGTCTGTCTGCCGGCCTGTCTGTCTGTCGACCTGTCTGTCTGTCGACCTGTCTGTCCCTCCGACTTACTTCTACGGCAAAGCTGAGAAAGAGAAAGCGAGTAGATTCTGAACTTATTAGTCAATATTAAGAAGTAATATTTTATTTGAATGGCAATATTGAAGCAAGATTTAGGCGTTAAAATTTTAAGGAGTCAAGTGAAAGATATCAGGCAAAGTAGTTTGGAATATTTTGAAAAATACACGATTGTTTAGTAAAAATCACCACTCCTTTACCACACTAGTCTCGTAATATTTGCTCGTGTAGTAATGAAGTACATGTGAGGTAAAGTACTTAATTAAGAAACTGAAGTGTCATAAAGTTTGAATTTATCTACCCAAAGTGCAAAAAAAAATATCCGAAGACGTTGTTCAGTCCAAGCACAATTTTGTAGAAATGTGCAGGCGTGTGGCAATATCCTCTAGGTAAGTGGCAACGTTGAAAATTAAGTCATTATGATAGTTAACTTCCATTTAGGTAAAGTAATGTTCAAATACAGAAACGAGTGTTTTTAAATTATCCAATCGCCCAAAGAAAGGTTAGTTGCTTTCTCATCGTAAGCTGCCTTTCGTTCTTGTGAAGTTTGAATCACTCAACGGAATTTGATTTTATAGGCGGTATGAAGATGTGCAGACTTTGTACAAACCAATGTTCTAGACAATACCAATATAACGAATTAAAAGATAAAACGTCAACTAAACTTCGAGAATTAAACAAAGCCTTTATTTAGTTTGACAATTAAATGCGTGTAAGAAATATTAGATAAATGTGTCTCTAATCTAAGGCCTCCTATTAATTACTATCAACAACTGCGACGCCTTGCAAATAAATTTTGACTGCGTAATCAGTGATGCAGATGTGAATGAATAATCAAATATAAACGTAAATTATAGTTCACTGGAATTTTTAGAAAGTGGCTAAAATATACTGGTTTCGTAACTTAAGGTCTATTACAGTACTAGCTAGGCTATAAAACTCAGCCAATAGATCTCTTTTTGTAACTTTCCGATGTGTACTATTACTATAAGATCAGTCGGGGTTTGTGCCTCTTAATCTGACGATAATCTTGTTTAAATTATCATTATTATTAATATATTAATAAAATAATACATACATTTTGTTACACACATTTCGAGAAAAAATGTAATGCATTGAATTAGTATGATCCTCAATTTATATTCATGTATTTTCTAGTGAATGTGTTTTCTAGTGAATAATGATGTTATAATAGAAAACTTACTGATTGTTTTCCTGCTGGCCGGTCTATCTAGATGACGGGAACCACTTACAGAGTCAAGTGTGCGTGTCATCTTGAGGAAGTGCAATATCTTCGCAAGGATAAAGTTCTTGACAACAATGATTCGAGTGCCGAAGTCTTCCCTTTTATCAAAGAGTAAACACTTTTAACTAAAATTCTAGTGTGTACTGCGGCTTAAGAAGCATTTTCTGATGTCGAATAGTTCCACTTTCGAGTAACTGAAAGGCACCAACTTTGATAACCTAAGCATACAAAACCTTGACATCTTTTGCATTTTGTTAACCTTGTGTGAGTGAAAATTAAAAATTGTTATCAACCACAATGATAATAATGTTTTTTAATAAAATATATTGTGGCAAAAATAATAATAATATCGAGAAATTGTCTACCCCTTATTGAGTGAAGGAAGTTTGGTATAGAATTATAAATAGCAATCTTTTCAACATTTAAGTATACTTGACTGTAGGATTGTCAGAAACAGACTTTTTACTAATCCACAGTGTATATTAGTTCCGGAATGCAAAAAATGTGTTTGTTGATAATGCATGTATTAGAGGATAATGACTTTCGCACTTGCTTTGGAATTCATTAATTTTGCTTGATGTCCCGTATTGAAACCATTTACATAACAAAATACAAGGATAAGCGATAAATGTGTCGTTATATAATATATAAAATATAATACAGGAAAACCCTTGCACAAAATTTTCTTGTTAGAAAACTAAAATTCATGGCATTTGAACATGCAAATTCAGAGCAGTGTAACATTGGTTTATTTACCTTAGTTACGATCGGACGTGTTTTTGAAGGACTAAGGAAATATCTTTAAAATAATTATTCTAACACTGATTTGGACTGTAAGAAGAGGGAAAGCAGTCTTTTACATTCATAATTCTCTTTCAATACATATTTAATTCTGAATATTAGAGTAATCAGCCCAAATAACAAGCTTCTTAATTGGGCATGTTTACCAGCCCAAATCATCTGAAATGCTTTAGAAACTCTCTTGGACATTAAGGCTAAATGTACCGACACTATTCCAATTTGTCGCCACCACGTGGCAGCTTCAAAATAATCAAAATGGACTTCACCAATAACGTCTGTGTGTGATATATATATATATATATATATATATATATATATATATATATATATATATATATATATATATATATATTAGAGATGTATTTAAATACGTTGAATATATGTATTTAGAAAAAGAAATACTTTAAATACAGGTGAAGAAGAAAACGAAGTTATTTTATTTTTGATTCTTCTAGTTTATGGACCTCATTGATACAAAAATAAAAGCCCTTTTTAGCTGGTGATTTTTATTTCTCTTCATTTTTAAATGAAAGCCTAAATCATTGAAAATGCTGGACAATTATACGACAGTAAAAAAAAGTGTTTATTCCTTATAACACTAGTTTATGTTCATCCGGGTCAGTTGATGACTGTTTGCCTTTGCGGGTTTTATACATTCGCTATCTATGGGTTTTATAGTCTGATGAATTGTTTGAAACACTAGTCGTATTTAAATGACATTCCCTTTATTTGAGTTAGATATATTTTTAATGTCATTTTATATTTGAAAGTGTTTTTGTGAAAGTATAAGTGAAAGTTACGTCCAACGATTTTATATATTGTTCAGAAATTTATGATTGTTATTTAGTAATTTAATATATTTAACAATTACATATATTTTGAAATAAAAAATATAATGCGAAAGTGTTGTAATGACTGTATTTTGAGTATTTGAAGTATTTTAAATACGTATCTATTTAGCAATTCAAAAACCTAAAGTATTTTGAGTACGTTTTAAATACATATTTACAAAGTAATTTGTGATCTCTTTAAATACTAAATTTAAAGTATATTTCACACACTGCAAAGTTTGAACCGACTGCCTGGCTTGCCGCCTGAAATTGGCTCCCGCCCAGGTGTCGGAGCTGGCTGGCCGCCCATCGAGGGAGAGCCCACAACGGCGGGTGACGTAACGAAGTGGAGGGGGAGGGGTGGGGAGATGTTTTTCCAAATTTCACTTTACGACGCTCCTATGCATCCGATTTGCATGATTGACACGGCGATTCAGGAATCACGTCGTCATCGCGCCATAAACCCACATTTTTAATTTCATCCCGGAGCTATGAGAGAAAATAAATTTTTTTGAATTTTTTGAAAAAGTGTCTTCGTAGCGTAAATTATATTTTAAAAAGGCGTGCAATGCCGTTTACAGATCGAAAATCGGACCATTTGTTCAGACCTTATCGGTCAAGTAAATTCCCAGTGATACTGCTGCGATCTATTAAATTTTCCTGCAAGTATTTTTTGGTATATTTAGCCTTAGCCCCGAGGTGCCTAATAATGATATTATGACAGATACATCGAATTCAACTCCTGTAGAGGATTTACAAGTCTTTCAACTACAACAACAACAATAATTTTAACAGGAGCAAATGTTGTAGCAATGGCGATTGCAACAGCAACAACAATAAAAACGACAATATTCTTTCGCAATTCAGTGCCATCAGCCAACATCTCTATCTACATCTACTCAACCCCCACAACAAATCAGCATTCAAAGTGATAATACATTAAAATCAACTCATGTAGATTATTTAAAAATCCTTTATTTACAACGACAAATTCAACAAGACTAAAAACTCCAGCAATGGCGGTTACAACAACAACAACAACAACAACAACAACAACAACAACAAAAGCAGCAGCAGCAGCATTGCTTATCAGTCTAATGTCAATAGCTGACTTCTCCACCAGCACCTACTCAATCCTCACAACAAAGTAGCATACAATCAAGTGATGAAGGATTTGAAATTCAGCCAATGCAGGTTTCTTCTGACACAACATCAGCAGGTAAAAGTGTCAACAAAAAGCGTTTGGGTGATAGTGTATAGCCTGAAGCATATAAAATATTAGCTACTAGAGAAAATGATGAAATTCATTCAAGTGTTCGTACTGACAATAGATTCGCTTTACTCAGTGTAATAAATGAAGACTTAGAACAAGGTGAGCATATTAAAATTCCTCCAATTTTGATGCAAGCTGACACATATTCTGAGCTAGTAAGGGGCATTCAAAATGTAGACAATCAGTTTACAAGAAAAGTGTTAAAAATGCTGTTAAAGTAATGTTTCAAACCATCGACGACTTTAAAAATGTAGAAAACATTGCGAAGGAAGCAAAAAAGCATTTTATACTTACAGAGATCGAGCATTACGAACGATTTCCGTCATTATAAAATACTTATCAAATTTTTATAGTGAAAAAGAAATATTTGATGAACTTAAAAAGCTAAAGTATCCAGTGATGAAAGTGTATAGACTGTATAATTAGAATCGTGAACCGACTGACATGTGTGCAGTTGAATTAACAAAAAATAGTGAAGGTCTAAAAATATCAATGAACAGATTTGTATACAGTGTAGTTAAAGTTCAATTACAACAAATGAAAATTCCAATTCAGTGTAAAAGATTAATTCAAACTCTTTTATCGTTAATACTTAATAGGAAATAATTCAATAAGTGAAACTATATTAAACTGGTATGCAATTGGTATTTTAAGACAGAAATATTTATTTAGTAATTCCTTACACTCCCATCAAATAGGAATTTCTTCTGTAGCTGAGACACATCTTAATCTCGGTGTAAAGCTTAAAATACCAGGTTATAAAGTTCATCGAAACGACAGATTAAATGAAACTGCTTAGGGTCCGGTTGCAATATTCGTTAGAAACATGATAAAACATGTCATCCTAGAATGTATTTGACAAACTAGAATGTGTATCAATAGCTATTGAAATTAATAAACATAACATGTAATAATTGCTGAGTACAAACCTCCAAGGAAACAATTTTCAATTTCTGAATATAATGAAATTTTTAACAATAATTAAAATAACTTATTAATTGGAGATTTTAATAGTAAAAATAAATCTTGGGGTTGTAAGTTTACTAATCCACAAGATATAAATCTTCAAGAATATACATTGCAGCATAATTTAAATCTTCTAGCCCTGTGGGAACCAACCTTACATCCTTAGAATAACCACATTATACCTGATATTTGAGATATAATAGCAAAAAACCTTTATTTTTCTCTTGTACAACACACATTGACTGATTTGAAATCACATCGTTTATCAATCAAAATCAAATTGTCAAAAACATATTGGAATTAGCCTATATAGCAATTAACTATTCACACATTTGTTGTGTTGATATTTATCTTGTTTTATAAATTCATGCGAAGAATCGTGAGGGTAGGTCAATAAAAGTCAGTAGTTTTTTTTACAGTGCCAACGTTTCGACCATTTATTTAGGCTCCCTCAGTGCTGTTGCAATACACAATTCCTATTATTGTAGAATTGGTAATTGTTTTCATATCCATACATTGGCAAACAGACACCACTGTTCGTGTTTGCGGAAGAAAAAATCTTATTTAAATTTATACATAAAATGCATAATACGTGTGTCAATTAATATAGATACAACTACAGGTATTTGGTTTTGGTTTTTCTATATCTTTGTATAGAAATTTGGTTACTTTATTGTCATGGTGTTTTGACCATAATAAACACTCTATTTTTATAACATTTTCTTTCTTGTTATTCAAACATGACGTTTCGACCCTATTCGAGTCATGATTGCGTAACAAATAAATTTAAAAAAATATTGATTATGAATGAAAAGTGAATACGATCGATCACAGCAAATTCTCCAAAAATGGAGAATACGTTTTGCAGCTGTTATTACTTCTTAGGTATATATAGTACTCCCAACTGACTTCCATAAGACTCAAAACGTTCTTGGGTAACAAAGAAATATCATCGACCCAATAAAGTTACCAGTAAGAAGTTCAATGGGGCATTTACTTCTGCTGTATTTTCTCCTCTACATCCAATATCGATAAATCATTTATTGAATTGGCCCTTTTTTCTGTTCTGCTGCTTGTGCCAATTTCTCACAAACTAAAGGTCAAGAGGCTTTAATTTAGAAGAGGACAAACGATTCCGAGTAATCGGCAGTGATTCGCTCTGATACGTTCCTCTATTGCTTGTGAGTAAAAAATCATACATCCAACCAGTTTTCTACGAACAAACTGTTGAAGTACTTTGATGGTTGTCCTTGAATTGTAAATATTTTTCAGATTGATTTAATTACTCTTGTGTCTTCAAAGTAAATATTCGAAGATTATCACGAATTAATACTTTAAACGGACGCAATAAAACATTTAAAAATAAGTGTTCATTATAGAGGTTTTAAACAAAGTATTAGTTTAATAGTATTCTTAAAATCATTGTATCACACACACGGACATTTTGTATACTCTTACTGCAGCTTTTATTCCCCACGAACAAAGCTCACGATTGTGCAAAATTCATTACTCCTGAATTACTTTTGTCACTTACTCTTTGAACGAAGTCACAAGGAGTGTAAATCGTACAATGTTGTTGTTCATTTATTGTCATGAAGTCTTTTTATAATATTCTACAAGTAATCTAACGTAATTACAGCATGAAACAAAGTGTGTAATGTAAGCGTATCAATGGAATGAGATCTAAGTAACTTGGCAGATACTGCTAAGCATTTCAAAATACAGTAACTTTGTTCCAGAAAAGAAAATCGGATCAGTTGACCATTTCCTTTGCTTTGTTGTTCACATGCTTCTGTAGGTACTTCTCGTGCTTCAAATATATTCATTTGTATGCTTTAGTTGATTTAATAAGTAAATGACGGCATACAGCTACCCCACAATGAGCAGTGCGTAAATATTTATTCACCATCTCAAGAACATTAGTGGAATTAAATTTGCTCATCTCGTAATTTGTTCCTTCAGATCAACGTTTACAGGTGCAACTCACCATGTTAAGCTCGGTACTTATGATGCAAAACAAATTGAGAGAACCAAATAATAACCTTTTTCTTTCAGAAATAAACCATTTAGCACAAACGACAAGTTTGTGTATTGTGAGATACCAATACGAGTATGTGACTGAATATGGTACATATTTATTTAAATGGCGTGAATTATAGGGGATAAATATATGTGAATATGCTAGCATAGCAACGGTAAGCGAGCCGTCGTCAAGGTCAACATCTTCATGCAGTGACAATCTTTTTTATAGAATTCAGGGATTGGCCGAAAAAGCAGTGACAGTCGTGAAGACGGCTAGTTCGTTTTGCAATTTAGGGATTGGGGAAAAAAAAAATCGAAAAAAGGGAAAGGCCGTGTTAAGGATCGTGCTCCGATTAATTTTAGGAGTTTTTTGGGGACTTGTAAGCATCTACTAGGGAATAGATATCGATAGAACATCGAATTTGAATACTAAGTGTGACAGTAAAACTTAAAATATTTCAAGTGAACGAGTTAGAAGGATATTGAGGGCTTAGGCGAAGTAATCAGTAATTGGACTGGAATGCTGCAGCAGATAGTTTATTGATCTGATGAACGGTGATTGAAGTGTGCTTCCGAAAAAGAAGAGAGAAATGGTATCTGGACCTGAGGACGGCGACGTCAGAGATGAATAAAGATGGTCCAAAAGCGCGCGAAGAGGAATACGACATTATAAGGTTGGAACCGGTCATGACCAAGGTTTTCGTTTCATATTGGGTAAAATTATAAAATACCAAAAATTGTTGAATAAATTTACATGTTTTTGTGAAATGAATACATGATTCTCATTGAGCCAATTCTAGCAACGAAGTAGCAGGATAGAAATATATTTGCTTTTCAGGTTCCTCGACCACTCGGTATAGATGGCAGATCGGATAATCATCTATTACCATACAATAGTGATTATTTCTATGTAACACATCGACCCAGGTAGCCGGCAACTAATTTATTATAGAGTTGAAGGTTGACGTGTATAATAGTATTATATATATATATATATATATATATATATATATATATATATATATATATATATAAATCTATTGATATAAGTTGTGATTTTATAAGACGTTTCGACTGTAACAAATATATTCTACGCAGCACGATTAACACCATTCTACACGCATTACTAATGAAACTGAACTCGAAATTTATGATGATTTCTGCTCATTAGTGGATGTTTCTGAATTAACTTGATGCAAACAGAAAGGACAGATACTCCACGAATCATTTCTTGAACGAGTATGTAAAGACCACTTGAGAAAAAACCGACGTAAAATAAGCTGTTCTTGTCACCCCTCAATAAGCCCCTTCAACAAGATCACACCAACTTTAATTGTCTGCGTGGACTAGTATAAATATTGTTGATTAGAGGTTTTCTAAAACATTGGCGAAGCTATTGGAGGTGCATTCATTTCAATAAAAACATCTCAAAAAACCTTTAAAAATTATCACAGCTCATTCATCTCATATCTCTGAATGAAATAAAATGCTAATTATTGTTTTTTTTAACCCAGTGAGATCCGTAATATAACTAATGTTGTATTATATAATACGTAGGAGCATCAACATTTTTACGCAAATTAACAGTTTTTTTAAATGAAAAAGGGTTTGTTTCATGTTTTTGACAGCAAATTTAAGAAATTTAACACACATTATTGTAAATGCTGAAATCCAGACATAACGAAAAAACACTGTGCATATTTGACGGCTTGAAAGCCATTTGTATTCTAACTCTATTCCATTTTCATTTCAGCACTCGTGTCCGGGTTCTCTTAGGATTTTACTTTGAATGTAACATCTTTGCGTTATTCATGGTGGGATGTTTCTTTTGAAAAGCCACGCCAACAGAGGCTTACCTCCCGGGCGCTGGGTTAGAAAGCTTAGGACGCGCGACTTGCGTTGAGCGTGCACTGTAGGGGACGCGATCGTATGCTTACAGGGGAGAAAGGGATTCAATTTTTCTGTGGAACTGCTTACACAGACATGTATTCCACGTAGCGAGAGAGAAATTCAGAAAAAATCAGTGAGTTGTTTTATAGGGTTTTTTCTCTTTCCGAATATGAATTTAGAAGTCGATTTATTTCATCAAATATGTGTACAAAGTATTTTTTCCTATTATGAAATAAGTCAAGTCAGTTGTATTTTAGAAATAGTTCTTCATGGACTCTTTTCTTGGGAGTTTGCAATGATTCCGAGAAGCCCCTTGCATAAACCGTGTGTAGGCAACCGACAACACAGATGTGTGCGTCGAGAAGTCTTCTGTGATATGACGAGGAGATCGTGTAACTCAGGGCTGCTCAAATGACAGAATTCGCCGCAGGCTGCCCACAGTGGCCACTGCAGATGCTGCTAACACTTCACTCAACTAGAGCAGCGCACCCGATCATCTGCCCTCCCGCCGGGCTGACTCGTCAAGCGGGCCCCACCGGTGGCTCGCAGCTAATGCTTTACGAAGCGGGACGCCCGCGTACGGAGCCTTGCTGAAAATAAAATTGAAATGCAGGAGCAAAATGATTTCGAACAACGACAATATATTATTAAAATAAAATCGTAATTGTCAATAATTATGATATGAATTCTGGCATCTCCTAAAAATTCTGTATAATTTTAATTTCAACATCCTGAAAAATTGTAGAAAATTGAACAAGAAATAAATATATTAAAAAAACAACTATGACTTCTATTGTTAAGAAAAAGTAGAAAAATAATACTAACAGATTGGAGATGTAAAGGAATTACTTCATTAATACTTACATTACTTCATGACAGAACATTAAACTTACCATGTTTAAATAGCCGGTGATAATCGCTTACGCATTTATTATGAAATATCATGTACACCAGGATGATAAAAACAAACTGGTTGTATGGAAATATTGTAATAATGTTATATAATTTTGCAAATTAAGTTATTGTCATGCACATTAATTAAACAGTTTATCATACTGATTTATCATTTTAGCAATGAATTATATTTTACTTGCATTGTAAAATAGCATTTTTAATTAGAGAGTTCCGTCAGTAATTTTCCTCACGACACTTCATAATCTTTAAATGTATATACACTGAGTGCATTAGTACGCTTTGGGAATCAGAATGTTTATAAGTACACATCGAACATATCCATAACTAATATTTATTTGCTTTTCTGCACTGATTTGTGAATTGTTTTACACGATACTATTTTTTCAATTATTTGATGGTTTGACATGCACAGTATTGTAATAAGCCAAGCATTCTGAGTTCAATTTGAATGTTAAACTTTGCATCCAACGTTGGAATAATGGTATTGTTTTCAAACTCGGAACTCAAAGCATACGCGTTGTTAGGACAACCGATCAACAAAGTTTAATATTCCATGCTCGGTGTCATAGCGCTGTGCAGATGGACACGTCCCCAAACACATAACATGTAAAAGGTATAGAGAGGGCATTGGATGGCCGTGATTTTATAGAAGGGCGCAAGGAATCATTCTGTAGAAAAATTTTGAAGCGAACACAGGGTAGCGGTTTGTGAGGTGCGAACGGATTTTAAGCATAGGCTGGGTATTATTTAAATGATAGGGGGCGGGAATTTATGATTATTTTGAGAGCTTGGATTGTTTAAATTGTAGTATTAAATTGTAATTGAAAATTTTATTAATGTAGTAGTTGGAATTTTGAAATAAAGTAGTCGTGTTTCGAGGGGATGTATATTAGGGTAGCTCCGTAGATGGAAGAATTTTTTAATAAGTAGCTGAATATAGTTAGTCGCAAGTCGTTCCATACAAAATACAGATAGGGAAAAGCGCGACCGCGTATTAAATTTGTGGGAATATTGAGTCCTAGTAGTAGCAAATCGTTGAGGACATTTTGAAACACTTTTAATTTAGCAAGGACGCGAAAATTGGTATAACAAAGATTTCATGGACAACATTCTGCTAGTCAACCGAGAAGCCATCTGTAAAGATATTGTAGCAGGCTTACGAACTATATTCAAACCCGCACGATTCTACATTGAAAAAGCAGTTTTCATGAGATCAAAACTATTTGTAACTTAGTAAGAATAAATTATACATTTTTAATGTTGGAAAAGGATGATAATATACATTAGTTGCCATCAATCTAATAATTATCTTTAATCAATACAACTTCCAGGAATCGTGATTTGTATAAAATTACACATCCGCATGCAACAGATGAGTAATATGTTGTATGTCGAACCCATGATTAAATTAGAAGTAAATTTAATAAATTTGGGTTAACATTGGAAGAAATGTGGGAGTATAGCAGGTAGAAATAACAATATTAATAATAGCAATGGAAATAATAGCCTTCATAGTGTTATATGTCTGCTGTGTTAAAATTCAGATTTGACAATAGTAAAATAACAGGTGAGAAAAATAATTTCACAGAATGCAGTCTTTGCGGTAGTATGCCATCACATTGAACTAACACAAACTGCATTATATTGTAATTGTAAAATATAATTATTTACTGTTTAGAACGACCAAAACATTGTATACCATGAGGAAAATTGTCTGTGAAATAACAAACGAGATCGTAGAATTTTAATGTTTCTCTTCCCTGGGAATACTCTGGGCATCCCTGTTAGAATCATTTTGCGGTTCAGGCGAGAAAAATTGAATTCCAAATGGGATTCTCATGGCGCGAAAATGATTCCCAAGATAATGAATGCGGGCACTTGAACGCGCTCACAAAATGTGAAATTTAATGGGAAGCCCCTCGCCAACCCGTTCTCGCTGCCTCCGTCCTCACTGCTGTCTCACCCTCACCCTCACTCTCACCCTCACCCTCACCCTCGCCCTCGCCCTCGCCCTCGCCCTCGCCCTCGCCCTCGCCCTCGCCCTCGCCCTCGCCCTCGCCCTCGCCCTCGTCCTCGGCCTCGCCTCCCTCGTCCTCGCCCTCGCCCTCGCCCTCGCCCTCGCCCTCGCCCTCGCCCTCGCCCTCGCCTTCCTCGCCCTCGCCCTCGCCGTCCTCGTCGCGTCGCGCCTCCGCCGTTCACCCCGCGACCCTCCCACCAACTCACAATGACTCGCCCGCGAAGCAGTGAATAGTACTTGTTTTTATTTTCCTTCATCCGCAACGGTTTCTTTACGAAAGGTTTTTGCACACTGCACTCTATCTCAGGAACAACAGGGATTTAGAAAAGGTCGCTCAACAATAGATGACATATTGGCCTTAAAACAAATAATTGAGGAAGGAATGGAGTTTAATAGAGAAACACATTTAGCGTTTGTGGATATTGAGAAGGCTTTTAATTATATCAACCGATGCAAATTTTGGGGCATGATGTCGCCTAGTACCTAAGTCATCTAGTGCAAGCGGTGGAAAGTATCTATGACAATACTCATATCGCAGTAAAATACAGTGGATTTGTTTTCGGGAAGAATATTATAAATAAAGGAGTAAGGGAGGGAGACAGTCTTTCGCCAACAATCTTTAATATATATCTGGGAAATGGTGGTCTTCAATATATATCTGGGATAAGGTGGAAGAACGTGGTTTCTTCAGGAATTTACCTGGGAAAAAATACATTTCCAAATACTCTTTCATATCCTGACAAGGCGATCCTGTAGGAAAACGAAGATGATTTGCAAAGATCTATTTACCAACTGGAGCAAATTTTTAAGGAGTACAATTTGATAGTATCAGTTAATAAAACTAAAGTAATAGCTTTTAAAAGAAAAAAGTCAGTTAGAACAAAGATTGTGCTTCAAAATATGGTTGTAGAACAAGTGATGCATTTTAACTACTTAGGATGTGCAATTTCATGTGGAAAAGATGTACAGACAACCAGGTAGAGTCATAAATATTACGAAGTGTGTAGAACTATAAGTAGAACGTTTAAAAAGAAAGAACGAAAAGAAACCTTGCTAAAATTTTATGATATTATGGCCCTCCCAGTTTTACTAATGGATGTGAAACTTGCGTTCAAAAACAAGAAGATTTTAGAATTTAATCAGCGGAAATGAGATTTTTGAGAGGAGTAAAGGGCTGTACGTTGAGAGACCAAATAAGAAGAGTAAAAATATGAGAAGAAGTAGTGCAGAAAGAAAAAGTACATGACAAAATTAAGAAGACAGCAATGGGTGACACATATTGGAAATATACCGCAAGACAGACTTACAGTGTAAGCCCTGAATTATAAGCCAAAAGGGAAAGAGCGACATTGGAAGGCCAAGAATGAGATTGAAAGAGGGTGGAACAGGCAATATGCCTAATCCGTAAAGGAAGATAATGTTGATGACGTTTTAACAGCATTAAAAATTAAATATTGTAGGTCGCCCAGGAAGTAACTTTTAATTAACATTTAACAATTTTATTAGCAAAAAATAAAACTGAATAGTTTGAAATTGTTATATTTAAACTAAAAATGTTGTGGAAAAAGGTTATGGGAAATGCACAATGGTTACGACACCATTTTTACCTCTGGGTCAGTAATGATCCTTTCAGTACAAAATAAGGAAAGAAAAATGACGACTTCATGTTTTCTTAAACTTGCAGTAGCAGTCTTTTGGTGTGGATTAGAATGAAGATAATTTATTTATTTTCCCTTATTTTATATTTAAAGACTAAACTAAAAATCTTTATTAATATGGAAAATACAATAACAGAAAAAGAAGCTGTCTCTTGCAAGTTCAGGAGGTACCCTTTTCTGATCTCAAACATGTTCAGAGGGAAGTAAATTGATTTGCAATTACTGAATCAAGTATTTGATAACTATCAAAAGTTTACAATTTTCAAGTAATCACAAAATCCGAACGTGAAAATAAATTAATAAAAAAGAAAAAAAATCAAAAATAGATCATTTTTAGGTTAGAGGTCTATTGAGGAAAAGGCATGCTAAAGACGCGCTGAGTTTTACATAACTAATTTAATACTGTAACCCAAGAATTTTGAGGAAACTAATAGAATATAAGAAATTAGAAGAACACTATAAGAACCTGTAAGAAAATATTCTTAACTGCTGCCTTTACTGGTGCTTTTACCCAATTTTGGGAGTCATCGGGAACTCCACAGTTGTGTGTAGTTGGGCTGAAGCTTCATATACTGACAAATTTGATTGAATCCCGACAAAGGTATGATTTTGGACACCTGCCAAGTAGATGGTTCTGAAGACATCAATGCGCCGACGATAATTCATCAGATCGGATGTTACGAAATCTTCTCTTCGTCGTTTCCTTCAATCAATTCTTGGCAAATGTCAGATCAGTTCAATAAACTTCGTGTCATGGACCGGACGCAATTCTTCCCTCTCCTGCTCTCAGTAAAATCCTTAAGGTAATGCAAACGATAAACTCTCATCTTTTGGTTTTGAAATTCAGAGTAGATTGATAGGATATGACAGAGATCTATAAATGCTGCATAAACGCATTGCATAAATGCTGTATAAGCTATATAAATACTGAAGAAGTAGAGAGATGTACCGTTCTGACTTGGTCTGTATTTTGTCTTATTAATTATGATAGATAAATAGGGTAACCTCGAGGGCACATAGCTTTGAAGCTGGAATTGATAGCGGGTCATGCAGTGGTCGTATTATTTCTTTCTATAGCTCTTTGAAATAAAGTGCGTTATACTAATATTTGCGAAAACAATTGATTATTGAAGTGTCTTTGTGACAAAAATCGGAGCCACTGTGACATGACAAGACTTGGCGGTACTTGACAACTTGAAGATTGGGTTGTGTGAGTTCATGTAGAGTGCAAATAAAGAGACCGACGGATTAGAGATGGTTTCACGATATTTTAGAGAATTAAAAATGTCTTCAAATAATATATAGCTAATTTCTAAGCTGTATTTGAATGGGCAAAAATATATTGTACCTAATGCCGAACTAAGTTGCGGAGTGACGTTTGGTATTTGTGTCCAATACTCGCGTTACACTCGGTCTCGTTTCCGGGCTGTGTCTTTAAATCCCGCCTAAGACATGGATGCAGTGTTTTGTTGCACGGTGAGCATTCCTACCACACCATGTATCACTCACTAACCTAAAATCCTATTCTTAATTCTTCTCCCTTCCCCTGCTAAGTTGAGTGAGCAGTGGATAAAACTGATTGGTCTACATGCCGCAGCGTTGACTCCGTCTATTTGCAACCTGGTTTCCTTCCCTTAATACACAACTGAGCAAGATGCGCTTATGATATACAGTTGTTGAAAAGCAGGGACAGTAACTGGTACGGGCTCAAGAACCACATCCGAACGATGGATGGGCAAGCTGGAAGTGACAGGGCGGCTGCGTCTGAAGAAGAACAACTCTCAGCTGGGGGAGGGGATGTGTGTTAGTTCCAAAAGTTGGAAGGACGTAAAACATAAGAAACAAAATTATAAGAAACGTTTAATTGTAATCTTGATTTTGTTGAGTATGATCATTTCATATAAAATATTGGGGTAAGAGAAGAAGAGTCATTGCACAAAGTTGTTTCAAATACGAGGGTTGGGGCGTAAGTCATGGCAACTTTTTTTGTGAGAATGTGAGCCCGGGTGACAAATTTGCAACATACACATGAAAGGACAACGTATAACCTAAGTGTATGAACAGGACTCAAAACTGTCGTCCTCATATTTACTAAGGTATTTGAAATGTCAGAACTGGTTTCATGTTTCCAAACATTTTAGCATACAGGAGTTCAAAAAGTTTCAAAAGCATTACAAACCCGTTCTAAAGTCCCGATTCGGCATATGCTCGATTACCGCACGCGTCACATAGGTCCGTTACTGATGACTTGTTGATATGTTGTTTCGCAGAAACACTCCTGCACACTTCGCGACTGTCCGAAATAGAAGGACGTTATTCTCAAGTGCTTTCACCAAGTCCTTGAGATTTTCTCGGACATTCCTCCCGTTGAGAACGGCTACTTTGAAGAACGAACGCTGCTGCTAACACGTTACATTGATTGATTGATTTTTTCCTGTTTCCGGGCGCGTCAATTGCTTCGATCTATTGTCTCGTTAGTGTAGTGCATGTTTTTCTCCGGAGATAGCGGTGATCTTCCCCGCCGGATGCCGAGATCTGGCGCCGACCAACCGTTCTAAAGTCCTAGTGTTCCGTTCTAAAGTTCTAAAGGCTAGTGGGGTCTCCCCCTAACTAGGACTCTCCCACCAGCGAACACCGCCCCTACCGGGACAAGCTCTAAGCTCCCGGCGGTCTCCCGGAATATATAATAGTGAGTGCATGTTAGTGTAAGTGTGTTTAAGGGGAGAGGATAGGACAAGGAAGAGGAAGGACAGATCGCGCGCGGTCCGTGGCCGTTTGGAAGGGTACTGCTCCGGCATTCACCTGGTGTTGATCGGAGAAACCACGGAAAACTACCGATCAGAGCAGCCGGCCGCTAGAATTCTCCGCCAGACAGCGACTGAATTCGACCTAACTGAAAGTTAGTGTCGAAACTCCTGCCACCGTCAGGACTCGAACCTAGGACCTCCGGTCAGAGGCACTGCAGTGACATCAGTTGATGCACTGAGCTACCGCTCTCGGTATGGTATTCATCTCGCACGGCGGACAAACGATTTCACGAAGCTTTCTGTTCTAATGGAGACACTCACTGAACCATATGATATGAACACACTCAACTGCAGATTTTCTTTCACGGTGCAAATAAAAAAGAGAATCTTAAAAAAACTAGTTGCCATGACGCCAACTTCCCCATTTCAATTCCAACCGCGCGTTTCAAATCACAAAAAGTTCATAGCTTTTTAATAATAAAAGAAGGTTGGGATCTACTTAATTTAGTGCGACTTCCACTCCTATTTTTTCTCTTTTTTAGTGCCTCACTTATTTAAAACGGTTCACTGGGAGCCGATTAGGCCTCTTTACAGCTTTAATATATATGATCTGTCGTACATTTGAGTAAGAATGAGCAGACCGGTCAGATAAAATTTTGAAAACAGTTTTCATGGTTTCAGTGGCTATCAAAACGTGTACTTCGCTGTACAGTTTTCCTCAAATTACGATGATTTTTAATGAGTACCATTTCGGATTGTCACCTATTGATACATACAATTTGTCGAAATAATTGCTTTTTAATTTTATTTATAATTATAAATGTACGAAAACAGGCAATATTAGTATATTTTGTCTTTTAAAATAATTTTAACATTCATTAATATCTACGAGGTTAGGTTACATTGTTCACACAATAATTATTTTAAAAATTTGTTTTGTTCCCTTCATTTAACTTATAAAAATGCATTAAATTTTATTTCATATGTAATGTTTCCTTTTAAATTTAGAGTTCATTATTCGGATTTCAGTAGAAATTTTAGAAAAGTTGCTCGAAATAATTTGTTGGCTTGTTTCATAGTTTGTCGGATTCTAAATAAGAAGGATGAAAGATGGCTAAAGCATTTCTGAATGCGAACTTACACTTAATTAGAATTTACATTAATGGGAAACATTTAATGAAATTATCATCTATGGCTTCCTCCGGTGTACGCAGTCTTCTTACCACCGAGAGTTGTCACTGGAAACGAACGAATTGCCGCTAAAATGTTCAAATTAGCAGTTGCGAGAATAAGCCTATGTCAACTAATTCCAGCAAAGCTGGCGCCTGCAGAATAAACGATTTGCAGATTGCACAAACCTCCTTTTAATGGGCGGGAAATTCTCCATTTAAACAGGGGTTTTGAGTAAACTAGAAAGAAAAAAGTTATAATCTGAATGAGGCAATATTAAGTGACGTCAAAATGGATATAATTTTAAAAAATCGTTTTATTCGGATAAAAAGAAACATGTACTTCAGTGCCAAGCAATTTTCTATTATTGAGATTTGCTTTTTTTAACATTATTCCAAAAATTTCATAACACTACGAACTTTAAAGTTTAATTAATTTTTACATGATGTAAGATAACGTAAAAAGAAATACAGTTACGTTAAGTTGATAAGAGTTCTTTTACAGTCATTTTAAGTATTTGGCTTGGAAGAACCTTCCTTCTACCATCTGTCTACCACCATTAAAAATATTTTTCAAAATATCTTTTCTTTTGTGCATCCATTATTCATATGTTTTGGTGAAAAAATGTTTCAATATCGACAATAATTGTCAATTATTATTTATTATATACTGAAATGAAAAGGTAAGCGAAATTCATGAGCCAAAATTTGTTGCTTATTTTCTAGAATTACAGTTAAAATTAGTTTGCTGTAGAGCTAAAAGACTTATCCTTATGAATTTTTTAGAGTTTTAGGATGGATGTAAGCGTGTATAATCTACTAAACTATTGTAATTTTTAATTTTTTAATTCTTTTGAAAAATTACATACTAACATGTAGTATTATACGAGTATAGTGATGAAACCTCTCTCCAGTATTTGCATGAATCGTTTCTACTTGATTCACCAGCTTCACAGTGATTAAATATAATATTGTAATGAAACAAGAATTTAAACAAGTATTCGCAATCAATGCTTTTTCATCAACCTTTCTTTGGCCAAAAATAAATGAACCGACAACTGTAATACGTTTAAATTTACTTTTATGAACAACTAGCACAACTCAAATGAAACTTCTTAACATGAAAATACCCGCTCAGAAAACTTATGACTTTGTAAGCGCAATTGCCGCCTTTTGACCTTTGAGATTCACGCTCGCATCTACTGAGCCGAGGCGGCGGTAGTGGCGGCTGCGGTGGGAACCGCGGCGGGAACCGCGGCGAGAGAACAGCGGCGCAGCGCAGCGCACGCCGAAGTGCCATGCGAGTTCCCCGAATGCCCCCTCCCCTCCCACCCTCCCCAGCCGCCGCAAGGCTAAACGGTAACCTCCCGCAGGGGCGCAGCACAGGTGGCCTACTGTTACTTCGCTCAGGACTTAACCGCAGACGGGTCGGCACTTGGCGACGCGTTTCAGAGCACATGCAATTAGCGTCACCAATAACCAGAGAGGTGCGTGTTTGTTTGGCTTAACATTGGCCACAGCGTTGCTTCTGCAGTTTTGTGGGTTGATTAATTGATTGATTGATTTTTTCGTGTTTCCGGGCGCGTCAACTGCTTTGATTATTAGTCCCGTTAGTGTAGTGCATGTTTTTTCTCGGGAGATGGCGGTGATCTTTGCCCGCTGGATAGCGAGATCCGGGGCCGACCTACCGCCGGCTAGTGCGGTTTCCCCCTAACCAGAACTCTCCCACCAGCGGGGCACCGTCCCAGCCCGTACAAGCTCTAAGCTCCAGACCGGTCTCCCGGAATATGTAGTAGTGTAGTGCATGTTAGTGTGTGTGTGTGTGTGTGTGTGTAAGGGGAGGGGATAGGACTATAAAGAGGAAGGACAGATCGCGCGCGGTCCGTGGCCCGTTTGGTAGGGTACTGCTCCGGCGTTCGCGTGGTATTGATCGGAGAAACCACGGAAAACTATCGATCAGAGCAGCCGGCCGCTAGAATTCTCCTCCAGACAGCGACTGAATTCGCCCTAGCTGAAAAGCTAGTGTCGAAAATCCTGCCGCCGTGGGGAGTGGGAACCTATGACCTCCCGGTCAGAGGCGCTGCAGTGACATCAGTTGATGCACTGAACTACCAGTAGTTTTGTTGAGCGGATTGATTGGTTGGTTGATTGATTGTTAATGATCCCGGGCACGTCAACTACTAGGGTCATTAGTTCCGAAAGTGTAATGCATGTTTTTCCTCGGATGGTGGCGCCCCCCCCCGCTGGATGGCGAGATCCGGCGCCGACCTCCCATAGTCTAATGGACTTTTCCCCTGGCAGGTATCTCTCTCCAGTGCGACATTGCCTCAACCGGGACAAGTTCTAAGCTCCCGACCGGTCTCCCGGCACGTGCGGTAGTGTAGTGCATATTAGCGCGCGCGTGTGTGTGTGTGTGTAAGAGGAGAGAATAGAACAAGGAAGAGGTAGGAAAAATCGCGCCCGCGATCCGTGGCCCGTTTGTTAGAGTATTACTCCGGCATTCCACTGTTGTTGATCGGAGAAACCTCGGAAAACTATCGATCAGAGCAGCTGGCCGCTAGAATTGAATTCAAGCTAGTGTCAAAAATCCTGCTACCCTCAGAGCTCGAAACTAGGACTTCCCGGTCAGGAGGACTGCAGTGACATCAGTTAATGCCCTCTCCCGGTTTTGTTGGTGGGGAAGTTCTGGAGTTCGAGTCAACATCTCTCTAGATGTGTATGTTTTCTATAAAAAAATTAAAATGATAATTGTTGAAATTGTATTAATGTACTATATTAAGTGTATAGATGAATACCGTTTTAATTGGGTAATTATAATATAGTGAGTGTTCTGAAAGAGTGGCACATTTTTAATAATAGGAAGTCCCAAGGATGCTTCAAGAAGCTGTGGTTCTTATTAGCAGCTGGGCGAACAGGTCTGGCTGAATCGCTAATGAGAGTCTCAAAATAAACGAACGTAGAGAAAGAGCAAAAGTTTCATTGATATGAATAATACTCGGATTTTCTATTTACTTCTGCACTGAAGTACCGAAATTGGGTAAAGTTCCAACTAAAAAAAAGTCCTTTCTATACTGAAAATACAGCACAGGTTCTACCTTAATTTTCCACAATAATATATTTTTTTATCTTATATGTTTTATTTTCCCAGAGAACGCCGTAAGATTTTACGCAGGTGAGCCATTTTTGGTGTGTACGCACGCGCGCGCGTGTGTGTGTGTGTGTAAAGGGGGGATAGTAAATCCTTCATATTTTGGAGTGCTTTATAAAACGAGGGGATTTGTAGCATACTGAAACATTTTCTTCTATTATTCTTACGAAATGCGGAATTTAGACATCGGAATGATTTTAAGGAATCGTAAATAATACAATTAAATTGCCTGACATACAACACCATCGTTTCCGCTTAGGTAGCACCGAAAAATTTCACAGTTTTGGCACATTTCATTAAAAAGTAGCATCTATTGTGCTATCCATTCTAACAAGTAGACCATAAGGGCTTGTTGTTAGATGAAAGGACAGCAAGGACAAGTTGGTCTAATACTATCACAGTCGATTTCACTGTTCCTTCTACCATAGGTCAGGGATATATTTGAGGTTTTTAGCTATTTTAATTAACAATAAATTTATTTCTCGATGTACTTATTTCATTTCACTCTTCCTTCAAAATGAATTAATAGAGTTTTCAAATCGCAGAAACATGGCTAGGCTTAACACGTTATATAAGGCGTATGTTAGTTTCCCTGATTGAATAGAAATTCGGAGCGGCTTTGAATTTGGCGTGTTAAAGCAGAGGGGATCATAATTTCAAAACTCAACCACGAAAGCAGAGATCTGCTACGGGGAAATTCTTCTTTGTAAATTCAACAATGAGCACTGGAACAATGTACTTGCTAAAGAATTTGGTACTGACCGTGAAACTGTAGTTAGTGTTGCGCGTCTATTGTATTTATCTTGCGCGTCTTGTATTTTTTGTAATTGTGTGTTAATTGTACGAGTATAATATTCGTTTATGTACATTCTAGTACTTGAAAATCTACCCTCGAGTATTAAATCCAAAATAGAACAAATATATCTCTCTGAATTCTTGGCTGTCCGGAATTAGCCGCGTCATGGTCGATGGAGCTGATGTTTCGGCCATTGTGTTGTGGCCTTCTTCAGAGCTATACTCAGCCAAGAATTCAATGACTCCGGCCGCGGAAGCCTACGACTCCAAATATATGTCTGTCTTCTGTATGTCTGTCTGTCTGTCATCTTGTCTGTCTGTCATCTTGTCTGTCTGTCATCTTGTCTGTCTGTCATCTTGTCTGTCTGTCATCTTGTCTGTCTGTCATCTTGTCTGTCTGTCATCTTGTCTGTCTGTCATCTTGTCTGTCTGTCATCTTGTCTGTCTGTCATCTTGTCTGTCTGTCATCTTGTCTGTCTGTCATCTTGTCTGTCTGTCATCTTGTCTGTCTGTCATCTTGTCTGTCTGTCATCTTGTCTGTCTGTCATCTTGTCTGTCTGTCATCTTGTCTGTCTGTCATCTTGTCTGTCTGTCATCTTGTCTGTCTGTCACCTGTCTGTCTGTCTATCTCCACTAATTGTCCCTATTATCTGATGGTCCAGGAGATATGTGAGGTGTGAATTGATAGGCATAATGTCATATCCCATTCTCCCATGATCCGTTCATTTCTGATAGAGCGGGTTAGTTCGCGCTGTTGATTTAAACAAAAGTGCTTGTACTCCTTACCACCGGCAACAATCTTAATTATCTTCAAAACGGCACAGCAAACCTCACTCGAGAACAGCTAATCTGCTCGAATTATGCGTGTCACACACGCACATCCATCCATTCGTCCAGGCATCGTGGTAGAAACCACTTTTGGCGTCAGGGACCCTCGAAACTAATTTTACCATTAATAAAGTAGTAATACCATTAGTAAAGTAGTAGTTGTAATCGAGATGTACATCTCGACTTCGAATTTTGAGACCAAATACTTTTCGTCCATTTTACTTTTAGCCGAGTAAAATTCGTTGAACCCTGTTACAGTAAGTACGTGTACAGTATGTCACCGTAAATAAGGATGAGAGAAATTCTGAAACCATTAGAATTACTCATATTCCATTGCACAATTTAGTTGCATTCGTTGCCAAAATATGCACAGTTCATCAAAATGATTTCAAAGCAAAAACAATTTAACGGTGTGTACAAGAGTTTACGAAAAATTCACCCTATTTCCCCTAATAGGAATCCGCGCAAGTAATTTTAAAATATACAAATGGAATGTCATACTTTAAATTGCCAGTATATGAATTTTGAACAACATAGAGATATGCAGGGGCTGGGCGCCTGCGTACAAATGCAACAATAGCTTTTTTGTTTTCGATTTACGAGTAGACTAACTTAATCTTCATTGATATAAATATGTGTGTGTGTGTGCGTGAGTGAGTGTGTGTTTTGGAAACACAGTATTTACGAGACAATAGTGAATTGAACATTCTTGAAGTAATAAGTTTATTCATTTCAACTAAGAAATAAAAAAAGCTGCATTGCCTGAAGAAGGTGGTACTAATGGAATAAAAACAATTAAAAAATCCGGTGCCTTCTTTGAAAATATCATAATCCTCAAAATTTTAAGAATGTCGTTTATATCTTCTCCGTCTGTCAAGTTAATTTAGCCTTTTTTTTTGGAAAGTTGACTCATCGTTCGACGTTCCGCAAAAGTATATTTAGAATGGAAGATTTGAGAGCAACAGACCGATCTGATGATTTTGAATTACCTCTTTTTTTCCCGAGTCATGTGTTTCCAGTTATTAATATTTCATTTTTATTTTTCGGTGTGTACTAATTTTCATATATATCTAGCCCACGATACGCACATTATGGGCTGTAAAAGCTCTATCATACTCAGATCAAACATAATACGTTTTGTAAGATTGCAGATTCCAAGAATAATATTGACATTTTGTATTTTTAGTATTTTTGTCGCATGAAACGTAATCATATCTTGAAAGTCATTTAATGCAATGTCAGTCCCATGTTTCCAAATGCATTGTTTCTGAGTTATTAAGATTTTTTTCTTAATTTGCAACATTATTCTTGTACCCAAGATTACAACGATTTCGAGATCCAACGCTGATTTTAAATGTCAAAGCCTCACTACAGCTTTTTCTTTACTTTATTTTCAAAATAAATAAAATAAAAATTTTCGATAAATAATAAAATATATATTAGAAATATTATTTAGGTACAGAATAACTTTCCTCAGTGTAAGCAATATTAATGTAATGCACGAAGGTACAGAATAGTATGATATTCTTGTTCGTTTCTGGTAAACAGAACTGCCCTCCAGTTGATTTCTTGGCTTCATTTGCTGTGGAAATGCGATTTTATGTTCATTTCATGTTCATTATCAAACAACGTTTATGAAGTTAGCCTAATTGCTTAACTACGCATCGTGATGTTACAGAAGTTTTGCAATTCGAATTATCACGGATTCCCGGATGGGTGACCTTCTGGGAACCCTGTTTACTAGCGGCTACCAACCTCTGGGATAAATGGTCTTTGCCTGACGTGACAATAAACAAAAAACCTAACAGGGGAATTACTCCAGGTAATATCAGCGCTCAAAGTCCGATTAAGTTACATTAACCTACATACCGAAGGATTAAGTTACATGTTGCGGAAAGGTTGCAACAAATTAAAAAAAATATCCATTGGGAATTTGTGTATAGTTCAAAGAGTGAAGATGGACGAAATGGAATATCTCAAAAACTTTGTGTCGCTTAGGCAGAATTCTTTGTATAACTGTCAATAATTGAAATTTGCTCTACGTTATTATTAGATTTTGTTCGTAATATAGATTTTTTAATATTTAGCTCTGTCAAACATTTTTGAAACTTCTGACTCTCATTTGCATTAAAACCGGTTTAGATGTCTCAGAGCATCAATTCTTGTCCTGCACTGCCTGTGATCGGGAGATCCTAAGTTTCATGTTCCCCGGTGGCAGTATTTTCGACAATAGCTATATAGTTAATCGAATTCAGCCGCTGTCTGGAAAATAATTCTAGCGGTCGCTGCTCTGATAAGTAGTTTTCCGTGATTTCTCCGTGAAATTGATCACCAACGTCAAATACACAACATAAAATTCGGAATGTGGTGCGCAGTAAGTGCTAAGAGAGTATTGGACTCTTATTTTTCACGGAAAAGATAAACTCGAACTGTTTGTGCATCATATTGTAGAGCCTTTCTTCTAAATGTTGAAAAATGAAACGCGTATTTACGGTCATTTTCAACAGAACTTCGCAACCGCACACATTTAGTTTCCTTAAGGGCTTTAGATACCGTTTATGGAGGCAGAATTAGCACACGTAGTTTGTGGTCAGCAAGCTCTCCTGACCTCAATCCGATTTATTTGTGTGGGGATTCCGGAAAGATTGCGTATATGCTACAAATTCCCACACGAAAGAAGAGTGAAGGCACAATACACAGGAACAGATCTCTGCATCCCCACAAGACATCCTTTACCAAATGAACCAGAACATGTTTATTATGGTATGTTAAGAATGCACCGGAGCTACCGGTGAGCAGTTGCAGTATCTATTATACTCGTAATTTGAGTAAAATATAAAGTTTTCGGTATAAAAAGGTAGAAATCCACCTTACGTCTTCGGCGATTCTACCGACCGCTCTGTCTCGATTTCCCGCAGCATTCGTGGCCTCGTCTGCCGTGCAAAAATCCTTACGCGATCGGCACATTAATAAAATGGTCGCACAGTAAGTATATCTCCGAGTAAAAAGAATGCGTCTGTGAAAAGAAAAGGGTCTTTACTTTGTTGAAAGCACAAAAAATGAACTATATAAGCTCTTACGTGCAAGTAAACTCATTATTTTCTAAGTTATTGATGACAAATAAACTTGTACTCATGACGTTTGGAATAAACAAAAGTTAAGGCAACTTTCTTTATTATATCACTTGAAAATCTTCTTTAACGGTTTGCACATTTTACAGTATCCAATTTTTACAAACTTTGCTTTTAGTAGAATTATTTTACGTGGAATTTAGGCTTCTCAGAAAACCAATTTCCGAAACATCTCTCTCCTAAAAAACCTACATTCCGTTGTACTATTCATTTAATTTCTTGACAAAACAAGAATTCGAAAATAGACTCGAAATGTTTTTTTGGTCTGTTGTACGAGGGAGAAATTAGTTTGAGAAGAATATTAGTTGGAATAACTCTAAGAGATAGGATTTCGAAGAAGGAAATACTGGAAATACACCTTCAGAGTTCTTCGAAGAAGTGAATTAAAAATGAAATACAAATGGAATCGAGATACTATACTTGTGTCTCGGTCTTGGTGTGTTGTGGCTGGGGATTTCCAAACCACTATGAACCTTCCAAGAAAGGAACCTCTCCTTTCCTTTACTCTGCCCGAAAATCGGTAGGTGTACTTGAGGATGAGGAAACTGGCAGCGTGTAAGATGGAGGATGTGCCGTTAAGGGGTTTACAAGCTACAACTTGTGTCCTATCTACTGTCCACTTATCTTCCAACAGCAACAACAACAACAATTGTCGGGATTATGTGCGGTATTTTTGACGTAATCACAAGAGAAATAATAGAAGTAATCTCCGTCAAGTTAAATATATTTATTTAGAGAGGCGGCTTTTGGCAGCTTTGCCGTCATCAGTCTCACTGTGTGTGGCAAAAGTAGGGAGACTGCAGTCTGGCACAGTCTCCCAACTTTTGCTGACACAGCGAGTCTGACGATGACTGCAAAGCCGGTGCCGTCTAAATAAATATATAAAGTTGACGAAGATGACTTCTTTTAATTCTTCAACAACAAGAATTACTATTGATACGGCGAAGCTGGGAGAATCAAGCTCGCTCATTCACATCTTAACTCATTCTGAAAGCCACTATAAGATTAAATGATTTTGCGATAAGATCGGAGGATATGCTCAGCATAGTTAGCTAGGGTTTAACTGATAGCGAGTGACTTTGTTGTATACCGCAGCCGAACTACGGATTTCGTTAACAACATCCCGCCGCAAGTGTATGTCCATATCCGAAGCGCTATTCGAACTCCGCGTTTCTTGGCTGTGGTGATGACTACTACGCTGCAGGAACGACAAGATTTTCCAACAGGACAATAGATTAATGCAGGAATAAACAATCAGGAACATATACAGAGACAAATTAGGCAAGGAATATACGAAGGGTAGCATAATAATGCACAAATCCTGTATGGAGAGACGCTAGAACAGCGAAAATATACTACCGTCCAAATATCAAATTTATTGGTTCATGACTGATTCTGGTCTCATAGAAATATAAGCTATACAAATATATTTTTTCATTTTATATAAACTAGAAAGCTCTGACAACTGTTTCATTTCAGAATTTGTATTATATTTTAAAACAAAAACTTGTAAAGTAATCAATTAATATTTGTCATTTTACTTGCGCTTTCAGAAATTAGTCAACATTTTCGAATTTTGTAGGGACAACTACAATTTATATCCATATCCACACTTAAAAACAATAACACAGATGTATTCGTATAAAATGAAATTTTTAATTATCAGAAATATAAGCATTTTTTCTAAACCAGTCATATTATGGTTTTGCGTTCATATTTTTATCATACCCACCATTTTTCTACAATAGCGAATCCATTTATTACACTAACAATCGGCCATATACCATTTCCTTATGAATGATGTTAGTAAAGCTTATTAAGAAATGTGATAAACCCCTACGTCTTTTGTGAAATGCTTCAGAATCTTCTCTGTACAAATATATTCGTCAATGAAAAAGACAGCTTAAAATTAAGACCCGGCCAGGGAAATTTAGTTAAACATGTTTGTTTAAAAAGTTCAAATCCTCGGAAAGCGTTTATGGAGATACACACAAAAAGTTTGCCTCGGAATTTTCAATATTGAATGTAGAACACATGCTCCTTGATAGCCATACTCACAACTACTCATTATAAAGAAATACCGCTTGCCCATTGATGGCTTTCAATACACCCGGTTTAAGAGTCTTCACTGTGTTCCTCTCAGCCGAAAATCGATTGAGCACTGCAAAGTGATGCACGCATCATATAATAGTGTTCTCTAGCGTCGCGTAGGAGTATTGGAGTGCTTTTCTATGGCAGATTTGCACGCGTTTTGGAACATTTTTTGATCGCTTAGTTATGACGCGCAGACGGCCTGAGCACCTCTTTTATGTACAGTGAGCTGCGGATTCAGGCGTGCTGATTCGAAGCTAATATTGCCCGTTCAAAAATATTAGAATCTTTATTCTTGAAAGAAAAAATGAAAATGTTCTGCTTCTATAAGATTTTCCTTAAAGGATTGTTGACAGTTTTATTAGATATAATCGGTATTTGACGCAGTATATACTGCTCTCAACACTCGATTTTCGCATCCCCTAATGTTAATAAAATTTTCAACAATTTGTTTGGTAGAAATTTTGTGTTAGGTTTTTTCACATGTCAACTTATATCGTTTAACAATTTGAAAATTGCCCTTGCAATTCTTCCCGTCTACCAGCGTGAATCGACAACTCATTTCCTGGAATCGAGCGCCCAGTCATGGCATCAGTTGCGTTTCGTAATGGTACATTACTTATTAGTACTTGTTCAATTCTTCCTTCTGCTGAATCTGTCTTCAACATAAATAAACTTTTGAGTGTCAACTATGGGAAAGAAAGTGAGACAAACCATAGTATTGATTACATAAATTAGGTAATGTATTTTTTAAATGTTTCATGTGACTGGTCTGGATTAATTGGATTTACATTATTCTATTTGAACAATTTGCATTAGTTTTCGTATCTATTTTTAATCATACTTCTTGAGTTGGATTAACGTCACAAAAACCCGTGTTTTACTGTAGTATGGAATATTCAAAAGTCTCACAATTTAAACAGAAAACACAAAATTAAAATGAATTAGAGATTTGTTGATGTCTCCCTTAACTCATTCCAGAGCCCCTTAAACAAACAGCTAAATGTGTTTGGCGCCCTACTGTTTGGCCTCCTGGCACCAATCCTGCCTTGGAAACGGTGTGCTGCGCAGGCGGCGCGCGGCGGCTGCTGACAGGCCCGATTAATGGGCGGGGCGGGGGCGGGGGCGGACGAGCAATCGCACGCGAGGGGCGCCCGGCGAGGGACGACCCGGACGACGCAGCCGGAGCGGCGCGGGTTGCTGTGGACCGAGCGAGCGGTGGAACGAGGGAAAGTGAGTATTTCGTGTACCCAGGCGCGGCAACTACTTTCGTCATTAGTCCCAGTAGTATAGTGAATGTTTCATCCCGGAAAATGGCGGTGTACCCCCTCCCGCTGGAAGGTGAGATCCGGCGCCGATCTACACGCAGGACTGCGGAGATTTTTCCTTCAGATATCCCCCTCCCCAGCAGTGCACCACCCCAGCCATGACAAGCTCTAAGCTCCCCCGGTCGCCGGACATGTGTGTTAGTGTAGTGAATGAAATTGTAAGTGAAAGTGTATGAGAGGAGATAATAGGACAAGAAGATGAAGGAATGATCCCTTACGGTCTGTGTTCCATGTGTTAGGGTACTGCTTTGCCATTTGCCTGTTATTGATCGAAGAAAAGACGGAACACTACCTATCAGAGCAACCAGTCGCTAGAATTCTCCTCCAGATATCGGCAAAATTTGACGTAGCTCTGTGGCTAAGCGCGGACGCCGGGACTCAAACCTAGGACTTCCAGTCAGAGTCGGCGACTAGCTGACTATCAACTAAACTCAGCCGGTGGGGTCACTGGGTGATGGAGGGCGCAGTGCGGATAGTGGCAAAAGAGTCTATGGCAGTGGACACCAAACGTATGAAGCTTCCGAGCAACCGTGCAATTTTTAAATCCGCTTGCGAACTGCCAAAAGAAACAAATAAGAATAAGAACATTTATGAAGGTAGTTGTTTTCGATCTCTTGTTGAATTAATAGATATAAAAATATTTAACCACTTTTTCATTTTTATTGATTCCTTCTAAATTTTGGGAATTTACTTATGATTTCCAACTTAATTATTTATATGTATTCCACAGTAGCTAAAGTAGGATTTTTGAAAGAAATTTGTATTTATTGATGTTTTTATTTATATACGTCAATTTTATATTTCTTAGTTTGCTAGGCAGAAGAAAGATACATTTTTGTAAACTCAATTTTTTAACACAGGGCTGAAAAAAAGCACGAATGTTGGCTGGGGATATATAAATGGACCGTCGAACTCCCTGTTTCATTGTTTGATTGGCTTCAAGAGTTAATTGATACGCCGGATGTTTGCAATTCTATTTGCCCGATTACGTGGGAGAAATTTCTACGAATACAGTGGGCCTAAACTTGTACGCACGCGCGTTTTGATTCCGAGAATGCTGTCTCCCCGAGAATCCTCTACGGGAGGAGACACACAGTGACAACAATCACAAGTATTCCGAATTTTTAATTTTTTAATGATTGTTTAATGAATTGAAACATTCATAGTTTCTTGGAGAATCGAGAATATCAGTTTAAGAACAACTATTTTAACTCCAGATTGTTCTCGCCTTCACAAAAGCTATGTGTGGCAAAGTTTTGTTTTAAAGTTGTATCAAAACATTTGCAAAACGTAAACGTAAACAAATTTAAAAACAATAAACACAAATTGAAAACCGTACGTACTTTAATAAAGGATCTTTTCTTCTTATGTTTTGAGTTTAATATTTTATTTTTGCTGACGATGTAGCTGGATAGCCAGCATTTTTAGAAAGTCTTCTATTTTCCTCTTATATCACTTTTCTGTATGTAGTATGATGGCATACACTTTTATGAACGCGAAAGGGCAATGTTTACTATTTCTAGAATAAAATAAAAACATGAGGTTATTTCTGTCAACTTACGAACAAACAAATGCTTTGCATGTTCCAACATTCCATTTCGCGCAGGTGATCTTCGCGTATTCCTGTACCCAATTATTAATATCTTCAATTGAACTTATTGTACTTCTTATGACAGTTTCTTCTTCCTTATCCTTTACAACATCATAGCTGTGAATCGCTTGGAAAGAAATATAATTTAGTTTCTTAGTTCGCACTTATTCATATAAAACCAAAATATAAGTTTAAGTACTTACTGACAAAACACGCGGTAGTGTTAGTTCCCGTAATGGAAATTATTAATATCACAACTGATGTAAGGGGAAAAGTCTGGAAACGCAGTAGCCGCTTTATCTACGAACACAGTAGCCGAGCCCAGGTGCACTGACGCTCGCTGTGGCTCTGCAGGGATCCGTAGAAAGTGATCATACAAATTTCGCGCGGGTTTCTCGCTCTTCTTTCGATAGCCAATCAGGGAAGCCTGGGGCCGAATACAGCCCGGCCGCGGAAGTATGGTTACTACTATACGCGGTCGCACGGGAAAGAGGGGGCGCGCCCTTCCTGAAAATTTTGAAAGGGGACTCCGCAACATTTTAAAACGAAGCATTTTATTTTAGTTGTCTGACAAAAAATGACTATAGAACGTGAAAAGTTCTTAAATGTTTCAAAATGCATGAAAAACGTGGAAATTTTACATGGTGTACCTAGCGAGTAATGAACGAATTCGAGACAGAAATGAGAGAAACCTTTCAAATACATCGCTGAAAGACGGTCGATTCCCCATAGAAACTCCTAAACTTCGACCCAAAAACTTTTAAAAAAATGTACTAAATCTTAACGAAAGAGACGCTGATAAAACGGAGTCGATTCCTATTATAACCGCTCAAAAATTGAATTTCATTTCAAAACTTATTTAAGAGTAAACGCCATTTGTAGATCAAAAAGTTTAATAGGTGAACAGTGACGTGCTTTCCTATTTCCTCTTCTTTTCCTGAGCATATGACCACTGCTTATTACAGCTGATTTTCCTCAACTGCTGAACCGATACCTCTTCGTGCGCGCACTCACAACAGGGGCTTTCTATTTCCTCTGTGGTCTGTTAAAAGTCTTGTGTTAATGTCACCAACAGGGGTAGCGTGATGGAGCAGTCATATATAGTGTTCGAGTGGTATACGCAACAAGTAGAGCAGAATGTTATTTCAACCGGAATGTTGCGAGTACCAATGCAGCTGTTTGCGCTAAGCGCTCCTGACCGGAAATGGCAGGCGGCGTAGCGTTGCGGCAGCGGTGAGCAAAGCCAGGCACTTGAGCTCTGAGAGGCTCACCAGTAGAGCGCTCGTGTTCTGCTTGAAGGTGTTGAATGACGTCATATCGAGATGCTCGGTTCAAAATAGAAGCGCGGTTCCCTCCCCGATGACCGAATCCTCTGCCTCGCCGAGCTTCTGCGCTCCGGTTCCGAGTCATTAATGGCGAAAGCCGCGGCGGTGCTGGCTGGGGAGAGGGGAGGCGAGGGTGGAGTGGGGACGGGGGCGGCGCCCGAGGTCGTGTGCGCTGCAATTAGACCGCGGACGTGAATGAACTCTGCAGAATTAATCCGAATTGTGTTTGCACTGGAGAGTGGCCGCGAGTGCCGCGGGCTGCATTAGCCAGGGGCTCAGAAGTCAAACGAGGGCAGCGGAATGCGAGAACGACGCGTTTCAACGCGATGTTCCATCTTTTGAATCCGCGATCGCGGACACCTGAAAGGCTTACGCCGCAGAAACCACGCTCCGTGAGATAAGACACAAGATGATGCCTAGGCAACGGATAATAATTCTATCAAAGTAATTAAAATATATCTTTAAAAAAACGGAAGAGAAAGCATGTAATTTCAAAACCGAATTGGTTACGTATCGTTAGCTCACTTAGAGATTATTGTTGGACTTTTATAGTAATGATGTCGCTATTACGCATTTTTGCAATGCGCAACTGCGAACATAATACAAAATAAACAATTCTGTGGACAGCATCGTCGTAATAACTCAGTTTGTAGAACTGCAGGAAGGTAAGTGGTAATTGTGTACTGACATTAGCACGAAGTGGCAAACTAAACAACTTTCCTTGCAACTTGTTTATTCTCCAAACAAACAGTTTATCGGGACAAAGGTCATAGTGTCCCTGAGAAGAGAAATCCATTTCAATGCCGAGCTCGTCGCACCACAAGATGTTTCTTGCCAATCCAAACTCTCATGAAGAAGCATTCCAAGTTCACGGTACGAAATGACACATGTGAACGCAGGAAATACACAATAAACAGCTTTACTCTCCTAAGGACAAGTGAGGCCATTAGCTCACTGTCTAACCTCCAAAAATGAATAAGATGTCCCTTGAAATGACTGCCATGGCCCCTATAGTGGTTATGTAGCACTACGAACGATTTTGTTCCAGCACCGCAGCATGTGACGCCCAGATTACAAACTAAGATTAAAGAAAAACTCTGTTGATATTTATCTTGTTGCACCACATTTGAGTTATGAGACCAGGTGTGTTTGTTAGATTGATTGAAAATAACGTCACGTGTACATTTATCATTTTGCTCTAAAATGTTTACGCAGTCATGGAAGTGGCATCTCCCATCAGGGTGCGCCGTTGCTCGTGTCACAGGAGAATACAAGTTATCAATTTTATGGGATATGAAAATGTTTTACTTTTATTCACAATAATGGGTCATTAAAATATTGTTGTTTATCTTGTTGTTTAAAATATACATAATCGTGCAAACTATATAAAAACACACCAGTTGGAAATGGAGAAGAGTCAAGTCTTAGTATTAAATGAATATTTGGCATACCTTTTAATACAGAATGCTTTTACGGTTAGGGGGAAACCCCGCTAGCCGACGGTAGATCGGCGCCGGATCTCGCCATCCAGCGGGGGAAGATCACAGCCATCTCCCGGGAAAAACATTTACGGGACTAATGACCAAAGCAGTTGACGCGCCCGGAAACACAAAAAATCAGTCAATTAATAAATCAACAAGAGGATCCAACCATGAGAGATTGTCCCAATCAGAAATATGTTATTCACAGTTACAATAATTTGAACAACTTGATGTAAATTTCAATTGGTTTTGCGTATTACGAAAGAAGTAACTAGTTTCCCGCAAAGCAGTGCGAATCGATTGAATGACAGCACGGGAAGCAGGGCTTATCAACCTTCACGAGAAAGCTGAAAATTGTGTCTCAGCAAAAGCGTAGTTATTAAAAAGAAGGCCATTTCATTGAATTATATGACCTATTTTCTATTTATTTATTATTGTTAAAAACGCTTACATCTGTATTGTCGAATGAGGGTGAAGTGCAATCTCCCAATCAATTTTTTTTAAACGAAAATCGTACAGATTTCATTAGTTACTCTAGCATTTTTGATCTTACAAAGAGTCTAGCAGGGCAAGAAGGTAAAAGAGTAAAAGTAAACAAAATTAGATATATGGTTCTGAAACATGTTCTTTAATTGGTTCCTACCCGGTCTAAACAAGTTTAAGGTAATTTTTGGTCGCAACACATCTTCATATTCTTAGCTTATTTCTGATTTGAAATTTTAGAAATAAACATCGTTCATGAAATTTTTTTTGACAAATTCCGAGTCCAAATTTACATTTTATAAAAGTGTTTTCCAAAAGCATAGACTTTTGAACTTTTTTAAGAACATTGAAACTCTTGGTTCTAAGTGTTTCTACACGCTTTGGCGTCCCATCGTAACTATCTATTGTGGTGTGAAATCGGAGCGTCAAGTTCCCCTACACGGCGAGACCCAGCGTGTCCTCAGAGAATGCACGTGATGTTTGACTGCTCTGTTCTACTGTGTTATCATTGATGGATCTTTGCAATGCAACGCGACGAACTTTTCTTGAAACTTCGAAAGAACTTTACAGGTAGCGTTTGCGGAACTGTAGGTCTCTGCGAAGCATACACAAATGGAAAAATGTATCATAAAATAAAATAGTCTAGTCATCTGGTGCTCAAAAGTTCGATTCAGGAAAAATTTCCGGAAGTTTTTGTGAATGGTTCTGTACGTTTTAAGGGGTGCTGAATTGGAATTTTATGCTTGCATTCTCAAAAACGTCGGTTTCACAGACAAAATTGCAAAAAACCTTTAAATTTCCCATTTTTTCAGTTTTTTATTATGTATCGAAACAGTCTGTTTTATCGAAACAGTCGCTATTTATAAAATGAAAGGTAACAAAATTTTCTACAATTTAATACATTAACTTTAATTTTGTTAATGGTTTAGGCTGGAGCACACTGAAAACGGTGACTTTTTGGCCCTCTGAGGAGAACGGGAGAATAACTACATCCTATAACGTAGCAGCGCTCTAATTTGATATATATGATGCATCAAAACAACTACTGTTTACGAATTATTGGCATTGAAAAGTAATTAATTCTCAAAAAATCGCGGAATTAGTGGGAATGTTATTACTTACTCTACGTATCTGTAAAATCCAGCCTTGTGACCAAAATGTAATCAAAGTGTGACGGAAATAAGAAAACATGCATTCTGTACAATAAAACTCACTGTACTGATGAAACGCTCAGTTTTCAGGATGTAAGCAAAAAATTTAAAAAAAGTGCGAATATTTAGTACATTATATTTTTTTGGACAATTTTCTGTATCAAGCTGACCTTTATCGGTGTGACAACCATAAAATTCGAATTCAGCATCCCAAAAAACTAAAGAAACGTTGAGAAAAATACTTCCAGAATTTTTTTCCTGTCAGACACCTTGTGATTGGACAAAAAATAAATATGAGAAAATAAACGTAAATTATATTTAAATTTTCGAAGCTGTGGAACTGGATTCTCAAGTGTTGGACCTAGCCCTCTCCTCTGCTTCCTGCATTCCACCGCCCAGTGGTAACACTTGTCTCCTCCTTGCTGTGCCGCCGCTGCTTCAGTGCGGGCATCACCTTGGCTGACGCCCGCCCCCCCCCCACCGCCCCCACCGCCGCCGCCGCCGACAGCGCCACCCCCGCCCGGGGCCCCCCGCGCCCGCGCCACCGCCCCCGCCCGCCCCGCCCCGCCCCCCCAGCGGCCGCCCGCCGCTACCGCCGCACGCGCCAGAAAGCATCGGAACGCGATGTGAGCGGCACAGATCATTACCGCCAGCCGACGCGTAAATAACTTACTTCCCATTGCCGACGAAAATTGATGGGAGGGGCGGGGCCGGGGGGCGGCGGAGCGCGCGCGTGTGTTTTAAAGCAAAGCGCCAGCTGCCACGCGGAGCGGGACAATCAACAGGACGCGCGCCACAACACAAACATGCCTTCTGATTTCGACTCGCGTCTGGAGATGAGATCTCCAGGAAGTTTGCGCGGGGGGCGAATACAAAGGGTTCAGGGCGTACTACGAGTGTGGTTAACCTACAACTAGGATGTGCGATGGAGAGGCACTACCATGGCACTTACACATATGAATATTATTTTATTGTACGTTTTTGTTGGTCTGGATGGTCCTAGATTTTATGCTATATTTGTTTAAAAAATCTGGATATAAGTATTTTTTGTATGTAGTCGACACTAAGATAGCCTCAACAGCAAGAGAGAGACAATGCGTAGGCGAGATAAGCTCAGAATAAATGAAAAAATAAGTGTTTATTTATTTATTTAATGACATAGCATGTTTAAAAAAAATTGTGTTATGTATGGAGTGAAATGCATTCAGTGCACGTTTTTTGAGCTCCCGAGTAAAGTTTGGTCTTACACCACGTGTTAAGAGTAAAAATATTCAACTTATTAGATTCGTTGATAGTACAAAAGAACAATGAAGAGGTTAGTGACCAATGAGTGCGATTAACCAAAAGAGGAGTACATTTGTTTTGAGGAGATGAAGAAATGAGCGTTTCGAAAATTGTGAGACTCGAAGAATAGAAATTCCAACCCACTGGCGAGCTATTCCGAGATGTGTTGTTAGACGCTCTCTCTTACCCACTGAGCTACGAAATCAAATATTGCACTCGTGATGCTTTAACCATCTGTTATATGATCAGCTGTAGGTTTTATAGAAATAGGATAACAATAATGTCGACGACGACGACGATGATGATGATGATAACGATGATGATGATGATGATGATAACGATGATGATGATGATGATGATGATGATGAGCGAATGGAATTCAGTTTTGGTCACTGTGGGTGACTGTGATGAAAGTTTTATACTCAATCGGCGCTAGTGAAATCAGCAGACGCGTAATGGACAGGAGTGTAATAATGTTTAATGAATCGCGAGGAAATGCAACAGAGCGAAGTAAAAGTAAGAGTAAATAAATTAATGTAGGATAGAGACCACAAAGAGGCGTCAAAAACAATCGGACGATGATAATGACGTATGGACTGTGAGGACGCCAGCGAAGCTTTTTACAATTCCTTAAGAACTTTTTATTTAAATGCTATTTTTCGCTTAACTGCTGCACCTTGAAACTTCTTGCGTCTTGCATACCTCATGTCATGCATTCAGAGCCCTTAGTAGAGATAAGTGCAGCAGTTTTAACCTACAGTTTAACCTGCATGTCTCAGAATACGATTGTGATCAATTACTTACCAAACCGTCATAGGACGAGAGAGGATCGACAGTTCTTATAAATACTAGTAGTTTAATAGAGTAGAATCTTAGTTGTCTAAAATTTATAGTTACTTGGCCAATAGTAGAATTCTGCTGTTCTCATTTCTCGAATTCAAATAGAATGTAAGTGGAATAAAAAACAAGTAGTGCTTCTGTGAGCTTCCCGTTCAGTTTCGAGTTAATGAGTTTTATTTAGAATTGTAAGGGATAGATGATGGCTTCCGTTGTGTTTTACCCGACTGTCACACAGTGGATACATCATGGACACAAATTCTAAGCTTTGGCTCAACGCAGCGGAGTTGACGCTGCAACCATCTGAACAATGTGTTGGTAATTGTGTCATTGCAGTGTGTTAATTTTTAATTAGTTATATTGACATTATGGTACGCGTGTATAATCAAAAACGCATTGCATACCTCATTGATAATTACACATTCATGAAGTTCTATAACATATTTTAACCTCTAGACTGCTGAAAATGTAATGCAGTGATTTATTGTACGAATGTTAAATACCTAAGTCCCCAAATATGTCAAATCTTCTTCCAATTAACTACATACTGTATTTTTATGGGAATGATGTATTGTAATGTTAAATAGTACACTTAATATTTCACACTGTAGTAATGAAAATAATTCATTGGGTTATAGGATATGACAGGTAATACGAAATACTTGTTCATTCTATTTCATATAAAATATTTCTTTGGTAAAATATAGACGTGTTGTCAGCGCTATTTTTTTTTAATTTCACAGCATTTTGTTTATAGCCTTGGCCACCACACTTCGCTACCCACCAAATAAATTGAAAGTCAAGCATAATGCAATAGAATAAGGGAATATTTCTGTCTTTTCATTTCATTCCTGCAAGACACATTAATTTAAACGATATTAACATCAGAAATAATTTCATTGTAATTACTTTTTGTGACAAAAGATTATTATACTTAGAATTTGATATAATTTTATCAATACAATACATAATTATTTATCGGTAATATTTCAAGGCTGAAAATGTGTTGGTACTCAAACGTGTGAACAATGTAATGTTACAAAAATTTGAAATATTTATATTATTTTATTTGTAATGTCATAAGCTCTTGTTCGTGGCCAATATTACGTTCCTACAGTACCTCTTCATCCCCTACATCCCCTATGTGGTAAATTTATTTATCTACTCTCCTGGGCAATCCGTGGAGTGACGCAGCAAATTATTAATTCTGACGTAACATGAGATAGTTTTTCTTTTCTACTAAAAGTCAAAATCAAATCAAATCAATATTACCCGACGATAAAGATACTTTATGACCTCGTGTAATAAAGTACTAATATTTAAATGTTTAGGTTATTGTTAATAGTAATGTTTTAAGTAAAAGTGTTTGTGTAACATAAAAACATCGTGCTTTTAGAGCCATGCCGTTACGTCGCAGACGTACTCTAGCTTCAGTGGAAAAATGTATATAAATGACAAGAGTGTCTCTGAATGACAAGAGTGTCACCAAAACGAGAGACTTTGTTAAAGACAGATATGAACACCGACGAGCGGTAATTTGGTAAGAAGTCCTCAAAACTGAAGGACTGATAAGGAAGGGAATTTATATTGGAAATGCAAAAGTGATGTATTTGTAAAGGAACATTGACATTTAACAAATCACTTGTTAAAATAGTATTATTTCTTTAATTTTTAAATAATTTGTTTTTAAAGTGGTATTTATGAAAGTTGGGGAATTAAAAAAAATTTTTAAGAATTTAAAGAAGTGTGTGATTAGACAAAACTAATAGTAGTTTTCAAAGTTTATGTGGTAAAGAAGGTGTGTCACAGACTGAAGAAGCAGTAATCTAACACAAAAATATTGAAGTTACGTTAAGGTAAAGGTACAATTCCCTTTAAAAAATGCATTTTGATTATCAATTCTATTACTGTTAAGTTCCCAATCATCATCACAACTATTTATCTTAGCACTTTATAATAGTGTGCTTTTTGTTTTAATGTGTGTTTACAAAAGAATGTCATGTAAGTTAAATGTAAGTTTTATTGTAATGTAAGGTTCTTCAGAACACAACTACGGACCTCTGAAATGCATCTTTTCCGGATAGCAGAAGCAAATGTATTCTAGACTCGAAACTCTCAGACACGCCGAATTAAGCTGAAACCCAGCGTTGTCGTTGTGTCCGCAGCACCTGTCACCAGAAGTTGCTAGGTTCGAGTCCCGACGGAGGCGGAGTTTCGACCCTCGCTAGAGTGCTGAAGTTGAATTTATCGGCTGTCTGGAGGAGAATTCTAGCAGCGGCTGAGGTGATCGTCAGTTTTAAATGCTTAAAAATTTGCGCAAGTCCCATTTACGTGGAACTCTATTTTCTAAAATGGCAAAAAATAACAATTTAACAGTACAATGTTAGTGGAAGAGATTGTTTCTTAGTTTAAGAAAAATTGGAGGCAGTTTTGAGAAAAGTTTGAAAATATCTGGGAGGCTTCATGCTAAGTACCAATAAATTGTAAAGAAGGTTTTTTCAGAATTTCAAAGCTGAAATAGAGCCAGATCGACAGGGGATTCTTCAATTTTGAAAAGATCGTACAAATGGTTGAGGCGCTAGTAGTGCTCGCGGACGGACGGACGTTTTGTTTTCAATTGTTTTTTGGCATCAATGACTCATCAAACAGGGATTCCAGTTACACCACGTGTTAGAGAATTTTTTTCTCTTAATTTAGCAACTAGATTTATCCACATTATCGTTATCAGGGCCCAGAAATGATTTTTTCTGCTGAAAATTCGCCGTTTCTTTCGCTCAGCGTTACATAACTTTCTCTACATTACGTATATTACTCTGTATATACGTGCGTATATGAGAAAATAATAATAGATATTTAAAAATGGTCATATACAATTTTTTTAAAAGGTTAACAGTTATCGTTTATTTTTTGCTCGAAGGAAATGAAATTTAAAAAAATGCTTAATAGCGGCTTCGATGTCCTAATTTTTTCCTCTGACAGAGCAAATAATGCTTAAAACACTGGTGCTGGTCTTCATTTTCTGCACACTCAGTATTTTCAAAGAAAAAAGTACATTCTAAAACTACAATATTGATGTTAGAGATTGTTTTCCTCAGTGAAATCTGTTTTCTAAAAGTAGATCTTGATATAATGTATATGTAAATCTCGTAATATTTGAAAATAGCAAATTCAAATGTTTAACCTTTTTTTGAAGTATCGGGAAGGTTGAGTGTTTTGCTGGTTGGTAGGGTGTTGTGAAAGGCTTGTTAATTCTATGGACAAATGTTAGAATACCAATGCGGAAAAAAATTGTCGGTGGTTGGAAACACGTTAACAGGTTCGTGTACTGTTATAATATTGCGTAGTTGTTACAAATAATAGAGAAAATATGTGATATTGTGGCCTCCACTAGTTTCGTAATATTATGAACTACAGACTCTTTTACGGATGAACAACAGACACAAGGACCCCAGTTTATTGAACATTTATTTAAAAAAAAGGAATTTTTAATTTCTGCAGGTTTTACTATGCATCTTGATTCGACAACCCCCATGTTCGTCAGAACATTATTAGAAATTCAAAGAGCGAGTAACGACTGTCGAGATTTCACCGTTGTGGATCTGATATGTCGAAAAATGTTCCATGTTTTAGGTTAATTTTTTTCCTTCCCTTGTTTAGATATTAGAGAATGTATGAAAATATATCGTTTGCAATTGCATTTTTAATTCGTTCACATAGTTTCGTAGAATATACGTATTGTGTGTTTATTTCAAATTATTTCAAAGCAAACCACAAAACTAAAAGTTATAGAACATGGAAATGAAAAACTCAAGCTCCAATAATGTCGGCGTCCCGAGACGCATAATCACAAATAACAGCCAATGAATGAACGAGTGAAATTTGATGAATTTGTTATTTTCCGATTCCGAGCAAAGCGGTGTCTCATTTTCAATATCCATTGGTTTATTCCATATCTAAAATACATTCAGTGTAACCTGCTATTTTAATAAAGACTAAATATATGTTTTTCATGTATCAGATCTAAATAACAAGAATAATTTTCCTATTAATGGATATATTTTATTTTTAAAAGAATATAAAATGCATGAATATGATCAAATCACGTCCATTGTAAAATTAACTCTAGTGAACACGTTAATCGTGAAATCATTAAAATTTGAGGAAAGAACCATATTTTCATTTTCGGTTTAGTGAATCCAAAGGTTTATCGTAACTATGAGTGAGGAAAATGGAAATACCGAAACATATGCTTCAGGATATTTTCATTATATTAGATCGTATATCTTGAATGAAATTACAATTAAAATAGCTGCATGAAATTTTTAATTTTGCAAATATTCGCATGTATACAGTTTAAATGTACACATATGCACACCTTCGCACATCATACGCATGAAGTCATCAGCAGCATATCACCCTTTGTACGCGGGTCGTTCTTGGATGATGTGGTAAAAAAGAAGCAAACATGGAGGTGGGATGAATTAGTGTAGGTAAAAAAGAAGCAAACATGGAGGTGGGATGAGTTAGTGCAGGTAAAAAAGAAGCAAACATGGAGGTGGGATGAGTCAGTGAAGGTAAAAAAAGAAGCAAACATGGAGGTGGGATGAGTTAGTGAAGGTAAAAAAGAAGCTAACCAGGAAGAGTAATGAGTCAGTGAAAGATGACGTCGATCAGTTCCTGCCTGATTGTTCAAGTCACTAGGAAAAATCGCAGGGTATTGGAACAGACAGCGGCGGCAGCGGTGAGGAGTAAATGATCGAATGCCTTTAGTCATTGAGAGCACTTGACGAGAACATCTACATCCACACAGCACGTCAATACGGGAGTAAATGACTCACGAACGTTGATGTAGCGCAAAATGATTATTGTCTCGACTGTCTTGGTTTGTTTGATCACCTGAGACGGCTGCTGATGAAAATGCTGGGCCCGCAGCAGCGGCCCCTTTCCGCCCCCTCTCCTCCACCCCCACCCCCAATGCGATGGGCGTCACCACGCAAATCCGCTCTCGAGCGATTGGAGCAAATCGGCCGCCCGCGCCCGCGTGGTTGCGAAACGAGCGAAGCTGCTGCATCGAAGGCACAAGGTGCGGCGGGGGCGGAGGAGGGGGAGGCGTGCGAGGAAATTGAGCCAATGACGTCGCATCGCGCGCACGTGACGGGCGCGGGTCGCATCAGACATTCAGATGTTTCTTTCATTTCCTCTTCAAAGCGATTGGTCCGGGACGCTGCATTTCCTGGCAGGAAGCGGAAATAAAACTCCGCGAGAGAGCCCTACCTCCATTTTCTGTAAGAGACGCTGACACGAAGTCCGCCGGAGCAATTGTGCTACAACATCGCTGGAGCACACGAAAACACGGCGATCGTCATCGCGAATCGTTACAGAAGGCCCGGCAAGGAGGGGAGCGAAATGGAGTGGAAGGGTAGAAGGAGATGGGGAAAATTGGAAATCAAGGAGAGAAAGGGGTGGCAAGAAAGAACGGGAAAAAGAGACAAAAAGTTCGCAGAAGAAATTGGGAAACTGAAGAGAGCAGCAGCAGCAAAGAAACAAAGGAGAGGGGAAGGGGTGTGGAAAAAAAAATCCAGAAAAAAAAGGAAAGAGGATTAGCAGAAAGTGGAGAAAAAGGGAGAAATATAAAATAGGCAAAGTTCAAAAAAGGAAAACAAGAGAACCAATGGAGGAAGAAGTAGGAAAAGAAGTCACTTTCTTAAGAGACGTAAATATTTATCTTCAATGTCTGCAATTTAAAAGGTAAATTCTTGGGACAAAAAAGGATTTCTGTACGTCAACTGGAAAGCATTCATTAGCGAATATTTTCGTTTTCCTTGAGCGCAGTGCACCTTTTCTTCTTCTGCGCGCGCGAGCGGCGCCGCATTCATCGTTTGCAAATGTCGCTGCTCACTCGCTTGCGCCGGCGGCGGCCAATTACGCGGAGAATCCTCCCAGCGGTGCGGGCTCCGCGCGGCAAATCGTCTGACGCGGAGCTGCCCACGCGCGGAGCCCAGCCGCGCCGCTCGCTCTTTGCCAACGGGGAGTTTTTGTTTAGGGAAATGAAAGCGCAAAGATGCAAGTGCCGGCCTGGATAACCGAGGTCGCTAAGGCAGTAGTGTCGTAGCGATCTCGGACCGAAGGGTCGCCGGTTCGTGTTCCGCCTAGGGCATGGTTGTTATATTTGTGTTCGTCCTTTCACCTCTTATCAACACCATATCGTTTTATCTTCATAGTTATCATGACGTTAACTCCAATAGTGGTCGCTGATGGCCTAGATGTTGGTGCGACCTTATTTATTATAAAAAAGATACAAGTGCCGGAGTGGATAGCCGAGGATGCTAAGGGTGTAGAGCCTTAGTTGCCTGGGCTTGAAGGCTCCCAGTTTCGAATCCTGCCTCTGGCATGGATGTTTGTGTGTGCTTGTGTTGTCATTACGTGTCCTGTTCCCCTACAGTTACTCAAATGTAATCAATCCAAGGTGTCGTTACGTGACCTAGGGGTTAAACAGCAGCCTTAAAGAAATAAAGACAATGGAAAAGACTCGTTGACCATGTTGTAAACGTTAACCAGAAAAATTCCTCTCTTGAATTGTTGAAACAAGTCTTTTTCTTCTTTTGCTTTCGTTCTTTACTCATTCGTTCATTCCCTCAAATTCATTTTTTTTTTTCTTCTTTTTTTTTTTTTTTTGTTTTTTCTTCTTTTCATCTCCTCTAATTCTCTCCGACTGATCTCGTACGTACGTAGCGCTTTCCAGCATCATCAATTGTGCACTTGCAACTTGTACATACGCTAAAGCACCCGGGACAAGCTCTCTCCTGGCGGCGAAGAAGTGTTTTTGGCCGAAGGTCGCCGCGCACCCGGTTTGCGACCGCAGGCTCATCTGCGTGGAGGTGACAGCTCCGAGCCCGCGGCCCCGTCGCCCGTCGCCCCGTCGCCCCGTCGCCCCGTCGCCCCGTCGCCCCGTCGCCCCGTCGCCCCGTCGCCCCGTCGCCCCGTCGCCCCGTCGCCCCGTGCCCCGTCGCCCGTCGCCCCGTCGCCCCGTCGCCCCGTCGCCCCGTCGCCCGTCGCCCTCGCCCGTCGCCCGTCGCCCCGTCGCCCGTCGCCCGTCGCCCCGTCGCCCCGTCGCCCCGTCGCCCCGTCGCCCGTCGCCCCGTCGCCCCGTCGCCCCGTCGCCCCGTCGCCCGTCGCCCGTCGCCCCGTCGCCCGTCGCCCCGTCGCCCCGTCGCCCCGTCGCCCCGTCGCCCCGTCGCCCCGTCGCCCCGTCGCCCGTCGCCCCGTCGCCCCGTCGCCCCGTCGCCCCGTCGCCCCGTCGCCCCGTCGCCCCGTCGCCCGTCGCCCCGTCGCCCCGTCGCCCCGCCGCCCCGTCGCCCCGTCGCCCCGTCGCCCCGTCGCCCCGTCGCCCGTCGCCCCGTCGCCCCGTCGCCCCGTCGCCCCGTCGCCCCGTCGCCCCGTCGCCCCGTCGCCCCGTCGCCCCGTCGCCCCGTCGCCCCGTCGCCCCGTCGCCCCGTTGCCGCTCAAACGTCGAACGGGAGTTGCTGCCAAAGTTCATCTTGCCAACATACACACTACTACAGACCGCAGTGGAATGCAAAGACCGACGATTCTCCATTGCATGCACGTATTTATTTTATAGGTATATACTTATATTCATATGCTGCCGTTTGACCGATTCCCACGACGTTGCATCATATACGAGTTCTTTTAATGGACAAGATGTTTATGCCGTTAATTTTCTTGTAACTCCACTAAATGACATTGCAGCAAACGATGGTGCTTCAGCTAAATGCAATTTCCAATCCACTTGGGTTTCATCGTTCTTACGCGTTTCCGTGTGATGCTTGGCGAAGCCAAGGAGGACAGGAAGAGCGGGCGGCGGAGAATGTAGAGAGAGAGAGAGAGAGGAGAGGGTAGAGAGGTGGAGGTAGAGGTAGAGAGGAGATGAGAGAGGTGAGATGGGGTAGAGGGAGGTAGAGAGGTGAGGAGGGAGGGTGGAGGAGAGGTGAGAGGTAGGAGGTGAGGGGGTAGGAGAGGTAGAGAGGGGGAGGTGGGAGGTGGGAGGTGGGAGGGTGGAGAGGTGGAGGTGAGAGGGTGAGAGGTGGGAGTGGGAGGTGGGAGGTGGAGGGTGGGAGGTGGGAGGTGGAGTGAGAGGTGGGAGGGTGGAGGTGGGGGAGGTGGAGGTGAGGAGGTGGGAGAGTGGGAGGTGGGAGAGGGGAGGGGGGAGGTGGAGGTGGGAGGTGGAGGTGGAGAGGTGAGAGGGTGGAGAGGTAGGAGGTGGGAGGTGGAGTGGAGGTGGGAGGATGGGAGAGGTGGGAGGTGGGAGGGTGAGAGGGTGGGAGGTGGGGAGGTGAGAGGGTGGGAGGTGGGAGGTGGGAGTGGGAGGTGGGAGGTGGGAGGTGGGGGTGGGAGGTGGGAGGTGGGAGGTGGGAGGTGGGGGGAGGGTGGAGGTGGGAGGTGGGAGGTGGGAGGTGGGAGGGTGAGGGAGGGGTGGGAGGTGGGGAGGTGGGGTGGGGTGGGGAGAGGTGGGGTGGGAGGTGGGAGGTGGAGTGGGAGTGGGAGGTGGGGGGAGGTGGGAGGTGGGAGTGGGGAGGTGGGGTGGGAGGTGGGAGGTGAGGGAGGTGGGAGGTGGGAGGTGGGAGGGATGGGAGTGGGGGTGGGGTGGAGGGGGTGGGGTGGGGGTGGGAGGTGGGAGGGGGGGAGGGTGGGAGGTGGGGGGGGAGTGGGGGGGGAGGTGGGGTGAGGTGGAGGGTGGGAGGGGTGGGGGGTGGGAGTGGGAGGGTGGGGAGGGTGGGGAGGTGGGAGGTGGGGTGGGAGTGAGGTGGAGTGGGGTGGGGTGGGAGGTGTGGAGGGTGGGGGGTGGGAGGTGGAGGTGAGGGGTGGGAGGTGGGGAGGTGGGGGGTGGGGTGGGGTGGAGGTGGAGGTGGGGTGGGGTTGGGTTGGGTTGGGGTGGGGTGGGGTGGGTTGGGTTGGGGTGGGTTGGGGTGGGGTGGGGTGGGGTGGGGTGGGGTGGGGTGGGGTGGGGTGGGGTGGGGTGGGGTGGGGTGGGGTGGGGTGGGGTGGGGTGGGGTGGGGTGGGGTGGGGTGGGGTGGGGGGTGGGGTGGGGTGGGGTGGGGTGGGGTGGGGTGGGGTGGGGTGGGGTGGGGTGGGGTGGGGTGGGGTGGGGTGGGGTGGGGTGGGGTGGGGTGGGGTTGGGTGGGGTGGGTTGGGTGGGGTGGGGGTGGGGTGGGGTGGGGTGGGGTGGGGTGGGGTGGGGTGGGGTGGGGTGGGGTTGGGTGGGGTGGGGTGGGTTGGGGTGGGGTGGGGGTGGGTGGGTGGGGTGGGTGGTGGGGTGGGGTGAGGTGGGGTGGGGTAGGGTGAGGGTAGAGGTGGGAGAGGGGTGGGTAGAGGTAGAGGAGTGAAGGACAGAGAGAGAAGAGAGTAAGACAGAGAGTAAGACAGAGAGTAAGACAGAGAGTAAGACAGAGAGTAAGACAGAGAGTAAGACAGAGAGTAAGACAGAGAGTAAGACAGAGAGTAAGGCAGACAGAGTGAGAGATAGCAGGACGTTTGCTGGGGTCTGCTCGTGTTATATACATTGTACATATTAAATATTAGACAAACTTAACATTGTAATAAAACAGTATTGCAGTACTTAGTTCTGGGATGCAAAAATTCAGAAAGATAACTAAAAAACTTAGCACTGATTTTTTATTTTTTGTTCTTAGATCTACCTAACTGTTTAAAATATGATTACGTTTTCCATTTATATAAATAATTGCAAAAATAATCCTTTCGTGGTTCACTGTTTCCACGTGTTCATTAAATAGTAAAAGCCACACTTATGCGTTATAACGTTTTATTATTTTGGCTGATTGAGTTTTTCCAGTAGATTTTTGACAAGTTTTATTTTAGCCAAAGTATTCTGAGCCCTCAGGTGATATTTACTTCTCTTCGGATAGATCTCTTCTGAAATAACCCAGCATTGCCAGGGTAGTTGTTTACCACTATTTCATATTAAACTTGAGGAACTAACGTTGCCTTTAGTGTAAAACAGATAGAGAAAATAAAGAATTTTTCACATCCTGTGCACCTTACACCCTTCTTCTCTAAGCTTGAATCCTGGAGCGGTAGCTCAGTGCATCAACTGATGCCACTGCAGCGCCTCTGACCGGGAGGTCCTAGGTTCGAGTCCTGACGGCAGCAGGATTTTCGACACTAGCTTTTCAGCTAGGTCGAATTCAGTCGCTGCCTGGAGGAGAATTCTAGCGGCCGGCTGCTCTGATCGGTAGTTTTCCGTGGTTTCTCCGATCAACCGAGGCGAATGCCGGAGCAGTACCCTACCAAACGGGCCACGGACCGCGTTTCCTTCCTTCCGAATTCAGTCGCTGCTGGAGGAGAATTCTAGCGGCCGGGAGCTTAGGCGGTGCCCCGCTGGTGGGAGAGTCCTGGTTAAGGGGAACCCCCACTAGACGACGGTAGTTCGGCGCCGGATCTCGCCATCCAGCTGGGGAAGACCACCGCCATTTCCCGAGAAACAAACATGCAGTACACTAACGGGACTAATGACCAAAGCAGTTGACGCGCCCGGAAACACGAAAAAACCAAACCAAACATCTAAGCTTGACCTCGCTCTGCCTCTCGCGTATTCCATCATTGCCACTCTCCACACTCGCTGATCCTTCCCCCTGCCCTTCATTCCCTTTACCACCCTTCCTGTCCCTTCCCTTTCCTGTCCTTTCCCTTCCTTGCCTTGCCTTTCCAGCCCTGCCGAATCACATCTGACGCAAGTCATCAATGTTTAGGAGCATACAATGCTTAGCGCTCTTGGCCAAATCGACACCTAAGCATGTAGAAACTCGAAAACTTGTTTGTGCGTTTTGTCTTGGATGTCGGTGTGTACTGAGGAAATAAAACTTTCAAATTCCTCGAAAAGAATCAAAACAATCCAAAGCGTGTTTCGCGTATGAAAAGTCGTACGATGGGCAGTACTGGATTAAGGTTAAAGTTCTTCGTTGCTTCGTTACGATTGTTTTTCTCCAACAAGGACTGTTCAGAAAATGCTGCATTTGAATTTTTTAATGATTATTGGCTCTCTTTATTTTTTAATTGATGCGCAGACGAACGTTGCAATTTTTCTTTGAGATCTTGCTGATCCTAACAAGATCATTCCGATCATAACAAGCAGATAACATGAAATATAACTCTACGTTTTGAATGTTGAATCGAAAATATAAGATATGAAATACGCATATTTATTGCTAGTTCAGAACACAAAGTTGATCGTGCATTTATCCGCTTATTTTTCTGTCAATGGACTAAATAATCATTTGAAAAACGTACATGTTCAAAAATGAGATCTGCAAACCGAACGGTTTCAGTTAAAAGTGATGCTAATATCATCACGCATTTTTGTCAGAAGTATTTTTATTAAAATGTTTAATGGAAATAACACTAACCCACTGTGTCATTGATTTCATTGCAAATTATCGTTACCGCTTCAAACAATATACGATAATGAATTAAAAACCCTTGTATGTTATTTTTGCTGGCAACACAAGTTTACAAATTTATAATTAGAATGTATTTATATGGTTATGCATAAATGCGTGCTTACACGCACGTAAATGCAATTTCGCCGTCGATCATGTTGAAGTGAATGAACGCCGTTTTAGCTCAAGCCAACATAGAGATGGAACGAAGTGTAATCCACTGGTTATATTGACGTAACCCGAGAGGATGTTCAATAACGATAACATAGCTGAATTAATTTCATGTGCAATTTACCGTTGCAATTATATGGTTAATTTTGAAGCTTGAAATGGTCAATTAAATTCGAAATAATGATAGACAATTACAGACTTTTAATTCGGATAATTACGTTCAGTGTTGTAATTAAATACATAGTATAAAATATATCCTGAAATAGTTTATTTCAATAAAATATTTCGCTCTTCCTTCGAAAAAATAGCAAAGCAACTTATATTTGTATTCTATTAGAAAATGTAAATATGATTTTTTTGTTAAAGACAACCAAATAAGCATAATTTCAAATGAAAATTTTAACAATGTACACCTTATTGTCAGTTTATTTTGCATATGGCAAATAGTTATCTCATAATCGTGTAATAAATAACATAATACATACGTCACAATTATGAAAACATTTTGTAACATATTCTTATGTTGAAAAACCAGTGCGTTCACACCAATCGTTAAATATTTTTATGTTGTTTGTAATGTAAAGAAGTTAACTTCATTGTTGAAAACGCGAAGAAATGTAAATGCGGACACTGAACATACTCGTATTCGCGCGCTGGTGAGCTCCACAGCATGTTCATAAATGCTAACTGCGTTTGTAAGCGGTTAGCGAGAATTGACGGAAAGCTGAGGGCTTAAAAGAATTTGCGTTTCGGTCTGGCGGCGTCTGTGGCATTTGGAAACGGGGGCGCTCGTGTTGGAAGTAAACGCATTTACTACTTTGGGTTATGCAGCGCCCGATGACCTCGTGGTATATCGCATTAGCCCTCTGCCGCGCGCTTCCCCCGCGTGCGCGACCTTTCCCCTCCATCCCGTCCTCCCGCTGATGCTCAGCTGCCTTTCCCCTCGCCCCGCGCCGCGTCCCCTTCTCGGCTCTGTTATTTGCAGCCCTTCGCTCATTTTGCTCATCCTTTCACATTTGCCTTCGTCTTTTCATATGGTTTGGTTATTTCTCGTTCTTTCAAACCGCTTCTCTTCTCCCATTTCTGCCATTCCGCCACTATTTTTGTCCTTTTCTCTTGTCGCATTCCGCTTTGCTTTCCCCCTTTCCTTCCCCCATTTCCTCACATCTCCTTCTCTCTTCCCTGCCCGTTTTGCTCTTTACGCGACTCTACGCTTTGCTCTCTCGTTTCCGCTCCCCTTCCCTGCGTCCGCGCCCCCCCCGGTCCCGTCCTCCGTTCGGCACCGGCCCGTCCCGCCCCCCCCGGTTCCTTCCCCCGCACGCCGACGGACGGGCGGACGGGCGGACGGGCGGACGGGCGGACGGGCGGACGGGCGGACGGGCGGACGGGCGGACGGGCGGGCGGGACGGGCGGGCGGGCGGGCGGGCGGGCGGGCGGAGGCGCCGCAGCCGTGGCGGCACGGCGCGGCCCGGCCCGGCCAGAGACAGCCGGCACGCCCACCAGGCGGTCGGCGCAGGGGTATTGACTCAACTGCATTATCGACGCGGACCTTCGCGGTAGGATAATGTTTCTCGGCAATAATGTACAAAATAATTCTGGCGTCGCGATGCAAACAATGTTCGCAAATTTTCGACACTACGTAGATGGCTATGCCAAATTCAGGCGCTAGCGGGTGGAGCATTCTATCGACCACTGTTCGGATAGATAGTTTTCCGGGGATTCTCCAATCAATAGTAGGGGAATACCGGAGTAGTCCCCTTACAAACGGCCCACGCACCGTCCGTGATCTTTTATTAATTTTTCTTGTTTTACCCTCTCTCATTACACGCACTCACTTATACTTATATACTACACTAGTCTCACACATTTGTCTGGAGGTCAGTAGGGAGAATTGAGCTTGTTCGGACTGAAGTGGTGCTCCACAGAGAGAGATACCTGCACGGGGAAATCTTTCACGTGCCTTATGTGTAGGTCGGCACCAAATCTCCCTCTCCAGAGGAGGAGAGAGGCACCTACAGTAACAAAAATACATTCACTACAAAATCGGGACTCATGACCATAGCTGTTGACATGCCCGAATACAATCGATCAACAATATGCTTGTGGTTTCAAGAAGCGTAGAAGATAAATACACCTTCTTTGGAAATAAAATACAGTACAATATGCGCGAAATGAATTGGAATATTAAATTAATGGATAAAATATTCTGGGGTCGAGAACATGATAGGCGCTGGGAGAAGAAGGAACAATGAATATTTTATCTATAATTAAAATACGAACTGTAAACGCAGAGGTACATTTTCACCGAATTAAAATGTGCCACTTTGTGCTCTGGCCTCCAAATTATTGGACTAAAAGTCGCAATGAAATGCATAATGTCCTTTCGCATGTAAGTGACCGTAACAAAAACATCCCGTGTTTATTAATGCATGCGCGTTAGCTTAATTGTCGTTGACCAGCGGACCCCAGGAACATTCAGTTTTAGAAACCAGATAATTAGCTGAATCAGACCATGTTACTTCCTGAATGAGAATTCTAGATAATGGCTGTTTGTGTGGTTTCCTAGAACTCCCTCAGACGGATACTGGAGTGGTCTGTTACTTGAACACTAGTATGCCCGGTCAGAGAATGCCCCCGGGCCATAATATATAATAGTAAATAAAGGAAATCGTCCCGATCCATATTACTAAAAAATTAACATTACATTAGGTTGTAGTGAACTCTCCACATCAACTATAGTAAGCATGGAAAATACCACTTTCTGGGGAAAAACTCGGATTAAATCTTCGAATTTTAAAAGCACTGTGAATGCGCAAGAGGAGGGTACGCGAATTATTTTTGCAGCATTTACGACGAATGAAAGGGACTAAGGATACCTACCACTGATGAAATTGTTTCAGCTCATCAATTTCAATTTTGTCGAGCGTGAAGTCGTCATGGTCGCGGACTGCGAGATGGAAACGAGAGATGCCTTCTAGCCAGAACATCGTAAATGGTGTGAAAAGGTTTTCCAGAACAAATGAAAGCATGCGTAATGACAAGAGTCAAATAATTAGAAGTACTCTAACAATCATTCAATGAAATCATGATCATTGAAAAAGATACGGCCGAATTTAAGAAAGCAATGAAAGTAGTTAAGAGCATTTTACACTTTAATTGTTTGGACTGTGTTTTTATAGTTTTCCAAAATCAGATATTTCAATAAGCAACTTTAGACGTTAACTTATGAAACGAGAACAAAGCATTTAATTCACATTGAGCTTGACGATTTTGATATATCAAAGTTTCACATTTTGGCACCTACTTACACAAATTTGAAATATTTACATTATTTACAGTTAAGAGAAAAAACAAATCTATTACAAATATGAAACTGACATAATTTAAATTCATTCGGACCTGCATATACTTTAACGTTTTACTTAAACAAAAGCAATGTTACTAAATGTGAACAACAATAGAAACCTTCAGTTGTTAATAATATCATGGTTAGACTAATAGGAAACATCTCACCAGCCGATGATGCTAGGTCAAACAAAACACTAAGAGAGCGTTACTCTCGTTCAATTCCTGATTGGGAGGGATAATCATATGCAAGGCGGGCGCGAGAGGAAAAGATTGACATTAATAAGAAAGAGCTCCAATTTGCTTTCCACCAATCGTAGTAAAATATTTTGTGTGTGTACACTATCATCGTGTATGTGGAAAGCACCCACTCTCGAGAAGAAGTTTCAAAGAGATGAATGGAAAATTGTATACATCAATCACTAATAAAAACTATTGTATTCAGACTAAACGAGCTAATGAAATTTCGAATTTTCTTCCTTGTATAATTTATTGAACCACTCTGTTAACTAAGACAACTCTCAAATGATACTGCAATGATTCGTCATCAAGTAAATACATGTATGCAATCTCTTCAATACGATAGAAACAGCGTATGTGTTAGACACAAACCTTTTGTAACCTCTTTCTTCAAATAAACATTTAATGCTTAAAAACAATTGATATGCAAGTAAATCTACAAGCAAGTTAGTACGATAATAACAAAATGCTTAAAAATAAAATTATTTTATATATTGAGACGAAATCTTTCGAACAAAAGCAATTACTGAAGCAAATAAGACATCTGGAAATATCGGAAGTGCTGTTGAAATAAAATTCCCAAATTGGAAATCCAGAGAAATACGAATAATTAAATAACAGAAAATGAAATTTCCTTGTAAGAATCAAGATTCAGGCTTTCAATTCAAATTAAGTAGTAATCACATGCCGAAGAATCGGAAGAGATATTTTCAGAAGATGAAGGAATATCGATATTAGATGAAAAATGACAAGCAAGGGGAACCGACAGTTACGGCACTCAACAGAGAGAATCCGTAAAAGAAATAGAAATCTTCAGAATCGGCTTTGTCACAGTTGTCGTGACTAAGAATTAAGGAATCTTTTGGATAACGATGATTTACAAACGTAAAACTGGGTAAAACCAATGTGGCCTTTTTTTAGTACAGCATTTGTTTGTAGAAATGTACAAAAAATAAGTGGCGCATAAATAGAAATAAATTAACTAGATAAAATTTACGATTATTATTATTATTATTATTATTATTATTATTACCAAAATTATTTTTTCAAATATTTGTTAATAATTATATCTCCAAGCATTACGTGCATAAGTTCAAAAAGTGGAGAGTAATATTTATTGCAAAATATTGGAAAGTTTCATGTGACGAATTTCTTTTCTGCTGCCTTTGCTTTCAAGAATGTTGATAATGCATTCAAACGAACGGTCACTTTAGAATCTCGGTACACTATTCTTTTAGAACTGGCGCCGTGTATCATGCTCCGTCTTGATAGGAAGGGTCTTTTACGACATAAACATGGCCGTCCTCACAAGTTACTTCAGGTAACCCAGTCTCATCCTTGCAGGGATGCAGTCGATTTCATCAGGTCTAAATTAACGCAAAATAGTAGGCTTTCTTATATATTTGGAAGTCAGACCTTTATCAGTGTCCAATGACTATAAGCGGACGAGGTTCCAAGAAGGAAGGTAAAACGCCGTCAACTAGATTGCAAGTGTCAGGAGATGCAACTATTCGTGACCGAGAGAGGTGAATGTTGAGTATGGCTGCCATCCTTTCTTCAGACGGTATCACTTTCACACCTTTCATTGATTTAGTACTTGCTATGTGCAAGTGGTCTCACTTGAATGAGGAACACTGCAAAGTATGAATTAAGCGTTTGTAAATAATAACTATTATCTAATAACAAACTCGCGTTCAGTGAAACTTTTGAATTGATTTAGTCTGAAAATAACTTGACTTCAATTGTGATTTTAATTCATGATTCCAGTGAAATGATTTAAATCGCATCAGCGTAGGTTTCTGTTCATAAAATGCCATGGCACAACGTTTCGTGTTTGCGTCCTTTCTGTGGAATCGCGCTATCACGTTTGATGATGTGAGATTAATGTTTAATGCTGTTTAACGAGCACGACCAATCCATCCATTGTATCTACCACGTACGGACGTATTGTGATGACATATTGTTAGTGAATAATTACTCCAAATACTTTCGGTCCTGGAATGCATCGAGTCTTCCAGATTAAATATTAATACGATGATAAGTGCTGTGGAACTTATAACTCATCTCTAATATTTGAATATGAAAAACTAAATATTTTCGCCTCCAGAAACTCCATTTTGCAAGGAATTGTTTGGAAAATAACCATTGAATATAATAAATTCAAGGAACTTAAAGGTGGTTTAGAAGGGTCTAAGATGAGCAATTACTACCAATATACGTGAAGTGAAGAAAATATGAAATTAAACATGTGTTATTAGTCTCTGATTGTCAGTGTAGTGGTAAAAAGCATATAAATAAGTTGTAGAATTAACAAATTCAATATATATCTTCAATTCGTAATTTACAGTCAACAATAATACAAATCCTGATCGAAATCCAGATAGCCAAGAAATTACGTATAATACTGAGTCCCGCTCCACCAAAAATGTGTCCCGATAAGCTGCCGCAGTTACCAAAGCCACCAGAGGTCGTCCTAAATCCACAGCTGCGTGCGTTACCGTATACGATCTCGGAACTATCTGAAAACACGTTTTTCAAAACTGGTCATTTTCATGGAGAATTTATCTAAACCAATCCAAACGCGAAGCTGAAATATTTACTCTTCGGCGCATGACTGCTTCAGGCAGTGGTGAGTGTAATTTTCTCCTCCTTTGTTTTATTTACACCATGAGTCTGGTCCTTTTGAACAAAGGCCATGTACAGGGTTTTCATCTGTCGATGCGGTATGAAAAAATGTTGCCCAGACTGCTTGCTTCATATTCTCTAAACTTTTTAAGTTGATTCGAATTGCCTGCTCATAATACATTTGTAATTTGTCTATTATGTTATTCGTACATTAATAATCAAAACGTTCCTTGGAATCCTCCAAATAAACCAATAAAACATTTAGGAGTGCTCCTTGACATCTGATTAACTTGGAAAACGGACATTTTAAATAAATGTAATAAGGCACAGCCTGTACTTTTCAAATTATATCCTTTAATAAAGAAAATGTCAGCTCTTAAAACAGGTCTCTCTTTATTACTGTACAAAACTACAATTCTTCCGATAATTACTTATGCTTGTCCGGTCTGGGAAGGAGCTGCTCCTCCGATAGCGCTTCTACATTCCAAAATAAAGTCCATCGCACTACTGTCAAAAAGCGTTATATAATTCAAATAATGGTCAATGTGTCTTCATTATATAGTTATCTATTAAACAATGTTACAGGAAGACTTAAGAGAGTAAAATATTTCCTAAATGTATGTAATGTAATGTTCACTTTTGGGGTAAACAGACCTGAATTATTAATCTCATTATTTTATCCACAGCCAGACACCGTAATTCTTCAAATTATAACAAAAAATTGTAAAAAATTGCATTATTTTTTGAAAAAGCATGTTTTAAACAAAACAAGTGATTTTCAGATACTTAAAATTAACGTAAAAATACATAAACATTGACATCTGCAAAATAAGAATCTGTGATGGATGTTTGAGAATCCCCACTTCGTAATACTAGGATTAATAAAAAATGGTGTATTGTGTGAATTGCTTGGTAATTTGTTATATTCCACGGAAACAAACAAAAGATGTAAGAGTTTTTATGTCAGTTTGTATGTGCATACATTCCTCGATATGAAATTGAACCATTCGTCGATTCATGTAACACCTGTTTTTTCTCAGCCTAACCGAAAGAAAATGACGCAATACAGATACAGCAGAAAAATTCTGTTTTCAAAAAACAATATTTTGCTTGGATTGCACATCTGTGAGCTCCAATTCGTTTGGTTCTCATAGAAAACGACTTCTCTTTGCACACAAATCTGGCGAATACCAAGCAGTGAAATCACACTACGAATTCATCACCGAAGTGTATTACGTAATACGGTATCAATAGGACTCACTGTAGACGGGGACGCTGATTACAGCTTCTCCGAATTTCTATTAATCAGGAATGGAGGAAGTTCAGGGAACGACCTGGAGTGGAATTGTCACGCGAGGATATAGATAGGAGGAATCCATTGGTAGCTTCCAAAAGGGTTCCAGGTAATTCACGTGAACTGACAGTGAAACTGTCGTCTCTTGAAATTCCTTCAATGATACAAGACACAAAATGTACATCTCCACTGAACAATTATATAACGTTCTTTCACTCACCAGTTGTTAAATATCCTCCAATGTTAAACATTTATGACGTGAATAGATCATTATATTCATTCTACTAATACTTGGAAAGTGTTCAGATCATCAAGAAAGATTAAATTCAAACTGTCTTGTAGTCAGATGTGGCATTTTAAGCAATTAAAATTCGAAAAAAAGAAAACTTAAAACTTTTGTAGAACTTGACTCAATTAGAAGTACCATTAAAGCTTCCTCATCCATTGTATTATTATTATTATTATTATTATTATTATTATTATTATTATTATTATTATTATTATTATTATTATTATTATTATTATTATTATTAGGTAGAGTAATGTAAATTGGAATATAAATCACAAATGCAAATGTATAGTTAAACAAATACTGACCATGAACAAGTCAACGCTAATAATAAATTTAAAACGGTTTTTTCAACTGCATAAGAGTGTGTTAACAAGAAGTGTTAACTGAAGGGCATAGAGTGAGTAAGTATTTAGTTTCCAGGCGCGCCAAATAGTTCAATTTGTTCCGTGGCTGAAGCGTGTTACGGCCGCAAAGTGGCAGTGATCCTTCCCGCTGAAGCGCAAGAAGGAACGTGGAACCATGTGGATGAGCCACGTGGATGAATGCGAAAATTAGAGGCCGGGCTTTTAGGGGCAAATGTTTTCTAATTTAGATGCTAAAATTGGTGCAAAAATTATAAAAATAGATGCGCGTTTAGGTGTAAAAAAATAACAATTGGCGCATGTTTACTACGTACAACTACATTACAAGATTTTATAGTATAAAATTTATGCCATAACATGACAAATCTACAAGAAATGTTGAGGAAAACGGGTAAGTTACATACAACTACATTTTTAATACAGGTTGGCATCATTAATGATATCAATAGGGAACGCAATTTATTGAAATACAAAAAATGCAAAATATGTACTACATAGACAAATGTTTTTCGAGTCACCTTTTCGTTAATTTAACAACAGCAATGAACACTGCTGCTCCCAGTGTAAACGTCTGTGCGGTTGTGACGTGAGTTTTGCAGCTCTTTGCGAAGGACCGGAGTCCCTGAGGTGTGGTGCGGGGAGGGGCGGGGGAACGTGAGAGGGCAATGGGCAATAGGATTTGTTTTAAATATGCCTCTGAGTTACCGATAGGTGGTGGTACATGCGATCAGGCTTCTAGTGGAAGCATCTTTGAGAAAACATCAGAACATCAGATTTGCCATCAGAAGTGCGCAAATATTAGACGCAAAACAGCAACATACTAAGTATATGAACTCAGCTGTGTTCGCTTCGAAGAGCCTATGGCGTCGGAAAGATATCCAGTAAAAAAGGCAGCTGGTCGCGATAATTGCTAAAGAACAACAATGGGTCTCCTTTACATTTGTTTTGCTGAGACTAAAAAGAGATACAGATTATTTTGGAGCAAAGTGTAGTAAAACCAAGTGCGTGGATTGCATAAACATTGATTTAACTTTAAACAATGTAATATACACATTATAAGTGTCTATTGGGAAATAGGGAGCAAATGAAAGAGAAGGCAGATAATCTATTTAGGTGCAGTGATGTGATTTAAGTGCAAGGAAATTTACTGAAATGCTTCCAATTGGGTTACATAACATGTTAGAAATAAAAAATGAAAGCTCCCTATGCGCTTTGTCAGTAGGTGCATCGCCTAAAAATCCGGTCCTTAGCGATAATGAAGCTTTGGTGTACCAACTTAGAAAAGTTTGATTTGGAGGAGTGAGGATTTTTCGTCTCCTAATTAGCCGCTAAAGCTGTCTTGGCGACACCTTCGCGCTCTTCCTGCCTCAGAGCTCGGAGCACCGCGCCGCGGCTGCCGCGGGGCCTCCGCGGAAAGGTCAGGCTTTGCGGGCGCAGGTTCGCGGCATCCGGCCTGGGGAAGACGCCGCGGGGTAGGGCGGTGACGACCGTGGAGCGGGGCGCTGAGGCGGGGCGCTGAGGCGGGGGCTGAGGCGAGGGCGGAGTGGAGCCGTCTGCGGCGGCTGCGCAACGTCTCCGTTGATCCATCCCCCCACCACCACCGGCGGCGCCCGCGCCACGCGTCTAATTGCGCGGCGGATGCGACGCGGGCTAACTTCGTTGCCGATTACCCTCTTCGCTCGCTCCGCGGCCTGGCGCACGACGCCGACGCCGACGCCTCTTACTTGTTCGCTGCCTCCGTCCTCGCCACTGCTCGTGTTATGCTTCCACACCGGATGCTTTCTCTTCCTTATCCCGTGACGTCATTTCTTCTTCTTCTCGTGAATCTTCTATTTCTCATGAATCTTCTTCTCTTTCTCCATTATCTTCTTCTTCTTCTTCTTCTCTAGGTCATCGCAACCTATATTTTAAAAACACGTTTTGTTGGTCTCTAATTTTTTGTTTCTTCAATAGTAAATAAGTTTTCCCTACCGTAATATAAGAGAAACTGTCTTTTGTGTTTTGAAATGTTTTTTTTTTTAATAAAATGTCTGTTAAATGTGAGTCTCCCAAGCCACAGAGTAAACGGCACGAGTTTCAAAAAGTGTATATTCTCCGATCAATCACAATTAGAAAATACCAATAAACGAGAAATTATGTGCTGTTGTTTAACCACTAGTTGATATTAAAACGCTCTTCTTTTGTTAACAAGAAAAAACATGCTATTGGGCTAATGCTCGTGTAATTGTAAGGAGCATGTCCTTTCGGGAATTATTCGGGGTGTATTTAACTAATCTTAATGTAATTTTTTTGGCTCTTTTTACAAAATCAATTTTTAAACAAGTTTTTTGGGCGCTGATTTGCATTTATATTTTACTTTTGACAGCATTTCAGCATAGTGTAATGTGAAACCTTACTCATATACTTACATTACCTTTATAATCTATAATATTTCCGTGTACATTTGTTTCGACCCCTGTGATACGACCACTTTTCAGAGCATTTATGTTTATTTGTATTCCGATTTTATTTCTATATATTTGCTATTCTATTTTTAATGCATGTTAATTTTGAATAGAGTGATATAATCTCTGTACTCTTGTTTTTATTGATTCAGTTTTAATTCACTCATATTGACGGTCTGCTCAACCTCTTTATCTCATTTGCATGTTGCAAGTATTTGAAAAGTTCATTGAATTGATTATTGTTATTGATTTACATATATATGCTATTTTGTTTTAAAGATAAAACAAACATTTTAAGGGATTATATAAAAAACCTATTGCTGTTTTATTGGTAAAAGAAATATTTTAAACCGTTGAGAGACTAATTATTCAGTAATTGAATTATTAAGTGGGACCGACGAAATATATCTGAATATCAGAAACGTGCACTTCTAAATTAGTTAGCTGCATTACTATAGTTTTCCATTTCATATATCAAACTATTGATATTATATAAATTTCTATTTTCTCTTATACAAAGTAATATACGTGTTATAGAGAAAGTTATGTAATGCTGCGCCACCGCCATGCTGTAATGCTGCTGACCCTCTAAGCACAACGCGCTAGAACGTTAACCGTTCTGCGTAATTTCTACAAAATTGATATTCCCGAATCTTTTGGCTGATATCGTGTCTCCTAGAATTCGAAACCGATAGTTTAATTTTGGGGGTATTTTACATAAAATATTTTGTGTAATTTTGCTCAAAATATAGAGAATTTAAAAAATTCTCAAACCGACCCAAATTTTACTTTAAATTTTCTCCACATATGCAATAAGAGACGGTAAAAAAGATTGTGCTGTCCCATTTTCTGGAACTGCTCACTTTTTCTAAAATTTGCAAAAAGTTTATATTTCAAACCTACAAAGTTAAAAATGTTTCCTCAGTTGAACAAATCAGCTCTACAGGTCACATTTTTTTAATTTGTTCTTGAATCTTACGCAATTTCCAAAAAATATTTTCTCAAAAACCGCTTCAAATTTTCTTTAAAAATTTAACATGGATAGAAGGATAGCTTAAAGACGGCGAAAGTCTCATTTTTGTTGATTTCTCCGTTTTGTCGAAAATTGCAAAATCTTAACATTTAGTAACTACAAAATAAAGATAGAGATTTGCGTCTTAAAACCTGTTCTAATAATCAGCACATTAAAAATGTCAAGTACATTTGAATGAAGACACTAGTAGTTTTCACAAAATTCTGCTTGAAAATAATAAAATATATACAGATGCCCTCCAATAAGAATGGATCCAAAGGAAATGAAAAAATATTTAGTTATAATTTACTATTGAAAATATCAATACTAATTATGCTTTTACGCTATTCTGCAATATGTATTCTCAATGTATTGATGAATTTTTTAAACTGAAATTTGCGCAACAATGGATATGAGAAACTCGTTGGTAAACGGTGAGATGGTGATGACGATAACACGAAACTGTCAAGATTGTGTTTAAAAATTAACCTTTTAGAAATGATTGGATACTATTTATAATCCTTATTTTTTGTCCCTGTTGGGAGGTGTAGAACATACATATTTTTACTGAACGAAAAACCACTTGTCTATGAATATTTCAGCATTTCACCAGCAATATTATAGTCTCAAACTTTCAACAAGTATAAGGCAATACAGTAGAACGTCGAACATTCATTTTCTAAAATAAAAATTTGTCTCACTTTTTAGGCAAAGATTTTGAGAGTTGAAAATTAAAAGTGTTTCTAAACTCATAGATTTTTTTATATTTTTACATAATAATCTCGTTGTTATTTCTCGGCTTTAGAACGTAAAAGGGTATATTTTACTACTTTATATTACAATGAGTTTGGCCACAGGCTCTAGTTTATTAACTTTTTTATATAAAAACAAAGAATCACATTATAAACTTTAATGTTTTATTTTCCTGTGATTCGTTTGAGACGGTTGTCAATATATAATAAATTGGTAATAAATTAATTTAATATTAAAAATCGTAAAAATTAAAATTTAATGAATTAAGTATTAAGTTCGTTATCTATCAACTGTGTGTGATGTACTATGGCTAACATATAAAGAAGAACCCATTGAAATCTAAATACAGATGGAAATATGCGTTTTTGCAAAGAGTTGATAAGAAAATACTCGCCAAGCAAATATATCAACCGAATTGCCCGTAGTTTTCACAACGCTGTGATGGCAACTGTGCGTTGCTCGCTTCTACATAATTTGCTGCGAATACTGTTTCAGTCAAATGTATTGCTGTTTGTTTTATTTTTAAAAATAAATGATTGGTGCTCCTGACTATCGAAATGAATGCAGATGTGCATCACAGACGATTTGTTTGAATCGGTTGAATTCGACGTTTTCTAGTAATAGCTTAGGTATTAATTGCGCAGAAATTGTAATATTTCAACAGAACGTAGCTGTTGCCAATAACGTGAGAAAGTGTGTGCTGTTGCAGCACCACTATTTTTCGAAACGTCCGTGCGTCCGTCTGTGAACATCTCCGTCTAAACGTCTAAACCATACGTAGGATTTCTTCAAAAATGGATATTACCCCATCGATCTGGCTCAACTCAAAGCTTTCCGATTTTGAAAAACATTAATTTTGGGGGACACATAAATCTCCTAGGACATTTTCAAAAACTCCTCAAAAACGCCTCCAATTTTTTAATTAATTTCTTGTAAAAACAAAGTTATAAAGTTGGCATATGTCTGATTTTCACCCATTTACAGTAACGTATTTCCCATTTACAGTGACGTATAAACACCATTTTCTTAAAAGCACCTCCCCCGGGAGCGGTAGCTCAGTGCATCAACTCATGTCACTGCAGTGCCTATGACGGCGAGGTCCTAGGTACGAGACCTGACGGCGGCATGATTTTCGACACTAGCTTTTCAGCTAGGTCGAATTCAGTCGCGGTCTGGAGGAGAATTCTAGCGGCCGGCTGCTCTGATCGGCAGTTTTCCGTGGTTTCTCCGATCAACACCAGGCGAATGCCGAAGCAGTACCCTACCAAACGGGCCACGGACCTCGCGCGATCTGTCCTTCCTATTCCGTGTCCTATCCTCTCCCCTTACACACACACTTACACTAGCACATATTCCGGGAGACTGGTTGAGAGCTTAGGGCTTGTCCCGCTGGGGGGTGCCCCGGTGGTGGGAGAGTACCCCTAGCTGACGGTAGGTCGGCGACGGATCTCGTCATCGAGCGTGGGAAGATCACCGCCATCGCACTACACTTATGGGACTAATGATCTAAGCTGTTGACGCGCCCGGAATCACTAACCAACCAACTATTAAAAGCGGCTCCAGATTTTTCACCGAAAACGACGAGGTTTTATTGTCCTGTAATATTCTTAAAATAATATTTCGGTTCTATTATTAGGTAACTGAAAAATTGAGATATTTTCAGAAAAAATGTACTTTTGGTGACGATGAAATTGCCGCTGGCCAGAGAATGGTACAAGAACGAAAAGCTCTCCCAGACCAAATACATTAGAAAACTAACTGGTACGAGAAAGTCTGTGCAATTGTGTATCTCCACTAGTTCCACCAATGCAGATGAAATAGTCGTAGTTATTTATTCCAGGGCATGAAACAATGCAGAAACGTAATTCTCGTACTCCAATTTTAGAGACTTTTGTTTCATGCATTCACAAAATAAAAGTTGATACTCCCATTTTTTTTTCATGACAGGAATATTTCAGATAAAAATAACAACCTTTCAACGCTTAAATTTGTTACAGATTCATTTATCACGTTTTAGAAACAAGAAAGGTAATTTTTAACAACAGATACAAAAATGAATTCATGACTTCTGTGGAGAGCTTATTTTTGCTTCCTGTCGTTGAGTAGATTGAAATGTACATTTTATTTTTGACTTCATCATACAAGCGTATGACATGTGTACGAGGAGGATCTCACAGAAATGCATATTACTATAGGAAATACTGATTAAAAAAAGTTACATTTGGCCTCACAGATATTTCATACACGTGTGACTCGGTATACAATTTGAACGAATTGTATCATCGAATAGCTTCTCTGCTTTCACGTTACATTTGAAATCGCGTACATGTCTGTTTATTCCACCATTTTCATTCTTCCCCGTCTCCACATGCCCCCACGCCCCCCACACGCCCCTCACACGCCCACACGCTCCACACACGCTCCACACACGCTCCCGCCACACGCTCCCACACGCTCCCACAGCTCCCACACGCCCGCCCACAGCCCCACACGCCCCCACGCCCCCCACGCCCCACACGCACGCCCCTCCACACGCCCTCCCCACGCCCCACACGCCCACACAGCCCCCAGCCACGCCCCACACACGCCCCACACGCCCCACACGCTCCCACACCGCCCCACACGCCCACACACGCCCACACACGCCCCACACGCCCCACACACGCTCCCAGCTCCCACGCTCCCACACACGCTCATCACCGCCACGCCTCCCACACACCCCGCACGTCCCCACGCCCCACACGCCCCACCCACGCACACCTCCCACCCCTCACACGCTCGCACACACGCCTCACACCGCTCACACGCCGCCCACACGTCCACACACACGCCCACGCCACGCCCACACACACGCTCAACGCCCACACGCTCCACACGCCCCCCATCGCCACGCCACCACGCCCCACACACGCCACACGCCAACCACGCCCCGACACACGCCACAACGCCTGCCACACGCCACATCAACAGTCGTTGCACGCACCCTTCCGCACACTCGAGTCTACGCCCTACCCCACGACTCTCGACGACACCTCATTATCACGCCGCCAGTGCAAGCACGCTCGCAGCTCGGTGCGTAAATGTCACCGGTGTCGTGCCCGGCGAAACGATCGTTTTATTCCCGAATTTCCAGCACCGGATCTCGTCGGTTAACTCGAAATACATGAACATGAATGTATTGAACGCGCGTCCCCGGGAATTAATACACAAATGTTAGAGGGGAGAATAAAGTGTTTATGATATAATTTACTAATGCCTTCGCGCAAGAAAATTGTCGACAGTGCAATCCGCGGGCCAATGAATGCTGGCTTCGTTTCGTCACGCCAGACGCCTGGGGAACGTATTTACGCCTGTTAGAGATCTCGGGCGTTCGCTGCTGTCCGAAAGGCGCTTTTCATTTCGTCAAATTGAATTATAGAAATGAATGGTGTCGGGTTTTATTTGAATTAATTGATTGGAAGACGCGACTCGCGTGAATGCAGGCCCTTCGTATTCAGAGGAGTAATTTGTCGATGCGGGACAAAATAAAATATTAGTGACTGAGGGGAAACAAATTGCATTGGGGAATGCCGTTATTAGCTCCAGCTCGCTTTTCGAGATTCTCAGTGTATTTCAGAGAACTAATAAAAAAAGTTCCAAGGAAATGTTATTACATCAAATTCATGACAGTAAAATGTGTTCCTTAACTCACGCCAGAAATGTTTTAAAAAATACTCATTTAATGTATTATTATTATTATTATTATTATTATTATTATTATTATTATTATTATTATTATTATTATCTTTATTATCTTATTATTATTATTATTATTATTATTATTATTATTATTATTATTATTATTATTATTCCTCTACTTCACGACTAAAAATGTTATGAGACGGTTGAATTGAAATCCTGCTCCCAGTTACTGCCTGATTCGTAAGGAACAGACCTAAGAACTTTCGGTACCAGTATTCTACTTCGAGCCAAATGTAGGTTGTTCCAAATAAAGTAATGTATTTCACTTCCCAGTCTTTTTAATGACCCGAGAGTTTCGCCAATTTCCTACATAAATTTAGCGGAAAAAATTTTCAGAGCTCCGATAACTACCGGGAAGACCTATGCTTTCACACTCCGCTGATATACGATGATTTCTAAGAGTCACATTTCTGCGAGTGATTAATAAAGTATTACATTTTTAAAATGTTTACAATGGGGATAAAAATAGTACCATATTCGTATCGTTATATCTTACAATAGTCATCTCGTTATCAAATTCTGCTTAACTGCCTCGTTTGGTTAGTGATTCCGGCCACGTCAACTACTAACGTAATTCGCCCCGTAAGTGTAGTGCTTGTATTTTCCTCGTAAGGTAGCAATGATGTTCCTCGCTGGATTCTGAGATCCGACACCGACTTACACGCGGGAAAGCGGGGTTTTCCCAACAAGGTATCTCCCATAGCGAGGCACTGCGCCAACCGGAACATGTTCTAAGATCGAGGCAGGTCCCCTGACTTGTGTGATAGTACAGTTTTATTTATTTATTTACGTAAAAAAACAGTTAAAACTGCGTATGACGTGGTATGGGGAGAAGTGAATTCTGTGCACATTTTCAAAATTCTGTGATCCCTACACTGAGTCATATACTACATAAATTTTGAAAATTAAAAAAAAGCTCTCATGTAATAAAATCTATTTTCAAGGATAAATAAGCAATAAATTTTGGGCTCTTATCCGTGATGTCCTTCGTCAAGGAATAATACTTCCTGCCGCAATAACATGGAAACGATAATTTGAATAACTATATTTCCCAATGAATTCTAGAAGACGTGCACAGATAATGAAGTTACATTTTGTCCAGAAGCAAAACAAGGGCCATCTCAGATTTGCTCAAGGATCGGAAACTGGACGAAAAACCTGATCGAGATGGGGGTCATTGACTCGGAGGCTGCAGTACAATACTTGTTACAGGTTGTTTATACACATTTACACAGTACAAATGGTAAATAATTCATGATGTATCATTGTCAAAATTAATGTTACTTTTCTTGTGATGCTTAATATAGTCTCTAATTGTATAGAAACAGTTATCAGCAGAAACATTTCACTTGGGATTTAAACTTTTCTATTGAATTTAATCGTTTAATGTCATCTGGCAAAGTGTTGTAAAATAATGTACATGTATTGTTTTGAATTTTTGTAATGAGCTGTTGATACTGTCACCTGATGAATATGATTTTTTCGTCGAGTGTTATAGTAATAGACTTCGGCATTTTCTGAAAATATATTCCTGCCCTTAAGCAAGTCATTTTTGGCAAAAACCACTGATTCGTAAATAAACAGACAAGGCAATGGTAATATTCCTATATTAATAAAGAGAGGATTACATGAATCACGTGGGTGGGATTTGGTAAATTATTCATACAATTCGTTTTTGTAATCTAAAAGTCTGGGAGCTATAAGATGTATTTCCCCAGAATATTACGCCATATCTCAGGCGGGAATGAACATTTGCGAAATATACACAACGAGCAGTATGAAGACTGACAGAATTTGAAAGAATTCTGAACGCGTAGCATAATGAACTTAATTTTGTGTTCAATTCATTTAAATGGCCGTTCCATTTAAGGTTTGACTGAATTGAGAGATCTAAAAATTTTGTTGCTTTAACATCAGTCAATGGTACACCGTTCATTTTCAATGTAGGACAGAATTGTTTATTTGAAATGGAAAACTGCAAAACAGTTTTCTTTTCGTTTACTATTAATTTATTTTGGAACCAATTTGAACAATCTGATATTGTACTATTTACGGTTTCTTTATTGCAAAGGATGTTCGTATCATCCGCAAAGAGAACCGTTCTTCCGTTTCGAATCGTCGAGGACATATCGTTTACGTAAAGTAGGAACAGAATTGGGCCTAAAATCGATCCTTGAGGAACTCCACGTGCAGTGGACAAAGATTGGGAAAGGTGCGTACGTAATGTTCCATCAATCCAGTAAGGTATTTCCACTCTCTGAGATCGTTGTTTAAGGTACGAACATAACCAATCTAGAGCAATACTACGGATTCCATATGAAGGTAATTTTGACAGTAAAATGTCAAAATCAATGACATCAAAAGCTTTTGAGAGATCTAAAAATAATCTAATAGGTGCCTCGTATTGATCCAATGATGAAGCGACATCTTTAAGAGAAGGAAATAGGGCTGTTTCCGTTGATTTTGATTTTCTAAATCCGTGTTGGCAAATCTAAAAGGGCGTCGTGTTTAGTGAGAAAGGTTTCCATTCGTACGTAAAAAAGTCTCTCTAATATTTTTGAAAAAAACTCATAGAGAAATAGGCCGATAATTTAATTTTTGTTGCCTTTTTTGAAGAGCGGCTTAATTTTAGCTGTTTTGAAAATATCTGGAAACGCTCCAGTGCATAAGTATGCATTAAATATGTGAGTTAACGGGTGTGTAATGGCATACGCACAGATCTTTAACAAAGAATCTGGGAATTCATCTAACCGAACGAATATTTATTTTTTAGTTTACCGATTATTTTGAGAATTTAATAGGAAGAAGTTTCGGAAACGAACATCGTGTCTACAATTTTGGGTGAACTGTCTATTATTGAATTTTGTGGCCCCTTAGTGAGATCGGCAGCAGATCGGCAGTAGTTCAGGTAAATATAAGTGTGCGTAAGATATAAGGATAAGACAAGAAAGGGGAATGAAACATCGCGGAGATCTGCAAGAAATGAGGATAGGACAGGAAGAGGAGGAAGATCGCGGTCCGTGGCCCTTTTGGTAGGGTACTGCTCGGCATTCGCCTGGTGTTGATCGGAGAAACCACGGAAAACTACCGATGAGGAGCGCTTGCTAAAATTCTCCCCCAAACAGCAACCGACTTTGACCTAGCTACGAGTTCGTAGGTATGTCTTATTGTAAAGCAATATCTTCTGAAACGTGAATATCCCTTTTAGAAGAATAATGATAAAGTTCAAACGTGGTTCTAAATATTCAAGTTGTACCGGTGCAACTTGTGATAAGCCAACCGCGCGACGTCGCCTGCGCAGAGCGCGTATTCAAGCGGCGGGCGAGGCCTCGCTGCGGGTGCTTCTCGGTCGCGTGGTGGGGTGGGGGTGGGGGTTGGGGTCTTGAGGGCGGCGTAGGGGATTAGTGGCGGGATCCGGCATCTCGGGCCTTCATTTGGCGAAGCAGCCTTACAAACGCGTGCCGCCGCTCGCGGCCTTTCGGGTCGCGCGGAGGTTGCGGCGGAGAGACAAGTGGCGCGGATTCGGCGAAGAGAAGACGGGACGGGCGATGTGGAGGGCGGAAGAGTGCGTTGGAGGAGTGTGGGCGGAGCTCGGTTGCAAGGGGAATAAATTTAGCTTCCCTACCTTCCCACGCACGTTTTCTTGAGAACTGTTGGGATCTTCGTGGAAGTACGTTCAGCCAAAATCACCAACAAGTAATCGTTTACTCACAGTACTTAGACACTTTCTTCAAGTAGTTTATAGTAAGGGATACGAGTCCAAATTTGTAGCTTTATATCTGATGGAAATAAATCTACAGATCGGTTTTTTTATATGAGAGCGAATATTTCTTATTAAGGTTTTTATAAACATTTAATCATCATTTACCTAAGGGTAGTGTTGTAACATTTAATCAGTATTCAACTAAGAGTAGTGTAAGATCGGAGGTGATAGTTCAAGATTTCAAAAAAACGTCCTCAGATTGCAAATGTTCCCCAAATGTTTCTGGAAAGGTGTGGGCAAGGAAATGTTAGAGATGAATGTGAATCACTGCCTGAGATGAGTCAGGTTTATCACCAGTGCCCTTATTGCCAGTACAGTGCCTCTGATCGGGACGTTCTTACGTTCGCGTCCAGTCACTTTAAAATTTTCGAAACTACCTATATAGCTATTGGAGGAGAATTCTAGCGGCCGCCTGCTCCGATCACTAGTTTCTATGATTTTTCCACAGGCGAATGCCGAAACAGTACCCTAACAAACATGTCACGATCCCCACAAACTTTTTTTTGTTCTATCCTCTCACTTGCCACACATACACTTACACTAACATCACTACACTACCACATATTCCGGGAGACCGGTCGGGAGCTTCGAGCTTGTCCCGGCTGGGGGGTGCCCCGCTGATGGGCCGGTTGGGGGCCCCCATTCTTCTCCCGAGAAAAAACATGCGGGACTAACGACCAAAGTAGTTGACGCGCCAGGAAACACGAAAAAATCAATCAATGAGGAAGGGCAGGAGCGTGGTGGGCGCTGCCCGGAGGCGGTGCTGGAGGGAGGGCGTAGGGGAGGCGTTGATCCTGCCGCACGCGGGTGGAATGAGGGCTGCAGGGAAGTGGGTGCGTGGGGCCACGCCCTGGGTGCGGCGTGCGGCGTTGGAGGTCTGATTGCGTCGCTTTGCTTTGCCGCGAGGCGCTCGCTTTACTTTCTCGACTTGTGCCGCGCCCTCGGCTCCCCCTCCCCCGTGGCCCCCTCCACCCGCCGCTCAGCGCGCTTTGCAAGCGGGGCCGCCTGCGCGACATCTGCTGAGCGCAGCCCCTCCTCCAATGGGACGGGGCTCGCTTCGCACCACACGACGCGGGGCCAAACCTCCACCCAACTATTCGCATGCGCTACCCAATGCGAGGAAATATTCTCGGGGCTGCTTCTGCACCCGAAGAACTCTCTCGAGGTCTCACTAGAAACAACATGCGTATTATCCTCTTACAGTAAACTGCTTTAAACATTAAATTGTTATAATATTAGAAACTATAGCAGGTAGGGAACGCTTCTTTCTATTCTAATGCGCTGTATACCGACGGCGGAATATCATCCCGGGACCTTTCAAGTAAAGACCTTGACTCTTATTCATCTCGAAAACTCTCACCTATTGTTTGCGGTTTTACTCGTATGTTATACGTTCGATCGATTTTTTAACATCGCTCACATATCAAATTCTGCGGCGGTTCTTACCCTTCCTCAACTTACTTTTGCAATCCTTTTTGTACATCTCTAATATTTTTGTTTGCTTGTGTTGAGTTCAGTCAGAGTTAGTGATTAAGCACTGCGTAGTGTATTCACCAACAGTACGCACAGTAAATCAGAGAACTTTAACAGTTGTAAAGTCCAAAAACAAGAATTTATTCACGACCCTCACTTTTTTAAAAAGAACACTCGTACCATCTCTCTCTCTCTTTATTTCTTTCCCTCTTTCTCTCCCCCTGTTTCTCTTTCTCTCTCCCTCTTTCTCTTTCTCCTCTTTGTCTTCCTCTTCCCTCTTGCTCTTTCTTTCTCCTTCTTTCTCTTTCTTTCTCCCTCTTTCTCTTTCTCTCTTCATCTTTGTCTTTCTCTCTCACTCTTTCTCTTTCTCTCTTCATCTTTCCCTTTTCTCTTTCCCTTTTCTCTTTCCCTCTTTCTCTCTCCTTTTCTGACTCCCTCTTTTCTCTCCCCCTTTTCCCCTCCTCCTTTTCTCTTCCCCTTTTCTCTCTTCCCTTTTCTCTCTCCCCCTTTTCTCTCTCCCTTTTCTCTCTAGTTTCTCTTCCTTTTCTCTCTCCCTTTTGTCGTTTTCTCTTTTCTCTCCTCTTTCTCTCTCTCTCTCTCGGCTAAGCATTTCTGCCACAAGGTCGACATTGCACCTGCAAACCTGTGAAACCCGATACCTGATACGAATTAGTAGCTAACCACACTCACTGGGGATACGATTATCACCGTCAGACGGTGCAGCAACAAAGGCAGATTTCCGGAAACCCTTAATCGCATCGGTGTATCGTCTTACTTCCTTCGTGGTTGTCCCTTCTCACGAAATTTGTATCGATCGTGTTACCTGGAATTCCGTGGGTCGCGTTTGCGACCCACACAAGGCAACTCCCAAAGCCACACGTCAAGCCCCCCCACTCTCCCGGCTCTTTCCCGCACCGCCCTCGCAGACCACACGCGCCCGCCGTCCACACCGCCCACACCGCCCACGCAGTTCAGGGCGAATCCCGCGCAGCATCCTCTGCCCATACATCCCCCGCCGCCGACGCATCGCTCGCTGCAACCTTTCCTAAACCGCGCGCCGCCTACGCCCGCAACGACGCCAACGCAGCCCACGCCGCACATGCCCACGCCGTCCTCGCTACCCACTCCGTCCTCGCTACCCACTCCGTTCTCGCTACCCACTCCGTCCTCGCTATCCACTCCGTCCTCGCTACCCACTCCGTCCTCGCTACCCACTCCGTCCTCGCTACCCACTCCGTCCTCGCTACCCACTCCGTCCTCGCTACCCACTCCGTCCTCGCTACCCACTCCGTCCTCGCTACCCACTCCGTCCTCGCTACCCACTCCGTCCTCGCTACCCACTCCGTCCTCGCTACCCACTCCGTCCTCGCTACCCACTCCGTCCTCGCTACCCACTCCGTCCTCGCTACCCACTCCGTCCTCGCTACCCACTCCGTCCTCGCTACCCTCCTCCTCGCACCCACTCCGTCCTCGCTACCCATCCGTCCTCGCTACCCACTCCGTCCTCGCTACCCACTCCGTCCTCGCTACCCACTCCGTCCTCGCTATCCACTCCGTCCTCGCTACCCACTCCGTCCTCGCTACCCACTCCTTTCTCGCTACCCACTCCGTTCTCGCTACCCACTCTGTTCTCACTACCCACTCCGTCCTCGCAACCGACGCCGTCCTCGCTATCCACTCCGTCCTCGCTACCCACTCCGTCCTCGCTACCCACTCTGTCCTCGCACCCACTCCGTCCTCGCTACCCACTCTGTTCTCGCAACCCACTCCGTCCTCGCACCCACTCTGTCCTCACCACCCACGCCGGTCAGCTAGCACCCATACTGTCCACGCCACAGCGTCCACGTCGTCCACTCTGCCCATGCCGGCACTACTAACGTCGCCATCCACACTGTCATCGCATTGGTCGTTGCCTTCGCCGCCCACACAGTCAGGTTCCTTTTCCACGATCCTCGCCCACCACGCCATTCACACTGACCGCTACTTTAGCTGTCTATGGCATCCACGCTTCCTGGCCTATGCCATTCTGGCTTCACTTTCCACGCTGTCCACGTCATCCACAAACGCACCCCCCCAAATTTTTTCCGTCGTCGCTCGCTAGGCGTCATGTTTTTATCACGGGATTGGTTAGTAAAATTATTTTGATGTGTGCGTACTGTCGGTCCGAGGATATATTTTTATCTCCCATTTTATCACTGAGTTCTTTTTATTTGGGACATCCTTTGGAAGGATGATTGGAGTGTGAGGACTAGTGGTTTCGAGTCTGTTGTGGAAAGATTTTTGTTCATGAGTTCCAGGATTATCATTCAGTAATAATCCTCACTATCGCACTCTTAAACTCAAGCGGATTAGTGCGAGATAAAACATTTTAATTTGTTATTAATTAAATCTCAATAAATGGGTTGTTACCAACTTGTTCTAAGTTAGACTTTCAAACCGCATCAACTGATTAGGATTGTCTTGAATGCATTGTCCTGTCAATTGATTTTAATTTAGTGAGCTCAGTGCATTAAGACATCCCCAGTGTTCGTTTTCCATGAAAATATATTCAATTTTGTGAACGTTAACAAACTGGTTTACAGATGAACGGTGCAATTACTCACTCATGGATATTGGTACGTGTTCGACTGCAATAATATATTACTATCTCGAGCAAGACTCATAAATTGACGCACGCAGTATTTGTCCTACTTGTGGACGCGAGCGTAATGGCAGTCGAGAACATTAATTGTTGCTACGATACAGGGAAGGAAAGTCGGTATCTACCAGTGCTTTAATGACAGTTTGGGCTATTAATATTCTGCCTTAATGGATTTCGTGGCTGCTTGTTATTTTATTAATGATAGAATTTTCATGATTTTAATAAAAGTATCTATTTGAAATGCGTGTTTATGACTTTCACGATCATTTTTTCATGTTTATTGCAAAGATTCGAGCATTCAAGCATTTGAAGAAATTATCAGCATATTAACTTATTTATTATTACTAAATAAAATTCATCATTGCTCAAAAATTCTGTTTTATGGACCCTTAGAAAGTTTAGTACAGGTAGAACTTGAAAGAATTTTATAAAGAGTTCAAAACACTATACGTAAGTATAATTATCAAAAGGGTATATTGTAAGAAAAGATTGTAATAAAAACTAAATATAAATTTTGACCTGTGATTTATTGAAAATATTACTACCAACCTTCTTTTAAAACTCTACTTCACATGCAGAAACTTAGAAGTTTCCACGTAATACTTTGTTTCAGCAGAAGAAAGTTAGACGTTTCCTCTGCTTATTTTTGAAGCTTTATTTGAGTTGTTGCCCCTCTTTCTTCCCCTCTTTCTTCCAGTTGTAAACGTAGTTCTTCCAGAACTATGTTTGAACTCACCAATGTCCATTCTCATAAATTTTAAACGTTTACCTAGGAGTCTAGAATTTAAGTTGATTTTCAAATACGCGTCATAGCACCATTTAGGATTTATGACGATTTCAGGTGATTGCTTTAAATTTTATAATGTTAATTATTAATGAAACGAAGTTGCCTGTAGACGGAATATCACTTTAGTATCTCGAGGTATATTACCACTAAGGAAGTATCTGCACTACAAATTTTAGATTCACTTTTTATTTGATATTTTTATTCCTCATATGTCACATGAACATCTTATTGAAGCATTTATAGATTGTTAAAACACCACTTGCTTTTGCTCAGAAATATTATGACTATATATATATATATATATATATATATATATATATATATATATATATATATATATATATATATATATATTTTTATTATTATAATGACACTAGTTACATTAAGAAGCTCCTTCTTTGTGTTCATATGATGGCGTTAGTCAATCATTAACGCATAGTAATAATAGTAATAGTAATAATAATAATAATAATAATAATAATAATAATAATAATAATAATAATGTCTTTATTAATGGCGAGGCTCAGGCCATAGGGCCTGCTCTTCTGCCTAACCACATAGTTGCGCTTAATACTAAATTAAACTCGAAGCGAAAAAAAATGTAACAATTTTCCTGAAGTGAACGTTTGAAGCCCCATGTAGTGCTAATGAGAGACGAATGTATTTCACTTCTGAAATGTATATGTCGTTTTCCACTACCACATTTTTTTTCACACTAAAAAGCATTAATCTACGAGATTATTTGAATTTGTGAGAAGTTAATAGTATTTATTTTCTTATATTAATACAAAAATATCTGACAGTAAGCAACTCTGCGTTTGATAATGAGTATGGCCGATTAGAAGTGTTTTGCTCAAGCTATCCTCCGTGTTTCGGTAGCAATATGAACAAGAGAGAAAATATCATCTACCTAAGGAGCAAATGTTTGACTTCTGACCAGCATTTGGTAACGTAGAAACCAACTCCTTCTACCGATCGTGGAAAAAATATTTTTGATGCTTTTTTTTTTTATCATAAAGTGGTCAAGAAATTCCGTACAGTTGAATATTTTTCTATCTCTCGAAGACTATGTAGGCAGAACTTTCAATCGTAACCACGAAAAGAAGTACAGCAACTAGTCGTGCGCCTAAAGACGCCATTACTTGCCTATAATTCGATCGTATACATGTACGTGAGATTAAGTAATAATTTAGCTTCCTTGAGGAGCAACGGAGCGATTGCGAGAGTTAATATCTGGATGGGAGAACGCTCTCTAGCACGACCACGTGAGCGGGCGATTGCCTCGCTCTACACCCACTCCCACCGTTCTGCTGTCGCCCCCGCACACCGTCCCAGTCCCCCCCCCCCCTTCAGACCCGCCCACGTCCGTCACAGACACCTCCATGCGTCCCCCCCTTTGCCCCACTTCGGCCATTATCCCAACCCTCGCATCAGTCCCTGTTTTCACACGGGCCCTACCCATCCCGCCTTTCGTCCCCGCCTCTGCCACACCTCAGTCCTCAGCCGATGCGTTCGTCACAGATCCTGTAGTTTTTTCCCCCCCTTCCCCCCCCCCCTCCGCTCGCGTACCTCCTTAGCCACCGCGCCGCCCCGCTACCTCCCTCGCCTTCGCCCCACACCCAGGCGCGTTCCGCCTCCGCCTTCGCTCCACCCCCAGTCGCCTTCACCCCATCCCTAGCCCCCCGTCGCCTCCCCTCGCCTTCGCCCCCCGGCGCGTCCCGCCTCCGCCTTCGCCCACCCCCGTCGCGTCCCCGCCTCCCCTTCGCACCACTCCTACTCGAGTCCCCGCCTCCGCCTTCACCCCACCTCCAGTTGCGTTCCCGCCTCCGCATTCGCCCAAACCCTGGTCGCGTCCCCGCCTCCACCTTCACCCCACCCTATCGGTCCCCGCCCCCCCCTCCACCTTCATCCCCCCCTAATCGGGTCCCCGCCGCCTTCGCACCACTCTAGTCGAGTCCCCGCCTCCGCCTTCGCCCCACCCTAGTCGCGTTCCCGCGTCCGCCTTCGGCCAACCCCTACTCGCGTCCCCGCCTCCACCTTCGCCCCCCGCAGTCCGTTCCCGCCTCCGCCTTCGCCCCACCCCAATCGCGTTCCCGCCTTCGCTCCATCCCTACTCGCGTTTCAGCTTCCCCCTTCGCTCCACCCCCAGACGCGTTCCCTCCGCCTTCGCTCCGTCTCCGCAGGGCCAGACGGCGTTAAGATTGCGGAGCGCGGCATCTTCGGTGCGCATTGTATCGCCGACACGTGTTCCGTCCGCCGTGTGCTTGCGTGGCAACCGCACAAAGGGGCGCGACGGCCGCGTTCCTTGGGGCCTCGCGCCGCCTCCGACGGGGCGCGCCCGCCACCACTCGGCGCCTCGCCTCGCCGAATCCTCGCTCCCGGGTCTGCGAGGAGGGCGACCGTGAGGGTGAAGATGCGCTTCTCCCACTGCACACGAACCATAACCATCGCTTCGAAATATTGCACCTCCCCGCCCCTCCCGTCCCGGGCCGAGGGAGACACGGGGCGGTGTGTAAAGGTCAGGGGCGATATGACGAGGGTAGGGGCCCGCTGAGGCGGACATGGGCGGACTGACGAGGACAGGTGTGAGCTGAGGAGGACAGGAATGTACTGATGGGGATGGGCTGAAGAGGACGGGGGTGGGTTGAGAACATAAAAGAGTTGAGGAGGACTAGGAGAGCTGAAGAGGACAAGGGCGGTCTGACGGAAGAAGGGGCGGGCTGACGAAGACGGGGTGAGCTACTTCAGCTCACCTCCGTCTTAGTCAGTACGCTCTAAGGAGCGTACTGACTAAGACGGAGGTGGGCTGAAGAGGACAGGAAAAAGCTGATGAGGACAGGGACGGGCTGACGAGGATAGTGGTGAGATGATGAGTATTGACAAGTACCATTGAGGAGAACTGGTGTGAGTGGACGAGGTCAGGGGTGGTGGAAGATGACAGACGAATTGGCATAGTTTTTACGGCACACGTACGAGTCTTTCGTGACACCAATGTGCGATGGCACACAGGTTGATATCCTTTAATTCAGACTGTCTTGCTGGGAAAAGAATTTTCCGAAGGTGTAATGTCCCGTGCCTATTCCACAGCGGCTTGGGTCGAGGCAGGCGGCGAAAGCAACTGTGGCAGAATGGCTCGTGGGCAGGACCCTCGCAGCTCATTGTCTCCGTCGCCGGGGCTGAGGGTGGAGTGTGCCCCTACCAAACGGGCCACGGACCGCGCGCGATCTGTCCTTCCTCTTCCTTGCCCTATCCTCTCCCCTTACACACCCCTAACCAGGACTCTTCCACCAGCGGGGCACCGACCCAGCCGGGACAAGCTCTAAGCTCCCGACCGGTCTCCTGGAATATGTGGTAGTGTAGTTAATGTTAGTGTAAGTGTGTGTGTGTGTAAGGGGAGACGACGATAGGACAAGGAAGAGGAAGGACAGATCGCGCGCGGTCCGTGGCCCGTTTGTTAGGGTACTGTTCCGGCATTCGCCTGGTGTTGATCGGAGAAACCACGGAAAACTACAGATGAGAGCAGCCGGCCGCTAGAATTCTCTGCCAGACAGCGACTGAATTCGACCTAGCTGAAAAGCTAGTGTGAAAATCCTGCCGCCTCAGGACTCGAACCTAGGACCTCCCGGTCAGAGGCTGCAGTGACATTAGTGATGCACCTAGCTACCTCTCTCGGTGTGTACAGTCTTCTAATACCCGTTGTATTTCTTCCTTTGTAGATAAGTATCATGAGCTAACATTACTCCTTCATGGTTCATAGAGATTTTCATTCTTCTTTCATGAAAACTCATTAATTGATGAGACGTTATAGGGCGGGAAGAAACCACAAGGCTACTATTTAAAAAAGCTTATTTTTTAATATTTTATTTGGGAAGAGATCTGTTTTCCCTTCTAGACTGTAAGAACTTAAGAGAATTTAAGAATTGAATAACTCCTCAATTGTAAATTGAGGTATGAATCAATTCTTTGTCTTTCCGTATTGTTATCTCCTGTGTTCATGTCCAAAAATAGTGTATGACACACATTTTATTTTATCGTCGTTTTATACCACTCGCTCTCATGGCGCAATCCTCCTTACTCACAAAAAATGTTACTTTTACCACTAGTATCATCAATAAGAATTTTTCGTGGGTATCTCAAACTTATGAACGTATGGTATGATAGCTCTTAAATTCTATTTTTCATAACATCAAGCATAAAAGTATCCAAACAAATTTTAATGGCAATTGTACAAGGTGTTTTTCAGAATGCAGTGACATTAATGATGCGTTTTGTGGTGTTGTGTTGTGCCTTTTACTCACAAAAATATCATCTGCAAATGCGTGCACCAAAGTTCATGCAGGCACTAAGGTGCTAGCCTTGCGCAGGGGATGGTTTGATGTGTAGTGTCCTAATGAGCATCGTGCTGTGGATACCATTCGTAACATAGCTTGAAAAATAAGAATAGTTCCCGTTTCCTTGCGATTCGATTACGTATACTTCTTTTCTTTTGCATATTTTGTTATGGAGCCGCGGTCGGTCAGTTGTATGGCATTGCTTTCCTGACCTAAAGTACCCACGTTCGAATCCCGGTTTAGGCTGAGTTTTTTATTTGATTTCCTTTCAGGGCGGCTCTGAGGTGGACACAGCCTCCTCTTTCAAGTGAGTACCAGGATATTTCCTGGTGGTAAAGGCGGCCGAAGCGTTCTGCTCGCCACGCAACCTCCTCCTTGAGCCGACGGCGACGAATAGGTCCTCCTCTTTACCTCCCCTGCGAGTCTGTGTGCAATTTCACTCAGATACATTTACCTATATTTTATTATTTTTATGTCCTAGCCGTTTGTTTATAGTTAAATACAGAAGTAAATTTTGTATTTTACAGAATGGCGCCTTGAAACATCACCTGATCTCCGAAAACCGTGTACAACGTGAGTACAGACAATAATTTACACATTAGATAACATTAAATAAAATTACTTTAATTTATAGTCTTTATTTATTGTTTTGCGTTTAACTTTGTGAACGCTGTGTGTGTGAACTACGCGAGACCTGTAATAAAGTCATCGAAATAGTCCCTTTAAACATATTAAATTAAGCAACGAATTTTAATCACAAACTCATACAAATATTTCGATTGGGAGACATTTCAAAAATTATTTTACTTCAATATAGTATACGTAGTGATGTCGAGTTCCCCGAGAACGCCTGACGGAGCAAGGAACTGCAACCATTTCTGCGTACTACACAGGCGAACTGCGGGTTGCTGGCCCCTTCGTAATTCGTTCTCCAAAATTATTTTTCCCTAGATCATATACTTTTGTATTTTTGATGCTAAACAACCACACCTTGCGGAAATCTTCGATTTCCTTAGAGGTTGTACTATTATAGTGGTATCTCGATAATATTCTAGTAACGGATAACTCAGAAAGAATTATGGTAAATTTTAATAACTCGAAAATGTGATTATCTCTGACCGAGCGTTTCATACCCAAAATATTGTCACGCGTGTCTCTACTGCTCGTACAGCTTAAACGACGCCGCCTGGTCACGAACTTCGCAAGAATCGCGCAATTTACGGGCGGCGCATCTGGCGACGGCGCGGCCCGCGCTGGGGCTCGGCGCCGGGGACCTCCCCCGCCCGCGTTTGTCTCCTCCCGCCCCGGTCGTTGTGCGCCCCTCCCGAGCGCCCGTCGCCGGGCCCCCCTTCGCGCTCGCGTGTTTTGCCTGAGGCGCCCAGGAGGGTTGCGCCAGCCCCACGACGTGACGCCCCAGCGCCGCCCCAACCCCGCCCAACCCCGCCCCAACCCCGCCCTAGCCCCGCCCTAGCCCCGCCCCCCCAGCCCGCCGCCGCCCCGCCCAGCCCGCCCAGCCCGCCCAGCCCTGCCCCAGCCCGCCAGCCCGCCAGCCGCCCCAGCCCGCCCAGCCGCCCAGCCCGCCCAGCCCGCCCAGCCCGCCCCAGCCGCCCAGCCCGCCCCAGCCCGCCCAGCCCGCCCCAGCCCGCCCCAGCCCGACCCAGCCCGCCCAGCCCGACCAGCCCGCCCAGCCCAGCCCCAGCCCACCGCCCGCCCAGCCCGGCCAGCCGCCCGGCCCCTGCCCGCCCTAGCCCGGCCCGGCCACCAGCCCGCCCAGCCGCCCAGCCCAGCCGCCACAGCCCGCCACAGCCCGCCACAGCCCGCCACAGCCCGCCACAGCCCGCCACGCCGCCACAGCCGCCACCGCCACAGCCCGCACAGCCCCACAGCCGCCACAGCCCCGCCACAGCCCCGCCACAACCCCGCCACAGCCCGCCACAGCCTCATCCCGTCTCCGCCCTATCACCTCCAATGCCTCGCCTTCACTCCGCCCATTCTCCGCCTCTCCCTTCCGTGCCTCGGTCTTTTCCGTCCCGTCCCGCCCGTTGCGTGTAGACCCCTTGCCGCCTCATCCCTCCGCCCTCCCCCCCCCCCGTCATGCCCTTCCCCCGCTTCGTCCCGTCCCGCCTAGACCCGTTCCGTCCCACAGGTCCCGCCGCCCTCCCAATGCCCCTTGGCTCGCCCCCTTGTCCCGCCTCGCGCCGCCCTCGGCGACCGCTCCGAGATCCCCCAGAGCGCCCGGCCCGCAGCGCCGCAGGTTAATTTGCCGCGCAAACACGGAGGCGGAGGCGGAGGGGCGAGGCGGGGCGGGGCCCAAGGCAGAGGAGGAACAAGGCGGAGGGATCGCAAGTGCCTCCATCCACGAGAGCACGAGGACAGCGCGAACAACGCGAAAATTCGACATGGTGGACACATTGCGGAGGAGAAACGTCCAGGACAAGTTCCTGGAAGCCTATGGACTTAAGTGGCGTATTAAAATACTTACTGTTAAAACTCGAGGAGTATAATGGACTCATAAATTGTAGTTCGGATTTCTACAAAGGTCAGTCAAGCCACGAAAAGATGTCCACATAAGTAAAATACAAAATTTGCTATATACCAAGTGCTCGCTTGAGTATAGCGAAATAATATTTCGCATTTTAAAGTATATAGCATTTGCATATTGAAAATATATTGAAGACGAGACTAAAATAGTTATTTTCAATCAAATGTAATGGAAATTAGCTGTGAGCTGATAATGCAAAGTTATGACTTTGCAAGCAACTTGAACAAAAATATTTTCAAAAATCTCACAAATGAGCTGTAACGGATAGAAAGACAGTTGTCAAAAGCAGAATCAGAGAATCCACCAACCTTACGAAACAAAAAGCTAAGTGTTAAAAACACGGTTTTAGAATAGAAATGAAATTTACTAAAAGGTGAAAAAATTAAAGATAAAAAGAAGAAAAGCTATGTCGAAGTTATGAAAATGACAAACAAATACCCTTGAAAATAAACTGAATTTAAAATGATATTGTGCCAATATATACGATTACGAAGAAGAATGATCAACCCAAAATGAGAATGATCAAACAACATGTGTCTGAAGCGAAATTCAAATTTCCTCCGCAGCAACGATTCCCGCATTTCCTCCACCGATGTTACCCGCTTCCGCTTCCGGTAACAGCCGGGGATATCGTCCTTTTCTGCATCTGCCTTCTTCTCCAACGCCTCCTTTCATCTCTTTACTCGTCCACTTTCGTCCTTCCTTCCGCGCGCCGCCTCCGTTGGCTGTCGAGTATCTCCCCCTTCCCTTCCGTCTGCTCCTCTCTGCCTTCCCTTCCCTTCTCCGCCCTTCCTCAGCCGCCGGGAAGGGGGTGGGGTAGGGGGCAGGGAGCCTGCCGGGGCGGGCGACCGCGAGCCGACCTCCTTACGTGCTTGCATCCATTATTGCTCAGGCCGTTTACCTCCCTGGTTGCCGGGGCTCTTTCATGTATTAATTCGTTAGGGTTGGTAGTCGTCCTCGTTTCAAACCTTGTTGGCAACAAGATCTCGGGATCTCTGGGGATCTTCCCCCCTCTTCGTCCCCCCCTCCCCGGCCCCCGCGCGTGCGCACGTGACCTCGAGGACTAACTGCAGCTCCGTTCGCCTCTCGCCCCGCGCAGGTGGAGAGGGGCTGCAGATGGGGTGGGCAGTTATCAAGACCTTCCCCATCCACTCTTACACCCTCCCCTCCTTTCCATCGCCCCTTCCCTCTCTTACTTCCCCCTCCATCTGTTCACCCCCTCTCGTCTCTCACTCTTTCTCTCCAGCATCCCTGCTTTCATCTCTCCCACTCATTCACTCCCTCTTCTCCTCAGGCTCTCTTGTCACTCACCTCACCAGGGGCTCCGCTTCGAACCCCGGCGCGGCCGCCGATCCGATCGCGTCAAGCGCCAATTATTAATGGCGCCAGGCGCCAGGGAGGCGGGAGCGGTGGGGTCGTGGGTGGCGGTGGTAACAATGGCAGCGTGGGTGACGAGGACGGCGAGGATCGTGAAGGAAGTTGGGGTGACGAAGGAAGTTGGGGTGACAGGGGGCGGCGGGGGCGGCGGGGGCGGCGGGGGCGGCGGGGCGGGGCGGAGGCGGCGGGGCGGGGGCGGCGAGGCGGCGCGGCGGCGCGACGCGGCGACTCCCAACTGCCCGTCCACCCTTTCTCCTTCGCTCTCCCGTAGATGAACCCTATTTCGGAATTCTAGCATGTATCTCCCCGATGACAAAGGAGGTGCGATTGGAAACTAATCAGAGAAATTGCCTGAGACGGAAACCAATCTCTGTGAGCTGGAGCGGTGGGCGGGAAACGATGCGGCGTCGACTTATTTCACCGCACGTGCAACTCCTCACAGCGGTATGTGATGACTCTGTGAAGAGTAAATAGTCGCCAAATAGATTCCGTGTGTCCTCAAATTGATTCATTGTGTTGACAGATCGGTTTAAGTTTTAGGACGGTTCAAATAAAACGAAATTCTTCAACAGTCATATTGTTAATACTTTTTCGAATGTTGAAAATTAGGTAAATAAATTGTTAATGTATTATACTTTATAAGTATTAATTTGTTTAGTTATATTTTTTCATTTATTATTTAATGTTTTATTTTATTCTAGCAATTCTTTGTTAGTAAGTCAAATTGGGACATTTGATCTGCTAAATATATTTTAAAATTTTATTTAAGAATAAAATATTCAAAGTAATTTGTATGATTATTGACCAGACAAATATATAAAAGTCAAAAACAGTATACACATTACATAATAATACTTTTACAATTAATCCCATGTTTAAAATAGTTAGAAACCTTTAGAGAACACATCATGATACTTCTACAGAGAGTCACCAATGTAATGTGACATGGTGAAAATTCACTTCCATAGTTTATGCAATCGAAATGGAGGGAATATGAGAATCAGACAGTATAACTTTGAAATTAAGTTAAGCATCCTTTGGTTGTTAACATATTTTAATTATACTTAAAGTTTAAATACCGGTGGACTTTTTTGGACGAGTACTTTTTACTGACAAATTATTTTACTGTCCAGAATGTGCACTGCTTTGTTTTTTTTTTAATCAGCGGTTGAATCTTTTCATTTGGGTAGTTAATTCCCATTAGATTGGAAATTGCAATTCGAACACTGAGGAAACTTACAGAAAGAAGGTGAAAATAATTTATTGTTATGTGAAATGTGATTTAACACCTCAGAAGATTAGAAGCTCTAAATTGTATCACTGTAATATTATATTGGTCCCAATGTAGGAATATTATGAATTAGCAGAAATCGCCACTGGCCTTCCGCTAATTGTAGCGTTATGAATTTGTCAGGAAATTGTAACATTTTAAAATTGTTTATTTACCAAATTTGTGTAGTCCCTGACCGCTGAGTCATTGACAATGTAAAATTTACACTATCTCATGGAACTAAATCTGTTCCACTCGAAAATAGCCTTTTATAGAAGTGGCCGGTTAACCAAGGTTTTAGTAAAAGAAAGGAAACACCTTCAATCAAAACTATACAGGGAAGTTTTCACTGAAATTAGTTAGTAATCTCTACCAACAGTTAAATCCGATTAAATGAACGCGGCTTCGGACGGAAAACATTTATTTACAGTCTTCTCATTTTGAAAATGTATTATATTTGATTTTCCTTGTATATAGTTTTATTAATTCATTTAAAACTGCAGGTTGTGGGTTTTTTCAAAAATTGTTCGTGTTACTGCGTAAATTACGTAAAAAAATCAATAGATCTGTAATGGACAGAATCGTATTATATTAATATATAAATAATATAATAATAATAATAATAATAATAATAATAATAATAATAATAATAATAATAATAATAATTCTTATTTTATTTTTAAAATAGGCTTTGTTCATCTATTGTGTGTTTACATTTTAGGTACGTGTTACACCAGTGAGAAATGTTCAAAAATGCCACTCAGAAATGCCAGCATATCCTATAATTTTCTTAAAAATCAATCGAAAATCACATGAATAAGATAATCTAATTGATCTCTTATGTAATCCCACAAAATTAATATTGATGAACACATTCAAGCACTTGATTTTGTTTAATAAAAGATGTCTCAAATGCATTAGTTAAATTTACGCGACATTACTTGATAAATTCGAAATATTGAACTGTAATTTTGTGAATTCGAACGATCTGTTTCAACTACACAGTGCTACGTCGACACTCGAAACTTGAACTTGTCTTTTGAATTACGGCACTCGGTCCGAGTCCATTAGATTCTAAGCGAAGGAGCAGACAGTCGACGAGCAGTTGCGGCCCACGATCTTCCGTCGTCTCTCCTCCCCACCCGCCCCGCCCCTTCCTTCCTTTCGGGCCGGTCTCCCGGCGCCTCCGCAGTATCCGCCCCCGCCCCCACCGCCCCCGCCCCCCACCGCACCCACCGCCCCCGCGCCCCACCACCCCCACCGCCCCCGCGCCCCAGCGCCCCTGCTTCTCCCACCGCCCCCACCGCCGCCGCCGCCCGCCGCACCGCCGCCCCACCGGCCCCGCGCCCACCGCCCCGCGCCCCAAGCCCCGCCGCCCACCGCCCCGCCGCCCCATAGCCCGCCGCCCATAGCCCCGCCGCCCACGTCCCCGCCGCCTGCGCTCATGTCACCCCGCAACTTCCTTCACGATCCTCGCCGTCCTCGTCACCCACGCTGCCATTGTTACCATCACCACCCACGACCCCACCGCGCCCGCCTCCCTGGCGCCTGGCGCCATTAATAATTGGCGCTTGACGCGATCGGATCGGCGGCCGCGCCGGGGTTCGAAGCGGAGCCCCTGCATAAAACATAGGGCGGCGCGCCGGGGCAGGGACTCGGACGCTCGCTCTCGGAGGCGGCCAATGGGAAGACTGGCATCTGGAACGCGACGACAGTTTCTGAAATTCCAGTACATTTACGGCGTGCGTGGCCAATCATGAAGTTGACAGTTTCCTAAACATGAAACTATTTAGCAAATAAATGTATTAGTAAGAACAAATAGGCCAAGTGAAGCCAGAAAACTTTCTAAAGAGATAAAATAAATTTTATTATCAGTAGAGGTTTGTTGAAGTAATTGGTATTGAAGAACACGCACGCTATTGTGATTTAAGCGATAACATAACATACCTTTTCGCTGAATAACATCTAAAAACATATGATGATTTAAGTAAATTCTTATTTTTGTTTCGTGAAGAATAGATACGAAATTGCATTCCTTAAAACCAAGAAGACTGGAAATTATCGGTAGAAGAACAATCTGTGGACATGCGAATGGGTTTAACTGGTAGTTTTCAGAGCAAAGACTAGCTAGAAAGTGATAAGAACTGACGGGCCTAGCTGGTGCTGTCTTGACCGCTCTGTTGGCTATTTTAAGCACTGTAAAACCCCCATAATCCGTCACCCGAGGCACTGATACTATGATCGGAACGCTGTAAAGGTCGAATTATCAGAAGAAAATGAAATATTCTGTTGATGTTGTATTTGAAATATTTATTGCATACAATTAATACAGTCTAAAATAAACATCAACAACAAAATATATAAACAATTTTTGTGAAAAAATCCATCATATTTTTTTATTTGTAAGGTGACAGTCAACACTTTGTTTCATACTTTCGTTTTGTTCGATGTATTGCAGATCAACATAAAAAGCTTTCTTTGCTTATGAATCTGATACACACTGTAGCGTCGTGTCGCTAAAACAGCGTGGGCACGTGGCGCATGGTGGGCACCGGATGCGTAGACAAAGGCAGAAGCTGTGACGCACGGGGATTTTCTGACATGGTGTGCGCATTGTTAGGGCGGAGGCAATGGAGGCGGCGGGCAGCGTCGCGAGAGCTATTTATGGGCCGTGAGAACAATAGCTCTTCCTTCTTGATATCCTGGCAGCAGCAGCATAGGTCGTCCGTGAGAGGTGCGAACGTGCACGCGGCGCAAGAAGCCGGCAGTTATTGTCGTGACTAGTGAGACATGTAGTCGGTCTCATGGCAGGCAGTACTACGCACGGCGAAACATTAGGTAGTATGTTGCGGTGTGGTAGCCGTTGTAAATATCTCTCCTAGCAGTGGGGTCTATTTAGTTAATTAATTGTATACAGTGCATTGGTTATTTGTGACTACGGTCTAAAATTGTGAATAAACCTGCTGTTATTACAACCCACTCTCGTCTGTGTACTGATTGCACCCATATGACGCCACATCACATGTAAAATGACACGCCAACTACGGGCAGGCAATCGTGCCTGTGCATGCACGATCTCGAGCAAGGAGAATCTGATCAACCAGAGCGTCAGCTAAGCCCAAGCACGCTTTAGAGAGGTTCTACTGCAATCGATGTACGAAATACTGGATATTCTGGGATATTCGAAGAGTGAGTCTCACATATGAGCGGTATTTTCCACGTCCATGCTATGAACTTTATTTTTTGCTTTCGTTTCTCCGTCTCACTTTTACTACACAAGCTTCAGCTTTCCGATATTTACTTAATTAGCGGATATGTTGCAGAGTAAGATGTATAATTAAAAAGATAATACAGTCATTTTGGAAAAGAAAAACAACTGGCACAATATTTGATATATTAGTAGTATCTACACCACATATTTTCCTACTAAAAAAAACACTAAAACATTTTGATACGTGTCAACCTCACGTAATTGCCAAATAGCGCGTAATTATTATTTATTCTCATGATTTAATACAAACCTTCGCGAGAGCAGGGGCAGTAATTTTCATTGAGAATGAGTTGACGTCTCACAAAGATCAATTATAGACTTAGGCTATTTTTCTGACATGCCTCTTGACAGAATCTACTTATCCTGAACCAAGAGTAAAAAAAATTCTTGACCTAATTTATGTGAATGAATTGCAGTTTGAGTAAATATGAATGAATATTGAATTTTTAGTCAGTTGTAAGTAAATTGTTTAATTTGATGTACATAAAACTTGTGACGGTTATATGTATTTTTGTAAAGACCGCAAATTTAGATTATGATTATTTCCAGTAATTCAGAGGACTTATGTAATCGGATGCTTGGCGTTGAGACGATGTTTCAGCTTTGGTCACATTGCGAGGATATTCCAATATCTGCCTCTTCGCTCAAACCCCTTGGAAACCACAGCGACCGCTCTCTCCTTTCCAACCGCTGTTTCGCTCCAAGCTCTACGCTTTCTTCCGTCATTTCCTCGCACGTTCTGCGATTATTTATTGTACTTTAGCGTCCGACAATCGTTCAGGCAATGGAAACACATGTATAATGATCTAATGAGTACATGATAACATTAAAGTGGTTAAAGGAGAAATGATTGAATGAGTGGTAGGGGAAACGCGATAACCCCGAGGAAACCTACACAGAACTCTTTCTGTCCTCAAATTTACACGGATAGGTGAGGGTTCGAACCCGGGTACTGCACGCGTCCTCCAGTCATTTGCACACACTCCATCTCGCTATTGCGGGCGTCGCTACTGCATACCTCTGAACACTCCCCCCTTGGATAAGCACTAAACTTAACGTTTTCTCCCTGATACATAACCTGTTCATTCCCAGCTCACATTCGCCATCGCCCTCTCCCCCTCCGCCGACGATCCTCGAACCGCAGCCGTGCATTCAGCACCTCTCTCCGCCTCTTCCACACGACCCACTGTGCTCCGTATGGCTCGCGTCTACTTCCTTACACCCCGCAGCGCCCGCGAGCCAACATGCCCCTCACATCGGTTGACTGCTGCACGGCACTTTGTCCGGCTTCCGACTCACCGCCACTCGCAAGGCTACATTCCCTTGTTGTTATTCCAGTTCAGGTCCCACAGCTTCCTTCAGTCCCAGCAGTCGCCCTATGCCCCGTTCCTTCTCCGACCCTACCCCTCGCTGCTATGTCCGCGCCGCGGCCTCAAGCCACACCCCACTCCGTCGCCCGGGCGTTGTTTTTGGGAGGAAGCTCGCCTCGCCTCGCCTCGTCGCGCCGCCGGAAAAATTTGCATGGCGTGAGCTCTAAGCCGCTCTGCTCTGCTCCGACGCCCCCGTTGGGACGCCGCTGGCCGCCCCCCGCGCGCCCCGCGTCCCCCCCCCCCCCCCCCCCGCCTCCCCCCCGCCTCCCCCCCGCCCCCCCCCGCCCCGCCCCCCCCCGCCCCCGCCCCCCCCCGCCCCGCCTCCCGCCCCGCCTCCCCCCGCCTCCCGCCCCGCCTCCCGCCCCGCCTCCCGCCCTGCCTCGCAGTCCGTTTCTCTTCGCCCGCCGAAAGACGGGGCCCGCCCGCCCCGTCACCCCGGGGCCCGTTCGCCGCCGACACCTTACCCGTTTTGCTATACCCCGCACCTTCCCGCCTCACCCCTCTCCATCTCACCATACCCACCCTCCTTCCCTTCCCTACCCTCCTCCCAACCGCCCCCTCCCAACCCCGCCCTCCCACAACGCCTCTCCCACAACGCCCTCACCACAACGCCCCTCCCCACAACGCCCCTCCCCACAACGCCCCTCCCCACAACGCCCCTCCCCACCCCGCGCCTCCCCACCCCACCTCGCCCTCCATTCCCGCAAATTCTTCCACGCCGCCTCATACCCTCCGCTCCACGCTCCTCTCCGCGCATCCCTCTCGCCAACTCCTCCCTGCCCCTCCCCTTCTGCACATCACTACCCCGGCACTCTCTTTCCCCTCCTCGTCACCATACCCGCCTCTTCACTCCCCAACCCCTCTTCACCCGTCCCGCTCCTTCCCACCGCTTCCCCTTTCCCCATCCTTCCCCGCCTCCACACCCCGCTCCTTCCCGCTCCGCCCGCCCCTGCCAGCCCCTCTCCGCCCCCCCCGCGTCGATCGCCTGCAGCTGCGCGGGGGAGGATCAACCCCGAAACAGATGGCGCTTTGTTCTGCTTTGCGCTGCGGCCGCCTCCAAGCTCCCGGCAACGCGGCTGAGCGTGTGAGAGCGCGCATGTCCTCCGAAAGAGTTCTCGAAGCAACGAACAATACAAATACATTCGTTGCTGCTGCTATTTAAAAACAGAATGATTCCAATTTGTTATTATGACCCGTTCGTCACATTTTTACTTTCCCGACAATACGGAGGTACTTTGTAAGAACAGGAAGTTGTGTAATCGTGCGCCTGGAAATTTTGGCGGAAAAAACTCTTGATTCCGGGCCCTAGTAACGAAAGGGTTGATCCTCCAAAACGTCGTATAGACAGAGTCTATGATAGTAAGTCCTTGATACCGAAAAATCGATTGACGGCAAAACGTTTGTCAGTTTGTCCGTCTATGGTCAATGCTAGCGGCTAAACCATTCAGCCGCGTTTCTTCAAAGTTGATATTCCTTGATCGATCAGATTGAACTCCAGACTCTGCTAGTTTAAAATGGATATTTGAGGATATTTGATATTTGAGGATACTTTATATGAAACCTCAAAAACATTTTCAAAAATTTCTCAAAAATAGCACTAAATTTTTTGATCAAACTGTGTTGTCAGATAGCGCGAAGAACGCTATCTGACAACAAAGGTGCCGGTGCAGTTGCCATGTTCTTTCAAATTCCACGTTTTTTCAAAATTGCAAAAGTGCAATTTTTGGGGCGTCTTCCTACAACTATAATATTGAAGATATATTATTTTCCTTAACAAAATCTGTTCTTTAAAGACGGATCTTTAAGTAAGTTCATGTTCAATTATTCCAAAATATGAATTTTAAACTAATTAATATATTTTTCATTTCTTTTTTTCATAAAGTAAAAGGAAAAAAAAAATACCATTTCCTTCTTTAATATTTGATTTTTTGAGTTGTTTTACACACTATGTTTTTCATTCCGCCAACTGGAAAATGCTTGCATGATATAAATGTAGTTATTAGTTTGAATAAAAGCAATCTTCCTTTTTAAGAAACACTATTTACATGTGTAATTCAGGGATTAAAATTTACTTCATTGCGAGTTTAATTAAAACCGTCAGCAAAGCCAAGGGAAAAATGGGAGCTCTTTGAAATTCGGTTTTTATGGTCTGGCCGTCTTCTCCGTTGTATAACTCAATTCACATGTATAAATATTATTATCAGTTTTTGACATGATTCGCTTCAATTATTACAATATTCTTTTTAGGGGCGATATTGGATCATTGTAAGTCACTTGTGATAACTAGCCGCAACGTCGAGCTGTGTACCGGGAGCGGTAGCTCAGTGCAAGAACTGATGTCACTGCAGCGCCTCTGACCGGGAGGTCCTAGGTTCCCACGGCGGCAGGATTTGCGACACTAGATTTTCAGCTAGGTCAAATTTAGTCGCTGTCTGGAGGAGAATTCTAGCGGCCGGCTGCTCTGATCGGTAGTTTCCCGTGTTTTTTTCCGATCAACACCAGGCGAATGCAGTACCCTATCAAACGCGCTATCTATCCTTCCTCTTTCCTCACACATACACATACACACACACACACACACTTACACTAACATGCTCTACACTACCACATATTCCAGGAAACCGGTCGGGAGCTTAGAGCTTGTCCCGGCTGGGGCGGTGCCCCGCTGGTGGGAGAGTCCTGATTAGGGGGAAACCCCACTAGCCGACGGTAGGTCGGCGCCGGATCTCGCCATCCAGTGGGGGAAGTTCACCACCATCTCCCGCGAAAAAAACATGCACTACACTAACGGGACTAATGACCAAAGAAGTGACGCGCCCGGATACACGAAAAAATCAATCAATCAATCCAGCTGTGCGCGCACTGAATTGGCACTTCGAGGCATTAACGACTAACGCTCCAAGGATATATTTCACACATCGATTCGGTCTTCAGTGATGCTCCACTGTTTTAGAACCTGTCAGAAGACTCGTTCACTGGCGTGAAGTGTCCTTATGTAGTGGCGTGTGTACTTCTCTACACGTGCTAGGCAGCGACTTGCCTTTGCCGATGGTAATTAAGGGCGGGCGACGCGCGCGGAAAAAATTGCCGGCCACCGGCGCTGCGCTTTCGGACGATCGTCCTCCGTTGTTAATTCGCGAGCAGTAAAGCTGCGTGCGAGCGGCGCGGAAACGGACACGGAGATCCGAATATTGGGACACCTCTTCGAAACGGATTACGCGGAATCCTTTTTATTTGGAGCACTGGAACATCTATTTTCTTGATCAGTGTGGCGCGATGAGCAACCGCCGGATATTGGACGTAATACGTAAGCTGCACACCAAAGTGTCGTAATGGGAGTGCATTGGAAGATATAAGCTTTGTTTTTGTTTGTGATCATTGAGATGCTTTTATTCTACGAGGTTTTTGGGAAACACGTGATGCCCTACTTGAGCGCGATATATCAACACGAATGGAAATTTTGTTGCTATGACTGAGACGAACGGCTTGCTATGAATTTGAAAGCATTATTAGAAGCTTAGGAGGAGTCATATTTTGTCTGTTCATTGCGAAGGTAACGTCGCAAAGTGAATTCATGTTATTTGATATTATATTGAAAAAATTTATTTTTTATTTATTTATTTAATAGGTAATTATTACAGCCAAATTAGAAACTTGATGCAATGTGGCGTGGTGTTGAAAAAATATGCACAGGGCCTTATGCTTTAGATCACAGTTTTGGTTTTCACTTGTTATGAGAATCTTCGTATAAATAACATACATTACTAATATCCCGATATGTTTGCGAGCAGTTAATCAGTTCTCATTGCCGCTGCAAATAATTCAAGAAAACTTGCAGTTCACTGGAGCTATTAAAGAAATTACTTATGTTCCTTATAATTGTCACCTTTCTTGTCACCTTGTTGGACGCACTTAAGATCGGGAGAGTATGTTCTGCATACGTAAAGCTATCAAATTGTGACCTTCTTACTGAGTAACAAAGTATTTTAATAATTAAATTAATTCAAAGAATTGGTCACCCCGACCGGGATTCGAACCGGGCCTTCTGGTTTACGCTGGTTTAGAGCAGCTGGGCGTGAACCAGATGTCCCGGGTTCGAATCTCGGTCGGGATGACCGAGACTTTGAAGTAATTTAATAATTACGTTCCTGTAAAATTTTTTGGGCCTTTAGAAAGGTGTGTGCAGATGTCATGGAGTAAGATAAAATACTCTCTCTCGTAAAATAATTCGTGGTCTTTGAAAGCGAAAATAATTTCCTTACTGACTTGAAAACCGCACTGGAGTATAAGTAGTTTAATCACAGTGAATGTTTTGAAACATTTCCAATATTCTATGAATTTAGTCAATGGAGTGCAATGAAAATTTCATAAATATTTGTCACAAATTTTACATTTTTCATGTCGTATTCATAATATATCGTTCTTAATTCTACCATTTTGTAATTAATTCAGCTTATTAAATATCTCTCATCAACGGACAATTGTTATATTACTATTTTTTCAATTCTAGATGATAAATGGATGGAAGAGAAGTAGGGTAGAAACGGAGGAGCTACTTTTCAATCTAAAAGTTGAGTTTAAAATAAGTTCAAGTTCTTTAACAATATTTGAAAATTGTATTAGTAACATTATGATAAATTGCCTTTTGTATAAAACATTTGTAATACTTTTTTAAAACCATTGTCTAACTTTTCAGTTTTATTTCTACATTTTTAGATGGCTTGTTCTATTTGTAGATTAAAGTAATTTCTTAAAGGGAGATTTATGATTAAAAAAACAGAACTTTATGGAAACTATAAAATGAACATATTTCTTATGAAGACTGCGTGGTTTTTGAAAAATTAACATGTAATCCACGTAAATAGTAGAGTACAAGATTGATTGCATTACTTTGTTTGTGCTTCCTGAAGAAATATATTGAGTCTAAACTGGTTCTTATAGATTTAAGAATTTTCTTCGTGAGATAATAAAGTAAACGTTCCGTTTCTTTTGATTTGATAATTTGAAGATGTTTGCGAGTGATTTTGGCACGAGAACAGTATTTCTTCTATCGCGGGCGTGGGAGTGGCTGCCAAGAGCCGAGATAGCGGGGCGCGGGGCGTAGCGGGGCGTGGTGCGGGGGGCGGGGGCGGAGAGGCGGCGCCCCCGCTAAGATAAATGGAACTTTTCTTCGCCGCCCACCTCGTCCGCGGGGGTAATGGCGACCTGGCAAGAGGCATTAAAAGCATCTGCCGCCCGTGAACAAGATGGATCACCCGCGCCACGCCGCGCCGGGCCGCGTCGCGACGGACGGCGGCGCCGAGCGCCGTGGGAGCGGGGCGGGGCGGGGGGCGGGGCGGGGCGGGGCGGGGCGGGGCGGGGCGGGGCGGGGCGGCGGCGCTAGCAGCGGCAGCGGGACAAGTGGGTGGTGGAGGGTGGGGGTGGTATGGGTAGTGTGGATAGCGAGAGTGGCGAGGGCGGTGGGTATGGTGAGGCTGTCTTGGTGACTGGGCGGTTGGGGTTGGGGAAGACGCGCGCCAAGGCTGGGTGCATAGGGTCAGAGGGGAAGGAGATGAGGGCGTCAGTTCCCAAGCGAAGGAAACTATGTAACAGTGTGAGCACTGCCTGCTGCGGAAGATGAGGGATTACAAATCGAGAGGCCGGTGCTGAAACCAAGTCGGGTGGCTGGTCTGCAATGCAGGCGGAGGAAACAGAGGTTGCCGGACGACGAGAGACTTAATGAATGTACACGACTCCTAATGGAGAGTTCGACGCTGCTAAGTTGGCGCAAATCCTCGGCGCCAAAGTGAGCGGGAGGAGGAATCGAATGATGCCAATCTGAGAGAGTTGACGGACGTGAGGTCAGCGCGGAGGGGGGAGCGCAGTCCGGAAGACGGAGGGCGGCGGGGGCGGAGACGGGGCGACGGACGTATCCAGGGCGTCGGCACGAAGCGCACCCGACGCCGTCGGGGCCAAAATGGCCGTGACATGTGACAACATGGCGCAGATTGATGGGAAAGGAGTTCCGTGGCAGACGGCGCTGTAATGAGGCCGGCCGATATGCGCTGAATGCGAGTGGCCTGACATCGGTTATTGCAAAGAACAGGTCTCCGAAGGGGGACCGGCTGCGTAAACGAAGGAGACAAGAAATCACGTACGAGAATGACAGCGGATGAATTATTATGAACAGCAGCGCTTTAAACTTTGTTTACAAAAGAAATATGTGTAGAATTCTTTTATTTGGTTTTATTCTTTATAAGCGTACATACCTACGACAATAAATATGCAGTAAAAATAAAATCATTGTCTTAAATGTTGTTTTAATAGTTTTATGAGAAATGTAATCTGTCTGTAATTTGTTTGTTTTTTTCACAATCGAGGATGCAGGCTTTTGTGCCGAGACCGGCAGATCGAGGGAAAATCCCTCAATGGAGATCGAGCAACAAAAAAGCTCTCATGCACTTAATATAAAAATTACTGTTGTGTATCTGTTTTAAAAAGCGGGAAAATAGAAATAAGAGAGAAATGTGTAAAAGATGTATCCGCGGGAGAGAAAAACAGGATGCAGAAACGAATTCGGAATCAAGAATCAGATCCAGAAACAGGAACAGGAAGCTAAGAATGTGAATTAGGGAGATCTATAGTGTTAAAGAGTTTAGTGCAAAAAGGTAGATCAAATCAAATGGTGAGTTGTCAAAATTTTGCTGAGAGAATCCAACTGTTGGCAATAGACATTAGTGATAACAATAGAACATATATCATTTATTTATCCACCATAAGTATGCAATTTTATCAAGAAAACATCTTGAAAATGCTGTACTCTTTAGTGCGGGAACGAAGAATTTTATGACGAATCCAGATGGTGGTTGCGATTTCGATGCCGGCTAATGTGCATGGCTTTTCGCAAGGCGGAAAATCCATCATCTCAATGCCAAAGTGGCATACAAAGAAACCCTGGCTACTGTTCTAATCTATTGTCTATCAACATCATTATGTCACCTTTCAAAGAATTAATTCTCAAATTTCGACGAAAATTTTTTTAGTGCACTGGAATTTTAAAATAAAATAGTATTTTTTTAGTATAAAACGTACCAATTTCGTATCGTGACATCTAATGATACGTATTTTGTACATTCACAGAACCAGTACACATTGAAGAAAGAACGTCACAAAAACGGGTAGTTTGAAGTGTACTACAAAAATGGTCTCTTGATAAATTTCAACATTTTTTTTAGATATTAAATCGTTTCAAAAGAAACAGTTACACTCGATAAATTGATTTTACCCTGTTATCTGTTAAAAAGAACAGTATTATCTTGTAAAATGTGTAGTTACTAATGGTGCTTATTTTCAAAAAAACATTCAAAGATTTTGAGTGTTTCGAATTTTTGACCATTTAGGATCCGTAACGGCCTTAAAGTAGCGAATACCTGAGAAAACATTCAAGAATTTAGAGTCTATTTGGTTTTCCCTTATGCATTTGATTCCTTTATTCTTTTAAAGATTAAATATTTTTTTAATTCTGTTCATAACATTCTAGTGACAGATGAACTATTCTAGTTACGCACAAGAGCAAATCGTGGTTTACATGCTGCAAAAATAATTATATTATTATCTTTAATTGTTTATGATTTATGGCGTTTGATAAGCATGAATGTGCTGAAAATTCTCACTTCGAGAAAATTTATCTAGAGTTCATTCACTAAGGTCTTGACAGTTGACACTCGCTTAAAAAAAATTATCAAAAACTAAGAAACGTAGCATGAAACGGTTTAAAGAATTTAATAGAGAATAAAATAGAGCATACGACTCAATAAAAAGTAAAAAAAAAACACGAAATTTGTCGATTTTTCATCGTTCTCAGGAAGAAGATTGTCTCAGATTGTCTCAGAGCTAGTGAGAGGTGCAACCCGACGCGTCGACTGAAGTGGAGATGCCCACTGGCTATCGGCGAAGTCGCTTTCTCCCTCCCATCCTCCCCAGCGCCGACATCTGAAGTGCAGGTGAAAAATAATAGCCCTCTGGCGTTTTATATAAGGCGAGAATTGGATGCTTCTGCGGCGCCTTTTAAAATTCAGCTCTCGGATATTCCACGCGGTAAGAAAGGTAAAGTGTGGTGTATTTTTATCTGCAGATTCCCCACAGGAGAATTCCGAGAACAATAGTTGAAGTTTTTTATTATTTTTCAACTCTTGACAATAAACCTCTGTTTCGTAAATATTTTTGTTATAATTAACTAGAGAGATACTTCCGATTTCTGATGAATCCAAACTTCCGTTTTGATATGATCCATTTTTACAAATGGATATTTTTTCATATGGTAATGGTAATAATAAAATTTAACACTTTTTAGTTGTAAACTTGCAATAAGAGACACGGCCGAATTTACTTCTGAAATGGAGACATGTACATGAAATATTCATCTGTTTGAGTCTAATTGTGTATTTATGGCGTCTGAGATTAAGCTTATTATCGCAGTATTTTAAAATGCTTTTTGTTGTTAATGGTATGTGTCAACAAATGTGCTCATTATTTTTATTACTTCTTTATGCTATGGAATATAATTCATCGGCACAGACATATTTTGAATGAGAAATTTTCGGATAGTAGCATTTTCATTTTAAACACCCCTAGTAAAATACCATCGTAGATCAAACTTTTATTTCAGAATCTGCAAACCAGTATCTAAATAAAATAAAATAGAGTATTCAAAAAATAATAAATTGTATTATATAAAATGATTATTAGAGCGACAATTATATTATTAGATAGACGATTACTAAATTATTAGACCGACTGTTTCATTCAATGACCTTCATTTGATTCAAAATACCTGTTCTCATACTTAGAGATATTAATCATGACATCGAAAGCACTGTCACGACAGTCTGCATGGAATACGTAGCGTAAGTGCTGCGTGTATTCACTGCCACTATGATAACTACAGAGTATTGCGTTAGTCAGCGTGAAAGTGAACGTGGGCGGGTCAGAGATGCGAGCCACGGTTGAGCAAATTAGCTTTCAACTACTAGGCGTAACTTGTAGAGTCAGCGGTAGTTCAGATCTCTCTGTCAGTGGACGGGAACACCTAACTGCACCATGTCAGATTAAATAAAGAGAAGTCCAAGATCTTTTCTTTATTGATAGCAAACTGCAAATTGTCGTTTGTTATAAGACTGCTTACTCTTTAGTGTATTTGACAACGCATGGCCTGTGATGGAAATGCCGTGATCGTATAGCGCTCAGGATTAATAGCCTTTAAACCGGGAGCGGTAGCTCAGTGCATCAACTGATGTCATTGCAGCGCCTCTGACCGGGAGGTCCTAGGTTCCCACTCCTCATGGCAGCAGGATTTTCGACACTAGCTTTTCAGCTAGGTCGAATTCAGTCGCTGTCTGGAGGAGGATTCTTGTGGCCGGCTGCTCTGATCGGTAGTTTTCCGCGGTTTCTCCGATCAACACTAGGCGAATGCCGGAGCAGTACCCTAACAAACGGGCCACGGACCGCGCGCAATCTGTTCTTTCTCATCCTTGTTCTATCCTCTCCCCTTACACACACACACACACACACATACACACACACACACTTACACTAACATGCACTACTCTACCATACATGCCGGGAGACGGGTCGGGAGCTTAGACCTTGTCCCGGCTGGGGTGGTGGCCCGCTGGTGGGAGAGTCCTGGTTAGGGGGAAACCCCACTAGCCGACTGTAGGTCGGCGCCGGATCTCGCCATTCAGCAGGGAAGATCACCGCTATCTCCCGAGAAAAAGCATGCACTACACTAACGAGACTAATGACTAAAGCAGTTGACACGCCCGGAAACACGAAAAAATCAATCAATCAATTTATCCCTCAATCCTCAAATAATTTTAAGACTTACTCTCTAGTAATGCCAACCATTTCAAATGAATTCACAAGTTGATATGAGACACAATGTCAAATTCAAAGCGAAAATGGAAAAACAGGAATTTCCAATCTAACATTCAAATCGTGGTACATTAACTTGCTATTCAAATAAAATTCACATTTGATAAAACAAGTGATTGTTGGATTAAACCTTTAAAAATGTTTTCATTGAAATTTTCAAAACCGTGATAGTTTTATGAATCCGTATTACAGGCATTTTGAAGATATTTATTAGTTCCTGACTGTACTTAGAATAGTGGGAAATTTACTAACGATGATAGTTTTTACTTTAGTATATCTGCACAAAGGGTTTATAATGCACAGAATTCTGCATGACAAGAATTAAAAGTTTCCACGCTGGCATGGATCTGACCAGCCCATCACTGACAAATGCACACGGTCGAAAAGCTTGCCTGTTGTCAGTGATTTAATTACACACTTGTGTAATCACTCACAAAATTGGAAATATTGTGCGAATATATTCTCGCTAAATCCATATAACAATCGATGGAATGTTGGATGCAATTACTGATTGTGAACCGCAACTGCAGATATGAGACGAAACCCTTCAAGAGTTGCAGAGCAAGAGGGAAAACAGAGATAAGCTGAATCATGTTCTAAATGACTATCGGCACAGAGGTGCAGCTCTTGAAGCATAGGCAGCTCTGCGATTATTTTCAGAGTTAAAACATATTTACAAATTAAACAGTATGGTCTGCTCGTCTTTAATGAAGTAGTAATAACATTTTCAGTATTCAAAGAGTCGTAAAGCTGTCTCATACACCATTTTGGTCGCAGTTTGACTCGAGAGAAACCACGTACAATGAAACTACTAGCTAAGAAATGTGTCGGCTAACTATTGATACTATTGTAATAATGGCAGCTAAATGTGTCCTACCATTTCGTTCATCTTCAGGCTTACTTTCAATGGTATCGCATATAAGATCGATAAATTTTCATGAATGCAATATTTAATTCCATATCTCAGTGTGTAGAGAATGTGTCAAAACGACAGAAAGTTCCAATCTAGGGTATCGGTAGGATCAATGTATTGCACTGGGTGTCTATCATTCTTCAATTTTAATCAATTCACTTTTTAGAAATGCTTTAGTTAGTGACAGACAAGTGCATGGTAGTGATATATGCTCTGAGCCCCATTTAGTCATCGCAACTGTTACAGTGTTCGCAGACATTTAGAGCCAAGAATCAAACACATCACGCTCTTTAAAGTATGTCTCATCGAACAACAAAGTCTTAGAATATTGTATGAAATTATGTTGTAAGAACATCTTTTAAACTTTCCAACTTCTGACGATAGAGACGTAGACTGGCAGAACATGAAACAATGCGTAAGATGGCAGCCAATAAAGCGCAAGGAAATAAAAAGTTCCGGAAACCAAAAAGATTATTAATAAGTAATGATCAGATAGCCAAGGCAGTGACAGATAAAGATTGATTAATTGATTGATTGATTTTTTCATGATTCCGGGCGCGTCAACTGCTTCGGTCATTAGTCACGTTAGTGTAGTGCATGTTTTTTCTCGGGAGATGGCGGTGATCTTCCCCCGCTGGATGGCGAGATCTGGCGCCTATCTACCGTCGGCTAGTGGGGTTTCCCCCTAACCAGAACTCTCCCACCAGCGGTCACCGCCCGAGCCGGGACAAGCTCTAAGCTCCCGACCGGTCTCCCGGAATATGTGGTAGTGTAGTGCATGTTTGTGTGTGTGTGTGTGTGTGTGTGTGTGGTAAGGGGAGAGGATGGGACAAGGAAGAGGAAGGACAGATCGCGCGCGGTCCGTGGCCCGTTTTGTAGGGTACTGCTCCGGCATTCGCCTTGTGTTGATCGGAGAAACCACGGAAAACTCCCGATCAGAGCAGCCGGCCGCTACACTTCTCCTCCAAACAGCGACTGAATTCGGCCCAGCTGAAAAGAAGTGCCAGTGCCAAAAGCTGCCACCATCAGGACTCGAACCTAGGGCCTCCCGGTCAGAGGCGCTGCAGTAATATCAGTTGATGCACTGAGCTACCGGTGCCGCTACCGGTACCGGTACCGGTACCGCTACCGGTGCAGATAAAGATGTAACATACAAATATGTTATTTGCAACAGATCCTAGGAAGCCGAAAAAGAATATAAACGAAATAGAAACCAAACAAATAATCAGGTCTACAGATCGAAGATCGTGGAATAATGATATAACAAACATTGAACATTACGTATTTGGAATACAAATGTTAGGTAGTACTAATTGACTTTAATCATTCTGACGCATTTCAGTATATTATAAAGATGTTTCAAGAATTTTTCAAGGCTTTTATATCAAAATTTTGACCTCTAAAATAAACAAAAAATAGAGAAAGGGAAAACGAAAACAATTACTATTTTCCGTGTATTTAAGAGAATCTCATGTTCTGAACATCTTAACAATGGCTAAATACAAATTATAGTCCTTTAAATTATCTACAGTTTCCAAAAATTTCAGTCTTTTGCCTTATAGTTTGCACTCGTCAGCTGAATATAAAAAAGTGGCAATTTAACAGTTTATTTTTTAAATAGGTTTTGTTTTACAAGTTTTTGCTGTTTTTTTCTATTTCGTTTTTATTTTATACTCATTAGAAAAGATAAATAATGAAAAACAAATTTGTATGAATAATATCAATCTATAACCCATTTTAATTAGAATACTGAACTAATTAAGATTTTTACTAAAAATAATATAAGATTATGTATCTTATCTAGAATAATTTCGTTGCTTTGATTTGACAGTTTAATATCACTACTTGGTACGTGTATTAAGTTATTCTGTAATTATGCAAATATTCCATAAACAACCATTCTTGATTTAAGAATGTGTCGCAACAGTCATTTCCTTTCTGAGTACGTTCTTCACTATATAATCACACAGCTTACCTTCTGAAGTAAACGGGGACTGCAGGGTTTTTGCACCTGCCGATCTTAAACGAGGTAGCACGAGCATCAAATATTGCGCCGAAGAGGTAGATGGTAAATCTGCGCACTGCGATGTGGAACCAAGTGACTTGACATCAAAATCTAATGACTAAATCAAAAGCTTGAGAAGCTGCATATTGTAGTGACTGTTCTTAACGTGTATACGTTACGTCAGATAGCGTCAAAACGAGTCAAATTGGTCGTATGAAATTGGCTAAGTTAACCTGTCCCAACCATTTTAAGTCTTACCTTCCCATTGTCCCATCCCCCACCCCTTACTTACCCACCCCCACAATTACCTGCACCACAGTACCACCTATGCCGACTGACCAATCGGAAGCTCACAGCTGTTCCCTGCTGGAACGGTGCCCCGCTGGTGGGAGATTTTTGGTTGGGAAAAGTGTGCCAACTGACGGGTAGATCGGCGCCGGATCTCGCCATCCAGCGGGGAAGATCACCGCCATCACAAAACGTGCACCACATTTACAGGACTAATGGCCTTAGCAGTTGACGCGCCGGGAGTGGCTAATCAGTGAAGTGTTCGGGGCATCCGTGTGCTGTGTGCGTGTGTGAAAGGCCTGCCCGTCGCCGGGCGGCGTGCCCTGCGGGGGCCGCGAGGGGGCGTGTCGCGCGGTCGATGGACCGGGCCGCAGCGCGGGCAGTGCGCCGGTGGGAGTTAAGCGCCGGGATTCGGCGAAGGGGTCATCAAGGCGGTTGTTTCCGGGCGAGGTCGCCAAGGCCCCGCAAGTTCCCGGCGCGCGCGGCGGTGGCGGCAGCCCCGCCCTATTTATTGGCGGAGTCGGGCACGGGGAGCGGGGGCGGGGCGCGGGCGGGGGGGGGGGGGCGCGGGGCGCATGACGCGGGGAGTGAGGAGAAGAGAGTGGGGCGCGGGGAGTGGGTCGCGGTGAGCGGGGCGTGGGGAGCGGGGCGTGGGGAGCGGGGCGCGGGGCGCATGACGCGGGAGTGAGGAGAAGAGGTGGGCGCGGGGCGTGGGTCGCGGTGAGCGGGCGTGGGGAGCGGGCGCGGGGCGCATGGCGCGGAGAGTGGGGCGCGGAGAGTGGGGAGAAGGGCACGGGGAGCTGGGCGCGGTGTGCGGGGCGCGGGGAGTGGGACGCATGGCGCGGGGTGGGGTGCGGAGTGGGGAGAAGGGCATGGGAAATGGGACGCGGGGCGCGGGGCGCATGGCGCGGGGAGTGGGGAGAAGGGCATGGGGAATGGGACGCGGGTCCCGCGGCGCGAGGCGTGAGACGTGCGACGGGGCTCGGGCTGCAGCCGACACGTGTTGCGGAGATGCCGCGCGTGTACCGGCCGGGGACCGCCCACCTCCTTGCGCCTGCGGCGAGCGCCGCCCATTATCCGAGGCTGAAGGCGCTTCCGAGAAGCGGCTGACTCCCTGAACGGGGCGGGGGCGGCTTAAGGCGTTAGGGGCCTCTAGCACTTTATGGTTGTGCCTTTCATCTCCTGCCTCTTCGTTTTCAGCTTCCTTCTCCTCTTTTTCGCGTTTTTTTATTACTCCTCTTCATTTCTTTGTTTTTGCCTTCTTCTCTTCTCTTTTCTGTTCTTAGTCCCTTCCAGATTCTTGCGTTCTGTTTTCTTTTACCTCTCCTATTTCACATCACTCAATAATTTACATATTTTATTAATAAAAGTAAAGTTTATTCACGAATATGTTATTTATTTTTTACGATTGTACAAAAATTAAAGATTTAAAGTATCGTTACGCGTGAGAAATATTAGTCTTTTCTTAACATATCTGAAAAACTTGACATCACTGAATAAAAAATGTACGATCGTGAGAGCTTATAAATAAGTATCCCACTAAAATAGTATTCGTTTTCGACGACCATCGCGTGCAGACAGAAATGAAAATGGTTCGTAACATACGTATTTGTATACCATTGTACAAAACGTATGTTTATATTTCTTGAACGAGATGATTATTTCTTGCAGAATCTGACTGGTTTACTGTCTGGGCCTATTGGACTCCGCAAACTCTGAAAGTTATTTCAGACGCCTAAAATAATGTTACGTTTCTAGGTGGTGAGTTAAAACTCCGGTATTATTTTAACAAAACGTTTATTTAGTTTCTAAACGCAATCACTGAAAACACTTGATTATTTATTTACACTACACTTCTCTTTTTTTATTTACACTACACTTCCCTTGATTATTTATTTACACTACTCTTCTCTTACACTGTCGCACAGTTCTAAGCACTGACCACAGTTCGATGCACTGGCCACAGTCCACTTCACTGACCACAGTTCACGGTGCTGGCCACGGCTCACGTCACTGAGCACAATCACTGCACTGCTATTCACCGCGATGCACACAGTTCAGCTTCCACTGCGGACTTAAAGACTGACTCGCGGTCGCCGGCCGCCGCGTTTTTATACTCGGCGAGTGCCATCGAGAACTTTCCGGACCCCGCGAACGTTCTGGAATAATCTACTGCAGGAACCGCCGGCAGATGACGCAACCCGCGCTCACAAGCAGCTCGCGGTGTCGCCGGCAGATGACGCAATCCACTCGAACAGGTAGTTCGTGGTGGTGCCGGTCGGTGACGCAATATTTGTTACAATAATAAATAACAGTTTGAGCTAGATAAACGTAGCGTGATTGCAACAAAACGTCTGATCCGATTAGAGATCAGCAACAAGTGCTGTTGGGTTCAGTCCACTCTCTTATCAGAACGTTGTTTCTTTCATAAGTGTTATTGACGAAACGTAAGTATTGCAGTAGACCCTACACCGTTGGGAATCATAGCTCTACGAGTAATGGGTTCCAATTTAAGATGAAGATAGACGTGGTATCAATTAACAAATTTATGATGATACTTTATTTAATTGAAAATCATTAAATATAAAAAGTTCTTTAAACACGAGCGGAAAAGAAGACAATTGCACTCTTGAGTCTTGTTTCACAGCAAACGGAATTTAAAATAAATTTTTATAGTCCCCAAAGAATTATGCACGTAAATACAGGAAACATTCATGTAGAGATTCTAATTTTATTTTAAGGGACAAGAAGAAAATAACTGCGTGAGAATCTTGCGAAAAAATGTGAATGGTGGTATCTTGCAAGTTTCGGACTAGGGATAAAGTTAATCGACGACTAGTAAAATAAGATATGCATTTCACTAGAATGAATTACAGGCATATGATTTAATTAATTTCAAATAAAAAGAATATAGGACAATTTTATTTTATAGAACAAAAGATAACGTATTTGAACAATTTAATTGGCTACCAAAATCTTTTTACGCTTTCCTGGAAGAATTTGTGAATTAAAAAATAACATCAAACTAGTTTTGTGCAGTTTTGTCAACCTCAGTTGTTACAGCAATATACTTCCACTAAAGTATCAAATAAAACACCATTTATAGGATTGACTTATATAAATAATAAATGTATATTAAACAAATAGTTATTAAAAACTCGCATTAGATAAAGTGGCCATAAAGCATTAAGGGAATAGCGCGTGTAGTGAATGAACACACAAATAGATTGTTTTTTTCTGCAGTTAAGTGTGGGAAAGAAGTAAATAAGTTAATTTAAATTAAGTAGTTCATGTTGCAGGTCCGGTTAAAGTAATCACACGGGAAAACACAAAATTAGTTTTGAAATTTGGATAATGTTTTATGATTTTCACTGAACTAAAACACCTGTATACAATTGAGATTTAACGATATGGTAACCTTCATCTTCAAAATGAGTGTACGTATCAACATCTTGTCTGAACTAGCGCTCGAGTTTATTTCAGCCCTTGCTTCATTTGAAGCCCAACTTAGTGAGGGAATATCCCTGACCGAAATGGCCGCGAGGCAAATGGTCAGAGAAAACGATGAGTTAATAGCTCTCCGACCTAACAGAAAGGCTCGAGGGGTAAACTTCAACTTGAGCCCCGCGTGAGAGAAGGTCGAGTTGTAGGGCGATCGATTGCTCCATTTGCCTTCCGCGCGTAGCCTCCAACTCTAGAGTACGCGGAGAACGATGCTCTTAAAGTGAAATTCTAACGTTCCCCTAACTCCACTAATCCCTGTAGGATTTGAATTTCCCCTTTGCTCCTAAGCAAGATCAGGAAAGATAGTTCTGTAACCCACCGGACTCGAGTGTAGAGAGAAGTGTGAGGGGAGTGGTGGGTACACCAAAAGAATAGAGGATGAAAGCGAAAGTATAATGGAATATGTACGTTGTAGTAGTTTTTTAAGTGATAAGCTGTTCGCTGGATTTAAATATTTAATCTATGTATGACGCATTATTAGAAATGACTTATTTCCGCTACTTTCTTGCTTTATTACTTACGTAGTAAAGGGGCAGTAATACTGCGACAAAAAGTGACGATATATCGACAGAATAACTGGTTGTTTGAGATCCGAGTACAGAAAAAGTGGATGGATGTTAATTCTACATGAAGTAAATTAATTTCTGTAACGTTGTGTTGTCAGAATCCACGATTTGTGAGTCCTTGAAATGTAGTTGAAGGCAGAACAAATCTCTGTCCGTCCGTCTATCCGTGTGTCTGTCTGTAGTCTATGATGTCGCCTAAACCGTTCAGACGATTTTCTCCAAAACTGATATTCTCTGATTGATCTGAAGAAATTCCGGAACAAAGTCCCTGCGAGTTTGAGTTTTCGGGGTACTTTACATAAAGCCTTAACATATTTTCAAACTTTTCTCAAAAATGGCTATTTTTTATTAAACTTTGTTCTCGGATAGGGTAAAGAGCGGTTTAAAAAATGTTAATTTGCGTTGAAATGTTTTTCTTTTGCTTTTTTCGCGAAAACTGAGAAACTTTAAACTTTCTTCGGCGTCGTACTACAACTACAATATTAAATATAGACATTATTTCCTAAAAGAAATCAGTGTTTCAAAGATAGATATTGAAATAAAGTCAGGTACAATTTTTCAAAAATATCAGTAGTTTTTACATAATTTTGTTGAAATTCAAGAAATGTTTAGCAATTATTTTATCCAAAACGGCTCTTAATTTTTTTTAAATTTTCTTCTCGTATTCTTCTCCCAGACAGCAGGTAAGAAACTGCTCAACTTACTTTTCGTATTTTCTTTCTCAAAATTATACATGTACTATTTTTCATTCATTTCTTGCTTAAATTTAAAAAACTACTATATTACATAAAGATATAACTCTCCGTCCCCTTCTTTCTTTCCTTTCTTTAATTCTTCTTCTTTCATTTCTTAAGATGTTTTAAATTATATAAAGTATTTTATATTATAAAGATCTAACTCTCCGCCCCCCCTTTCTTTCATTCTTTCTTTTTCTTTTCTTTAATTCTTCTCCTTTCATTTATTAAGATGTGTTTTTAAAATTAGGTAACTATGTTAATTCTAATTTTATATTTTTCTTGTACCAGAAAACTGATGATGATGGCTAAGCCATCGAAAGCTGCTATTTATGAAATAAATACTATTGTTGACAATGACAACGCCTTCAATCATTTCAAGCATTGATTTTTTTCCCTTACTAGAAACATGTTCTAAAAAATCAGATCTTTAAAAAAGTCAAGTTTTTTGATACAAGGAGTGTTTTTTGTATTTTCGCCTGAAGATATTGCGATTTTTAAAAAGCTTTTCTCTAGAACATGACATTTTTTCTTCAATTGAGACGCTCAGAATAATAACAGTAGATCTCAACGGATCTCGCATTTTCAGTTAAAAGTATGACGGTTTAGTTTAGTTATTTAGTTAGTATAAGCCTTATTTTACGTGGCGAGACTCGGGCCATCAGGCCCGCTCTTCCGTCTAACCACGCAAATTTCGATACACTTCTTTCACCACCTAGCGGAGAAAGGAGGTATTATCTTGGGCGACGAAACTGGCGGATCTCAATTTTGCTCAGAGGCTTCTTTCAGGCTTGAGGATATTTTACATGCAGTAAATCTACTACATGGGACAGCCGGGTTTACTTCCCCCCCGAAGGAAGGCGTATGAGGGATTTTTTCTCCCTTAAAAATGCACGGCTTCGATCGGGTTTGAACCCGCAAACTCGGGTGCAACAGTCCGGTACGCTGACCGTTATACCACCGAATCCGCAAACTCCTGTCATATGCCATATCCTGTCATATCATATGCTGAAATATTAAATGAGTTGGGTAATGTCAAAACCCTCAAATTCCACCTTCCGCGGTGTAAATGAACGTGAACGAAAACAGAAAAAAATAATTTTTCTCAAAAGAAAATTCGGTTGGGATCTCCCGTTATTATACTGGAAGTCTCTTTTTTCATGAATAAAGCAAAAGACGCTTTAAAACGCAGTTTTAAACCGTGTCACAGTTCTCATTTTCGGTATAGTCAGAGAATTTTAGAAAATTCCAAACGTTGTAGCACCACTAATTTCTTAATATACTATTCAAAGACATATCTTTAAATAAAGACATGTACAATTCCTTGAAAATTTGAGTAGTTTTTCGTGAGTTTGCGTGAAATAAAGGCAAGCTTTAAACAATTATTTTCTGAAAATCATCTGCGAATGTTTTCTTGAAACTTTTCGTCAGATAAATCATTAGACGCTCAGAAAATAGCCCAGATATAATTTCCATTAAACTTTCTGATTTTAGAAAACTCCAAATGTTACAAATACTGGGAGCTGCGCTGTTATAGGACCACTAGTTTTACTTTGACCTATATAAAATTTGCCCTGGAATCGGATATTCTTTTGTTTTTCCTTTTTTGGTGGAACGAGTAAAATATTTTTTTGAGCAAACATCGCTTTCTAGGTTTTATGAACGGTGTTCTTGTCAACGCGAAGAACTGAGCAGAAAGTACTGTAATAAATGGGGGTTCACACATCATATTGCAAATAAAATTAATTCCATTGTTGTCTCATCGGTGGCACTGACGAAGACGTTTGGTTACATAGCCAAATATTGATACTTTACTGAAATAGGATAAAATTTGACAAGTGCATTTCCTAGACAACGACAAGAAAACCCATGGCTCCGGTTGAAATTTGCGTTGGCACCTAAGTGGTATTGTAGTTTGCCACGTATCATAACACAAAGTGATTTGTATTACGAAAACTCGTCATTCTATAGCATCGAAATGAAGGAGATTTCTCAATTTTCGCAGTTCACCAGTGTACCGTTATCCGTTGCCCAAGCTCCGACTACCGTCGCCCCGTCCCGGAGCCCATGGGCTATCGTCCGTGGCCCGACGCTCGTGACCCGACTCCCAATGCTCGAGTTCCGTAGTTCGTTATCCGTATACTGTCGCCCCTAACCCGTTACCTGTAAACCGATACTGTGACCCGCCCTCGTGACCCGTCGCCCGTGACCAGTCACCCATGACCCGTCACCCATGACCCGTCGCCCGTGACCCGTCGCCCGTGACCCGTCGCCCGTGACCCGTCGCCCGTGACCCGTCGCCCGTGACCCGTCGCCCGTGACCCGTCGCCCGTGACCCGTCGCCCGTGGCCCGTCGCCCGTGACCCGTCGCCCGTGACCCTTCGTTCGCGGACTGTCGCCCATGGCCCGTGGTCCGTCGCAGGGAGCGCGAGCGGCGACCGCCCCGTTCATTTCCCAGCAGCCCTCATCCCGCGCGCTGCCCTTTCTCCTCCAACCCTTTTCCCGCGCGGCGTCGCCCTTTTTCTTAGCGTCTCCCTGCGCCCGCCCGCCCGCCCGCTCGCTCGCTCACGCGCGTTCTGCAAATTACTGTTTCCCTAAGCCGCCGCCCCCGCCGCGCCGCGCCTCGCCCCGCGCGGAGGCTCCTCCTGCCCGAGAGGGACACGGACGTCGCTTCAAGCCGACCTGTGCATCCGATATCGCGGAGGCGGCTGATTACGAGTAGTCTGTGCTCGAATCCAGCCACGGGCATGCGTGTGTGTTGGTGTGTTGGAGTCGGCTTGTGTTCATTCCTAACGTACTGTGTATTACTCTCAAGTCTCAAATCCTCCCTTTATGCCTTTCCCTTTCTGGCTAGTTGTGTGGGACCCGACAAGGCAAGGAGCGAGCTTACAGGCCGGCGGATGACGGCCTCAACGGCATGTAAATGTGTTTGGCTCTATTGGTCTAACACAGGTGCTTGTCTAATGTAGTATGTACTTTCATGGACCGATAAGAGCTCACGAGCTGTGCTTGTCCAATATTGTAATCGGGAGCGGTAGCTCAGTGCATCAACTGATGTCACTGCAGCGCCTCTGACCGGGGGTCCTAGGTTCGAGTCCCGACGGCGGCAGGATTTTCGACACTAGCTTTTCGCTAGGTCGAATTCAGTCGCGTCTCGAGGGGAATTCTAGCGGCCGGCTGCTCTGATCGGTAGTTTATCGTGGTTTCTCCGATCAACACCAGGCGAATGCCGGAGCAGTACCCTACCAAACGGGCCACGGACCGCGTGTGATCTGTTCTTCCTCTTCCTTGTCCTATCCTCTCCGTTTACACACACACTTACACTGAAACGCACCACACTACCACATATTCCGGGACACAGGTCGGGAGCTTAGAGCTTGTCCCGACTGGGGCGGTGCCCCGCTGGTAGGAGAGTCCTAGTTACAGGGAAACCCCACTAGCCGCCGGTAGGTCGGCGCCGGATCTCGCCATTCAGCGGGGGAAGATCACCGTCATATCCCGAGGAAAACATGCACTACACTTACGGCACTAATGACCAAAGTAGTTGACGCGCCCGAAAACACGAAAAAATCAATCAATCAATCCAATATTGTATGTACTGAAATGAAACGGAGCTGTGAATGTCCATATAATATGTACTTACATTGACCAATTAAAGTTTAGGGGTCACATTAAAGCACAGGGATAAGTGGTGGGTACCACTTATCTGCAACCGAGGGACCGTGATTGCAACCGAGCGGAACAGTTTTAGCCGAGGAGGTGGATAAGTTTATAAAATGTGAACAGGAAATGATTCACACGTATGATGCTTCAGTAATCCAGATATAATGTCAGGCAAAACAACTTTCGGTACATTGGAATTTTTTCCACTCTCCGGACGACACTACATCGGGTAGTGTCTCTTCCATGGCGTGGGTTTAAATGAGCGGACATAGTCCATAGCGAGGTTCATATATTCTGTACGTATTAACCGCTCGATTAGGTGGTAAATGGGTAGTCGGTGCATCAGTGGTGAGGACTGGCCAATGGGCGCGCGTCATAGAAGCGACCGCTGCCCGAGCAAAAGAGAGTTCATTCGAATGACTGACTACGCAATCCTACAACATCACTTATTCGCTACATTAGTTTGTTTTTTCATGTGCATTCTAGTACTGAAAATTTCAGGGTTGCGATGGACTGCTCTTCGCGGTCACTGAAAACTGTTGGTCGGAGTAAGTATCGGATTGTCATGAGTTTGCGAATTTGGGTGAGGGATCAGCGACTGAGAAATTATTTCTAGATGAAGCTGTCTGATGGAAAACTATATTTTTAATTGCAAAGGTTTTCAACCTTTTTGGTTAGTTCCGAACTCTTAAATACAGGGAGAAAAACATTTAATATAAATAAATTTAAATACCTCATATGTCTCAATTTTTTTCATTATTTAATTTTCTTATTTAGCTCCAAAGTTTAATTTAGTGTGCAGTGCTGTGATCTCTAGTAAGAACTAAAGAAAAGTGAATGTCCAGTATATGCAAGAGAAGTAAAGCATCCATTTCACTAGTTTCAAACTGCGCGAATTATTTTCAGTTTAAATTACTGATACACACACTTGGCATCCAAAATATACAATTCACAAGTTCAGTTTATTTATCACTAATCGGTTTATTTCATTTCAATTGTTTTTCTCACTTTTGCAATACGGAGCTTTGCAAAACAAGACAAAACAATTTCAAACTATCTACAGCACAAAGTAACTAAATTACCTATTTCTAAGATCTTGAAATAAAACCAAAATAGTGGATAGGGTAGGAGTGTAATATAGTCTGAGTTTTCATTAGGAAAAATTTGAAGCATCGAGCTGTAGGAGCGGAGTTTGATTGATTGAATAGTATTCTGGGCCCGTAAGGGGCTAAATTCATTAGTCCCGTAAGTGTAGTGCATGTTTATATCGCGGGGGGGTTGCGGTTTTCTTCCTTCGCTGGCTGGCGACATCCGGCGCCGACCTGCGTCGGTGTGCAAGGATTTTCCCCAACCAGGAATCTTCCACCACCGTGGCGCCGCCCCAGCCGGGACAAGCTCCGTCTGTTCTCCGATAAATGTGAGAATGAAAGTGTTTGTGAGTGTGTGTGTAAGTAAAGGGTGAGGAAAGGACAAGGCAGGGGAAGAAAAGATCGCGCGCGGTACAGTACCCGGTTCCTAGGGTACTGCTCAAGCATTTGCCTGGTGTTGAACAAGAAACCATGGAAAACTTTGGATCAGAGCAGCCGGTCGCTGGAATTTCTGTGCAGACAGCGGAGGGCCAGCTTCGGACTTATCGCGCGTCGGCGTCGCACAGACGGCGCCTTTCGAGAGACAAATGCGTGGGCGGGGCCCCTCCCACTCCCCCTCGCACGCGCAGCGCTGATTAACGCGCGCCCTGAGTGGCGGTGGCCCCCAGATTTCCCAGGCCGCCCGCGCAGCCCCTCGGCGCCGCCCGCGCGCTGTTTGCTCTCTGGACGGCGGCGCTGCAGCCACGGAGCGGTGCGCGACCGCCAGACTACGGAATTGGAGGTTGAACTTCACGCCCGCCCTGTGCACGAGGATCGTCGCGGGTTCTACTTGAATGATTGATTTTTTCGTGTTTCCGGGCGCGTCAACTGCTTCGGTCATTAGTCCCGTTAGTGTGGTGCATGTTTTTCTCTCGGATGGCGGTAATCTTCCCCTACTGGATGGCGAGATCCAGCACCGACCTACCGTCGGCTGGTGGGGTTTCCCCCTAACCAGGACTCTCCCACCAGCGGGGCACCGCCCCAGCCGGGACAAGCTCTAAGCTCTCGACCGGTCTCCAGGAATATGTGGTAGTGTAGTGCATGTTAGTTTAAGTGTGTGTGTGTGTGTAAGGGGAGAGAATAGGACAAGGAATGGGAAGGACAGATCGCGCATGGTCCGTGGCCCGTTTAGTAGGGTACTGCTCCGGCATTCGCCTGGTGTTGATCGGAGAAACCACGGAAAACTACCGATCAGAGCAGCCGGCTGCTAGAATTCTCATCCAGGCAACGACTGAATTCAACCTAGCTGAAAAGCTTGTGTCGAAAATCCTTCGCCGTCAGGACAGAACCCGGTCAGAGGGTTCTACTTGATGTTCATGGCGGGAGATGTAAGACGAGAATGTTGTAACAAGTAAAGTTTAAAATGTAACATTTTTACCAGATGTTTGTTACTGATGTCTTGTTTGAGTGTGCTGATGTCTTCTTAAGTGTATTTTTTGCGCTCGTCGTATTTTAGATATAAATATTTCGAAAATGTAATACTAATAAAGGTTTTTGTTAAAATTAAAACTAACTACCAATTGCAAAATATAATTCTTGAATTTACGATTTTTTTTATTTATGCTATTGCGTCGAATTTTACGAATGAAAATTTTCTATAAGAAATTATTTTTTAGAATTATTTACTGCTTTTATTCGCGCGAAACCACTAAAAGCCAAAGCAACATTCAAACTCTCAAATCATCAAAATATTGTTTATTTCTTTGTCATAAAGATTCCAAACCAACTTCTTTATTTATGAACATTCAGGTTATGTATGTGACAAGAGTTTGTTGGGCCTTCAGCCGGCTACGTTTTTATCCATGTTGCTTTAAGTTGCCAGGCATCTAATTTTAGTGCGCTGTTCTATATTATTCACGGACGCGAAGCTTCAATGTCGTAGGACTTATCTGAATTGTGTTGACAAAGCGAAAGAGCAGAGAGAGAATGTCGTTCTAAAGCTATTTTATTTTAGGCCCTCGAAGCGCACTTAGAGTTAAACCAGTGGACTTAGCCTCGGCACCATTCTATTTGATTGATTCATTTATCGTTAAAGAGAAAAATATGGCGTCTGGAGATTAGCCAGTTTATTATGTAGAGCAAGTAAGTTTTCGAAACCTTGTACTTGTTCCACATTTGAGACAGTGTAATGAATGAAGCGCGGATAACCTTGAAGTAAGAAGTGGCGCCTCTTAAGCGTCAGACAGTTCCTGTGCGACGTGCGGCAACGGTGTGCGATGGCAAGCACAGCACCTGAGAGACTATTGATTTCGGAAAGTATCCACATGTGTTTGATTCCGCAGCTTTACTTACGCTGCTGGATTTAGAAGGAACAAATTTTGTATTTCTTCAAAGTAAAAACTACGAGGAGCTTCCAGTATCTTGCTAACTCAGAAAACACAAAACTTATTTGTATTGGTGTAGCTATAAATTGTATTGAAGGAAAATGTGTCTAGAGTCTAATAGTATGTGACGAAAAAAGAAGAAAGAGAAGAAAGTAATTCTCATGAGTCAAAATTATTTGATGATAAAATTATTCTATCACTGACTCGGTATACAATTACTATGCATGCTATGCATAAAACGGCACAGGTTGGTAGATGACGTACTAGACGAAATGTGTAATACTTATTCCATCACAAGAATGCGTAGGTCATGGTCACAATATTTGTGTGACCTACTTCTGTATTTGAGGGCACAGCGCACGTACAATTTCCTTCCAATAATCTCAAGACTGTATATTGGGCTAAAATATTGACACATTAAGAGAGAAAAAGTTTGGTGGGATCAGGGATTCGGAAAAGAAATACTTTGCTAAACTTGAGCCAGGAACTACATACATAAAAAATAAAGTTGTCCAAAATTATCCAAGTAAAGCACTGGAACGGACATGGAAGCCAGCGCGAAGTACAGTATATTCTATACTGATGAACAACAAAATAAATTCACACAAAGAAAACAACTAATTGCGTAACAAAAGTGTGTAATAAAGAAATTGTGTTTCAAGTATATGGATCAAAACCGAGATTGAAATGTGAGATTTTCTAGTCAACGAAGATATTCTCATAGGCATTGTTAATGAAGATATTCTTCCACTCAATAAGATATTCTTATTCTTGTAGAATATCGCATGGAAGATTGACGTTCCTGAGACTACTGAACTATGAATTATGTAACTTCAACATATTATTACAACGTAACACATTTATTACAACGTAAAACAATAGTAAATACAAAATTGAAATTGGAATAAAAATATGCTACCATAAGTAGGTAAAAATATTGCCCAGTATGACTTCGTTTTCAAACTATTAGTGCTAAAACAGCACTACTTACTGGGCAGAATTTTGACGTTAAGTTACGGAAAAAATTCTCAAATTTTTGAAACATTGTACCTGATCTTATTTCAAAATCTATCTTTAAGGAACAGCTTTCATTCTGGGAAAAATACTTTATATTTAATATTTTATTTGTAGGAAGACTCCGAAGAAATTTTGAACCTTTAAATATTTCGAAAAATTGGGGTTTTCAATGAACATGAGATCTGTGCCATTCTCTTAAACGTCCTTTACACTATCCGACAAAAAAATGATAAACAAACGATGGAGCCTTTTTTTAAATTTGGAAAATATCCCTTTGTCATGTAAAGTAACCCCCAAAATTAAAATATCGGTTTATAATTCCAAAGGCCGGGACATCATCCAGATCGATAGGTGATTATTAATTTTGAAGAAAATCGTTTGAACGATGTAGCTGCTAGCGTTGTTCGGAGAGGGAGTACAGGCAGAGACGGACGGACAAACGTTTTGCCGTCATTAGATTTTTCGGTTTAAAGGACCCACAAAACATGGAGTCTCGCTATACTACGTATTAGAGAATTTTTTTCCTAAATTTAGCAACTGAAAACCTCTTTTTCGTTACCAGGAGATTGTAATAAGAGAGTTTCTAGACAAAATTCGCAGGGTTTTGCGCAGCTTTACATAACTTTCTCACCAATCCGTAACAAGAAAGTTAAAATATGAATTATAAATAATATAAAATATAATGCTCTCCACAATACGCAAAAAATGACTGTTTTTGTACCGTATAAAACAAAACATCGTTACAAGACACCTTAAGGGTGTTGCTCCTGGAGAGAAAAAATACCTCCCCTCCCAAATCTGCATCAAACAGATTTACGACGAAAAAACAGAAGTTCTCATGTTGTGATATATCAGGAATGTAAAGCCTCCTCACCCACACAAGCTCCTTGCCTACCTGGGAAGCCCACGCTCCTACGAGGCAGCTTTCCATGGCTTCGCTCGCATTTTCCCTCCAAATCCAGAAACCGGAGTATGCGCGAGCTGAAACGAGGTGGGGAATAGTGGCTTTACATGAAAATATGTTGTCAGACTTGTTCTATGAAACAACTGATATTTTTGTGTTTATATTCATTTCTATTTGATAACACATTAAGCGCCTAAATAACACAAATTTGGCGACTAACTTCAACAAATTAACACTAAATTATGGGAAAGTCATTTAAACACGGGCTTAAATTAATGAGGTAAGAGTGTGCATTTTAAACGAGACGTGCTTAAGTATCCTCTTTTCTTGAAAACAAAAACAAAACTAAGCAAAAAACGCTACCTTCATTATAAAGAAAAACAAAGCAAATTTCAATTTCACGCTTGAAATCTTTCAGACGCACTGCGCGAAGCTAGTCTCAAAGTCTCTGTGATGCTGGAGATGCTGTTAATTGTCGATTTTCGGAGAAATCTAGCGCTTTTTCTCTCTAAAATAAAAATAAAAAAGTAAAGTCGCCAAAGAAAAAATTCGAGCTCTCCCACCCCGCAAATATAAAACGAAGATTTTTGATGTCTCAACACTATTAATATTTCATGTTTATTTCTTTTTGCAATTATGCTCTTTATCAGAATGTAAAAAAGTTTATAGTAAAATTTTATAGATTATTAGTTTTATATAGCAATAATGTTAAATAAATTAACAATTATCTTTTATGGCAAGACCGATCGTTTAAGTCAAGAATTATTATTAATCGTTTTAACCGACACGCAGGAAAGTGGTAACGAAATAAGGCAAGCGAAACTGCCCCCATGGTTAAAAAGTGTTTGTTGAAAATCGTAATTGAAATGCACTGTTGTTTTGCGGCAACTTGTAAGTCGCGCCGTTCACTTGTTTGCCGTACTCGGAGCAGTACTTTCTCAACCGTTTCGTTTATATAAGTCTGTGCTCTTCCTAACTGGCTAACCGCCTATTTTGTACCTATCAATTTTTTATTCCTTGACTTCCGTCTCTTTATAATTAATTAAAGTTAATTATAGTTCACAAAAAAAAATTTTTATTATTATTATTATTATTATTATTATTACCTTTCCTTCTCCTTATTCTCTCGTTATTTAAATATTATTTCGCAGCTAATGTCGACTAATATTGTTGCTGTCTGTAACTATTTTTTTAGGCCTTTTATCCAGCCAACAGCCGGTTACCCTTTACGTCCCGATGGGACGCATATTCGACCATACACTAGTCTAACACACTTGCGGGCTCCTCTGGTCTGGGGTCAGCAGAACGCGAGGCCATCCGCGACAACACATACAGTCAAGGGACAAACAACCATGCCCAAGGTGGGACTCGAACCCGCGACCCTTCGGATCGAAGCGCTGAGTCGGTACTCGCTCTTACCCACCTCGGCCATGCAGGTTGACTACGATTTCTTATTTACGCTGTTTTAATTCTGGGCCTTATCGAACCCCAAATAACTTCTCATGGTATGGATTCTTTATATTATTTACAAAACTAGATGACATATTTGTATAATTGTGTGTATACATGTAAATAAATATCACACTTCATTTGGAATTCAGTGCCCAGACAACTACTCAGACAACTATATTTTGCTCTTCCGACGACCTCGCTGGAAATGATCTGGGTTGATCCTAAGTCTCTTCCGGTATCGGAAGACGCATCGGTCCGTAGCCTGCTCTCCATTGTTTTTTCCGCCAAAGCACGGAGATAATTTAACATTCAATTATTTTGTTCGTAACTCGTGTTCTAATTGCCAAAAGTACCTCAAAATTTAACTGTAAGCGATTTCGATTATACAGTGTCTGCTGATGAAGTCTCATAAAATCCCAGTGTTGCATGTCAGATGCATGTAAGAGCGAGTTGACTTTACGATTGACAGTTCTGAATTTACGAAAGAAATGTATCTTCCAATGATTCTGAATAAAGTATTTAATACCGCCTAGGTAAAGTCTTGTAGCTTTCGTCGGCAAGTGCAATTCAATTTATAATGTAGGAAGCTTAAGACTTTTCGGTAGGACTTAGGAATAAAAGTAAATGCCAAGAGGATGTCACGGAGCCGTGGGCGAAGTCGTGAGCGCACTTGTGTAGCTCTGTCTTTGCGCAAGTAAGCGGCACTCCGACAGCTCATGCTCCTAAACCCACCCTCGCATCCACCCACATCGACCCGGCGCTCTCAACGCCTCCCCTCCCAATGCAAACCCAATACATATCCGCCACCCCCGTACTTCGCTACCCGGCCCAGGCACACACCACCTTTGGACCAGCCCACTACTCGACCTCCCCACCGGTCGCGGTAGCTCAGTGCATCAACTGATGTCACTGCAGCGCCTCTGACCGTGAGCTCCTAGGTTCTACTCCTGACGGCGGCAGGATTTTCGACACTAGCTTTTCAGCTGGGTCGAATTCAGTCGCTGTCTGGAGGAGAATTCTGGCGGCCGGATGCTCTGATCGGTAGTTTTCCGTGGTTTCTCCGATCAACATCAGACGAATGCCGGAGCAGTACCCTACCAAACGGGCCACGGACCACGCGCGATCTGACCTTCCTCTTCCTTGCCCTACCCTCTCACCTTACACTAACATGCACTACACTACCACATATTCCGGGAGACCGGTCGGGAGCTTACAGCTTGTCCCGGCTGGGGCGGTGCCCCGCTGGTGGGAGATACCTGGTTAGGGGGAACCCCACTAGCCGACGGTAGGTCGGTGCCGGATCTCGCCATCCAGCGGGGAAAGATAACCGCCATCTCCCGAGAAAAAAGACATGCACTACACTAACGGGACTAATGACCAAAGCAGTTGACGCGCCCGGAAACACGAAAATACCTACCAACCAACCAACCAATTGACCTCCCCGTCTCTGGATGGGCCACCCCGTGAGTTGATGCGTCGCCATTCCGTCGCCCTGCCACCCGGTGACTGTACCGCCAAACTAACCTGGCACCGTTCCGCCCACATCCTGTGACCCCATTCACCACCATCTGATCATCTGAATGTAGCTTAGGGACAGTCAGAGGAGCCGCTGTCTGTACATCGACTATGATTGGGAGCTTTCGAGTCCCGACGGTGCCGAATACTCGATACTAGTGACATAGATCCGGCAAATTTAGTTGTCTGGAGATATCTTGCGGCCGTCTGCTCTGATTGGGAGTTTCCCGTAGTTTCTACCATTAATAACACGCCAATGTCGAAACAAAATCCTTACAAACAGGTCACGGTCAGCGTGCGATCATTTCTTCCTCTTCCTTATCCTACCCTCTCCCCTTACACACACACACACACACACACACACACACACACACACATATGCACTACTCTACAATACATGTCGGAAAACCAGTCCGAACCTCAGAGGATGTTTCTTTTGGGGTGGTGCCCCGCTGGGGGGGAGAGACCTGGAATATTATCCTCTAGTGTGAAGTCAAAGGCAGGTGTAGGAGAGAATGGATTGATTTTACAATTATGAGGATCGATATTTTGTCACGAGATTATGTTAGACCAAATGATCAGCTCTATTATTTTGAAGAATTGAAGCTGATTTTGAAACGAATAATTTGCATACTAAAACACTATATAAAAATACATTCAAGTAGTAGATTCATTTCATAAACTATTGTTTCTGAATTGTAGGTACCCATCTTACGAGTACTGGCAATCAGTTGAGAGTCCAGATCAAAACTGGATAAGTGTATTAAAAATAATTTAGATAGTGTAACAACGTATTTTATTTGTAAAGTAAATTGTTAACTCATCGGATACATAACATATATAACTACAAGAACTATGAGTGCTTATTTAGCTATTTAGTCAAAGACAGCAACTATATGCGACGTATTGGGGAGAAGATCATCTGCGTGCGTTTTCTCGCGCTCTAGAATCCCTTCCCAACATTTTAACAATAAATAGTTGAAATATGAATAAATGTTTAAAAAATAAAACAAACAAAATAAAATTTAAAAGAGCGCGGGAAGAGCAAAATTTGCAAAACTCGACATTTTAGTAATAGCTCGTAATAATATACGTTTGAAAACCTAGACTAAGATATAAAGGTACAAAAACTAAGAAATAAGCTACGCCATCTCAAATTAACACCAAGACGACACAAAGAACTCCAAAACTGAAATAAAAGGAAATAACCAGAGGTTTCCCTTTGGTTCGCAATGGTTCACAGCATCACTCTCGCTCACGACCTCTTAAATCTCTCTCTGCTGTGTATGAAAACTTTTGTGTTCAGCGGGTTCGCGGAGTAAATTGGGAAGTATGTACTCTAGAGTAACATAACCCTCCAGAAGCGTTGTGAAACGCTTATATGGTACTCGAGAGTAACTATCCTGAAGTAATGCTTACCCTCGAGTAACTACTTTTAACTTCAGTTGGCTGTTGGTGAAACAGGCCCTTATTAGACAAACACCCATAGCACTTGACGTCCCGGAAACATCAATGAACAACCGACGGAGGCAATGCACCGCGTCGTGGTGCGTTCTTCTCTGGGCTGCCGTCTCCTTCAGGGCGTTGCCATTCCTTTCGCCTCGTATAATTTCCTTTGCCACTCTCACTCATTAAGGCCACGTCCCGAAAATCTGGCCAAAATATGAAAACGTTATCCAAATTTAAAGTTCCAGTTAAAAAATCCAGTTAAAAAAAACAAATTAATTGTATCATTTTGTTACAAGATTGATTATTAAGTAATATTAACACGTTTTTAAATATTTGTAATGCATGTAAACATTATTTTCACATACGATTTTCGTCCATTTTGAATGATGAAAATTGTCATAACCAAATGTTTTACACGTGTTCAAGTAACAAGTTTACTATCATTGTGTGGTGTAACAGCTACTCGCTCAACGACCAAGTTTCCTACGAATTCATTGTGCGTCGCGGTGGCGATGGTGTAACGGATAGCGTGTCAGGCTGGATACCCAAGTTTGCGAGCTCAAACTCGATCGAAGCCGTGGATTTTTAAGGGCGAAAAAATCCTTCATTCGCCTTCCTTCGAAGAGAAGTAAAGCTGGCTGTCCCATGTTTCTAGATTTAATGCATGTAAAAGATCCTCTAGCCTGAATGAAGCCTCTGAGCTAAATTCAATTGCCTGTTCCGTCGCTCAAGTAATACCTTCTTTCTCCCCTAGTAGGTGAAAGGACCGTAACGAAATTTGCGTGGTCAGACGAAAGAGCAGGCCTGAGTCTCGCCACGTAAAATAAGGCATTCATTCATTCATTTTGACGTCTCGGACCAATTCTAAACCGGATGCGGTAGCTCAGTGCAACAACTGATGTCACTGCAGCGCCTCTGACCGGGAGGTCCTAGGTTCGAGTCCTGTCGGTGGCAGGATTTTCGACGCTAGCTTTTCAGCTAGGTCGAATTCAGTCGCTGTCTGGAGGAGAATTCTAGCGGCCGGCTGCTCTGATCGGTAGTTTTCCGTGGTTTCTCCGATCAACACCAGGCGAATGCCGGAGCAGTACCTAGCAAACGGGCCACGAACCGCGCGCGATCTGTCCTTCCTCTTCCTTGTCCTATCCTCCCCTTACACACACACACTTACACTAACAAGCACTACACTACCACATACTCCGGGAGACCGGTCGGGAGCGTAGAGTTTGTCCCGACTGGGGCGGTGCCCGCTGGTGGGAGAGTCCTATTAGAGGTAAACCTCACTAGCAGACGGTAGGTCGGCGCCGGATCTCGCCATCCAGCGGGGCACCGCCATTTCCCAAGAAAAAACATGCACTACACTAACGGGACTAATGACCAAAGCAGTTGACGTGCCCGGAGACACGAAAAAATCAATCAACCAATCAACCAATTCTAACCGTGGGATTAGACACTGGGAACTAGCCTACCAACTGCTTACTTAAAATTCGCTAAATAAAACTTTTTTTCGACTTTTGTCCAGCTTTCCGGGATCTTGCTGCAACGTGCGTCGCCCGCGCCGCGTTCACCTGAGCGCCCCGCCCACCTCGCCGCAGCCCACGGGCGTCTCCGCCAGCGGCGGCCGACCTCCTCCTCGCCGGCCGCCCACGTGCGCGGGCGCGTGTTTGCGCCAAGTAGGGAACTCGCTGCTTAGCCGCTCGCCAGCCCGGCGCGTGGGCGCGGCGCAGCTGCCGAGCTCTCGGAACCCTGCGGCGCACCGCAGCCTCCCCCCCCCCAAACACATACGCTTCGTTAGGGCCATCGCGCGTTTCTCTTCAGCCTTCACCATTCACCTCTGGGATGCTTAGCCCAGACCCCTTGAAATAATACACGCGTTATTCGTATTATTATTATTATTATTATTATTATTATTATTATTATCATCATTATTATTATCATCCTTATCATTATTATTATTATTATTATTATTATTATTATTATTATTTTCTTGAATAAACGGCTTTCCACTGGCCCACTGTGGTTCGATTAGAAAGACCAAAGGCAGACATATCAGCATTACTCATGATCCTTTAGGGCACGAATTTCTGATTTTAAATCGTAGGGCGCATCGTTTTCGCGTTATGGACGAAATTTAGTCTCTTGCGGTGTTATGTGGGTTGCAGGTAACACCTGCGCGTCTCAAATCTATTCAGTACAGGACTGAGAGGTCATTCCTTTCATTGCGCCTGCTGTTCTCTTCATGATTTATTTTATTCGTCGTGTTATTTTTTTCTTCATATTTCACCGTTTCTAATAAGTTAAAACCAGCGCCGCCCAAACTACTTAAATGATGAGAATATACTTCGAAAATGATAGTGTATACGTAAAAAATAAGTCATTTGCACTTTTTCCTCTTACTTTGAATAAATGCTCTTTTATTTCTGCGCTTTGAAAAGAAGATATTGAACGTAAAATTGGCTCTTTGAAATTAATTCCACTAAAAATCTTTTGAAAAACTTGATTGGGAAAGCTTCAAATACAAAGAGGCTCAATCAACTCTAATCCTGGATTTTAACTCCCACGTAACTTCACACAAAGCGCTAGGAATTATTGGCTGACTAGTGGTGTTTGTGTAAATAGTGTAAAGCGGTGTAAGTACCTACCGCCCCTACTGCTCTTCGGGGAATATTGACAGTGAAGGTTACCATTGCACTCCCCGAACATCGCTTAGACATGTCTTGGTCCTGTGCCTTTACATAATTGCCCGTGGTGTCCCTTGGCAATGCTTGTAACATTGTTCCGAGTGTACGGAGCCAGTTCTTCAATTAAACCCACAGATTACACACTCATTTGCATGCCAGGCCAAGAGATTATGGAGGATTAGTGTATAGATGTATACACGAGGGACTCTGATGCCCTCTACTCCTCCAACACAACTGAAAGTTCATGCTTCCACACGGTTTCAAAACCACAGACTCAGTGCCACATACATGGGATCTTCTGCCACAAGCCCTGGTCTCTCTCAAGACCGAACCACTTCACCGTACTATTAGTACATGTTTTATGGTTACATAATAATAATAATAATAATAATAATAATAATAATAATAATAATTTGATCATTTTTTCTTTAGAAAAATGCCGTTTTCTATAGAAGTTCATTTATGTATTGACAAAAGAAAATGACCCATTTTTATGTAATTTGTTTTTGCGTTTTCGTGAATTTCGGCTAATACGTCAATTTTTTTCTTTTTCCGTCATTCTGATTGTATTTTTTTTCTGATTTCTTCGATTTTAATATGTTAATGGTACTTGCTTGAAATAATATTTACGAGATGCAACAAATGTTCTCCATAGAATTCCTGGGAGAAGTAATGTCAGCCATTGCCAGCCGATAAGCTATGTCGGCCATTTTGATATCTCCACCATTGGCGGTTCAGCTGATTTCGGAATAACTAAAGACAGAGATTTTCTAGTAAAGAACAGTCCAAACAAAAAGTTTGAAAGCAGAGTTCTTTGGAACAAATGGAAGAAGCTTTGATTAAATCAGTAACGTATACAACAGCTTGAATTGTTCATTGAAGCTGGTTTTGATTTTGACATTATAAAGTCATTTTTCTTTGTTTTAGGTCATTTTAAGATAATTTTATTGATCATTTTTCGCGATGATTTAGGTCATCAAAACCCGCCCTCTACTAATAATGTAAAAGAAATCGTCTCATTTATGCGTATATCGTTTCAATGTGCTTTGCAACATTGTAGCTTTGCAGCATCAATGTAGTACCTCAGTTTGACCTCATTCGTTTTCATAATGACTATGCAAACAAAGTAATTTTTGCATTAAAATCTGACATCATTGCACACAGCAATAAACATTTTTTGTCGAAATTAATTAACTCTACAGAAAATGTTGTAGAACATTAATTTACGTTACGTATCAAATAACACATGCAATGTAGTTAGTTTTCAGTTACATCTCTTACTGATAAACTCTTTACTTCGATTTTCGACGCAGAATTTCGTTGCCTTTCAATCAATAAAATACGTACTTAATTATCTTTTTAGCTGCGCATAATTTATCGTTCACAGATATTTTGCAGAAATTGTTTCTGAATGGTTATTATACAAGCATTCTTTTTATTTTACGAAAAGAGCATTAGGAACAAAACTATTCACATTCTATATTTCTAATAAGAAAATGTCATTTCCAGTAACACGAGTATGAAATACGCTTTTACCGCTAAGACATTTCGCTTCTTTCCACTTTGAAAGCCGTACTATACAAACCAATTTCCAAGAAGTACCTCATCAGTGTGTTGTAATATGAATGAAATGAAAGTGTGGAATTTAAAGTCTGCATCCGAGAGACGTCGAAAAAATATATATGTTCTTACCTTCTTCATGAAAATTAGTGCAATTGGATACACAAATTATTCTTAATGAAACAGCTAAAAGAAATATAGAGGAAGTAATGTTTCAACAAAAACTAAGGTATTGATAATATCAAAGAGATGAAACGTTTCAAATATAAATCGGGCCCCACTCACGAAATTTAACAGAAACTATGGATAAAATGGGTCAACCGTTTTGGTTATTTTTAGTTGCAAACCTTCGGTAGCACCCTCTCTCGAAACCTATCAATTGAAGATACCATATTGCTCCGGATATCAATATTCCTTTATCATTAACAACCGATCACAGGCGTGGAAATGTTAAGGCATCCTGTATTGCCTTTATAATTGTGTAATGTTTATATTTGTTCGAATTCAATGGAAATTAGTCCTTAATAGGTAGTGACCGAAAAACTTAATAGCCTACCATTGTGCAAAATGCCTTATATATTAAACTTCATGCCTTATTTCTAGCTATCTTTTATAATGTAAAAGACAGTTTGCTTTAAGATTTTGCAAGTTTGCAGTTTAATATTTTGAAGCAAAAAGATGTTTTTACATATTATGTAATGTTACATACTAATAATTATATACATTTTTACATATTATTAATATTATGTCTTCAGTCCCCTCCGGATTTTCGGGGAGTAACTATTTAATACCGTCAGTCCGATCTTGAAATATGTCCTGCTTTATATCATTCGCTAGTTTTCACTCTGTAGCAAAGTTTCCACCAAAGAGCATACTATCATTTTAATTATACTGTACAATGTTATCAATATTCAAAAATGCATAAAACATTATCACTTACAATTAGAAGGTAATTTTTTATCCTAGCAAAGTTAACTACTCAGTTTATTGCCTCGGCATGTAACGATCCACTTTCAATTTTTATGTATTGAAATATCAGTTTTTGTATAAAGTCCGTGAAGTAATACTTTTTTGAGGGAGGTTGATAATATTCCGAGCTCAGAAACCATTTTCCTACCGAGGTGCAAATTATATTTTTTTACACTTACCTCGAACTATTTACTTGGTGCTTCGTTTACTTGATAACAGCAACCCTCATGTCGTTATCAGAAATATCGGAACAAAAGGAGGAAATGAAATTGCCCAAACATCCTCTGAAGGCACATGTACATTAATTTCAAATTTTAGTGCAAAAGGCGTTTCCGTCTTCAGCATCAATAATATTTCGTTTCATTCAGCATTTGAATGTGTATATTGAGTCGGTGTTATATGTTTAGTTTTTAGCTCTAGACCAAGGATTTTCAACCATTTTGTCATGGACCTCTTCTAAAAGAATATTTTGCTTCATCGAACTCCCTTACGTTTTTCTATATAATACGCAGGAACGTCGCTGGTTGATTGAGATTCCGGGCGCGTCAACTGCTTAAGTCATTAGACCTGTAAGTGTAGTGCATGCTTTTTTCCTCGGGAGATGACGGTGGTCTTCCCCGCTGGATGTGAAGATCTGGCGCCGACCTACCGTCGGCTAGCGCGGTTTTCCCCAATTACGTATCTGCATCTGAATTCGACTTAGCTGACACGCCAGTGTCAAAAATCCTGCCACCGTCTGAACTCGAATCCTAGAACCTCCCGGTTAGAGGCACTGCAGTGACATCATTTAATGCCCTGACTCACCTCTCCCGATCACAAAACTTCGATTTGCACTCATGTGAATGATATTAAATTCCAAACGAGAGTTAAATTTGTACCTCATTACTGGATGAAAACATAAACTGAAACATAATTATCATCTTTTTTTTTAAAATTTAATTTAAAAGAAGATTTTAACAGTTATTTTAAAAAATTTAATGAAAAAAATATGAAATTGGGGAATTTTCCTCATTACTGGATGAAAAAAAAGGCAGTACATATTTATCAGAGGAAGAATGGAACGTCCTACTCGATTTTCTTCTTGCGGATGTAATTACCAATGGACTATTTGATTTGATGCTTCAAAGAAAATGTACAATTTTTGCATTGATAGCTGCAAGGAAATTTATAGGAAGAAATAAAAGAAGTCATCTTCGTCAAAATATCATATATGTTGACGAAAATGACCTCTTTTATTTCTTCCTGTAAGAACGTCAACAACACCAAATCAGAATTCCCACAAAAAGGAAATTTATGTTGATCGATTTTCAAACTATCGCGCACTTGAGACACACGATAATTCTTTAAATCAATCGAAGACGCTCTGAGGAGGAACTCGAGTGTCAATTGTCTAGATATCTCAGCGCATCATCAGAGGAAATATTTTTTTAGCGGAGCTATATGGTAAGAGGCAATTTTCTCCAACCAAGTACTTCTCATGATTGGGACCCCGCCCCAATGCATGTATGTATGTGTGTGCGTGTGTGTATGTGTGTGTGTGACTAAGGGGTGAAATTAGAACAAGGAAGAGGAAGGAAATATCGCGTGTGGTGTGTGGTCCGTTTGTTAGGGTACTGCTTCGTCATTCGTCTGGTATTCTTGGGAGGAACCGCGGAAAACTATCGATCAGAGAAGGCAGACCTAGAATCCGACCTAGCTTTGTAGCTAGAGTCGAAAATCCTGGAAGCGTCGGTATTCGAACCCTACGACCATCCGGTCAGACACTGTAGTGACATCAGTTGATGCCCTGAGCCACCTTTTCCAATTTATATGTTTGATTTGAAGTACTTTATGTAATGGACTATTTTTATTCTCTTAAAGCATCATGCACGAGCCACCAATGATATGACGAGAAATACATTTTCAATAATTGTTATAGAATCGTCAGAAGTTTGGAGGAAAGATAAACAGTATCTAGTGATACAAATAAAATTGGTATCGACTACAGCGTACTCCCCAGGTAGTGCTACCAGATAATCGGAAATCTCTACACTTACCGCACCGGGCGAGGAAGCTCAGTGCATCAACTGATGTCACTGCAGCGCCTCTGACCGGGAGGTCCTAGGTTTGAGTCCTGACGGCGGCTGAATTTTCGACACTAATTTTCAAGTAGGTAGAATTCAGTCGTTGTCTGGAGGAGCATCCTAGCGGCCGGCTGCCCTGATCCGTAGTTTCCGGGCTTTCTCCGATCAACACCAGACGAATGCCGGAGTAGTATCCTACCAAACGGGCCACGGACCGCGCGCGATCTGTCCTTCCACTTCCTTGTCCTATCCTCTCCCCTTGCACACACACTAGAAAGCACTACACTACCACATATTCCGGGAGACCAATCCGGAGCTTAGAGCTTGTCCCGGCTGGGGCGGTGCCCCGCTGGTGGGAGAGTCCTGGTTAGCGGGAAACCCCGCTAGCCGACGATAGTTCGGCGCCGAATCTCAGCATCCAGCGAGGGAAGATCACCGCCATCTCCCAGGAAAAATCATTCACTTCACTTACGGGAATAATGACCTAAGCTGTTGACGCGCCCGGAATCACCAACCATCGAATGATGAGGTTCAATCTCGGACGGTTCGCCTGCCTCATCTCAGCGCGACCCTCACTGCGCGCCGCGCCGCCACGCGGAGGGCGGAGCCATTTCCCCTCGCGGGGCGGGGGCGGGGCGACGCGACTCCACCGGGGCGAGACAAACGACGCGCGGCGCCGCGACGCTCCACGCGCTGGGGGATGCGGGCGCCGGCATGCAGCCCCACTCGGCGGGCGCCATCGCCTGGGCATTTGTTACGAAGCAAATGACAATCGGACGGCACGGTAATTACCCGCGCGACAATGGCGCAAACACGCGAATAATAATGGCGGCGGCGTCAGCGCTGGCTGCACGGCCGCATAAATATGCATGGCGGAGCGCCGTGTTATGAATGGGAATCAAACGCGACGCCGTGAAAATGAGAAAAGCCGCCGGAGCGAGTCGGAATAACGCTCGCGATCGGGGTCAGGAGATCGACGCACGTAATGTTCAGAAATCATTTAAATGTCCAGAATTATGGTTCATTAGTTTCGAACAGTGTGTGTTCATCACGTGCAGGGTTCTTTGGGTATCTGTAATGTTGCTTGTGTGGTCTCTAGTGAGGAGAATAACCGCTCATGTTTTACATTTCTGGTTGTTTACATTCTTGTGTGTCTTCACTATGTACTTGGACTATAGTAAAAGTAATGCAATATTGCAGGAAAATGTGGGGACAGAAAACACGTTTTGTTTTTACTTAATAAGAGGAAAAATGGATTGTTCTTGAGCGTATTCGTAATTCATTACTTGCTCGTAGTAATATAGTCAAAATACACGATTTGTAGGCCCGTGATACCGTGAAAATTGTTTTGCTTTTTCAAAAAGGTTGTGGGTCTGTAGCGCCTACACCGTACTCTGGATTTTCACCAAAATCAATATCCCTCGATATCATATATATCAATATCCCTCGATGCCTGCTATCGCGGAATTTCGAATTTCAAACGAATATTTTATGTTTTGGGAGGATTTTTCATGAAGCTTAACGGACACCAGTTGTCAAAAGTAACTTTTCATTCTTCTGTTTGTTTGCCAAAAATCGATAACGGTACAGTACTTCGAAAAATATATAAGCACTCATCCATCGCTACACCAAAATATGTAATCGTAGTCAATATGTAGTCAGGGATCGTATCACCGAAGGATTCGCTCCCAATGAGAGTGTGCCGTGTATCCTAAGGGTGTTTTACAGAGAGGAGCGGGAGATTCTTCGACAAACAACGAGAGAGAAAGCGGAACACGAGCTCTCCGCCCGAGTTAATTTCGTCATGCGCTTGTTTTTGAACATTGACGCAGCGGCCTTAAAAGGAACTTCTGCCAACACTCACTTCTATTGCGTTACGCTGTCTGAATTCACTGGCATGCTCCTAGCTTCAAAGGCCTTCAAGAGAGTTCTTCCTAAGGGCGGCTTTTTGCAAGTTGAAGGTAAGATGTACGACAATCATGAATAAACGACATTCCTATTAATATTGTAATACATTTTCTGTGTAGTACAGTTCCCTTTTTCTTTTGAGACGTTGCAATGCCTAGATGAATCAGTGTGGTGGTAAGATGTTTTGGATACGGGACCAACAAATTGAATATTCGCGAGGTTCAAAAAGTAGTTCAAAAGTAGTCATATCAATTATTTCAATTAGGTAGGTAGAGGCAAGAACATTTTAATAAAAAATCAAGCTCAAGTTTATCTACAGTAAAAAATGTCTCTTCATGAAACTTGCAAGAGTTTTATAACACATGAACATTTTTAATCTATTTTGTACTTAAATAATCAGTAAATACCAATATATTTATTTACAATAAATGTATTTTCAAAATTATCTGTACTTTACAGAAGTCATCATTGATGCATTTCGTGACATTCTTACCAGAAACAAAAGTAATTAACATTGGAACAGCTGAACCCGTGAGATTACATCGTACAAAACGAGGAGCTGTAAAAAGGATGAAATAGAAAAGTAATACATATGCCCGTTGCGGAAAATCAAAAACCTCAAAATATTGTTTCATTTAGTTTAGTATTTAAAATTCAAGACCAATTTTATGAAAGGTTTTCAAATTGTGAAACAATACATTCGCTCATCACTGTGAACACAGAGCTAAGCATGTTTCTGAAAACGTAATTGCAATGCTTTATATTTACCAAGATCTGTACATGGATGTTGTAGCACCACATAATGTATCATATATATATAAATGATACACACACACACACACACACACACACTTCTTTCTATAGTGCGCCGGGAAAGTCTTTCTTTCTCTATTTTTTTCTCTCTCTCCTATCCCTCTCTATTTCTCTCTCTACTTCTCTCTGTCTGTCTGTCTCTCTCTCTCTCTCTCTCTCTCTCTCTCTCAATGGAACACATTCTGGCGACGCGTGAGGGGCCGCAATTCCTGGAATGTCACCCCCTCGCTGCCACCGGAGGTTTGGAGTGGGGATGGGGTGGGGGGGTCGGAGTGAAGGTTCGCCTTCCGCGAACAGCCTCTGCCGCGAGCGCGTAGACCGCTGGCGCTTTGCTCGGAGGCAGCATTACACATTACAACATATATAACTCAATAATAAGAATTGGATATTATCTTATAGTATGGAAAAACTCAATCGTAATACCTATTCCAAAACCATATAAAAATGATAGCAATGTAGAAAACTACCGACCGATAGGTTTACTAACCACGATTTCCAAATTTCTGGAAAAACTAATTCTAAGAAGGTTAAAAATACCTACAATCAATCCAAATTATGCCATTACGACTGTTGGGCTTTATAAATCACGTATCAACAGCACACCAACTACTCAGTCTCTTAGAAAATATCCACACAACCTTTCAAAACAAACATCATACATTCGTTTTATATCTTGACATTTCCAGGGGTTGGACCGAGAATGGCACGAAGTATATAATACAAACTCCGAACAATGAGAACACCAATCTACTTAGTAAACATCATCAAACGTTTTCTAACGCATATATCCTTTACAGTTTCACAGTACAAATCACATCTCCAACACCTGCAAAATATTAGCAGGTCTTCCACGAGGTTCACCACTCTCACCCACACTATTCTACTATACACAGCTGAAATACCCACTACAGTACACACCAAATTAGCACAATCTGCCGACGATACCGCAATCTATAAGTCCAGCTACTCACTTAAGACCGTTACCGACAGGATACAACATCACCGAAATAAATTAGATGACTGGTCAACATTGTGGAAAACCAAACTTAACCCAGCTAAATCAACTGCTAAAATATTCTAAGACCATTTTTTCACCCACCGCCATTACAGGATAAAACACCCCAGTGTTAACCAAAACTTTTGATTTTATTTAAACAATTTTTTTAAATAGGTCCCCGGGAAAAAACATTGATAAATAATTTTCCAGTAATATGTAGGAACTGACCATGCATTTCCAAAGGAGATAATTATGCAAAGAACAAAAAAGTTTAAGCTATCGAAATTAAAAGATTGTCGTCATTAATTTCTTTTCAAATGACGCCCCAGGTTTTTAATGAAAAGGTATCACAACTTTATGGATTCAAATCAGGAGTAACAATAAAATAATTTAATAAAACATTTATTATATAAACTTTTTTAAAATTTTTTCCCTGATGCGAAGGAAAGGGCCCCGTGGAAACAAAGCAAAATTTAAATTTTAAAAAAAGAATAAAGGCCACCTCCAAAAAAATAAAATGGGGAATACAGAATTAATGATTTAGTATTTGAAAGAACCCATTTTAGGGCGAGGAAGTGAAAATTGAAACAAAACCCTTTTGAAAGGTAACACAAACTTAGTAGCGCCACAACACCCGGCTAGCAATACAAAAATTTGTCTTATAATCTCCCTTTTAATGCCCACTTTAGGACGAGGTAGAAAAAAGGATATAAAAATTCAAAAAAAGGGTTTTACCTTTTTTCAAAAAATTCAAAAAAACAGAACTAGTGAGCCATGGAACCAACTTTGTGGAGGAAAAACCAAAATTTTGGAAATGGATTTACTAACCCTTTTCGTAAAACAACATGGAATGCAGAAGTTTCGCAAAAGGGAGATGGGTACGAGCCCCCCGCCCGCTGCTCGCGAAAAACTTTTCCCTTTGGACACGAGCCCCACCGGCGTCCGCTTTTCAGCACGACCCCACCGCTGCGTGCCGGAACCCCAGCCCAGCCGCCCTTCTCCCGGGGTTGCGGCCGGGACTTTGCAACAAGGGCCGGGGCCCGAGCTACCGCACGGGCCAAAAACCCCTTTTACGATTCCCCCCGAAGGGGCCCCAAAGCGCCGACTTATACCAGGGGGGCCCCTTTTTCCAAAAAATTGCCGGCGGCCTCTTTTTTATGGCAGGAACTGCAACATTAACAACATTCAAAGTAAAACGGTAAATTAGCCGCACCTCCACACCAATCAGAGGTCAGGGACATACATAAACATAACATATGTAGTAAACGAGCGAAACAAAAAAACTTTAGTAAATCATTAAATTTCAAAGTAAGAGTTCCATTTCCAAGTCCAAATCAAAATTTAAATACCTTTATGCACCAAATTAATATTGTTTGGTCAAAGGGGGAACCCAAAAAAAAAAAAAAACCCATCCAGGTTTTACTGACGAAATGAGAAACAATATTTTTTTAGTTTCATAATTTGATCGACTATTGTGTAAACAACATACTATCTCGGCAAAAAAAAAATTTAAAAAACACTATTTCAAAAAAAACTATATACAGATTTGATATACAAAGACTTAAAGGGGCCCCATGAGAAAAATTAACAAAGCTACGCCACTGACGCAGCTGAAATAACAAGAAATGAGAGCGTGGGGAAAAACCCACGCTTTAAAAGGGGTTAGTGGGGGGAAACAGCCAAAGGGGGGGGGTTCAAAGTGGGGAAAGGGATCGAAAATTTTGGGAAACCCCTTTTTAAAAGAATACGTAAGGGTAGCGCCTGGGTTGGGGACCCTCTTGACACCTGGTGATGCAGCAAACCCCTTGGAGTGTCTGCAAGACAGGTTGCCAAATAGCTTGAAAATTTTTAAAATTAAGAAAAATCAAATCTGAAGTACAGAGGTGAATGAGGTGTCAAAAGTCCTAAATTTAGTAGAGGGGATTTTAAGAAGAACTGTAAAAGCGGTTTCTTTATAATAAAAAAAAACCTGTTTTAAATGAGAAAAATTGTTGCAAAAAACATGAATTTTTCGATCACACTGGGGAAAAAACTTATTTAAACAAAAAATCTCAGGTTTTAAAAACCTTCATGGCCATAAATCACATTTCAACTGTGTATTACCTTTTAAAAGTTTTAAAGGTTAAAAATATTATTCATATGGTAATACAAGCCTAATTTTTAAAAAAACCTTTTATAAATAATGGATGTTTTTTTTCTCGATGGTCTCTGGGAATTTTGATTTTCATTGGGTTACATCACAAAACACAGTGAACTGTAGGCACTTAAATTTAAATTTAAATGCGGGGGAACTGAGGCAGAACAGAGTGTTAACCGGGTCACTGTGGAATGCGCCCCCAAACCCTCTATTACAGGAAACTACGCGTGGGGGAGATGGCATCAACAGGTTATCGGGCCCTCAGCAAGGGAAGAGGGCAGATTGGGCAAGGGCGAGTGATTACACCCTGCGAAGTTTTCTTTTTGGGACTATCCGAACTCGAAGTCGCGCCCGGGGAAGGACCCAGACTTTCCCAGAGGCCGATGAGGGGGGGAGGTCTTCCATTTCCAAAAACCAGCTGCCCCACCTTTAGGCCCGGGGCGTGGTGGCCACGGCCCCTGGTCTGCAGCTGGTTTAGATTTTTCAGCACCCACCGCTTCCAGAACAGGGACCTGTGCCTGTATAGCCTGGAATACATTCAAAGATTTAGTAATGGGGGGGGGAGGGGGACCCAAGGTGTTGAGTTGCTTCCCGGCAAAAAGTGGGGGGAGGGGCTTTGCCAAATCTGTCAGGGAATACAGGTTTTTGAATTGTATTTTTTCCCTTGTTAATAGAGTGGAACATTTTTCAAGTGGCAAGATTGGCATTTGAATTGATTTTTACAAAAATTTTGATATATTTGAGCTTTTTTTGTTGTTTTTAATAAGATGATCAAAAAAAGGGGGAACCCGCATGAATCAAAATGAATTAGAATATGGATCAATCGAACACGTGTTTAGACGATACACCTTTCCTTTTATAGTTGATGGTTTAGAGAACCTACATTTCGATTAAAAGCTTCCTAGCAGAGCTTTTTTGAGTGCTGAAATTACAAAATGAAAACTGTACTTTGAATTTTTGGGCTTTAGATTAAAACTTTTGGGGCAAGATATTTATTGAAACAGTCTATCTTTCAGTTTATCACACATCTGCACCAAAATTTTTTGGTAAATGCTTTTTTTATTTTAAACCCTTGAACGGTTCAATCCAAGTTCTTGAAATTTTGGTTGTGAAAAGGGACTTGTTAAAGGGATTTGGAAAAAAAGGGGGTTGAAAATTTTTGGGGGAGCATTTTTTGTTGTCCTTTGAACCTCTTTGAACCTTTTTTCCCCATTGCCAGATTTTTCTTAAACCCAGAACTTCCTGGTTACGTTCCGAACAAAGTTGCAAATTTTTAGATCGCTAAAAAAATTTTTTCATGGGGTTCTGTATCCGAATGCAGTTTTTTTTAATGTCAATTTCAATTTTCGTACGCGGAATTTTTTTTTTACGCGATCTTAAAATTTCCCAAAAACACGTCGGCGCTCAACAAGATATCAACGGCGCGCTACGTGAATTCAGGGTCCGAAAGTTTACTTTCCCGGGGATTTTCGGGTTGGGATGGGGGGGGAATTTTTCCGAATATTTTTACCACGAGCGCATTAAAACCAGTTAAATTGTAACGACGGGGGCCCATGACAAGGGAAACCCGTTTTTAAAGTTTTAAAGCGCCACCGACTGGAAATGAAGTAAGTAGGTTAGGTACCTTCAGTTTCTTCAGGGCCCGTTTCCCGTAATCAGAGAATGGCCGTTGTAAAGGAGGGTTGAACTTAAAAATTATTTTCGTTTTTCACGAAAGCGAACGGGGGAACACGGCTTTCGAAGCAAAAATTGGATTAAGGGCCCCGGAGGTTTCGCACTCTGCGGCCCGGAGATTTTTTCAAAACCCGCCGTTTGTTCCACATTTTTTGGATAAATTTTTTGGAAAAGCGCGGGGGTTTGTATTGCATTTATTAAACTGGCATTAGGGAACGCTGCCCGGCCTTGCACGTAAAAAAAATGGTTTTTTTTGACGAATAAGATCTACAAAGTTGACTTTTTCAAGAAATAATCCACTTATGAGTTTGGGCAAACCTTTTGAAAAATTTCAACTCATCACTATGATCAGAAAAAAAATTTTGTTTTGGGTTTCTTTCGCCCTTTCTCTTCTATCGGCAGCCACGTTGGGGACGGGGCCCCAGCCTCCAAAAACGTATATAAGTTTTTAAGAGTTGATACGCGGGTTTTACTGAATGGGGTTCCTCCTTGCGTATTTTGTCTAACTTTAAAATAAAAGAAAGACAGGATAGAATAACATTCCTGGTTCTTGAGAACTTTGGGGACGAACAAGTTTGAAGTGATCAACAATCAAATAAACGACTAGCATCTTTAAGTCATATTATAAAATAAAGAGAAAAAATTTTTGCGGGGGGCTTAGGTTTTCGTATCTGTTTTTTAAAAATGCGAATTGTTTTCATAACTTTCCCGGGAAAAGGGGCCCCCAATCAGCTTTGCAGCATACCCGGGGATAAGATTGAGAAAGGGGCCTTTTTCAATTTTTCAGGGCGGGGGGAAATTTTGAAAACTTTAATAAAGAAAAAATTCCCCCCCGAATCATTGCCGGAAAAGAAAATTTTTAAAAAAGGAGGCGCGGCCGAAATTCCGGGAAAACGGGGCGTTGGAAAGGCGGGGGACGCGTCGTTTTTTCCCATCTGAAAGGCACTGGGGTCGCGAGGACGCGGTATAACAGAAATGCTCGCCCCCTTGTTCCAGGGGAACGGATTTAACGAATGGGGTGCTCTGAGCCGGACGCCGAGACCCGCCGCGGCGAGGCCATGGGGTCAAGACCGGGGGACAATCAAAACCGGGGCCGGGGCAGACCCTTTCCCGTTTTATACCTATGCAACTGGCGGCTCTGGTTTCTGGGGTACCTTTTTGGCGCCCTTTTGCCTGGCCCTTACAAAGCACGCCCCAATTTTCAATCTTTAAAAATTTCCAAAACAGATTCGTTTAACCTGTGGGATTTTTGTAATTTCCGCCTTGTTGAGAAAATTTCAAAGGTGGTGAGACTTTTTATAAAGCCCCCTTTTTTCCCCAACTGGTGATGCGAGTTAGGGGGCCTGAAAATTCTTCGTCCGAGTTTCCCAATTTCCCCGAAGGGGCCGGGGTTGACATAAATTTTGGGAAATGAACAAAAAAAAAGAAAAGGTGTTACAAGAGAACCCAAAAACAAAAATTAAAAACAAACACGAGGTGAACCCAAACCGTTAAAGTGAAAAAACAGCTTGAACAAATTAAACTTTGTTTAAAGAAAAAAAATTTGAATTAAAGTATTTTTAAAGTTTATCCTTAGTCCCGTCAGGTCGCCGTTTTTTGTTAAAATTTAAACCTTTTGGTTTTACCCTTTTTTTAAAAAATTTTTTTAAATCGCCAGCTTTGGGAAAAAAGCACATTGATAAATTAATTTTTGCTACGTAAATGTAAAGGAATACCATGCATTTGCCTAAGGGGATAATTATGCCACACAAAAGCTTCTAAGCTATGAAAATTAAAAAATTTTCACACTTTAACCTAAATGAGCCCCCGGTTTTTTTAAAGAAAAAGGATACAACTTTTTAGGGTCCAAATCAGAGAATGACAATCAAAAAAACTTTCAAAAAACACATTTATTATATAAACAAAATATTATTTTTTTTTGATGCGCAGGTTAAAAGGTGGAAAAAAAAAGCAGAATTACAATTTTACAAGAATGGGACGGGCGAGGCCGTCTCAATAAACAAAGGCGCGTAAAATGCCGACATACAGAATTAGATTTAGTACCCTTTTGAAAAAACCACTTTAGGCGAGGGAAAGGAAAAATTAAACATAAACCTTGTAACAGAAAGGTGAACATAATTTGAGGGACACAACATCGCCTAGCACATACAGAAATACGTCTTATAATCTACCTTTTGCCATTTAGGAGAGAAAAAACGTATATAAACAATCAAAAAAAAGATTTAGGGCCTTTTTTTCAAAAAATCTTAATAAAAAAGAACTACGCATGAGCCATGGGAAACCCAAATTTTTAGGGGGCATAGTACCAAAATTCTTGAAATGGATTTTTTCTATACCTTTTTAACCCGACAACATAGGAATGGCAAGTTTAGATAAAGAGGGGCGGTACATGAGCGCCCGCCCCTGCTGCTGAACAAAAATGTTCCTGACACGAGCGCCGATCAGCGTGCCGCATAAAAGGGCAGCACGTGACCCCACCGTGGGGGCCCGGGACAGCAGCCCAGCGACCTCTGGGCTGCGGGGCCCTGCTTTCAAAAGGGCCGGGTTGAGCTACCGCACGGGGCCCAAACAAAGCCTTTCGTAGTCTCCCGTTGGAAGCGCCCGGGCCCACATCCGGGGAGCACCCTTTTCCCAAAATTGCCAAAGCGGCCGGCCGTCTTATTATGGCAGGAACCGAAATTAACAAATTCATGAAATACGCAGTAAAATTACCACCTTCCCACCAACGAGGTCAGCGACATACATAAACATAACAAGTGTAAAGAGCGAAAACAACATAAAATTAGAAAACATTAAATTTTAAAGTAAGATTCCATTTCCAAGTCCAAATCAAAAAAATCCTTTTTGCACTCAATTTCATTAAAATTTTTTGCCGGAAAACCCAAAAAAAAAACAAAAACCATGGTCAGGCTTTTCTGAGAAAAAGGGAAAAAAATTTTTTTAGTCTTCATAATTTGATCGATCTATTGTAAGTAAACAACATACATCTCGGAAGGAAAAAAATTAAAAAAAACATTACAAAAAATACTTTTACAGATTTGATATACAAAAAACTCAAAAGGAGGGGGTCATGAGAAGAATTAAAAAGTCGCCACTGGGCGCAGCTGAAATAAAAGAGAATGAGAGCGCTGTGCGCGAAAAAAGCACGCTTTATAGGGGTTTGTGGGGAAAAAGCCATGAAGGGAGGGGGTTAAAATGGGGGGAAAAGGACGATAATTTGGGAAACCCTTGCCAAAGAAAGGGGGAGCGCCTGCAGGGTATGGACCTCTTAACCCGTGGAGAGGAACCCTGTGAGGTCTGAACACGAGGGGCTCAGAATATAGCTTGAAAAAAATTTCAAATTTAAAAAACATCAAACAAACCACAGAGGTGAATGAGGTGTCAAAAAATCCTAAAATTTATGTGATGCGGGTTTTTATAGAAGAACGGTGGGAAAGCGGTTCTTTATAATAAAAAAAACCTGTTTTGAAATGAGAAAATTGTTGCATAAAATGAATTTTTTTTCAGATCACATGAGGCAAAACTTAGCTTTACAACAAAACCGGGTTTTCAAAAACCTTCACCATGAGATCACAAATTAACTTAAAGATTACCTTTTAAAAAGTAAAGGTTTAAAAAAATTTTTCATATGGTACCAAATGGGCCAATTTTATTAAAAAAACCCATAAATAATGGATGTGTTTTCTTCCGATTCTTCTAGGATGATTGATGGCTCATTGAAGGCTTACATCCCAAAAACAGTGAATTAGGACTTAAATTTCCAAAAAAAAGGGGCGCCACAAATTAATTATTAATTAGACTTTGGGGGATGTAGATATTTAAAAAATTTTTTTTTTCTTTGGGCAACAAAAACCAAACAGTAAATACAGGATAAACTTGATGAAGGCTCAACTGGAAAAAAAGAACTCAAAACAACAAAAAGCAAAAATAAATAAAGCTCAACTAAAACCCCTATCAATTCCAAAAGCTGTCTATCCCTAACAGATGCCGTTACACTTTACAAAGCAATAGTCAGACCATTAATGCTGTACACATTTCCCATCAGGACCAATGTATCTACCTATGTATGTATGCATGCATGTATGTATCTATGTATATATCAATATATTTCTAACCTTAATAAACTTAAAATGGTACAAAATAGATTCCTCGAATTGGCAACACATGCTCCGTGGTTAATTTCAAACGCCCAACTTCATAAGGAACCGAATACATCACCCATCGTCAAACATATTGCTCACCATTCCAATATTTTTACTCCAACCTAAATACAATAAATCAAGCAGTCCACTACAACCTGGCCTCTTTAAATGATTCCCAACTAGAATCAAAAACAGATTCCCTTTGAAGCGTTCTTAAACATTTTTTCTATTAATTGTTCATAGTAAAGATCCTGTAGTTATCTACACCACTAGCCCACATTATTTGTAAATTTTGCAATTTTGAAAATTCAGAGATTTCAACGATAATCGATGCTGCGCCATTTTCGAAAGCACACTTCGCACTAGTCGAAAAAATAAAAAGTTGGAGCTGATTTAAGTAAAAATGTTCTTAAAAATGCCTTTACTTCACGCTAAAGAAAGGAAAACTCTCACATTTTGAATAACGTACACATGAACTCATTTACAGATCTAATCTAACATTCCGATTTCATTAAAAAAAACTCTATCTACAATATTTTAGCTGAAGAAATACGGATAAAAGAACTTAATTCGCTTTTTTTATTTAGAGAATTCATTGAAAATCAACGAAACACGCCGATTCTATTTTCATGGGATTACTTTGTTCTGTCTGAGAAGAAAGAAAGATAAATAATTTTCCAGAAATTTTTAAAATGTCGTTGAGGCTTCTTGTCCCAAAAATCAAAATATTCAAGGGCTGCTACATCTCCCTTATCGATCGGGGAATAAAAATATCCGTAATAATTACGTAAAGAATTGCATGTAAATGCCATAAAATGATTTTGTATACAAATATTCTCGTAAATATCTTGGTTTTCAATAATGGAAAACGCTGCCGCTTCTGCGTATCTGAGTTTCTAATCACCACTGTAGCACTGGCGGATCCCAAAGGCTTAGTGACTTCGTTTACCTTCCTTTATTTGGCAAAATTGATTTAAATATTTATTTATGATCAAATTATGTAATTACTTAAACAATAATATCGTATAATATCATATCTACCGCACATAAATAATATACAATATAATAACAAATATGTTTATTATTTAACAAAAATGACCTTCCCCCCTCCCATGATCGGCTTGATCCGCCCCTGTCTGTAGTGCAATGGTTAAAAAATTGTGATATTTTGAGAACTGACCATTCTAAACTTCCATTGCTTATTACAGGTTATATTTTATTTTGCCATAGAGTACGGCTGAGAATGCATAGTTACAATTTCATCATTTTTCTAAACATCCTAGCTCCAAAGGATGAACAACGGATATGTAAGGAGAGCGAATTTGTAATTTATTTTTAGATATTTTGTTGCTTTATATCAGATAATTATATTTGTTTGAATTTGGCATTTTGGGTCAATTGTCCGACTTCGCCGACTACCTAACGGTTTCCCTCATGTCTGGGCACAGTTTACTTCCCACGCTTGGCGGGTACAAGAGACATGTGGTGAACATGTATGCCCTTCCTAGCCTCTAGCAAACTCTGTCCACCTGAACGTTTCTTCGTAGCACACCTACAGAAATTGAAAATATTTTAAAGAAAAGCTAGAATTATTTTTGCCTTGACCGAGAATTAAACCCGGGTTGACATCATGGGAAGCTAGTACGCTACCCTCGAGCCATCCTAGAGGCCAAGACAATTTTTTATGAAGTTTATTATTATTTTTTGTAATTAATAGAATCTTGATTATACCGATCAGTACCAGTTCATATTTGACTATGGACCTTACGTTTTCCTCCTCATTGACCATATTGACCTCATCATAGACCCCGTTCACAATATCATCGACCCCAGGGATATATACAGACTCCGTTGGGAACCTCAGATATGGCCTCTAGCGTTGTCTACAGGGCGGACGTTTATTGTAAACATATTTTTCGGTATTAATAATTTTTCGGTAAAATGTAGGTCATTTTAGAATAAGTAATTTACTATATGTAAGATAAAGATTGTATCCTTTTTAGTAATCAGGGACATACAAAATAAGTTTTCTGCTGAAATATCACGTTTTTATAAAAACATTATAGTACTTTTTCTATATTACGTAAGTAATATATAAGAAAGTAAAATAATAAAAACTATATCACCTACCTATAGACGAAGGTAATTCAAAAATCCTACGAAAACCCAAAGTTCATTTATATCTAAAACTAACGTATCGGGAATATGCATGAAAACAGTTATAATATTGAAACTAGAAATATTTTTGAAGTACTCTCCTGAAACAATTATAATGGTAATTTTAAAACAGCAGTGACATTCTCGCCGATTTTCATTCATAATGTCGATAATTATAAAATTACTAATTAAGGAAAAAGAGAAACAATGTAAAAATTTCTCTCCAAATCTATAAAAAATTAAAACCTGACAATGACGATAACATTAGATGTATTGCAAAAAACCTTTTGTAAAGATGATGTATTCATTTTTATTTATCTGAGAAATTTGACACTGAAAAGAATTAAGTGTGTTTTTTTCTCCTAAGAGTGAACCAATCATAAATGTGAATACTTACATTACTGAAAGAAACTAGTACTTATCAGATACAGAAGACATGTTAATTTTCAGAAATCAAAAAATAAAACAGGCGCAATATACAAACATTTCCTCAGCAGCGGTGTAAAATTATCCGCACTCAACGAACACCTTTAATACCCCACACTTGTTTACATTTTCCTAAACCTAACTATACCACCGAACTCCATTGTCAGAGTTACTCGCATAAAAACACCGATATCCGAAACACAAGTCAACACCAAAAAATCTTGCATAAGTTAAAATCAAATAAATTATCTCTTAATCTATTCCCGTTTGTGAATCGACTCTCGGCGTCGGAAGACCGCGGAATGAAAACGAACAACAGGTGGAAACTCGCGAGATCAAAGGCTTTCTGTTCCCTAGTTAAAATGTGCGTGGTAGAATTTCATGTTTAATTTTGTGACAATGTCCTCTTTTAATTTCGTCTGTTTGTGCGAAAGTTACTTTGAGTGACAACAGGTTTAAAATGTCTCACAATGTTATATAGACAGGAAGAATGAGTGAGAATAACAATACGATGAATTTTAGTTATGGTGTTAAGAATTTGTGATGTTGAAGTACTAAAGAAAAAAATTGTTTTCAAAGTATTTTAGATGCAATCGCTCAATATATGCCTATTCAAATACTCCAACAGCATTAAAATGTTAATTCATATTCTCAGTTTTAGTTAATAAAGTGTTAGGCAGAAAATGGGCAAAAGCTTTGTTGAAAAATACACTTTTTGCAGACTCACGGTTGTTTACAACGCTTCCTCAAATCGAAAGCCGCAGCTTTGTCACCAAGTTGGAGTCTCGTAGCGAAGCGTCAAGAACGCTGTATATTAGGCCATAATTCCATTTCATACCCCGACTTGTTGTTACCGCATGTTGTTACCGACCGTGTTGTTACCGCATGTGCTTGGGGTAGAGAGTCGATTCCTTAGCGTGAGGCACGGTAAAGGAGTAAAAGCTAAAATAGGAAAGAACGAGGTATTTACAACCAAATTGCCGTCCTTTGTGGAGCGAGCTACCGGGAGAGGTGGCTCAGGTTATCAACTGATACCTCTGCTGTGATCGCGAGATCCTAGGTTCGAGTCCCAACTGTGAAAGGATTTTGGACACTAGCCACATAACTGGGGCGAGATCTGTCACTCTCTGGAGAGAATTCTAGCGGCCGGCTGCTCTGACCGGTAGTTTTCCGTGTGTTTTTCATCAATACCAGGCGAATGCCGGAGCAGTACCAAACAAACGGTCCACGGACCGTGCCCAATCTTTCTTTCCTCTTCCTTGTCATAACCTCACCCCTTACACTCTCACACTTGACATTTACACGCACTACAATAACATACATGCCGGGAGACTGGCCTAGAACTTAGAGCATTTCCTAGCTGGGGCGGTGCCCCGCTGGTGGGGAAATCCCCGGTGGCCGACGGTCGGTCGGCGCGGGATCTCACTATCCGGCAAGGGAGAAGATCACCGCCACCTCTCGAGATAAAATGTACTAAACATACGGGAGTAATGCTCTGAGCAGTTGTCGCGCCCGGAATCATTTATCCATCAACCACCGACATTTCCCTCTTTTGCGGAGCGTGCTACGACACCCTAAGGCCGATGGCTGCGTGGGGCGGGTGGAGGGGTGCGCGGGGAGAAAACTGGGACAGAAAAACACTGCCCCACACTTTCTCACCCACTTTAAGCAGCGAAACGCACGGAAACTGATTCGCGTGCGTTGGCACTTTTAACATATAGTAGTAGACCCTAAAATTTAGTACACTGTAAAGTGCTCGTTGGGCATAAACGGGTAAATCAAAAAAAGGAGCAGCTACTCTCATAAAACGCTACCATACGTTTTGTAAGATATCCTGAATAAAAGGCACAAAAAAGCGATTCAACAGCGTAATATATCGCTTTTTTAAATACATTTTATTAGTTTTTACAGTTGATTTTCTTTTTGTTATAACTCATCAATTTATGCGAATGAAGATCACAGTATACTGAGCGTCATTTTTGGATCAGTATGTATTGTGCTATTTGGTACCGTTTTTCAGGTTAATCTGACGTCGCATAGAGATTGGTGCCACATTTTCCGTTGAATGTAAAATCCTTCAAGTGCTATCTACTACCATTTGTTTCCAATATGCAAAATTACGTGCTCGATTGGCTATCATGCCATCGCCACGCTCCGGAAACGCTTCAATTTATCTCAGTGTGGCAATGCAGGGCGATTTCCAGTGCAAAAACGTGTGCATTCTTTCCATCATTTTTTACTCCCTCATTTGCGAAGAGTTCATTTCATTTATTTTCTGACTAAATAGCGAGACTTGTTGCAGTAGTTTCGTTTTGTTGCTCTATATAGCTACCATAGCTAACAAATTCTGCAGCTCCAGTCCACTTGGATACTCTCGAATGTCTAAATTATGAAATGTTATTTAAAGAAATCTCTCAAAATTAGGATAATAAATTTGTAGGTGAATAGTTAACAATATGATACGAGGTTTCATTCCAGGACATTCCTTCAGTCATGGAATCTATATTATATCGGAATTCGCTCGTCAGGAATATAAATTTTTCTATACCAATTGAATGTTGAATGTTCTCCACAATTTTAATTACAAATTTCTTCTTGAACAGATGTGTGGCAAAAATTAAAATATGCACGTCTTCATCAGGAGTAAATCCCTCAAATGACTTAATCCTAAAATGACTTATTCGTATAAATACAACATGAATATAGGATCTCGCGGTCAGAGACTATGCAATGGCATGCATGACCTACCTCAGACTGCGAAACTAACAAGTAGCTGAGCGCGTGGAAACAAATATTCACTAACTCGCTCATCGCTCACTCTCCCGCTCCCTCTTTCGCGCCCTCTTTCGCTCACTCTTTCGTCCACTCTTTATCTCACTCTTTCGCTCATTCTCTCGCTCATTCTTTCGCTCACTCTCTTGCTCTCTCTCGCTCCTCCTCTCTCGCTCCTCTCTCGCTCCTCATTCGCTCACTCTTTCGTTCACTCTTTCGCTCACTTTCGTCACTCTCGCTCATCTTCCTCACCCTCATTCACTCACTCGCTCATTCACTCATTGATTCAGTCAGCCAGTCAGTTAACCACTGTCTTATCATCGCGACATGAGAAAAGTTGGCACGAAGGAAGCCTGCTGCGCGCGCTCTGCGTTCGCCCCACTGTGCGGCGCCCTTTGCTGCTCGCGCTAAGCCACGGGGCGGCGTGGGGGGGGGGTGCGGGGAGACGCGGCTGCACTGGCGCTGAGGGGCAGCACGCACTAGCTCAGCTTCCGAGAGACGGCTTACACGTCTTTGAGACATGGCTGTGTGCGTTCGTTCTACATCAACAAAAATACAGTGTATCGGTGCGAGTTGATTGTTCGATAAATATTGTATAATATACCAGGATATGCTTTACGTTCCTCTCTTTTTAAAATATTAGATAACTCGTCCTCTCAGCGGGGTATTGTTTTTAACTTCTCCCTCTCTTATGTAAAGTCCTTTGATCTATGCGGGGCATTTCGCATAAGAGTGACTGGAAGGAGCGGGATGCTTTATTTTTTAAAAATATGTTACTTTCTGACATCAACACAACGCTTTAAACGAAGTATCGTTTCGCTTATGTTTCCCAAAGCGCTTTAGATAAAGTTGTTTGTGCCAAACAGATCCTCGTGCAATGGCGTACGCGCGACCGATGCGAATAACAAGTCTGTTAGAAGCGGCCCAGCCCCCGTCACTCGCCTCCCCGACCAACTCGCTCCGCGCCATGCATTTTCCCTTCCACAGCTTCAAATTGCACGCAACGCTTCTCTGCCAGATACTATACCCGTCACGTCCTTTCCCCGTCACGTCTTTCCCCGTCACGTCTTTCCCGTCACGTCCTTTCCCGTCACGTCCTTTCCCGTCACGTCCTTTCCGTCACGTCCTTTCCCGTCACGTCCTTTCCCGTCACGTTCTTTCCCAGTCACGTTCTTTCCCAGTCACGTTCTTTCCCAGTCACGTTCTTTCCCAATCACGTCCTTTCCCAGTCACGTCCTTTCCCAGTCACGTCCTTTCCCAGGCACGTCCTTTCCCCAGGCACGTCCTTTCCCAGTCACGTCCTTTCCCAGTCACGTCCTTTCCCAGGCACGTCCTTTCCCAGGCACGTCCTTTCCCAGGCACGTCCTTTCCCAGGCACGTCCTTTCCCAGGCACGTCCTTTCCCAGGCACGTCCTTTCCCAGGCACGTCCTTTCCCAGGCACGTCCTTTCCCAGGCACGTCCTTTCCCAGGCACGTCCTTTCCCAGGCACGTCCTTTCCCAGGCACGTCCTTTCCCAGGCACGTCCTTTCCAGGCACGTCCTTTCCCAGGCACGTCCTTTCCCAGGCACGTGCTTTCCCAGGCACGTGCTTTCCCAGGCACGTCCTTTCCCAGGCACGTCCTTTCCCAGGCACGTCCTTTCCCAGTCACGTCCTTTCCCAGTCACGTCCTTTCCCAGGCACGTCCTTTCGCCTTCACGTCCTTTCCCCTTCATGTCATTTCCCAGTCACGTCCTTTAGCCTTTACGTCCTATCCCCTTCATGTCGTTTCCCCTTCACGTCCTTTCCCCTTCACGTCCTTTAGCCTTTACGTCCTTTCCCCTTCTGTCTTTCCCAGTCCGCCTTTTCAGGCCCCCCCCCTTTCCCACTCTGTTCCTTCCCCTCCACACCCCGTCCTTTTCATTTCCCTCTCTTCCCTGCCACGTCCCCTCCCCCCAACTCCCCGCTCAGTTGCATCCGCAATCGCTTCCGCCACCTCTGCCCAGAGAGAGTGCGCGCCGCGCGGTGCCGCGCGGCCCGAGTGGGCGTGGCCGTCGACGGCGGCGGCAGGAGCCGTAAGGCGGCCATTAACCGGCGCCGCTGTCTGCGCCGGGCGATAAAGTACGAGCTGATCCGCGGCCCACACGTGTCGGCCCACTTTTATTATCGGCTCGCTTTACGGGCGCGGGGTCGCGCTCATAAACGCCCGCCCTCGGCGCAGAGGCTGCGTCACCCGTCCGTCGGCGTCGTCACCCCCCTCATCGCTTCCGTTTTTATTTATTTTATTTTTTAAAAATTTTATTTAACTAATTTTATTTATTTAATTCATTTTATTTGTTTAATTCATTTTATTTGTTTAATTCTCTTTGTGTATTTAATTCTCTTTATTTATTTAATTCATTTTATTTATTTAGTTATTACATATTATTTCATGTTTACAGGCAGGTTGAGAAAACGCGTTAACCCCCCATAATACCTGCGAGAGCTCAATTTATCCACTACAATGTCCACTTGAATTCGTGCGGGATCGATCGAGTGGAAGGCATTTTCTCTAGCCATTAAGCCCTGCGTCCCTCCGTGGTTTGTATTCCTCTATGCTCCTACTCTAATACCCTCATACTCTGTTACGCTCTACTCTCGCTCTCGTACGCTCCTACTCTCGCTCTCGCTCGTACGCTCCTACTCTTCGCTCACTTGCTCCTACGCTTACGTTTCTCATTCTCGGATACGCTCATACCCTCACTTATGCACTCGCCCTTTCCCCTCGTACTTCCACACGCTCTCGCCTGTCCTCGCTCCGCCTCAACCAAACCACTCGCGTCCCCGCCCTCGTGCCCGTCCGCTGCCTGCCTGCTCGCCCTCTGGCGCACCGGCCCATCTGCTCCCTCGCCGTGGAGCGGCCCTGTTCGGGCTTTCAATTACAGTTTCATTTGCAATTTCAACATTGTCACGGAGGGGCGCTGCAAGATTTATATGGTTGTGAAGCGGCGCGGGGTAGCGTGGTGCTACTCTGCTCCCGGCCGTTCCCGCCCCTCCCCGCCTCCTCCCCGCCCCCTCCCCGCCTCCCTCCCCGCAGCACTCCCCGCCACGCTCCCCTCTCGCATGACGCTCCCCGCCCTGTTGACAACAACGCCAGCCTTGCTTCCTGAGCCCCCCGCCATTGCAGGTCATTTCTGGCCGATGTTCTGGCTGTCACCCCCACTGGCCTCGGGAGTTAACTGCATCTGACAGCTTACCTCGGGCCCAAATCTAAAGCGGTTTATGTACGTAATGAACCACTGCGTCCGTATCTGTTGCCGCTGCCGTTTGACAGTGTTTGCAATAAAGCGGGAAAAAATGGAGTAGAGTTGACTGTTGTGGTAATTAAGTTACAAAGAACTTGAGTTTTCGATAATGACCAGTTATTTCTCAGGCGAAACTAAAGAAAATTCATCAACGAATGACGCAACGAAGTTTTTCGCATGATTTTTCTGTCAAGAAAGGTGGCGACATTTTGAGTATATTTTAAATATGATAATATGACCATAAATGGCATTTTAACTGTGATTATTCAAAGTGAACAATTTGCATTTCTTGAAAAATTTTCATAACCAATAATGCATGCTTTGATAACATGAAACATTTTGAAACCTAATAATTCAGTTATCTACATCTTTATATTTACCCCCGCGAACTAAACATTTGTACCCACCGTTTATAACCTTAGGCCTGTAACTTACAATAGTACTTGATTTTGTACACGGAAGACATTGACGTACGTATTCTTCCGAATTTCGGACATATAAATTTCTTCTTAAAAATTCTTTCAATTAATAAGACCATTAAATTCATTTTCAATAATATTTTAACACCAAAACATTTTGCATACTTGAAACTTAGTATGTGACATATCTAAGCTTTCAGTGCAAAAACATTTGGCGGTTGAAATGAAAATTACTGTTTACATTACCAAATTGCTGCTCATTAGAATAGATCATTAATACAACTGTGCCCCGGGGGTTTACTATGGAAATACACCAATGACTTTGATAGCTGCTCCTCTCTTACGACAGGAGCATGAAAAAAAACGTAATTTAAATAAATTCACATTCTTTTCAAACTGTTATAACCTTTGAAACTTCAAAATAAAACATATTACATGAAGAAATTAATTATTTCGTCTTAAACTCGCCCTTCCCTGAATACCTAATTCTGGGTTAACCAAGTTCAACGCCTTTTCTTGAATATAGTTCAGTCAACTCTTCATTGTAAGTTCTCTTCATGTATTGTGTATTATAAGTTTAATTCATTCACTCAGTATATTTTGCTCAGTTAAATACTCTTTATAATACATTATTATTGATCCTCATTTACGACACAACATTTAATCTCTCCAACCAACCGTTTTCTTTTAACTTGTTTGTTCAAAACTGTTTCCCATCATCATGGTATCATCTTCTTTGCTAATTCTCGTTTATTCCTCTTATGTTTTACAAAATCAGCCCCCGTTGCTTGGCACACTAGTACACATTCATGTTTTTCCGTCAGGACCATGATTATCATTCGATGCCACATACTATTGTATTAAGTGCACGACAGTAAAATTTGCATTGAAGTGCGCGTTTTTTTCATAAAAGAATTTTTAACTCTACTCTTATCTCCTCTTTTGAAACAACTTGCTAGAATTTAAATCTTGAGAAGGTAGGCATTAGTAGGTGACATTTCCTCAATGAATGTCAAGCACCGAAAGGTAGAGAGGTATCTATCCCAACCGTATTTGGACACGATAAAATTGAAAATTGCTTTGTTGACGAATTTACATAAGTTGTGTTCAATTTCTTTACTTTATTGTTATTAAACGGAAACGGCAGAAAGAGTATCTAGCCTTTCTGGAAATATTAATACGCTGTCACCTTCCTCTGCGATTCTGCGAGCAACTCATTTCCATTCATGCAAGGCCTCTGTGTTCCTTGTCACAAGAGATTCAAATTTCGCATTTCCCTGTTTTGCAGCCAACAATCACTCATCGACATGAATGGAGCGCTTATGAGGGCAAACGTGAAAGGGAATCAGACTGAATACCATAATACCAGATTTGTAATATGCAGGTTTAAATCGTTGTGAAATTGTTTAAATCAAATTGTTCCAGAAATCGTTTAGCACAATTGGTTGCAAACCTGGTTTGATTACAGTAGGAGTAAGACTTTGAACAGTTTCAATGATCGAATACTCTTATTACACACTAACATGGTCACATAATAGAAGACATTTAATGAACGGAACACATTTCCGACGTATTTGACGTTTCAACAACGTGAGAGGTTGGTGACTATTATTTTAAATTTCGTTGGGAATGTATTGTCTCTTATTTGGGTCATAATTTCTGTCCCTTTGAATTGTTTCACTCCCCATATTTGCGACCTTCATGCTTTCGAATTAGTCCTGCATTTTAATGTTTCTGAATGAAGAGCAGAGCACTAAAATCAACTGAAATAGACTCATAAAAAGTCTCAAATAGGCACAAAAATATCAAAATAGGCAGTGAATCATTTCATACAATGGATGTTTTTGTTCCACTTATATTATATTTATTTATCTTATTTTGACACAGATAATTGTTTAAGATCAATATAGTTAATCACTTTCACAGTTGTTACATCACTCAACTAAATATTTCCCCAGAATGTTTGGAGACTTGTACAGATGTTGAAGTTATGTTTATGTCCAGAAGTAAAACAAGGGACCATCTCAGCGTTTGCTCAAAAGATCAGGGAAAGTGGACGAAAAATACTGATCGATTTCATAAAATCTTAATTGCTTGATGAATGGAATGTCTTTTTGTTTCAATTTGTTTATTGGTTCGAGGATGCTGGTAAAAGTAACATTTAATGTAAAAAAATAAGCTTGTTCTGTGGATTTTTAAAATAGTTTTTCGTTACATTTAGAATCATCTTCATTTCATGTTTGAAAATATTGCCACCATGCATGGAAGAAACTCTCAAAATGACAAAACACTCATTAAAAAACCGAATTGAGAAGTATCATTCGGAATAGATACTTTGTGAAATGTGAAAAATGGTTGTTTGAGCATTCTATTGCCACAAACAAATGTAAATATTTCCTCAAATTACTTCCTTGGTGCAGGGACAAAATAGGTATTTTACGTCACATACCCATTCCACTCTGGAAGCCATTGGGCGATGGGGGAAGCAGTGTTAGTGGCGGGACCCATATTAAACTGATATATACGTGAAGGGAAATTTGATTGAAAATTGAACTAAAATTTGATTTTGGCTCAAAACTCCGACGAAGTATTGCGGTAGAAAAGTTATTTTTTCGTATACAAACGAAGAAAAACGTAAATTTGTGAATTGACGGATTCGGGGTGCATATTGCGACAGTACTATATCGCACGCGGCCCTGCAATTGCGTCCGACTTCAGGCCATCAGAACCTTGGTCAGCCAAACGGTCGTCAGAATTACAGTGCACTCGCTCACCGCAAATGACGCTAACGACCTTCCGAGTCTACAATAGCGCTTTGGGTGTAAAAAATGAGCACACAATTCCGACAACATACCGCTGCGACGAAATTGGAAAATGTAAAAAAAATAATGAAATCTATGCTTTCGAGGTGAAACCGGAGAAGGAATTATTTATTCCTAATATTATGAGGAACACGCTTTTTTTATCATCTGAAATAACTCCCCATCTGAAATGAACCCTGTATAACCATATTTTCTACAGTTTGCATTAAAATATTTTTACTTTTCGACCTATTGCAAGGGCATTAAACATATTCAACATTTTCTGTACTTGCATTCCTTTCTGCGAGGACACAGCGGGCTACTTTCTTTCTTCTAAGAACTAGTTGTTTCTCTGTTGGCACAACGGACATCTTCAACGTCAGATAGTAAAATAAGATAGCTTTATGTTTTTTTAGCAGGCCTGGTTTAAAAAATGTGTTATAACGGGTAAGAGAAGTTCTAATAATGAAAGATCCAAATGATGACGGCATTAAAATATTCTTTGTAGTATTGATAGAGGTTTACGGTCTGCAGAATTCAAGGATAAAGTTGCAGGGAGGCAGGATAGAGCTTAGGTGCTGGGGCTTCCAGGGACGAGTGGAGGGGAGTGCCTAGCTGTATGGTGGCGGTGGCTGACGACACTCAGCACTGCAGCCCATTGTGCGTTCTCGACAGAGCAGCGGCTATCGATCGCTCACGGCGCGCAAAACAATGTTCCACATCTGAGCGGAATAATGCAATGTCTCTATAGCGCACTCTCTCCACTGCGGGCCGAAAGAAGGCTGCGCGTGCGGAATGAAATGGAAACCCAGGGATTGTGTGCTCCCAAGCGCAATGGAACCGCAGACGCAGCTTTGTATGCTCTTCCCCCCCCCCCTCACCTGGTTCAGAGTTCGCAGTTAGAGCGCGCGATTGTGTTGGCGAGCCATTATCAAGCAAGAGCTAAGCACATCAAGACTGCGCACATGGCCAATGTTATCGCCCGCGTCTGCTAGCATTGTCCTTCACATTAGCTTGCTCACTCGATAGAATCGTTTGAGAATGTTTCCGAGCATTGCTTTTCATCAGTGTATAACTTAGTTCGTTTCGTTTCTCGTCCTTTGAATGAAGTAGGATACGAATTAATTGATTTAGAAGGTGATAAAATTAGATTTAACACGATTTGCGTGAAATAGCGAAGTACTGATATACTTGTATAGTGTAAGCGTTTTGTGTATATTAAAATTGAAGATCTCTGTTTCTAGTTATTTGATTAGTATGTCGGCTATTTGCATGACAGTGATGTAAATCAATATAATAATTTTGTTCAAATTAAATTATCTGTCTAAACTGAAAATAATTCTGATTTAAAAATAAAACTGAAAATTCTAGGGCCGGGTGCTTTGATCTGAAGTTATTCGTGGTATCTCCGATCAACTCCAGGTGAATGCCGGAGCAATACCCTATCAAACGGGCCACCAACGGCGCGCGATCTTTCCTGCCTCTTCCTTGTCTTAATTTACACACACATGCACACACTAGCATGCACTGAAATACCATATATGCCGGGAGACCGGTCGGGGGCTTAGAGCTTGTCCCGGCTGGAGCGGTACCCCGCTGGTGGGAGATACCTGGTTGGGGAAAACCCGCTAGTCGACCGTAGGTCGGCGTCGAATCTGGCCATTCAGCGGGAAAAAATCGCCGCCACTTCCCGATGAAAAATTATCTACACTTACGGGACTACTGACCTGAGTAGTTGTCGTGTCCGGAATCACCAACAATCAACAAGCAAGCAAGCAAGCAAGCAAGCAAGCTAGCAAGCACTGCAGTTGAGTCTCCTCACAGATTTCCTGCAACGGTCCTAACGGATGCCCGGGTCACAATCTGGCCTCGTTTCTTGGCAATCGCTAGTAAGTTAACGTAGCTCGCGCTTCTGTGAATTGCGCCCACAGTTGGGATGTGTCGCCACGCTGAATTTCGGCGAATCGCCCACGGATTTCAACTATCCGAAACGATTTTTGTTTCTCCAAGCTTCCACAACATTTCAACTACGCTCATTTCATAGGACGATTAGTCCCCAATCTGTTCACAAATCAAAACGCTTGCTTCGCGTAGCAGTAATATTTTTTAGAGTCCAACGAGTTTACGTGATGCATGGATGTGCCGTTGCCTATGTAATAAATTATTGCATTATGCACTTTTAAAGTCCTGTCCAAGGCAAATACAATAATTGCACATACAATAATGTTACGAGTTACAAACTGTGAACTGTACTGTACGACTATGGGCTGACAGTTACTCGTGATTTCATTGTCCGTGTTCAAATCAACTTGCGTCTCGCGAAAGGTTGCATACGCAAACTATTTTCACTGTGCTGATCAATGGTGTATTTCCTATTCGTGTGTCTGGATCTAGGCATATGCTGCAATGTCTAGCAGTTAATAGCAGGTAATTCGATTTGTCGTCAAAACATTGCTATCAAGACCATCTTAGTGAAGTGTCATGTATGTTTTATTGCAGGAACCGTGATGAAACAATTGTGAACAAATGTTCTGTGATCTGAATCTCATGTATGTGTGTTTGTTGGGCGAAGGATTCCGCAACCTACATTCCATCACAACCTCCTTACTGAACTATTTTAGGGGTTTTAAGTACATGTGCGAAAGTACCTGTCCATAGAGACCACTCTCAGAATCCAACGGACTAAGCTGAACAATGAGGATCATGCTTATGAGTTTTTACTTTCTCGCTACGGAGTAGAGAGAAAGTTATGTAATCCTGTGCGAAAAATCGGTGAATTGTCGACAGAAAAACTTTTATCGCCGACCCTTGGTATGGAAAAAGTGGATAAATCCAGGTACTAAATTTAAAATCAAAATTCTCTTAACACGTGGTGTAGCCTCATTCATGTTATATAGGTCTTTGATAGCGAAATACCGATTGACGACAAAATGTGTCTGTCCTTCCGTCTGTCCGTCTGTCCGTCGTCCGTCTGTCCGTCTGTCCGTCTGTCCGTCTGTCCGTCTGTCCGTCTGTCCGTCTGTCCGTCTGTCCGTCTGTCCGTCTGTCCGTCTGTCCGTCTGTCCGTCTGTCCGTCCCTCCGTCCGTCCCACCGTCCGTCTGTCTGTGAACGTCAGCGGCTAAACCGTTCAGCGTATTTTCTCCAAAATTGATATGCCCCAAACGCTTTGGCTGATGTTCAGGCCCCTAGAATTTGAAACTAATATTTTCATTTTGCGAGCTACTTTACATGAAATCCCTGGAACATTTGCAAAATTGTCAAAAAATGTCTTCATAGTTGTTTTTTTTTGTTGATAGTGTGAAGGACATCAAAGAGAATGGTGCAGGTCTCAATTGCAAAAATTCATTTTTTTGAGGTCCTTCTTCAAATACAATTACGAAGATACGATATGTTTTACTTAATAAAAGCTATTCCTTAAATATATATTTTGAAAGAAGGTAATGTACAATTGTTTGAAATTTTGAGCACTTTTCGCGTACTTTTATGTGCAAGTACGGGCGAGAAATTACGTGCTGTTTTATCACCATTAGTTGTTTTTTTTCTGAATTTAGCAACTGGATTTATCCACTTCCTCGTTACCAGATGTCCTGTTTGTAATAAGAGTTTTTGGGTCAAAAATTTGCGTAGTATTACATAACTTTCTTCCTACTCCGTAGCGAGAAAGTAAAAGGGGGAATGGTGTGACAGGGATATCCTGAACTCCATTTGGACAATGCGAGCCGCGACCCCGATCGAGAGAGAGTGAATCCCAGATCATCCGCGCTGAGCTTGCAGCGGCCGCGAGCGACACCCACCCAGCCGGCGCGGCGCGGCCCCTGCGCGTCAGCCGTGTTTGTCTACATTAGGGCGCTTTGGCCGCGCGCCCTTCCCCGCCCTTTCGACACCCGCCCCGTCCTGCCTGGCTGTCCCTCTCGTTCCCCCTTTGACGCTTGCCCCCTCTACCTATCACGCCCGCCCCCTCCCCCGTTGATTGATTGTTTCGTGTTTTCGGGCGCGTCAGCTGCTTTGGTTATTCGTCCCGTTAGTGTAGTGTATGTGTTTCTCGGAGATGGCGGTGATCTACGCCCGCTGGATGACGAGATCTGCCGCCGACTACTGTCGGCTAGTGGGCTTTCCCCCTAACTAGGACCAGCGGGGCACCGCCCCAGGCGGGACAAGCTCCAAGCTCCCGACCGGTCTACCAGAATATGTGGTAGTGTAGTGCATGTTAATGTAAGTGTATGTGTGTAAGGGGAGAGGATAGGACCAGGAAGAGGAAGGACAGATCGCGTGCGGTCCGGGGCCCGTTTGAAGGGTACTGCTCCGGCATTCGCCTGGTGTTGATCGGAGAAACCACGGAAAAACCGATCAGAGCAGCCGGCCTCTAGAATTCTCCTCCAGACAGCGACTGAATTCGATCTAGCTGACCATCTAGTGACGAAAATATGCCGCCGTCAGGACCTAGGACCTCCGGTCAGAGCCTGCAGTGACACCAGTTGATGCACTAGCACCGCTCCCCCTGCTGTCCCGTCCCGCTGCGACACCCCTTTGCGTTCCACCGTTCGCCCACTACGCCCGTTAATCCTTGTTGCACAGCGTCAGCTCACCCTTGTTCAGACAGGGTTCCCCATTTCTCCCCATCGGCTGCACTCGGCCCGTTCCTCATATATCTTCGCTCTGCAACCATATCTCCTTGCCACACAATTAGTTCCTCTCCCCGTGTGTCCTCTGGTCTTCCTCCCTCGCTTCATCCATCAATATTGTTTACATTTGAATCTCCTCGTGTTCATCTACCCATCCCGCTACGCTCTCCTATTCAGTCTTTTCTGGACCTTCATTCGTCAGGACTTCCAACATTGGTATTATGCACGACTAAAATAGCATTCTCCTCTGCTGTGGTTCCGGGTGCTTTTCAGTCACATCACTGGCTTGCACTTTAAATCCTCTGTGCCTCGCGTAGCATTTCGACATGGCCCGTTTCGATATCACGTCCCGCCCACACGCCCCGCCCACACGCCCCGCCCACACGCCTCGCCCGCACGCCCCGCCCACACGCCCCGCCCACACGCCCCGCCCACATGCCCCGCCCACACGCCCCGCCCACACGCCCCGCCCACACGCCCCGCCCCGCCCACACGCCCGGCCCACACGCCCCGCCCACACGCCCAATCCACATGCCCAACCCACACGCACCGCCCATACGCCCACACGCCCCACCCACCACCCTTTTCCGTCGCGTCGTGTGATTTCACCCTTCGCGTCGCTTCTCGCCCATTCCATCCCGGTGCTTCCCGTGGCACCCCTCCGCGCCCCGCCCCCGCCTCCCGGTCATCGATTGTTCCGCGCCGGCGCGCGCTTTGAGCCGCTCGGTCCCATTCACCGGTCGTTCCTTTTTACGTAATTCTTTGATGAGGCCGCGCCCACCCCCGCCCCGGCCCTTTCGCCGCGCGCCGCCCCGCCGCACGCCTCTACCTTCCCACTCTGCCCCTTCTCTCCGCGTCCCGCTCTGCCCCTCCTTGTCTCGTCCTGCCAGTCCTTCCGGTCCCGTTTGCCCCTCCCGTTTGCCCCTCCTTGCAATGTGTGTACCCTCCCCTCCCTGTCCCTCACTTCCTTGCCCTTCCCTCCCCTCAACGCCCCGACGCTCCTCGACTTGCCTCTCCCCCGGCCTAACACCTGCTCACCGCTCCCCTCCTCCGGCCTACCCGCCCCGCCCCGCCCCGCCGCAGGACATCGCCGGATGCGCCACTGCACCGCGCGGCGACGCTCCCGCCCTCCGATCGGTCGGATCGGTCGAGCATCGCTCAACAAAGCTGATTACGGAATGCCCGGGATTTATGAGAGCAGAAAATCACAAATGCACGTTTCTTCGTAATGGTTCTTCTTAACGCTTTGTTCATAACATTTTTTTATTTAGTTTTTGTATGTTTCCAAACACAATTTGTCCTGCAGCATATATCAGCACTTTCAATTTAACAATATTTGTAAAATAAATTAATTGAAATATAAAAAATGTAGATTAAAAGTAAAATACAAAAATAAATGTCTTTAAAAGAGAAGACACCCACTGCGTACGCAAAATGTGAATAGATATTTCCTTTTCAATGGAACACCGTAAAATTCGTCTGTAGTAAAGGATAAATAAACTTTGTTGTTGCAAATCTTCCCAGTTATTTTTTTGAAAATTAGCTATTTAGCTATCGTAAGTACGATAAAAATAAGTAATCTACCGCACTCCATTTCTATGACGTGGTAAACCCAACTTTGGAGCCAAGTTGCGTCAGTGCTTCGTTCATTACTCTTCTGCTCGTCGTGGCTCATCGTCTCTCTCCCTTTGGTTACGCTCTCTTTCGTTCCATTTCTGTTTTTTTTTTTTTTCAAGAGCAGGTACATGACTAAAAACATTTTAATAGGTAAGTAGTTTTTCAAATTCCCGCCATTTTCTGTTTAAGCGACATAAATATTAATAACTACTCATAAAGGCTTCTTTATATGGACAAGTGTTGTGCGGTGCTTGTAACAGAGGTCTGTGGAGAGCCGCAGTTCGTTCCCGAACGCTCTCCTGAGGCCTGGAGTGGCATGGCGTGTGTAACGTCCACGTTACCTTGCCTTATTAACTGGCCGTTACAACTTTGTATATCCATACAACATCCTTTTTTTTATGTTGTATCTTTATCTTGTTGTTTATTATATTCTTTGACGTTCTTCACTTTCAGATATCATATGAGATAGATTCTTTCTTTTAAAATAACAATTTATTTCACCTTTCAGAGGTTACATACAATTCATACAATTCCTAATTTCAACTTTTTATCAACATCGTTTTCGTCTTTCAATCTCTCAACCTTTTTATATCAATACTTTCTGTTACTATCGTAACCTTTAACAATGTTTCCAATATTTGTTTACAACTCATGGTAACTTTGGCAAATCCGCCAACGAAGTTGAAACGTCACCAATTTTGTAACGTCCACGTTACCTTGCCTTATTAACTGGCCGTTACAACTTTGTATATCCATACAACGTCCTTTTTTTTATGTTGTATCTTTATCTTGTTGTTTATTATATTCTTTGACGTTCTTCACTTTCAGATATCATATGAGATAGATTCTTTCTTTTAAAATAACAATTTATTTCACCTTTTCCCTTTCAGAGGTTACAATTCCTAATTTCAACTTTTTATCAACATCGTTTTCGTCTTTCAATCTCTCAACCTTTTTATATCAATACTTTCTGTTACTATCGTAACCTTTAACAATGTTTCCAATATTTGTTTACAACTCATGGTAACTTTGGCAAATCCGCCAACGAAGTTGAAACGTTACACGTGGCGTGAAAGCGGTGCGCGCTCTGGCCGTGTTATTACGAACCGTCGGTTTTCTTGGGTGCGCAGCAGCTGCCTGAGCCGCCAGGCCGATCTCCTTCATTTCCTTCCTCCACCTGCCGCGCCCGGCCCCCCGCCCACCCCCGCCTCTCTTCTCCGTCCTCTTGCTCTGCCCCTCCGCTCCCGCCCTCCCCGCCCCATCCTCTTCAACCGTCCTCTCCTCCGCCCTCTCTCCCTCCTCCGCCCCCCGCCCCTCCTCTCCCCGTCCTCTCCGCCCTCTCTCCGCCCCGTCCTCTCCGCCCCGTCCTCGCCGCCCCGTCCTCTCCGCCCCGTCCTCTCTGCCCCGTCCTCGCCGCCCCACCCTCGCCGCCTCGTCCTCTCCGCCACGTCGTACCTACTCGCTCCTCCCCGCTTCCCTCATCCCTCCCCTCTTCCCCCTCCTTCCCGCCCGACCTCCTCGCTCTTCCCTCCCTGCCCCTTCCTCCCCGCTCTTTCCTCTGTGCCCCATCCTCCCCGCACCCTCTCGCCCTGTCCTCCTTACCCCATACTCCCCGACTAAACCATTCGCCTCTCCGCCATCCCCGCTCCGTTCTCCCTGCTTCTTCTTTCTCGTTCCATCCTCCCCGCCCTGTCCTCTCACTGTTTTCTGACACTCCCATCAGACCTGTCTTCCAACATACGTATTTTACAAAGGCTTTCCACCCGCACGCGGCAATCCCTCCTGATATTCCCGCCAAATCTTGCCACTTCCTCCACGCCCTCCCGCCTCATGCCGCTCGACCCCCGCCAGCCCTCGCTGCCCCTAATCCCTTCCGCCGTCTCGCTTTCCATCTGGTGTTTGCTCAAGCCGCGCTGTGTTCCTGCTCTTTTTCATTAAAACTGCTCCACCTCCAGCCGCCGACAGCCATGTCGCCACCTGATGGCCGAACATAAATGAAGCTGAAAGTCCCGAAAGCGCCTCGGCGCCGGAGCCAGAGGCGCCTTTTTCCCACTCCTTGTAACGCACCTGGCGCACTCGCGCTCCTGGCGGCCATGACAGCAATACTACGATGGTCGATTTGTGGGAGTTACAATGATCCCAATTGCTTCAACAGACTCGTGCGTTGAAATTGGATTTACGCATTCACGAAGTTACTTTTATATCTTTCATTACAACTACTGCACTTTAATTGGGTTTTATTTTCTCACTACGAAGTTTAGAGAGTGTAATGTAATGCTGTGAGGAAAACCGGTAAATTTTTGACAGAAAAACTCTTATTACAGGGTCTTGGTAACGGACAAGGGGATAAATCCAGTTGATAAATTTAGAACAAAATATTCTAGCGCGTGGTGTAGGTAGAATCCATGTTTTGTGGGTCCTTTATACCGAAATATCGATTGCAAAACGCTTGTCTGTCTGTCTGTCTGTCCGGCCGTCTGAGAACAACGCGTAGCGGTTAAACCGTTCAGCCGATTTTCTCCAAAATTAATATTCCCCAATCGATCTGCTGAGTACTTTACATGAACCCTCCGAGACATTTTAAAAAGTTTTTTGTTGGATCGTGTGAAGGACGCTCTAAAGAGAATGTTACAGGTCTCATGTTCGTTGAAAATCCTGATTTTTCTCTAATGGCAAAAGTTCAAACTTTTTTCAGTCTTCCTACAACTAAAATATTAAAGATGAAGAGTTTTTCCCTTAATGAAATCTGTTTCTTAAAGATATATTTTGAAATAATATCGTGTACAATTTTCCAAAAATTTTAGTGCTTTTCCCGTAATTATTCCTCAAAAATAAGGGCGAGAAAGTACGTACAATTTTGGGATACTACATTTCTTTATGTGAAAACTGGATCAAAAATGCAGATGGTGTATCTGCTTCATTTACTTTGTTATTGACGACCATGTTGTATTTAGTTAAATTTATATAGCCATATGAATGTATTCCAACGCTCAAAATAGTTGGTTTCTTTGGTAATAATGATGTAAATATGAAAATAATGATGATTAATTTAAATGTTAAAATTCAGGAACAACAATTTTTTATGTAACTTCTGCTTAAAAAAAAAAAAATTAATTTACAATTACTAAGTAATATTACCCAGTGGTAACCAATGAATAAATTTTAAATGTAATGGTGTGTGTTACGGTGGTGATGACGGAAATATTGCGCTGTTTGCTTCTTCATGTTTCACTTGGAAAACTTTTTCATGGTGATACGACTTTCAAATGACGTATTCTGACGGTAACGAGCGTTTGCTTTTGTATAAGAGACCAGTATGCCACTCTTCATCAAAAGCTTGGGTGACATCTATGAAGGCGACTCAACAATATTTATTTTCTTCTAAGCTTTGATGTATTTCGTTTACTATTCTATGTACTTGTTCGGTTGTGGAGTGAGATTTTCTGATTCCCAACTGGTAGTTAGGTTTTAGATTATTTCGCTTACGTTTAAGCGTCGTAAAAGCAGTTCCTCAAAAACCTTAGAGATTGCAGATAATAGACCGATAGGTCTCTATGAGAGACGTCGTGGACGGGTTTAACGGGTTTAAAAATTACCTGAGCCCTTCCATTGAGAAGGATAATGCACAGTTCTTGAAACAGCTTTGAATATTGCCGTTAATAATAAGTTGGCCTTCTTAAGTAATTTTTTCAGCTCTTTGCCGTTTATTATGTCATGACTTGGGACCATTGGATTTCGATATGGACCCTCTACATTGTCTCCATTGATCAGCGTTGACAATGGCACGAATCATGGCATTTTTAATTGAATACATTTTTAATTGAAAAAGTTTCACAGCCTAATTGTACCATCTGCAATACTATTCTATCAATAAAGCAATCTGAATTGCCCCATTCACAATAAAGAGAGAAAAAGTGCATAGAAAAATGAAAATTTCAATGCAATCTCATCATCGCCAAGTTACCTGGAAAAAATTATATAAGTTTGTAAAACTATCGATATATTCTCAGATTTGAATTGCATTCTATTACATGCATTATTCACGCATGACTTGTGTAGTTTAAGCGCCTTAAATAGATATAACTTGAAAAAAGAATATTATAAATATAATATTAATGTATAACAAAATATCACGATCCTATATATGCAAGTTCTGAATGAAAACTTTGTAGCCTTTTTGAGAAAATTTCGTTTGAGCTTTCTGAAATTGCACAATTTTGAGCCCATTTAAAAAGAATCGATTGTTTGATAAACTTTCAGAAATAATTTAATGCACTTACACTAACAATTATAATAATTAATGATGATGTAATATAAATATTAACGGGATGAGTGAAGAAATTAAATTTGTGTAATTTTGGAAATACCAAGGGAATCAAATCAGCGTCGTGCTGAGCAGTGAACTTAGTGAATACTTTCAAAAAGTTTTAAAAAATTGGAGACATTTCTGAAAAAATATTGTCCATATTTCACTCAGAATGGCGCAAAAATTACCAATATTTTCAAAATCATGTACTTTACATTATTTAAAGAACTGATTGCGGCGAACCAGTTTCATTTGAGTAAAAAGTCTCTTATCTTCAATAAATTAATTGTAAGAGCGTGTTTTAAAAATTTCGTTCATTGGCAATTTTCTAAAATTTAGAGTTAACATTTAAAATCTGACCAATGCTATGCTTAATAGAAAATTCCACTCTACTCCTACAAGAAATTTGAAGAAAAAAATTGGATCCATTTTTGAGAAAATTTTGAAAAGATTCCAGAGATTTTATGTGAATTTACCCCCAAAATTGGATGAATTCTTTTCAAACTCCCAGCACATTGAGGCGGGCTAATAAACAATTTAGACGCTAGTGTTGTTCATAGACAACGGAAGGAAGGATATATGGCCGGACGGCGGACGGGTCTGCTCATCGACCGTGAACTTCTAAGACCAGTTGAAGCAGCAGATCCTGGCCACCTCCACTCGCTTTATTGCAGTTTTCGTCATTGTGCTCCCGGAGCTCTTGCCGCCCCCCACCCCCGTTTTCATTTATTGACTTTCGGCTTCCTCGCGTGTTCCTTCGCCAGTCCGCTCCAGAGGTTTTCTTGGAAGCTCCCTCAGAAGAAAAACAAGCCGAAGCGTATTGTTTTGCTCTGCGACAGGATTGAGGAAACACACGTGCTCAAAAACGTTATACTTGGCCACTTCTCTCCAAATCTCCAGAAGTGACAAGTCTAAGAGAAAACTTCGAAAACATTAATTATTCTGGGAATGTATTATTTCGATAGATCGGTTTTTAGTAATCACTACAGTAATAATAATAATAATAATAATAATAATAATAATAATAATGATATTTTGGGCAAAGTATTGTAAAAGCATGTAAAGCTACTAGATCTAATGAGGAGGCTGGTTGAAGTATGGAATAAATTTTTACTTAATTTAGATTTTATTCTTGAACTTTGTGAAATCTCCTAAATAAATTCGAAAACTCGATTATATAGTACTACATTGAATGCTGTAAACTCTGTAAATATCACATAAAAAATGTCCATCGAGAAATGTATATAGTTCTTTCAGTGATTAAAGCAGTTTTCAGTACCATTAGATGTTTCCAAACAAGTATAGATACATAGTTTTCTTCAATTACAAAAAATGTAGTATTACCATTTATCAATATTTGTGTAAGCATTGCCTTTTTAAAATATTGGAACTGCTACTATGTATCTGTAAGTATGTTTAATAAATAATATATATTAATAAACGGATAAATGATCGACGTTTGAATCTTCGCAGCAACTTTTTATTAGTTGCAAAGGTGTCTCCTCAATGCCCTTCCATTTCCCGACCCACTAGAATAATTAATTTTCCCTTCGTCCATTTGACTGCTGTCAGCGCTTTTATCTCTTGTCGCTGACCTCCCCAACTACATTAGAAGTATCACCGTTCTAATCCCCCATGCGCTGCGCCGGCTCATGTCATTCCTAGTCGCCCCCGTGACGGGTTGGCCCTCGTGTCGCGTTGTCCCCGTGTATGCCCCGTGTCGTGTCGGTCGCAGGTCGTATCGCCCCCGTCCCCCCTCCGTAGTGTCGGCCCCGTGTCGTTTCGGTCTCATGTCATGTCGGCCCCGCTCGTGTGAGCCTCGTGTTGTGTCGGCCTCACTTCATTTCGGCTCCGTGTCGTGTCGGCCGCCTGTCGTGTCGGCCGCCTGTCGTGTCGGCCGCCTGTCGTGTCGGCCGCTGTCGCATTCCGGTCGGGTATGTCGTGTCATGTCCCGCCACCGGAGCGTCATCGGCCTGTTGACGCCCTCCCTCCTCACCCTCCGTCGCGTTGCTCGTTGCTGTCACCCCGCCCCTCGCCCACCCCCCTCTTCCGCCTCCCCCCGTTCGTCGGCCGTCGCGCCCGCAGCTTGCGTTCGCCCTCCCCCTGCCCCCCTGCCCCCCCCCGCCCCCTGCCCCCCCGCTCCAAACACGAGGCGTTTCGCTTCCGGATACTTCCGCTTAGTTACGGCCCAGTGTCTCGCCGCCGGAGGCACATTTCGAATACACAGGCCTGCCGGGGAATTCAATTGCGGAGATGCTTCTCAAGACGGAGCTTTAAAGACCTTCCGTTTGCTTAGCATTCAAGGCCCGACCCCCTGCGCCAGTGTCAATAAAACATGCGTCTGTTGGCAGCACTTGGCGCCGCTCCCGCTGCAAGGCGCGACGGAGCAAATCGAGTTGAGCTCGGCATTAAGGCGAATTTATATGCGTAATGGCATTAACGAGAAAAAGTGCATATCGCACGCGTCGCCTCTGCCCCGCCCCGCCCCGCCCGCCCGCCCTCTCCCCGCCCTGCCCGCCCGCCCGCCCGCCCCGCCCGCCCGCCCGCCCTGCCCTCCGTCCCGCGTCGGAGATCCAATCGGTCGCTCTTTGGGGCTGTTGACTCAGCGCAAATGCTGTGGCCCATCGTTTACTGATCTCTGCAGCTGATTCCCTCCCGGATTAAAAACGCGGTTACAACGAGAATAGATCTGAAACACGCAGATCCAATCGACGATGGTGTTTGTAAAACTGTCTGTGTTCCAAATGTAATGCAAACGTTTTTGTACATTAATTATTTCTGATCTTTGTCTTAAGAGGATTCGAGTGCAATTACTGTTAATGTGACGTGATAAAAGTGTGTACGTGCTGCTGATTGACGAGAATAACAACCAGGGACGCAGTGCGTTCATGACAGGAATACTCAGCAACAAACACCGTTAGGTAAATTAAGAGGTTTAAAAGAAGCTTCGTTTTGTAAGAGAATGAATAACGCATACTCAAATTCTTCAAAACTGCTCACCGCTATTACTTTAGCCTTATCAAATACATGAAGTATAAAAACATTGTAATGAAATGATACCTTGATTTTTAACATTTTTCATTTTTTTCATTATTCTTTTAAGAGTTAGAATGAAGATTAATTTATGTCTAAAAATCTTCCTTAGCGTCTGGGAATTCGTGTTAATTTATGGTTACTATTTCGATAAATATATGTATGTACTTTGGCGCAATAGCCTCTGGCGAAGCCTGGGCTTACTAGCGGCTTCGCGGCCTTGCGGTCGTGCATTACGTGGTACGTGTGGTTAGCATGTAGGCACTCCTATACCGTGTTCTGGTCTTCTCAATCTGAGAAGTGAGTATTCTCATCGTCACACACCAACGTACACTGGGACATTGCACGGAAATCGCACACTATAATCTTACCCGTACGACAATTGCACCCGGGGCCGCGTCATGTAAAAAGAGCACACTGTCCATTAAGTTATCCGCGAGGGCATTTCAATAAATACCCATCAAAAAACTGGTAGCGGTAGCTCAGTGCATCAACTGATGTCACTGCAGCGCCTCTGACCGGGAAGTCCTAGGTTCCCACTCCCCACGGCGGCAGGATTTTCGACACTAGCTTTTCATCTAGGTCGAATTCAGTCGCTGTCTGGAGGAGAATTCTAGCGGCCCGACTGCTCTGATCGGTAGTTTTCCGTGATTTCTCCGATCAACACCAGGCGAATGCCGGACCCTACCAAACGGGTCACGGACCGCGCGCGATGTCCTTCCTCTTCCTGGTCCTATCCTCTCCTCTTACACTTACACTAACAGAACACACACATTAACAGAAAGAAAATTAACTCAGATAAAAAGGCAGTCGAATTATGTAAACTGGGTCCTTTTTTTCATTAGTGTTATTTTTTCTTTCTGAACTAATATATTCATTTCTTTTGTAAATAGTAACCAATTTACATGATTCTGGAATGTTTACACGTTTCTGCAAGTACATTTTTACATAGAAAGTATTTTTTCAAGCCGACTTTGGCTGCTTATTGCGGCTTAGTCATTCGGAATATCCAATCGTTTATTAGACCAAACATGTTTAAAATTGTCTTAAGGGCTCGTTTTCGAAGTTTCGACGTTTACTCCCCTGACACCCGTATGTTGTTAAAACGTCACAATAGTGAACGTTCGATTTTAAGATTTTTAAATTTATTTTAAGATTTTCAAAGTAAGTAAATTAGTTGTTGTAAATGAATATCTATTCGTATATGTTAATATTGCGAATCGTCGACGTGTGTCTCGTTTTGTTCCTACCCCAAACCCTTCACAGTTATGAAAGAACTTTGACTAATTACAAGATACATTACATCTCCATAAAATTCGAGATATTAACATTTATGAAAAGCGGGTGGCTTTTCATGATTTATTGCATTCTTCTAAAAAATAAATAAATATATTAAATACGCTAATAAATATGAGTGTGCTAATAAATGAAAAAAGGTTAACTACACAAACTATTGCAGTTACCTTAGTTTTACCTCTTATTTAGCAATGCTATGTTGCAGGTGATCTGAACAAACAACGGCTGATGTGAAAGAAGTACTATTAAGGTAAGTGGAAGAGATCATCTTTATAACATTTATGTTGATAGGTCCTATGTTAAGGTTTAAAATATGCAAGCATTTTAAAATTTGTAAGAAATACTTTTGTAGAAAAACAGACTCATAGAAAACTTAGCACACATTTCGCCTGAGACTCATACGATCATTTGAAAACCACAATAAGAAAGAAATGCAACCCTCTGGAAAAGTGATCGGTTGAAGTTTCTGGGAATTATCATTTCTACAAAAGTTAGTAAATAATAATAATTTTTAAAATAATTATTAATACTTATTTACTTATAGTTTACTCTATTTATAATACGTTTTTTAATGTTCTTCCTTAAAATAAAACCAGAGCTCACTTTCATTTTTGCTAGCTTGTAATTTTGCTTCAAAGCAAATAGATGAAGCGTGTAGTGATTCATGAAGCGCGAGAGAGTAGTGATTCAGTGACCCTCTAAGATGTAAATGATATGTGTTTTGAGGTTGTGTCGGATTCAGTCGCTTCCAGGGCTCTTAAAGGGAGCGTGATGCTCACAGCCAAACATCGCATTAGTTGTTTTTTTTAATGTTTCTCTGTTGGTTAACAGCGTATTTTTCTCACAAAACCGGTTAATTTTTTGTTTTCTGTGTTGCAAACCAGGAACATGCGATTCGATAGCGGTTAGATGTTTTATTATTGTTGTTTATTTTCTCACTTAAAATTGTAGGTATCTCTTTGTTGCATGAACAGACCCATTTGTTTTTAGCATTGGTCCCTATCCTTGGTCTGCGGTTGTATGAACGGCTGGATTCAGACGCAGATCTCGGTATTTATGATTATTGTGAATCTGAAGAATAATAATTTTATGTACGCTCGAGTATTTTTGGCAGTTTTCAATTAAACTTGCATATGCTTCCAATACATGAATTTTAAAACTTATGCCCAACCCTAAGGTCACCCGTCTCATTACCAGTATTATATGTTCAATAAAATAATTTAGCACGAAACACGACATTGCAACTTGAGTGCCTCTCTGCGAAAAGCTTGCTGCCTTACTCGTTAGATCAGTACGAGTTCTAGTGTAGCACACATTCTGCGTCAGCCTTCATTCTAGCTTTAGTCACTTGTATGTTAGTGAGTCAAAAACCCGTCCCACAGACGAAATCATAGGTCGGTTTTCAAGCGTTCTGTCCAGCCACCAGTTCTGTAAGCCGATATTCGATATTCTCCGGCAAAGTTAAAACTGTCGGAATAACATCCATAACCCCCTTGAAATTCTAGAAAAGCATTCGTTCACAAGTAGAAATGTATTATTTATAATATATTTTGAAAATTAAAGGAACAATCATTGTATAAATAATAGGAAAGTCGAAAAGCAAATCTACGAGCAACTTGCTCTGAGTCAACCCACCGCCCGATAAAAATATTCTCGACAAACACAGTTAAATTATGTGTTCTGATGTTTTGAGTTATTGTGATCGACGTAACGTAATTCCTTGTATTGTTACGGTATTATTGTTTCCCTTTTATTCATCAAATGCGTCAACAACTTGCCCTTTTTATCGGTGCCCATTGAATTTATCCCAATCAACGCCAGCTAATCCAGCAATGTTTTCCGTACATGCCATTATTTTATACCTTATTTAACGTGTGCTGTAAGTGTGAGACAAAATGTGAAATATTTTTGTTGAAAGGAAATTAGGGTTTTTTCTTCGTATACGAGAATGCGCAGGTGGAAAAATCGAGCAATAAATACATTGAGCCTCCTACATTAGGCCACCTGCCAGATTGTATTCCAAATCCAAATATTTGACGCAGTTTGCAAGTATATATTTTCACGGTCTTATTCAGTAAATAATATAACAATAGAAATTAAAATTTTTGAACTGAAATACTTCAGTATATTTAGTTTCCTCGTCTCTTACTCTGAAGCAAATTTCGCATTCGAGGAAACTGGTTTCTTGATTGCTGACTACACGTTACCAACCCTCAGGTCACAATCAATGTCTTTCTCTCGCCACACTACTCCACTTTGTGCACAGATTACACAGTAATGTTTGTTTTGCGCAATGGCAAAGAATATTGGTGATTAGATACATGCTCTTTTCACTAATAATATCATTCACAACATTCATCAGCGGCAAAAATTTGTCCTTTCAACTTTAAATTCGTTTCAAAGTTGCAAGATTTTTCTCGAATGAATTGCAAAAGAAAAAAGTGAAAAGATCTATTATTGCAGTTATCGAACTTGGGTTTTCTGATCATGTTAATGAGCTGCGTTCGTGAAATATCTTGAGAGATTTGACTCCGACAACTTTGAAAAGTAAAAACAACGTTATTATTTTTTTAATTGTTATATTATTACTTTATATGTAATTGGGAATTAATTAGTGGTCTACAATCAAAACTTTTATTTGATAATTTTGACTAATCTTTATGTTCTTTGGTGTGCTAAAAACGAAAACGAAGTCTGTTCTTCTCTGACATGTACTATGTGTTTTCAAATCATCATCAGTGAAACATAATTCCTGGTTTGAAGCGTATGCACATATTTACATTTGCAACCATTTTTTACTTAAACGATTTTAAACATTCTAAACACCTATTATGTTTTAGTAATACTCTCACTTAGTATGTGGTGTGGATATGAAGGTTCTGGTCAGTTAGAAACGCAATTGTGGTCTGTTCTCTGTTGTCCCTTCTGAAGATTATCAAGATAGAAATGGTTATATCTGAAAATATGATCTCACTTTGTTGGTCATTCTCCCAGTCCAATAGTGTCAATTGAAGTGAATACATTTACTCAGGTCATCTAGTTGCGTCAAAGTGAATGACTTCTTTTGTTTTATCAGTGGTCAGTACACAGACAAAAAGTACCAAAGAAATTCAACAGACTTCGCCGAAAAAGTGTATTATACATATTTTGGTTTGATAGTAGATGAAGATCAAGTGTGAGCTCTTCACAAAGTTTGTCACAGTTGCGTAGAAAAACGTCGCTCATGGTACGAAGGGGAATAACAGCCTTTTAGATTTTCTATCCCAATAATGTGGAGGGAGCAAAAAAGCCAAGGAATGACTGTTACTTTTGTACTTGTGATATTACATTTTGGGACATTAAAGGAAACATACGACAATTTTGTGTTAGTTCTCAAACGAATTCGTTATAACGAGTATAAGTGGTTGATTTGTGCAGATTTGAAAGCTATCACTGTGCACTTAGGTTAGCTATCAGGGTATATAATTTTTTGTTTTTGTTTTTATGTTTATGGGACAGCTATGGCAGAAATTTCCTCGGAATAAAGAAGACCTTGCCGGGTGAAAAAATGTAATTAGTAAATGTTTGGTTCCTTCTGACAAAATCCTGCTACACCGTCTTCACATAAAGCTAGGGCTGACAAAGAAATTCCTTAAGTCACTAAATAAAGAACGTACCCCTAATAAATCTCGAACGAATCAGTTACTTATGCTCCAAGTTTCCTGGTTTAAGTGACGCTAAGATAAAAGAAGAATCTTGTAGGCCGAAACATCAGAAAACATATTTTGCTCAGATCATTGATGAGAAGGAGATGGAAGCCTAGAATTAGTTAAAAGAGCTTGTAGACAAGTTCCTTGGTGACGTACAAGATCTTAACTACAGTTGTATCGTGGAACACATGGAAGGCTTGTTTTAATAACTAAGTGGCCACATGAGTTTGAAGGTTCACTTCTTATACTATCATGTGGAGTATTTTCCTAGGGGAACGTCAGCGAAGAATAAGGGGAAAGATTTCATCAGGACATCAAGGAGACGGAACGTAAATATCAGGGTTTGTGGAACGTAAACATGATGACGGACTATTCCTAGGTGCTGTATCGAAAATCACGCGAAGTCGATACATAAACACAAGAAGATATTTCAAGAGAAAAGAATACGTTTCGACTAACAATAAATATGATCATTGTTAATCTGCAAGCAAATTTCTGTACTAATAAGCATTTGGTTTAGTTAATAACATTTAAATAAATAAAAATGGCAGACGATTCTGTATTATTATGTCGTTGTAACTACTGTCTTTAGAGATTGAACTCGAGATTGAAATAAATCTACGTGATAGAGAAACTCACATCACTTTCAGTTTCAACACACCAAAAAAAAAGATCAGATGATATTATCAAATCAAATTTTGAAAAGTTTTTTTTGTAGATCTGTGTTATTGATGGGATCGATAACATCGACGCACAAGGGGTGACGAATGAATGATGATCATTATATGCGACATCTAAATAAACCATTATATGTTTCCTACGAAACATTAACACAAAAGTCTATATTTATCTTGTTAATATTTTACTCAATAATGTCATGAATATTTAAAATATAGAAGAGTAAAATGAAAGTTGTTACTTAGAGGATCATTTCGTCCGGCGCCAACTGTATAGGCAACTTGCCATACAAGCTCGTCATGAGAGTTGCATCGCCAGGAGACAACAGCATTATAATTTCTAGAGATCACTCTTCACGTTATGTGTGGGATTGTGGAATGAAACTCTGAATGTCGGCGGTTGATAGGAAAAGAGATTACGTGGCCTCGTGCTGCTAATTCGCTTTGATCATTGGAGATCCTGCAGGAATGTTCACCAGCGTCGACACACATACCTGCGCGACGACTCGCTGCAACAGGAGTCGCTTCAATTTCAGGCTCCCGATATTTGGATTAAATGAAAATAGGGAACAGCGTCTTCGCGTAGGCAATTTCCCCGGCGTATCGTAAAGGCCCTGGTAATCGGTTCACTTCAATTCCACCGGGATTTTGTTCTCAAGCAAGAAGACAGCGTTCCATCTCCCTGACTTGAAACTGTTCAGTGGGACACCCACCCTCTCATACTTAATTTCGAGAAGCTATCTCCAAGACGCTCCGTACAACCGAAATGGTCGTGTATACGGGCGGGCAGTTGGGCGTTCTGAAATAGAAACGATCAAAAAAGGAAAAGAGAGAAACGCCAATAACCGTGAGAATATATATCGGCGGCAGTGGCTGAAGAAAATCCCGGGCGAAAACAGCGTTCGAAGGGAGACGGACGCGTCCAGAGAGCCGGGCTTGGGGGTGGAGCGCGGGCGGTGAATTCCCTCGGGGGGGCGTGGGCAGGGCGGTGTGACGGAGGCGGGAAGGGGGCGGGGAGGCGGAGGCGGAGGGGACGGGGCGACGGCGAGAAGGGAGCTGGCCATCGGGGTGAGGAGAGGGCGAGGCAAAAACAGTGCGGGCAGAGCGGGGCAGGGCGGGCAGGGCAGGGCAGGGCGGGCAGGGCGGGCAGGGCAGGCAGGCAGGGCGGGGGCAGGGCGGGGCAGGGCAGGGCAGGGGCAGGCGGGGCAGGGCGGGGCAGGGCAGGGCAGGGCAGGGGCAGGGCAGGGCGGCAGGGCGGGGCAGGGCGGGCAGGGCGGGGCAGGGCGGGCAGGGCGGGGCAGGGCGGGCAGGGCGGCAGGGCGGCAGGGCGGGGCAGGGCGGGGCAGGGCGGGGCAGGGCGGGGATGCGATGGAGCTGCGATGGAGCTGCGATGGAGCTGCGATGGAGCTGCGATGGAGCTGCGACGGAGCTGCGACGGAGCTGCGACGGAGCTGCGACGGAGCTGCGACGGAGCTGCGACGGTGGAGCGGGATGGGACGGTCCGGGGCGTTGGCATTGTGGGGGTGGGGGCGGGAGCCGGGCGTGGGCGGTCGCCCTGGGACGGACACGCGGGTCGCTGCGGCCGCGGGCATCGGAAATGGATCGGTGGCGCGCGCAGGGCGGCTCACGCGCGCAGTGGGCTGCGACCTCGCCCGGAAGGGTTCGGGACTCGTCGGGAGCCTCCCTCCACTTGAATTCATCGATGCGTTTGGTGGCGAGTATTTCATATTTCTAGGCGTGTCAACCAGGAGCAGCTTTGAGCATACCAGGAGAGGTGACTCAGGGCATCAACTGATGTCACTGCAGTGCCTCTGACCTACAGGTCATAGGTTGGAGTGCTAACGGTTGCAAGATTTTCGATACTAGCGTGTCAGCTAGGTCAAATTCGGTCGCTTTCTGGAGGACAATTCCAGCGGCCGGCTGTCCTGATGGGTAGTTTACCGTGGTTTCTTCGGTCAACGCTGGAGCAGTGCCCTCACAAACGGGCCACGGACCGCGCGAACATTTTCTTTCCTCTCCTTCCCCTACCCTCTCCCCTTACACACGGACACTTACACTAATGTGCACAACACTTTCTCACATGCCGGGAGACCAATCGCGAGCTTAGAGCTTATAAGTTATGGATGACTTGTGTTGTAGAATGGTGTGCATTCCTAGCACACCGTTTCTCATCCTTTAGCCTCAAATACTGGCCTTAGTTCCTTTCCAGATAAGTTGTGTGAGGGTGGATAGGTCAACGTGTACACTGTGAAAGCCTTATGGGTCAACAACCTGGCTCCGTCCAGATGTGACCAGGCTCTCTTCTTCTAATACAGCGTTGGGCTCACGAGCTAGCCGTGTACAATAAAGAATGTTAAATGATTGAGAATGTCTCCTGAGTCACATCTGCGCGATGGTTGGGGAGACCAGTATATACCACCGCGGCTGACCTGAGAAAACAGACTCAGCCTGAGAGAGGTTACGTCTGTGGGCACCGAAAGAAGCAAATGTATGAAACGGAAATATTTACATATTATTTTTAAGTGACATCAACTTCGATCAATCAGTGTAATTTTATATTTTAAAATGCAACTGTGAATGAATACATATTGGGAGTTATTGGACGTGATGCTAATAAGATAAGCGCATCTGCCCCATTTTTTGAAACAAATCTTATTTCTTCTCAGCCACAACTGTATTTGTTGTATAATGTGAGATGGTACTGAATAGCTGTTGGTCTGATGAGTGACACATTCAATACTAAATTAGTGTTATATAATATTGAGTGTTGTTCAAGAAGAGTTACAGTTATTACAACTGTGTTAACAAGAAGAATGAAAGATGCAATATTGATCACGCAATAAAAGTGTCGATGTGGATGAGGAAACCATGTTTTACTTCTGAGTTATATTAAAAAAAAGTTTTTTGGTTACTAAAAAAAAAAAAAAAATTTGTTTATAATGAGAATTTATTTCAATACTAGGTTGTAGAAATAAAGAACGAGGTCGTTAGAGCATGTTTGAAAACCAATCAAAATTATAGGATGATACAATACAAATATTGCACAATGTTTTCTCCACTTAGTTAATTTTCCAATGTACTATAATTTTCGTTTAAATACAACTCTTAATCCTCCGTAAGATGATAGTTTGATATTGATAGTATTTAATAGGAGCCTGTAGATTTTAAGAACACACATAAAAGGTGTATTACGAAAGCTCTGTAGTGTTGATAGTAAACCATGAATATTACCAATCGATAATCAATTCGATAATTTCGAAAAGAATGGTCATATTTTCTTGGTCTCACTTAGTTTTTTCAGTTGTTTTTTTTCAGTTTTTTCATCTTTGCTTTTATTTTTATTAATAAGCTCTGGAGTTCTTTCGTTTAGGCCCAGTGTGCGAGTCGGTCAGCGGGCGGCGGCGGAGGGGAAAGGCCGCCGTTTGAAAGGGCGACAGTCGCGGGCAACCGCCGCCGCCGCCGTCAGGGTGGGATTAGATGGAGGGCGCGGTGCTGAGCGGCGCTGAGCAGCTCTGACGGAAGGGTTCTCTATGCGCGGGGCACCCCCTCACCCACTCGCTTATTTCCCCCCTCCCGGCCCTCCTTATCCTCCGTCCACCGACTCTCCCCGGCATCCCCGACCCTCCTCACCCCCGACCCCCTCACCTGACCCTCTTCGCCCCCAATCCTCGCCCCCTCCTCCTCGTTCCCCCCCCGTTTTCGCCTCTCCCGTTTACACCCCTACCCTCCTCGCCCCTCCCTCTTCCTCCTTGCCCCCTCCTCTCCCACATCTCCCCTCCCCATCCTCTCTCCTCCCCCGGGCGTTTTATTGCTTCTCCGCTGCGGATACGCGCCGACTCTCGCTCCCGGTGTTCAGGTTGATGGGTAACGACGCCGCAGAATGTCCGACTTGAAAATTAGGCCTTCAAGCTAGGCTCTCCTTTGGCAGTAAAATTTGCGAGATGTAGTGGAGAAATGAAAGAGGAAATGGAGAAAACCAAAGGTGAAAATTGAAGAAAGACTGCGTGAAGGGAAACTTTTGTTATTGAAAGTTTGTACCCTTGACCATCAAAATCAGAAAGAAGTTCTTCTTGTTCTTGTTTTTTTTTTTTTTTGAAATTTCGTACAATTTACTTCATCACTCTTTCCATCCTATAATGGAGGATTTAGGCCACGCTCTTCATGTTTTTCGGGAATCTGTTGAGGTGCGAAAACTTCGAAATAATACCGCTAGTTAAATATATTTATCAACATTTTTGTTGGAATGTCTATTCTCACACAAGTGAAAAGAGATAAAGAAATCTTCACTATCGCCCGCTCCGATCCCTCCGGCCCCCCTCCGGCCCCCCTCCGGCCCCCCTCCGGCCCCCCTCCGGCCCCCCTCCGGCCCCCTCCGGCCCCCTCCGGCCCCCTCCGGCCCCCTTCGGCCCCCTCCGGCCCCCTCCGGCCCGCTCCGCCGCAGCCGCGCTTCCCGGGACCACACCCCCATCCAGACGTCGCTCCGCCACCCGCCGCCCCGCTTGTCGTTCGCGTCTGTCAGCGAGATGGATGGCGCCTGTCCCTCTTGGCTCTCACTCGCGGGCGGCGCCGCGGGGCCCTTTTTAGTAGTCGTGCGGACGCGTTTTCCTATTGATAGGGCGTGCCCGCGGGGATCAGCTGCCGGTGCTCGGGTACAAGTCGCCCTTTATGGATTGATCCGCGGGAAGCGGAGTCAAGGTTCAAGATTCATCCCCTTGGTGGCCCACCTACGCGCATAATATCGTTGGGTGATATTACGAACCTATTGCAGTATTTCTAAGAACGAACTCGAGTTTTTCTTCTTTTTAAACTTGTACACTTTAATAAATCATTGTAATTGTATTGTTGCTTTTGAAAATATGGAGGTAAAGGCAATAAAATATAACCTCGAAAATTTAACATAAATTAAATATTCCTCGAAATAATTGCTGGACATTTTAGTCTAAAATGGTGTAGACGAGTTCAAATGCTGTTTCACTGTAAAATCTGATGCTTTTCAACTTATTTTAATAATAACCAATAATATTAATGTGGATTAATATTTCTATCTCTAAAACATGTTATTGAATGTCTTTTAGTGACTTAAATATTTAAATTGCTATTATGCATCGTAGACTCTGACACCTATTATTAATTTTATCCGTAAATGGCCCAATACATGCATTTGAATCAAAAGTCCTATTCGTATTAGTGTAAGAAAACTCGGTTGCCAGAAAATTTGACCTCTTTTTCCCCTTGAAGTGAAGGTTGCCTAGAGCCGTCTGCAAGTAGATCCTACACCATACAATCAGAGCTCTGTACGTTAAACTTCTGCGTTACGTTTCTACGTTAAAAGCTATAGAGGTACAATATTCCAGTTCGTAAATGTCGAGGTTCAAACTGCTAGGTTTGGTTTAGATGTCTTTTGCGATTGGTGAAGAAGACTCCTTCCTCTGTTCGCATAGTTTCCTATTCAAAATTCATGGAACACGTTTCTGCTTAGGCAGCCAATTGGGATCTCCTCCAGTCACTACCTAAGAACGGCGTATTTGTATTCAGGAGCCTCACTGTTCCTTCCTCCAGAGGATACTCCAAGATGCCTTCCATTTGGTTCAAAGACTCTTGCTGCGTTTGAGGAATTGACCTTTTTTTCAATATCCATTGAAAAGTTGATGCAGGAAAATGTACTTCCAACTGAAATTTCAATCGATTTCATTTTGTTAAGAGCAGTGAGATCCAACCAGTTTTTTTGTAAATGCCACCAAAATATTGGCTAGACTTTTTGGCAATATTCTGTTTATTAAGATATTACGCTGACTGTAAATAAATATATGAAACACAATATTGGGCGTAAGTGCATAATCGCTTACTGAAAATACCGTACTAAATGCTAATGATGTTTAAAATCAATCATCATTCGTCGGTGAGTAGAGTCGGGCAATTTTACTTATGGAGTCATGAGTAAAAGAACTGAAGTAATGGATAAAACAACTTTCATTAAAGAACTGCAAAATTCTCTTTAGAATACCTCCATATAAATGTGGCCTTACTTTGGTTACTTTTCCTTGGCTACTTGGCTTAATATGCAGTATTACGATTTTATGTTTTTTTATCGATTTGGTCAACCCCTCTAAAAGAATTTTAACGATCTTGTTGAACAAACAGACCCACAAATACAGAAATAAGGCGAAGGCGTCAATAAGAATTCGAACGCAAGAAATGTACAGTGAATTGGAATAGTATTTACAATGATATGTCATCTCTTTAAATAATTTGAAACATAGTAGCATGACTACAGTCATTAGAGGGGTCAGCATTATTGTCACAGAGTTTCGGTAATATATTTCATCTTTAAGTCGGTAATAAGGCATTTGATATTTTAGACGACGAGCTTAGAGTTGTATATAGTGTGGGTTTGGAGTATGAAAATATTACAGTATCTAAAATTTTCCCTAAAAAAGGAAAATAACAGCGAAACGTCGGCATTTGTTCTATAAGGTTACCTCATTTTGTGACCAAGTATCAACTCTTACAATTTTGTGAAGAATTATTCATCCAAATTGGCAAGATATTTCTCTTTAATTCTTTAAATTATCATCTTACGCGAAAGAAAATATCATTAAACTAACGTTGTGTAGTGTCAAAAGCTGTTCAGCTACTGCAGACCACTTTAAAAACACTTTTATAGCAATTATTTCTGTTCTTTCCCATGTTTCTACAGTCCAGGTTTGTGGCTTGGCCTAACATGCGAATTCAAATCAGTGTCAACCTTTCGAGATCTCGGACAGTGGATCCTTTCGGACCCATGGACCAGGCCAAGGTGGACCTGGAAAAGGGTGTAAATGGGAAGAGGGAGGACAAGGAAGGATCACAACCGCCAGAAATTCATTGCAGGAAGACGCAGAAACGACCAGTCAGACCAGCCCGATCAGACCATGACTCAAATGTCTCTAGAGATCTTACCCAGACAGTGGCAGATCTAGGCCCAATTCTTACGTCAGATCACCCCCCCCCCGTAGACCCAAAGCAGGCACCACGGACTTAAAATTTCAGGCGTGAAGTAGCCTCCATATGATATAGCACTTGACAAAAACATTTAGATAAATGTTAAATTTCTTACTTTTGGGAAATTTATATGTAACAAGGAATTGAAAGCGACATTTTGAATTGATGTAAGTAATATTGTTCTGCCACAATTTTTACCTATTACAGAATTTACCGTAGACAGTGGTTTGAAGTAGCAAAAGTTCTGCTGAGTAAAACTATACACAATGGTTTCCTAAAGTGCAGCACGCATACTGCCTAAGAACAACAAAATACGCTGCATGAAACTGCAATAATAAAATATTTTTAACAAAAACTATTTGCACGATACATTAGTAACATAGTATAGTACATACGATACACACATAACAGTTCTTTAAAAATTAAGAACATAAAAAAAGTTGCTTTTCCTTAATGCAATGCGCGAATAGAAAATATTTAACGGCGACCGGCCCCGGCCTTGGAGCTTTTCTGTTGCATGACCTAAGCGACATACTCTCATACTAACTGATCTATTGATTATGAGAGTTCAGTCTGTACGCACAGTATGAGAGTATGCGGAATAAGACAATCAAGACACCTCTCAATGACCGGATATATAGTTTTCTTTCAATTTCTACGCGCATCGGAAGTTAGTAGTACAGATACGTGCAAAATACGTAATATTCTCACCGGGAGGTCCTAGGTTCGAGTCCTGACGGTGGAAGGATTTTCGACACTAGTTATTCAGCTAGGTCAAATTCAGTCGCCTTCTAGAGGAGAATTCTAGCGGCCGGCTGCTCTGATCGGTAGATTTCCGTGGTTTCTTCGTTCAACACCAGGCGAATGCCGGAGCAGTACCCTACCAAACGGGCCACGGACTGCGCGCGATCTGTCCTTCCTCTTCCTTGTCCTATCCTCTTCACTTACACACACACACACTTACACTAACATGCATTATACTATCACATATTCCGGGAGACTGGCCGGGAGCTTAGAGCTTGTTCCGGCTGGGGCGGTGCCCTGCTGCTGGTAGAGTCCTGGTTAGAGGGAAACCTCACTAGCCGACGGTAATAACGGGACTAATGACCAAAGCAGTTCACGCGCCCGGAAACACGAAAAAAATCAATCAATCAATCAATCAGTACACTTACGAGAATAATGATTACAGCAGATGATTCGCCCGGAAACGTTAAATAATGAAGGACTTGTGCGCAGTCCAATGGGTGTTTCAATTGGGCGCCCCAGGGCGGGGTAATGGAGCCCGGAGAGCGGAATGTACGGCTGGCGAGACGGGGGGGGGCGGGGCGGGGCGGCGCTGCGGAGCGGAGCCCCGGACCACCGCGTTGCCAGGAGGCGCCGCTCGTAGCCCGGGGTTTATGGAGGCGGCGCGCGCTGAGATTATTGTTCGCGTCGAGTTGGCGTTATGATAACGGCCCCTCTCTGCCACGCCCCCCGCCTCGATTCGCCTTCTCTCTCCGAAGAGAAGAGGGCGTCCTCGGCGCCGTCTAACCTTATCTCGGCGCCCCTCGCCCATCGCCACCGCCTCGAGGCCTCGGCCGCCCCGGCTGCGTTCGCCTCCGCTGCCTCGGCGCTGGGCCCGAAGCTCCATCGACCACGCCCCTCTAGAACACCAGGCCGGAAAGGTACCCTAACAAACGCACCCGACTTTTGCTTCAATTACATTCAGTCTTATTTTACGTGGCGAGACTCAGGCCATGAGGCCTGCTCTTCCGTCTGACCACGAAAATTTCGCTCCGCTCCTTTCACCGTCTAGCGGAGAAAGAAGGTATTACTCGGGTGACAAAAAAGGCGATTTGAATTTAGCTCAGAGGCTTCCTTTACGTTGGAAGATCTTTTTTTATTTATTTTTTTACAGGCAATCTACTACATGGGAAATCTGGCTTTACGTTTCCTCCAAAGGCAGTCATGCGAAGGATTTTTTTCACCCTTAAATATTCACGGCTTCCATCGGATTTGAACCCGCAACGTGGGTATAAAATGATTGCTTGACTTTCGCGGCGGGTTTTTATATTGTGTAGGCTATCCGGGATGAGTTGCGTCTCTGTCGTGTTGGCTGACGTTTTGGCCAACATGTTGTGACCTTCCTCGAGCGTACAGAGCGTATTGCCCGATACGCTAACCGTTACACTATCGAAACCACAACCCCTCCTCTTCCCTTACACTTCCCACACACGCGCGCGTTTCCTCTCTTCCCACAGAGACGCGGTGTGATGGTACACCATCACACGTGTGGTGAACATAGAGCTTGTCCAGGCTGGAACAGTGCACCGCTTGGGAGGTATCTGAAGGCTGAACCGCCAGCTGTCGTGTAGGTCGACCACGGATGTCACTATCCAGTGGGTGAAGAACACTGCCACTTGCCGGAATCAGGCATTTGTCAAATGTACTAATGACCATAGAAGTTGACGTGCCCCGAGACATCAAGCAAAAACTCCTCCTCTCTGGTCGTCCACGCTCTCACTGTCGTCTCTTACTTCTCCCCTCTCACACATTTCGCCGCTGAAATCCCCCATCGCTTCTGCCTCGTCTGCCTGTGGCTATCTCTGCTCCGTCTTCGTCAAACCGTCTCTTCCTCCCTCATTTCCTCTATGCCCTCCTCACCCTATCCTGCCCCATCCCACCCCGTCTCCCTTCCTTACGCCAACTCTGGCTCTCCCTCTGCGTTTCCCTCTGGGTCTCTTGCTACTCTTTCCGGCACTTACTTTTTCCAGCAGAAATCTACTACATGGTACATCCGGCTTCACTTTCTTCCGAAGAGACGTATGAAAGATTTTTTCGACCTTAAAACCCACGGCTTCGATGGTTTGAACCGCCAACTTAAATGATTGCGTAAGCTTTCGCGGCCGGATTTTGTATTGTCTAGGCTATCCGCGACTCTGGCCTTCCCTCTGCTTCTTCCGCGGTGTTCCCCTTGCCAGCATTTCACCCTTTACCGCCTCCTTCGCCCTCAGTGATACCCACACGTTCGGTGACTTGTCACCCTCCGTGCCTCTGTCCGACTCATTTTATTGGCCCCCACCGCTCGTGAGTAAATTCTCAACTAAAAAGCTAGGGGAAAATTATACATTTTATGAGTTTGTACTCTTTTGATTCAGTAAATGTAATATTCATGCAATCTGATCTTGATGATATTCACTCGTATCAACATTTTTTTTACTGCTGCTAGATAACACTAGAACTTTTGTTATTTATTCAATGCATATTTATTTCGTGATGAGCGGTGTTCTTCAGAAACCGTTGGTTGAAACAGCATTGACTCTCAGTTCAATATGTTTTTACGTGTGTGGCGGATGAATAAACCCCACGACCAGCTTCCAAAGGCAGAACTAAAGCCGATCCACTATATTCTAAATTATTTGGAAGTACCTCTAGCAAGTACTCGTCGGGCTAGAGTTCCTCTCCGCTGAAGCTTCATCAAAGAGAATTGTGTTACCTGTGATTTTTCAACTTCAGCTGCTTGTGGTTGCTTGCCTGATAACACACCTGCTTGTGATGCTTGTGATGCATATATATATGTGTGGTTAGGCGGAAGAGCAGGCCCTATGGCCTGAGCCTCGCCATTAATAAAGACATTATTATTATTATTATTATTATTATTATTATTATTATTATTATTATTTTTGTGACTTGTGACATACCAACATGTCACAAATTTATTTACTAATATTTGTCGTAAATGGGGTAAATATACAAGGATACACAAATAGAAATATGGCGCCCTACCAACGGCAGCCGAGTTATTGTCAAGGTCAATAAACTTCATTCTGGCATTAGACCTGAGGGCACGGCTAGCTGATCAAGTAATAAATTTAGGGTTGGCCAGGAGAACAGTAACTGTCTATTCACGACGACAGTGCGTCAAATGTTTCTGGTGAAAAAGAGTAGAAAGAAATAGGCAGAGTCTTGAAGGGCCGAACAGAAAGATTATTTTCACATTTTCATAAATTCAGATGGCGAAGACTTCAGAACTACATGAACACAGAATCGGGGAAATAGAAGTAAAATTAGGAAATACACACACACACACACACACACACACACACACACACACATACATAATATATATATATATATATATATATATATATATATATATATATATATATATATATATATATATAGGTGAGTCACGTAACTTTAGCACCTCCTGTAACGTTTGAACGGTAGAAGTTATTGCAATGCAGTTTTCACGAAAGTGCATGAGGGAATGGGGCTAATTGGTCAGTGTATTTATTTATATTTTACCACTTGCATATTATGAAATATTTGAGGTAAGTTTGTTTTTTCAAATGGAACAATTCATATTTTTCAGTCTATTATGACGAGCGTAAAAAGAGGAATGCAATGATATACATATTGTCATATGTTAGATTAGCATTTTTTTGAGTAATTGTGAATTTTGTGCGTCTCGTGTTTAACGGATATTTTGAATGTAACTGCCCGCTATGCAAGGCCACGCAGCGCTCCACCAGCAAAGGCGCGCTCGGGAAAGGGGAGCTGATTTGAGTAATTCGTAATGCCAAACATATTCCAAATATTCACAAAACTGTTGCAATTTTTTTCTGAACTCTGATTTTCATCCTTCCGCATTTTCAGATTTTTTAAGGATTTAAAACACGGATTTGTCATAAGTAGTACGTATTGAAATAAGATTATTATTTCAAATTCATTTATTTATTTATTTATTTATTTTACGTAAAAAAACAGTTAAAAACTGCGTATGACGTGCTATGGGGAAAAGTGAATTGTGTGCACATTTTCAAAATTCTGTGATCCCTACACTTAGTCATATACTACTTAAATTTTGAATTTTTGAAAGGGAGAAAAAAACAAAAACTCCCATGCAATAAAATATATTTTCAAGGATAAACAAGCAATAAATTTTGAATTTTGAAAGGGAGAAAAAAAACTCCCATGTAATAAAATCTATTTTCAAAGATAAATAAGCCAAAAATTTTGGCTCATTACTTCCTGCCGCGACAACATGGAAACGATAATTTGAATAATTGTATTTCCCACTGAATTCTAGAAGACGTGCACAGAAAATGAAGTTACATTTATGTCCAGAAGCAAAACAAGGGGCCATCTCAGCATTTGCTCAATGGATCAGGGAAACTGGACGAAAAACCAGATCGAGATGGGTTTAAAGGGGTGTCATTCCGCAAGATATTAACGGGATCTTGGAAACTAAACCCTATAAGTATACATTATTGAGATTGTTATAAATTATTGAAAATTGCATGTTTTCAGCAAATCGTTTTTTTTTTTTGTTAATGAGAATATAATAACACCTTATGAAAAGAAAAAATACAGGAAGATAATGATAATAACTATTCCTATGTTTCTATTGCCGAATTATTATATGCTTATTAACACTTAAAATGGTTTGCTCAAAACGTGCAATATTCTTTGTACAGTCCTAATTATTTATTCTTATTGTGGTTTGTTTCAAGATCCCATTAACATCCAGCGATATAAAACCCCTTTAATGAAGTTGAAGTAATAAACAATTTATTACAATACATACTTATGACAAACTCGTATTTTCAATACCTCAATTCCTTCAATATACGAAAGACAAAAAATCAGAAAACGCGGAGGATGGAAAGAGAGTTCAGAAAAAATTGCAACAGTTTTGTGAATATTTGGAATATGTTTGGTATTATAAAATACTAAAATCATCTTCCCTTCCCCGAGTGTGCGTTTGCTGGTGGAGCGCTGCGTGGCCTTGCATAGCGGGCAGTTACATTCAAAATATCCGTTAAACACAAGACGCAAAAAATCACAATTACTAAATAAATGCTAATCTAACATATGACAATATGTATATCATTGATTTCCTCTTTTTACGCTCGTCATGATAGACTGAAAAAATATGTATTGTTCCATTTGAAAAACAAAGTTACATCAAATATCTCGTAAAATACAAGTTATAAAATATAAATAAATACACTGACCAATTAGCCCCATTCCCTCATGCACTTTCGTGAAAACTGCATTGCAATAACTTCTACCGTTCAAAAGTTACAGGTGCTAAAGTTACGTGACTCACCCTGCATAATATATATATATATATATATATATATATATATATATATATATATATTATATATGTGTATATATATATATATATATACACATATATAATCGAAAGGAGCTTTTCTGTGTAAAACAGAATGATCAAAGGAAGTGCAAGAGTTGTTAGAAAGAAGTTGCTTGAAACACTAACATTCTTTTGACAATTGATTTATTATTGCCTGAATTCATTTTTATGTATTTTCTTTCGATCCTCTATTGGACTTTGGATATCGATATCGCAACATTGTTGATCCAGTCAGGTTGAAAATACCGAAAACAATAATATCGATACTTTGGTGGCGGAAAGTATTGCAACCGCTTCCGTGCCCAGCTGCCGCCGCCGCCCGCGCTGCTTTCCCGCAGCGCCCCGAGGGAAGGGGTGGGCTTCGCTTTGCTGAGCCGGTGTGCGCTTGTTTACCTCTGGCTTTTTACGCGTGCGAGCGAAAGGGGCGGGGTGAAGCGCGGTAGGAGCGAAACAGAGAAGAGCGGTGCAGGGGCAACGCGGGTGCTGGGAGCGGGGAGCTGGAGCGGGGAGCTGGAGGGGGAGCTGGAGCGGGCTGGGGAGCTGGAGCGGGAGCTGGAGCGGGAGCTGGAGCGGGAGCTGGAGGTGGAAGCTGGAGGTGGAAGCTGGAGGTGGAAGGGAGGGGGGGAGCTGGAGGTGGAAGCTGGGGGGGGAAGCTGGAGGTGGAAGCTGGAGGTGGAAGCTGGAGGTGGGAGCTGGAGGTGGGAGCTGGAGGTGGGAGCTGGAGGTGGGAGCGGGAATCGGGCAGAGCGGGGCTAATGTGAAGCGGGGTGAGAGCAGGGCGGGGCGGGGAGGGAGCGGGAAGGTTCGGGGTTGAGTGGAGCGGGGTGGTAGTGGGAGTGGGGCAAACCTGGGGTGATGCGAAGGCTGGGAAGGGATAGGGTAAACAGGGGTGGCGGGCGGGGTTGAGACGCAGCAGAAGCTCAGTGCCGTGGACGATAGAGGGTCTCTACATTCGGCCTCTCCAGGCAACTTTCATTAAATCTGATATTGCCCTTCGGCTGCAGGGCGTTTGCTGCTAATGTTCGATCCTCGCATACATTTCATTGAGCCGAAACATTTACATTCTTTTGAATGGAACGGAGGGGTACATTCATAAATATTCTAAAGCTTTCGTTTCTTCTGTAAACGTACTGTATATTAAAATGTTTTTGTGACATTTACTTAAAGCAACGTTTAGGAAAAATTGTTTTTTCAATAAATGAGTTTACATGAAGTAAGCTGCAAAATTGTTAATATGAGTCATTTATATCTGTAGAGATACAGAGAAATAAAATACAAATCCCATTTCATTTTCCTTAAAGAACACGTGTTGTTTGAATCGGTCTGTGTGGGGTTTTTCTTCTTTTCATTCCTTTTTTAAGATTCAAGAACTAAATAAATTCGGCTGCTTTTAGAGGTATACATGTCTCGTTTTTCAGTTGCTAGAATATTAAAATTATATCTGAAGTAGATGCGATGCAATTTTCCCCTGAACTTTCAGAGGCATTTCTTAAGAGGTTATGAGATGTTTAATGTGTTTTAATTGTATGCTACATTTTCCCGTCAACGCAATATGTGGTGTTGCATCGGCGGTTAGTGATTTCTTCCTCGTCAAGCAGTTTGTGGAGGTACATTAAGCTCTCCGCTAACTTGCTAATACGAGTAGAGGTTTTCTAGGGGATAACATTTTGTATTTCACAGTCAGAAATATGAGCAATTATTTTAGCTGCACTCTCAAGGAAAGTGTGTAAGTGTTTGTCATTATAAGGAAGTTATCTTCTTATATTTATTCGTAATCGGAAGAGAGCCATGCGTTCCGACTCGTGCTGTAGGTAGCAGGACACCAGCACGGCATTTGCAACGAAAATGCGTAAAGGTCAAAGTGGATTGCAGGGACAAGCAGCCCTGTTAACCAGTCACCCGGTAACAAGGTCGCAGGGAATGTCACGATTTGCATTTAAATCGAATTTGGACGAGGCCTATTACATTTACCGCTGGATATTACTCTTCTTCATTCTGAATGTTCACTATTTTCTTCCGGCAATGCAATACGTATCTTGAAAAAAATCGCCATGTGTTATTTACTAAGGGTCTTTAGTTTTCTGAAAATAACTATTAGAATTATACCTTTTTTGTGCACCAAGACCAATTTTTAACATTTACAGGTAGAGGGAGACTAAACTCTACCAAAAGTAGAGATATGCTACTGATCGGACGTTTTCTTGTTTTCCTCTTAAAAGCTCCAGACGAATCGTAGAGCAGTGCATTCAAAATTGGTCATGGCCCGCCGTGATCTTTTTTCTCTAGTCTCTCCCAAATAGCATCCTTGTGTGTGGAAAATGAATCCCTAATATCATATGATATTTCCATAATAAGAAGCAAAGACTCTGACAATTTTACCAGTACGATAAGAGATGACATGGAGTGTTACAGAGCAATCAAACGTGCTAGGTTCGACAACGATCCTTGAAATCTCCCGCATGCTCTACTGCACATTTATTTAATGCAACGTTAATTCCGAAAATTATAATATCGAAATAGATTCACTGCGTATTTAATTTACGTTTATAATGTATATTTATATAGAATTTAATTTATTTACAATGTATTGGATGCTTTCATTTTCGATGTAACGCAGATTCCAATAAACTCGATACCATTGCCACATATTGTCGCTATTGAAAAGCTCGAAATACAAGATGGAATCGGTGAAGACTGGTCACTGATATTCCTACAAAACTAATTTTATAACGAATAGTTTTATAATATTTTTAAAGCAGAAATATTTAAGTTGAAGATATTTCAGTAGGAATTGAAGAAAATTATAAACCAGACTACACAGATCAATTTTCATTACAGTTATGACGAAGGCAATTGCTTTAAAAGACGTTTGCTTATGATACTAAGCAAAAATTTCATGTCTCCAACTTATTCGGATATTTATTGGTTTTATTATTAAACTTCTTCTTAACTGGAATCCTTTTAAAAATTTGTTTTGAAAAAAGGAATATTATTTTTTGTTTGAAATTTTTTCTCCGTTACCAACGTAAGGCAGGTGTTCAATATTTTAGAATTAAATTGTGTGATCAATTTACATAAGGTGTATGGATTTTCGATTGATTCCGTGATGAAAACGGAGTAGATTGTCATCAAATAGTTTACGCACCAAGGGTTCTAATATCGAGCGGCGACAAAAGCACGAGGCCTTAGGACTTAGTATTTTGTACGCTCGATCATAAGAACCAGTTAACGCCCATTAAACATACATGATTTTATTTTTAACCTAATTTTATTGATTCAGATTTACTTATTTGCTAATTAGCTAGGTGTTAACATGACTCGATTTGCTTTTTTCCATTTCCATCTCATAACCCCCTTTCCCCTCCATAAGAGAATATATAACATCATTCAACGTTTTTCATATTTCCCTCTAACCACGATACTCTTGACCCAGGTAAGACATGCAATTAGCTGGCTCAAGGGGCATGCGTTGATGTCACTGCAACGTCTCTGATCGGGAGGTCCTAGGGTTCGAGTGCCGGGTGTGGCAGGATTTTCGACATTAGATAAATAGGCCGAATTCGTTCGCTGTCTGGAGGATAATTCTATAGGTCGGCTGTCTGTTTTCCGTGGTTTCTAAGATCGCTACCAGGAGAATAACGGAGCAGTTCCCTAACAAACGGGTCATGGACCGGGCGCTTTCTTTCCTCTTCCTTGTCCTATCCTCTCCCTTACATCCACACCCACCCACATGTACGTGCACTACCCTGCCATACACATCGGAACACCAGTCAGGAACTTGGAGCTTGCCGTGGATGGAGCGGTGGGGAGAGATACCGACGGAGGGGAATTCCCACACGCAGTTTTGTAAGCTAGCGAAGGATTTCGCACTTCAGCCTGGGAAGAACACAGATCCCATTCGGGATATAACATGCACTACACTTACGGAACTCATTGCCTGAGTAGCTGCCGCGCCACGAATCAGTTTCCCACCCAGCCACCTCGAGCACTCGTGATGCGTCCTCACGCCGTCGAATCAGCGAAGTCGGCTCCCGCGGAATCGGCAATTTTTGCCGATATTGCTTTATTGGTGCGCGGGACGGGGCGGGCGGGGCGCATATTGCGTGTGTTTTAAGGCGCAGTAATATCCGAAAGGGCGGTGATAAAGGCGCCGCGCGTGGCCCTGAGCCAAACGGTCCAAGTTTGATTAAACCGCGCGTCCCCGAGGAGCAGCCGCCGCGTCCCCTCCACTCCACTCCGCTCCACTCCACTCGCCTCCCACGCCCCCATTCCGAACAGAAAGGCGTCTTCGGCGGAGCCTCGCAAGGCCTGGATGCGAAGGTGGCGTTCGGAGAACATTCAGGCTCTTACAGACGCACCGGGAGAGGTGGCTCCGTGCGTCAACTGATGTCACTGCGGTGCCTCTCAGCGGGAGGTCCTAGGTTCGAATGCCAACGGTGACGGGATCTCTTTAGTGTATTTGACAACGCGTGGCCTGTGATGGAAATGCCGCGATCGTATTCAAGAACGCTCAGGATTTCAAGCCCTCAAACCGGGGCGTAGCTCAGTGCAGTCAATTGAAGTCATTGCAGCGCCTCTGATCGGGAGGTTCTAGATTCAACTCCTGACGGTGGCAGGATTTTCGACACTAGCTTGTCAGCTAGAGCGAATTCAGTCGCTATCTGGAGGTGAATTCTAACGGCTGGCTGCTGTGATCGGTAGTTTTCCGTGGTTTCTCCGATCAACACCAGGCAAATGCCGGAGAGGTACCCTAACAAACGGGCCACGGACCGTGCGCGATCCTTCCGCCTTCTTCCTTGCTCAATCCTTTCCTATTACACACACACACACACACACACACACAGACTAACGTGCACTACACTACTACACATGACGGGAGACAGGTCGGGAGCTTAGAGCTTGCTCCGGTTGGGGCGGTGCTCTGCTGGTGGTAGATACCTGGTTGAGGGAAACCTCGCTAGTCGATGGTAGGTTGCCGTCGAATCTCACCGTTCAGCGGGGGAAGTTCACCGCTATCTCCCGATGAAAACATGAGCTACACTTACGGGACTAGTGTCCTCAGTAGTTGATGCGCCCGGAATCTCTAACAGTCAATCAATCTTGCAGCCGCGCAGGTGTGGGCAAAATGGATCTGAAATAGACTGTCAATTGAAGTCATACATGTGTCAAATGGCGTTATTTGAAGACCTTTGTTACTTGTTAATTTATTTAACTTTAAAATTCATTAAAACGAGTTTATGAACTTGGCGTGAAAAAAATGCAATATTTTGAGTAGGATGAATTTCAAATCGCCTGAGGATTGGAATGAGGTATTTTGTGACTCTGATGTGCTGAACATTACCTCTTCCATATCATGCTATTATATTTTATCCAAAAAGGAATTCAAGCTAAAATGCAATTTTATTATCCAAGTCATTTCATACTTTAGTATTAGTATAGAAAACATATTTTACGAAGTACTGGTTTGGAAAATAAACTATACGGATTTTCTTTCATACCAAATTACCTATTATTACACCGTATTTCCGTAAATAATTTTGTTGCGCGCATTTTGGTTGAAGAGCTCTCTCTTTTGATATAATAATCAGATTTGCATTTTGATAACTAAGTTCCATAACGTGTTTTAACAAAAGTATTCAAGCACGATACTTGTATTTAGTTTACAAACATTGACAAATTTATAAATATCATATCATGGGTTTATGTAAATAAATGCTAGAGTTATGTACGGTCAGAAACTACAAGGTTTTGTTCAAATTTTATAAAGAAGTGGGTGATACCATGACAGCTGACTTTTACTATTTCTGATATACTGGGACAGAGGAACTTTGGCCGTTATGCAATATCATTTACATTTGAGGCAATACCCCAGTCCTAAAAATAAAAATACAAAATCACAAACAATAGCAAACTTCATTTATTTGTGATTAGTTACTTGTATTGAACAATTCTGTAGTCAGAAAAATGGTGTCTCTGAAATTGAGCTGAAAGCAGCACTCTATTTTAAGACTTTCCTCTTGCGATTGCTATATTCATGGTGTCTCGTACATCACCAGTCTTTTTCACAGCATTGGTCTAAATATTCTCTGTCAACTTTTTATTTTAGATTTTCTCTGAATGTGACATGTTTACTTGACATGTACTGACGAAATCATATTCTATAAAGTATGATGTGTGAAGACAATGAAAGTGAATTATGCTATAACAAAATAATAGTTTACTAATGTAAATGTCAACGTTTGCGTGAATTATCTCTATTTGTAAAACATTACCACTTAATTGAAACCGTATTTTCTGGTTACAACACGCCAATAATTTTGAGGACGTTTAATTTAATGTGGTGCAAACAAAACTTTATGGTTTACGAGTTCGTTGCTGAATCAATTGAAAATTCGAAATATTTTATATTTCTTGCGTTTAAAGTGAAAAGACGCATTGCAATATGACGTCAGATAAAACATTTTGTATTTAATTACTCTTGCATAATCGTTGCTGGACTGTTTTTTTCGAACAAAATGAAAGAATATTGTGACGTTCCTGCGGAAATTCTAGCAAAAGCTAGCAAAACTGCAGACAGAAAGTTTCAGTAAGATCTCGAGAAATATATGAAAATATTTATGGTGTATTTGACAGTTATATGACAGTGTGAATAACAGTGCAAATTACACTGATGAAACGGTACATTTAGGTTATTTGCTTCAGTTGCTAAAAGTTATTTATAATATGTCGTAACACCAAAAAATAACATTTCGTGGATGTTAGCCGATGTGCCTTATACATCATATTACTAGTACTGATTCTGGTACTCAAGAATACGAGTCTCTATAAAATGTGATACGTAACAGTGAAATGGGAGTGACTGATGTCAATTATAAATTCATGGAAACATTCCAAAATTGCAATTTTCATATCAATTAAGCAAAATAAGGTTTATAATGAGTTATTTTACTTTTCTGAGCATTATGCCATTTTCTTATCGTATTTGCTTGCATCTTAACTTTCATAGAACGAATTCATAATAATGTAAGTGCTGTGGTGGTATTAGAGCGGGCCATAAAGTATTCAAAAGGCCCGAGGACATAAAAAGGAGAAAAGCCAGCAAGGGGATTAACAAAACCGTTGCGTGAATTATTTCAGGTTCGTAAACACAGCATCGAGCTAGTAAACCATAAAAATAATTGCAACCTCTTTCTTTGATGGGATTTGTTGATTCTCTATACCATAAATTCTATCAAAAACGTGGTCAGATGAAGCTTTTACATACGCCAGTGACAGCGGAATAGAATCTACGTGAACTTGTAGTGCTACAACAGCACTAGCACAGCACAGCTCGAATTTTTGGTAATGATAACGTAATATTATAATATTGCAACTTCTAACCTATTACTTACGGGTTAAGCCATCACTTTAAAAACTCTTAATTAAACGGATCGGCAGAGATTCGAAAGAAAACGTATCTTTATTTTTATGAAATTTCAAAAGTTTAAATGGAAATTGCTTTCTGCTAATTAATTCAATGAGACTGTAATCGTACAAAACGTTTAAATAAAAAAGAGAAAAAGTCCGGCTTAGGTAAAGAATGACAACCCGAGAATTAGAAAAAATTCAACTTTCGAACATAGAGATTTTGATGAAAATCGAAATGAGAATTTTTACAAACATACTTTGCTCGATTCGCGAAAAAATAATTTGGAGGAATTTTTTGAAAGCTTTGAAAAGAGCGCAAGAGCTTCATGTAAGGTTCTACCCAAAATTAAAATCTTTTTCAATTAAAGGAGACACGACATCAGCCGATTGACCGAGAAATTTACTGTGTACATGACTGATAAACATTCAATTTTTCCGAATTAGAGACCCACAAACTGTTTTTCTCTCACAAAAAGGCACTTTTCCTTCTAGAATTACGTAACATTCTCTATCTAAGAAGTAAAAAATTCATATATTTTTAAAAAACATAAATACATTGTAGAAACGAGAAGTGAGACATTGAAAAAGGTTTGGGTTAATAACACTTCCATGTGATGGATATGCTTAGTTTAAATGATTAAAAAAATATGACTTGCTTTACTTTCGTATTTAATGGTCTTAATTTGTTAAAATTGTGATTTAAAACGGAGATTAAAGAAAAGATATGGAAGTTGTCCTGTTCTGACCAGGTTATAGCATTTGTCGTGACCCTATAGAATTAGATATCTCTATATTTGGCTAATTATAACTATTTATTAACGTAAATGTTCTCAGGAATAACTGTACATCAAGTCAAAGTTTCGTATTTTCATTTGTATTTGTATATGTGCTTGATTTTTTATTTGAAAAATTAATTAAAAAACATGTTTTCATCTGAAAACAGTGAAAACAGACTTATTTTTACGAAATTTTCCCCCTTGAAAATAGTTTTTGAAAAAGTGTTCTTTAAGGGTATAATGAGACTGTTGTATATCGCTGTGTTCAACATAAGAAAACGATAAAATATATTGATCAAAATGTGATATTGAATATTGTTCAATTATTTTGCATATAACACAAATATGGAAAGGTGACTGCTTCAGCATAGTCAAGGCAATGAAAAATACTAATATTCCATATATCTAAACCCAACTTCTCCCCTCTAGGAGAAATTATTGACTAGAAATTGCATTTTGCATTTAACTGCATTTTGTAATGCGAATTCTAAAGAAAAGTTCTGCAAACACAAAAGAATTAGCATATTTTTCGCTGGTTCCCCCGTCATGGAATACGAGTGCATGTTGGGCTCTATATAGAAAGTCGCACCGGAAAAATCTAGATAGAATACAGAGGAAAGCGAATAAGTTTACCTATAGAACTAATGCAATAAAAAAGGCATGGGAACCTCTAGAAACGAGAAGAACAAGGGCGAGGCTTTGCGCTCCTTATAAATCGTACGTAGATCAACCAGCTTGGAAGGAAATTCAGGTTAGACTAGAAAAACCAAATTATTTCGGCCGAAGCGATCACCACAAAATTCGAACATGGAAACAAAATTCAGATCTTGGGAAATTTTCCTTTTGTAACAGAACAATTAAAGATTGGAACAGATGACCCGCAGCAATTTTCAAAGCTTTTCCTCTAAGTGTCCGAAGCTTTAGAAATAAGCTAGAATAAAATGAGAGTAATAGACTTAAAAAGGTGAAGTGCGGTGAAGTGCGTGAAGTGCTGTGAAGTGCCGATCAGTGTAATTCAAAGCAAAAACAGTGTAGTGTAGTGTAGTGTAGTATAATGTAGTGCAGTGCTGTTAAGTGAAGTGAACGCGATCAATGAATTAAAAAAAAATAGCCAATATTTATTGTAATGATCTGTGGGGCCGAGCCCGCAAGAAGGCATGGAACTTTTATGTGAGCAAGGAGGAATTAAAAGAAATGAAAGAAACAATAGACAACAGCGCCGCGTAACCATAATTAAAAGCGTGATACAAGAAAGCATAAGGGGCGGAAATAGGCGTGATGAACGATGAACAGAACTTAAATTTAGAAACGTTTTAAAGCAAAAACCACGTTATTCGAGCCACGGGTTCCGTAAATATTATAAATGGTATACATTGCATGCATAACATGACGAAGATGAAAGACGGAACTCATTGTTGTACTTCTGAAAAAAATGTATAACAAGAAGAATTTTGTTGAATATCCAGTGAATGCCTGGGTGGATTTTGGCCAAACTTACGGGAATTATAGGGAAAAATATTTAGAGCAGGGCAAAATTAGTTACGGTGCGGGGGGAATTTATGTAAGACGCAAAATGCCCGAAAACAGCAAAATGTAAGAGTTTTTGAACATTTATTATGGTGATTGGCATATGTTTGGAAAAAAGACAGTCACTTGGATTGTAGGGACCAACAATGTGAACTGGGTTACAGAGACAGAATGAGTTCGGATCTAAGGACGATCACACACGTTTTCATGTTGTGTTGAATTTTTGAGAAATTTCGCGGAAGTGTCGTGCAAAACGTTAATAGGCTATTTTGGTTACATAGGAATAATTGTTTAAACCGAGTGCATCGAAAATTTAGTTAAATTCATTGAGAAATTCACGAAAAAAAATCTGCATAGGAAATATTTACTTAAATTAGGTGTCAGAAAATAGAAGCGTCGCGAAAGATATATAGGGATATCGCGACATATAGAAATAACGTTCAGGGAAGACGCGATTAAGACAAAGAAAAAACAATAGTCGTGGATGCATTGGCATGTCTTAAACGGAGAAGTGAACCGTAGAGGATCTGGTGGCAGCTGAACGGAGAATCGCGTGCGTGAATAACGCACGTGACAACTACCAGCGACGGGCGCTGATAGAAGGTGACATCGCTGCAGAAAAGGAAGTGGCACGCATTGTGCAAAACTGTATTTTTTTTGGTTTGTTTACGCTCCATTCAAAGAAGTTCTGTCGAAGACCAAGTTATGCTATTAGGCTAAGGATAATAAATAAGGTCACGACAGAATGCGCATTCTGATGGATGGATGAGATTTGTTTTTCATTGTATTGTATTTTCAGTGTGTATGTTTATATGTTTTTCTTCCTGGGTGTTTATACATATTTGTGTTGTTATGTTTTGTAAGTTGGAGGGGCAGATGGTGTTCACGAAAGAGCCATCAGCTAAGAAAGTCCAAATTAAATGCATGAGCATCCCAATGGCTCATAATTGCCGTGATTCCATGTTTTTTATTTTTGTAATGGTATGAGTGTTGACCCAGGCACGAACAAAGCGGACCCTTACTTCAACTCCGTATGGAGTGAGCGCGCGAACTACGACACGGTAAGGAACAGATAATAAGACGAGCTAGCAGAGGTACGGGCAATTGATAATATGGCACCCAATTATAATTTAGGGCTAGGGCAGGGCAAGATAGTGGGCGTGAGAGTTTATAAGAGGATATATATTACAGTGGGTGCCCAACTGTGGGCGGGATTATATATATAATTGGAGAGAGGGAGGAGAGGGGAAAAAAATATTACATTATGTAGCTTGTATTAAATTTTAACATCACCGACATACTTATTGGATATCATAACAGAGTTGAAATATTTGTTATAATACTTAATATTAGTGAGAGTATGATTATTGCATGTTCGGCTTGTACTGTACTCCTTTATTATTATTATTATTATTATTATTATTATTATTATTATTATTTGTTGTTGTTGTTGTTGTTGTTGTTATGTAACTGCCACCAGATTATACCCAATTGCAGTTCAAATAAATGTATGTATGAATGAAATAATTAAATTAGCATTTCATGATAAACTTCGTAGTTTCAGCTGAAATCTTGTTTATATTCATACTGAAGACAATAATTGAAATAATCTTGACCTCAATACGGTAATGAGTTTATTTAATGTATCATAAAATGATGTTGAAACTAGTTTCGGAGAGAAGTTTCCCATCTTTAGTGGCTGTTACAGCAACGACATTAGGAAACGTGATAGACATTTGAGTACACGTTAGGCTTGTTTCCAATGTAATAATAACTTCTAATTATATTAATGACTCATTGATGAAAAATATTGATAGTTTTATTTTTAAAATTTTTCAAAGAGAACAAATGAATCTTGGTTAATACAGTACGCTCTGATGGTTACAGAATGACACTTTTCAAGGTCACTCTTAATCAATTCCGAAATACGTTATAAAATTACCTCTCAGAGGCAGAATATTACCCACGAGAAGTCTTAGTATCAACATTTCTCCTGTGTAATAAATCTCCATAATATCTGATGATCTTATACCTTTTCTTCGTTCCTCCGACAAATAAAGTTATTGAATTCTGGCCTGGTGATAAATTACATTATTTAATCCATTCAATTATAAAACTCCAAACATAACCTTTAATCTTCAGAAAACAGAGATTGGGAATATTTTTCAATGAATGAAATATTAGTAGAAATGTACAGCAAGAAAAAATGCCACTTCACCGCAGTATATGAATGCTCAGAACTATATCACGGAATTGAATATGTTTATTTGAATAGAACCCAAGAGAAAATAATATTTCTGATTTTTTCGTAACCGTAATCAAAGAATCAATTTTTGAACCGATATTAGCAATATTCTATGGCATGTTTATAAAAATATTATTGTAATGTAGTATATGCAAGAACGTATATTAATAAACATGGCTGTACCATTACAGCAATAGTGCAGTCACACAAGGCGCTATTTTCACGGAAACATTAGATGTAACATGTAGTGCCATGAAGATTCACGACATTCCTGGAACGGAAATATCAGCATGCATTCGGATTTATCTTATTTACTTTCCTTTGCGACACAGATATTTATCGAGCACGTTCCTACAAAAGTTGTCGGCCAGAGTGGAAAGTTGCGGTGGCAGTTGGGTTCACTTTCCGTGCGGCAGCCGCCGGGATGTTTATTTTATTTTCGCGTCCAAGTTGGAAGTCGGAGCGTGGACGGCGCGGCGCCTCCCCTCGCGCGCTTCGGCGGCGCGTGACAGCGCTTGCCCAACTCGCAGGGGGGCCAACTTACTTTCTGCTCCCCCACGCAGCGCCGGGCGCTCTCCTGCTCACTGCAACACCGGTGGTGGCGGTGGAAAGGCGCCTTCCTGTGCTCTGTGTCGGTGCAATAGATGTTGCTACTGCAGGTTCTCTTTCAGGCAGGTCTTGGGGTTCCAGTCATGATGGCGGCGGATTGGCAGGTTTTTCTGCTCTCCTGCTGAGTGCAACACCGAAGGACCTGGAGGTGGCGGTGGAAAGGCGTCTTCCTGTGCTCTCCTGTGTCGGTGCAATAGATGTTGCTACTGCAGGTTCTCTTTCAGGCAGGTCTTGGGGTTCCAGTCATGATGGCGGCGGATTGGCAGGTTTTCTGCTTCCTGCTGAGTGCAACACCGAAGGACCTGGGGTGGCGGTGGAAAGGCGTCTTCCTGTGCTCTCCTGTGTCGGTGCTACAGATTTTGCTACTCAGGTTCTCTTTCAGGCAGGTCTTGGGGTTCCAGTCATGATGGCGGCGAATTGGTAGGTTTTTCTGCTCTCCTGCTGAGTGCAACACCGAAGAACCTGGTGGTGGGGGTGGAAAGGTGCCTTCCTGTGCTCTGTGTCGGTCAAAGAGTTGCTACTGCGTTCTCTTCCAGGCAGTCTTGGGTTCGTCATGATGGCGGCGGATTGGCAGGTTTTTCTGCTCTCCTGTTCCAGTCATGATGGCAGCGGATTGGCAGGTTTTTCTGCTCTTCTCCTCAGTGCAACAACTGGTGCCACTTCAGAACACCAGTCAGGCACGTCCTAGAATTCGAGTTCCGATGAAGGCGGAGAGCACATTGCTGTGCTTTCCTGCATCCTTGAAACAATTGTTGCCACAGGAGTCACTCCCTCAGGCAGGTTCTGGGGTTTGAGCCCTTATTAGGGCGGAGAGCAGATTCCTGTGCTCTCCTGCATCAGTCAAACAAATGTCATTGTAGTATCTATGACAGGTACGTCCTTGGTTTGAGTCCCGATGGGGTGGATAGCATACTCCTGTCTCTTTACGTAGTGAACAATTGTACTGTAGGATTTTTCCCAGGGAGGTCCTAAGCTTTGGGTCCCGTTGAGGGCGCATATGCAGGTCCCTGTGCCTTCTTGAGACGTGCAACATGCCAATTTGCAGGATCACTCACAGGCTGGTCCTTGGATTAGAGTTCTGATGGCGGCGGTTTGGTATATTTTTCTGCTCTCCTGCTCAGTGAACAACGGACATCCCGGTGAAGGTGCAGGAGCAAGTTCCTGTGCTCTCCTGCGTGATTACAAGTGTGCCCAGTGTCTCTCACAGGCAGGTCAAACGTTTCGAGTCCAGATGAGGGCGGATAAGCATATTCCTGTGCTCTCCTGCATCAGTGAAACAATGGTTGCCTCCGCAGTGTCTATGACCGAGAGGTCGTAGGGATCTGAGCTGCTGGCTGCTCAGATCGGTAGTTTTCCAAGGTGCCAGCCATCAAACCACGGTATTAACGGAGCGATACTCGTAAAAACGGGCCACGGACGGCGCGCAATTTTTACTTGTTGTCTTCTTTCCTTCGCACATACACCCTTACATGCACTGGCTTAGAGCTTGTCCCGGTGGGGGCGGTGCCCCGATGGTGGGAGATAGCGGGACGTAGGATCTCTCCGCAAGCTGACGTATAGGTCGGCTCCAGATCTTCCTTTCTAGTAGGAAAGTAGTTTAGTTTAGGTAATGCCTTATTTTACGTGGCGGGACTTGGGCCATCAGGCCCGCTCTTCCGTCTAACCACGCAAATTTCGATACGCTCCTTTCACCGCCTAGCGGTGAAAGGAGGTATTATCTTGGGCGACGAAACTGGAAGATCTCAATTTTGCTCAGAGGCTTCTTTTAGGCTTGAGGATCTTTTACATGTAGTAAATGTACTACATGGGACAGCCGGCTTTAATTCCCCTCCGAAGGAAGGCGTACGAGGTATTTTTTCGCCCTTAAAAATGCACGGCTTGGATCGGGTTTGAATCCGCAAACTCGGGTACAACAGTCCGGTACGCTGACCGTTATAACACCGAATCCGCCACCGCCGAAAGTAACACCACTTCCTCCCGGGATATAATACGCTCCGCTCTTACGGGAGTATTGACCATAGTAGCTGTCGCACCCGGGAACAAAACAATCAAACCGTCTTGAAGAGCTGCCATAACCATAAGTTATGGCTTGGATATCAAGACAGCGTGTGAAAACGTCTGAGTGAGGAATGGTATAGCTTTAAGAACGGAGAGGATTTCCTGTCATCTAACAGAATTAGTCTCCGCGATTCAAAAATTATGGATGATTGATTGCCTTTCTTTCAGCTACTTTTCACGTTGTCTTTTATGGTTTTCTACTGCTCCTGTATTCTACCAGTACGGACAAAATCAATGAAATAGCACTATACCCATTAACAACTCTCGCAGTGCAGGATTTTCTTCACTTCTTGGGCACGTCTCCAACTGTTTCTCAAGTTCTAGAAAGAAATGGTTGCACTATCTGATATCTTATGAAAATGTGTTCGATAATATGGAATTAATAATGTTTGCTTACTTACTCATGTTATGCAAATGAGAAAGAATATATCGTATTTATGTTTTTATTTCCGTCCTTGCATGAAAAGTGTTCTTATTCTATTTTAATTTTATTTAGGACTTGATTGGCAGACTAGCTTTGTATGAAGACTACGAGAGCGTAGCTAGTACGTCTTCGTAAATTTGTAGGTGGAAATAAACGACCGGGGTCGACAATGTATCGTTCCTTTTCCCTTTCCTTCTTTCCAAGTTTGTACCCGTTTATGAAATGAAACCTCTTGAAGAGGAAACAAAAACAGTCTGACAATGCTTTTCCTTGGAGTGCAACACACTGTACGTTACGATAACATGATCTCTGAAATTTCAATGTGATAAAAATGCAGGACAGAAAGTAAAAAGGGGAAATTGTTCAGCTAAGAAAATAGTATTTCGGGAACAAAATCGACAAAGATATTGCGATAAAATAAGAAAAGTGGGGAAGAAAAAACAGCAGATCGGTGAATGAGTAGACGATACCACAGGACACGAGTAGTTCGTGAAAAACAAAAGCTGATTGGGAGGTCGTGTGGATGAGTCGTGGCACTAGCGGTTTCTATACCAACTATATTGTTACGTCGAATTAAACCATTGCCTGAACGAGAATTCTAGAAGCCTATTATTCAGATCGGTAATTTTTGGTTGTTTCTCCGATCAATATTATGCAACTAACGATGCTGTACCTTAATAAAGTGGTCACGGATCGCGTCTGATTTGAGGGTTCGGTTGAATAACGGTTAGCGTATCGGGCTGTTGCACAAGGCTAAGTTTGCGGGTACAAACACGTTCGAAGTCGTGGATTTTTAAGGTCGAGTAAGGTCTGAGTTAAATTTAAAACCGCCTGTTTTCTCGCTCGAGTGAAAAGAACCTAACGAAATTTGCGTGGTCAGGAAGAGCAGCAAGTCTCATGGCCTGAGCCTCGCCACGTAAAATAAGCCAATATTGAATTGAAATGAATTTGAATTGAGTTGAAGGCTATTTTGGGACTTGCTTATGAAAAAACTTTCTTATATGTTTCGTTTAGAATGCTTCCATCTATTAAAGAATTCCATCTGTGAAATTCGCAAGATAAAGTACACAATATCACAAAACAATGAAAAACGACTGAGATCTCCAATTGGGGACCATGTCAGATAATAGATTAAGGTCGAAACAGGGCTGAGCTAAAATTAAAATCGCCTGTTTCGTCGCCCGAGTGCAAGGAGCGTAGCGACATTTCTGAGGGCAGACGGAGGAGTAGACGTGATGTCCTAAGCCTCTCCACGTAAAATAAGGAGTAATTAAATTAAATTAAATTGAATTTGAATTGAGTTGGAGACTTATCGGGAGCTTTGATTTTGTCCCGGCAGGGATGGTGCCCCACTTGGGGGCGAGGGGAAATCACCCAAAATAACAGGTGGGCTGCGGATCTCCCGTTCCGGGGGTAAGACACTTCCTGGAATAAGACATGCATTACACTTACAGAACTAATGACAATAGTAGTTGACGCGCCCAAAAAATTAAATAATCAATAAATCATTTCATTAGGCAAATAAAATTTTGGAGGCGTCTCCCACAGTGTATGCGTCACATAATAAAACAGACTTGTAAAATATTAAATTAAATGTTTTAAATTATTTTTTGTATACCATCATTATAAACGACCCTTTTCGATACCCCGAATCGTGCATAATCCAGTATTTTATCGCACGCTATATGACGCATATCGCACGTCATCGTCATTATTAAACGCGACATGACGTCATCACACATTCAGCCAATAGTAGCGAGAGAATCGTGGGGAGGTAGAAGAAGACGGAACAGCCTACCACCGTTTTCTCGCACGGATGTCAACATTGCCATCTTAAATTTGATTTCCAGAGGGCGTTGGATGTCAAGCACCCGAGACGTCGGAAGAAAATTGTTTCGCGAAATTAAGTTTGATTATCTTGTAAATTTATAATGCAGTTATACAAAAAATAGCGTATGCAACTCGTTTATAATGTTGCTTTATTGCATTCGTACAAATTTGAAAACTCGCTCCTAACGTCGCTCGTTTTCAAAACATGTACTCATGCAATAAAGCTTAACATTATAAACTAATTGCATAAACTACTATTTTTCTATTCCCATGTATAATTTCTATTTGATGGCTGCAACCGTTGCATTACGATACAATTTCATTATAATGCAGGTTCTTTACCAATCAGAGAGAAGTTTTCAAATTAAGCTTGATAATTAATCATTGAGAATCGTTGTAGCAAATGTTTCGTTCGATTGTGAAATTTGAAATTGCATTTAATATTACATTATGCTTGTCGGTTTTAATTTCTTGTGTTTTTTAAATATTGTTTAATATAAATTGGATCGTAATTTCACTTTGATTCTATTTGACTAGCCCAGTGGTAATTATTGGAGGGAACATTTGACTGACGTTGAGATCGTAACACAAGTCATTTGGTGTTATATGTTGCTGCCGTGTGGTTGTCCTTAGAAAGTGGCCAATTCTTTAGTACAAAATGTCTTGTGAATCAGAGGTGGGGTTGACACCTCCAGAAATAAGAAAAAGGAAAAAAAAATTAAATAAAATTTACCTACAATATTTAATTTCTTAATTTTCGTTATTCATAGATAACAAACTGCTTTTCATGGATTGTCTTTTGGTCAATGGAAATATACTCCTTTAATAAGTTAAGTTGAAACATAACTTGTGTACTCCCTCGCAAGCAGACTGGTAAACCAAAGCCATCTGCGAAACGTAGGGTAGGGAGGTGGGTGGCCATGGCTGCATGACAACTCCACTAGGTGGTCATCCTGCATGACAACTGCCACGATACGATTCATTGTAATAGTTTAACTTATAAGTTGCCGTACGTCGTATAAAAAGTACCATATGAAACTCGATGCAATGAGTATTCATACACTTGTGTGATGGTTACAATACTCGCTTCTTCCTCGCTCGAATCGTGACATTACGCTTCAGGAAATAAATAAATGGTTTAAAAAAGTCTGAGAGATTATCATGTATTCGGTTTTTGACGGCAGGTTTTTCCCCCTTCAGGAATTGTTTCCTCAGCCGTACCTTATGGTCTCTATTCCGCGCTTTGATGCAATGGAGAGACCATCTAGGGTAAATACCAGAATTCGAAAGGTTAGAAGCGGTAGGATATAGGTATTGTAATGCCTTAAAGGGCTTCAGCCTGACAACATGGCTAGGCCGAAGGTTAATTTGTATGTGTAATAATTGCCTATTAAAGAAAAAAATATTACACTCGTGTATTAACACCCATCATTACATCATCGTATCATAAAGCACTATTGTTTCTTGATTGATTAATTGATTATTTCGTGTTTCCGGGCGCGTCAACTGCTTTGGTCATTAGTCCCGTTAGTGTAGTGCATGCTTTTTCGCGGGAGATGGCGGTGATCTTCCCCCGCTGGATGGCGAGATCTGGCGCCAACCTACCGTCGGTTAGTGGGGTTTCCCCCTAACCAGGACTCTCCCACCAGCGGGACACCACCCCTGCCGGGACAAGCTCTAAGCTCCCGACCGGTCTCCCGGAATACGTGGTAGTGTAGTTCATGTTAGTGTAAGTGTGTATGTAAGGGGAGAGGATAGCACAAGGAAGAGGAAGGACAGATCGCGCGCGGTTCGTGGCCCGTTTGGTAAGGTACTGCTCCGGCATTCGCCTGGTGTTGATCGAAGAAACCACGGGAAACTACCGATCAGAGTAGCCGGCCGCTAGAATTCTCCTCCAGACAGCGGCGACTGAATTCGACCAATCTGAAAAGCTAGTGTCTAAAATCCTGCCGCCGTGGGGAGTGGGGACCTAGGACCTCCCGGTCAGAGGCGCTGCAGTGACATCAGTTGATGCACTGAGCTACCGCCCCCGGTTATTGTTTCTTAACTGAAGGGCAGAGTTGTTGGCCAGCGCGGCGGCCCTTGAAGTGCCGAAGTGGCCCCGCGCGCCCGGCTTGAGTCCCGTAGTGTGGGAGGGGCGGCGGGCGGGGGCGTGGTTGCGCGGGTCGCGAGATGCTCAACTTCTGGGCCGCCGCCGCCGCCGTCTGCTGCGCGGAAACTTCGCGGCGACGGAGCGGGGATGCATCTTCCTCGACGGCGCCGATAACAACCGAAAGGCGGCGCGCGGCGGCGGCGGCAGGAAATACGGCCACACCAACACGCTGCTCTTCCTCCAACCGAATGAAACGATCCTTGCAGAGGTGGCAAATGTTTTAAAAGGGCCGAAAGGGAAAAGGTTTTTTTATTTTTTGGGCCGATGGTCAAAATCATCGCTACTAATATTTTTATGATGTCTCTTGTGAGATGAGAATGAGAACCAACAAGAATTAGGGTGTCAGACTTCGTAACTGTGATGAGAGTATTTTGTAATATGAAAGTACAAAAGCAATGTTACCTTACGGACCGTAGAAAAAGACAGGGCGAGATGTTGACTGTAACTCTCGACCAAATACGTCGGTAATGTCGTTGTTCACGGATCTTTGCCAATTTCTAAACGTCCTCCGACACAGCATTGCAATTTCCCCATGAGAAACCTTTCATTAAGGTACGATTTCCCTTAGTCAGGCATACGAGATATGTAATGAATATATATTTTATCCTCCAAATGTTATAGCTAAGGTGATCTGTCGTTCATCAAGATATACTATCAGTGTTGCATGTGTAAAAAGAGAAGATAATGTAGGATTATATTCCTCCACTAGCAAATATTTAATCGTTTTGAAATCACTTAGGTTTTGATCATTCTCACAAAGGACATACTGTCACCACACATTCACTTACATACACACGCATTCCGTTATATGCGCGCACCTGCCATACGTGTATCAATGCATCGAAAAGCAATTGGCTTACGATAGCTTTATTTTTCACGGTAACGAGAGCATTTGCAAGACAGCGAGAAAGGCTGGGCTGTGCTTGACAGGTTCAACAGTCCGTGCCAGGATAGGATTGCCTTCGGTGATGCGGGAGCGGGGGAAGGGGGACGGAGGAGGGCGGACGGAGGAGGCGGACGGAGGAGGGGACGGAGGAGGGCGGACGGAGGAGGGCGGACGGAGGAGGGCGGACGGAGGAGGGCGGACGGAGGAGGGCGGAGGAGGAGGGCGGACGGAGGAGGGCGGACGGAGGAGGGGGGGCGGAGGAGGGCGGGCGGAGGAGGGCGGACGGAGGAGGGCGGACGGAGGAGGGCGGACGGAGGAGGGCGGACGGAGGAGGGCGGATGGAGGAGGGCGGACGGAGGAGGGCGGACGGAGGAGGGCGGACGGAGGAGGGCGGACGGAGGAGGGCGGACGGAGGAGGGCGGACGGAGGAGGGCGGACGGAGGAGGGCGGACGGAGGGGGGCGGCGGAGAGGGCACGGGAGGAGGAGGCGGACGGAGGAGGGCGGACGGAGGAGGGCGGACGGAGGAGGGGGGACGGAGGGGGCGGGCGGGGGAGGGCGGACGGAGGAGGGCGGACGGAGGAGGGCGGACGGAGGAGGGCGGACGGAGGAGGGCGGACGGAGGAGGGCGGACGGAGGAGGGCGGACGGAGGAGGGCGGACGGAGGAGGGCGGACGGAGGAGGGCGGCCGGGCTGTGGACGAAGCGGTAGGATCGGCGTTGAGGCGCCGAAGTGGTGGCGACGGAGGTAGAGAGCCCGGGGAGGCGGGGTTGAAGCCGGCTAAGGCTGGGGCGCCGGCGCAGGCGGGGGCGGGGCGCGGGCCGAGCGAGCCGCTCATTAGGGCCTGATTGTGACGAGCTGTCATCGTGCGTAACACGATTAGAGAGGGGCTGGGAGGTGCCATCGCCTGCGCTGCGCCCCGTCTCTCCCACGCCCTCGCCCAGATTCGCTCCGCCCACTTGTGCGACCCGAGCTTCTTCCCTACCTGGCAGGGGGGACCTGTAAGCAAGAGCCGTAATCCTCAGTCTTCAGTGCGTCACCGGAGCAATAAAAATAAGGAAATATGGGGTGAGCTTGCAAATCAATCTTCATTAAACGAGACGCAAATTTGCCAAATCATATCCTCCCTTACCCATGTGAAACAAATGTCGATCTCTTTGTTCGTATCGAAGTCTCAATCACTGTTCTGTCATCATCGTGTCCTCATCACCCCGCACTTCTTGTGACGACCTCAGTGTCGTGGGCATGACACTCAAGTTTTCCATTGAGTTAGTTAACAAGGTGCGCCATGTCACACAAGCTGTAGCTCCCCCGGCTATTACCGCGTCATTCACCTCTACACACCTCGCCTTATGGAGAGCGTTGTGACGGGCGTCTCGTCCAGCTGCCGCGCTCCCGCGCGCGTCACGCGTTCTCGCGGCCGGCCCGCTCCCCATGACACCTGTGCCGTGCACACGCCCACCCCGTCCTCACTCCGTCGTCACCTCCTCCTCACGTCATCCCCCCCCTCCCCTTTCTTGCCCCCCCCCTCCTCCCCCCTCACCCCCTTCTCGCCCCGTCCTCACACCTTCCACACCCCATTCCAAGCAACCTTTCCCTCGTCCCCGCCACTCATTCCATTCTCATCCCGTTCTGATCTGTCCTCACGCCAGACTCTTTTGGCCCCCCCCAACCGCCGATCCCCCCCCCGGTTTTCTTCCCGCGGGCTCCCCCACCTCTCCCCCGCCGCATCCGTCAAGTGGTATTTATACAGGGCACATTCACACGGAAAGGATTCAAATAAAAATAAAATCAAAATCTCAGTGTAGTTAGTGGTTATATACATTAGTGTATTTGAAAACACTTTGTATCAAAACTGGTCAGAAGAATTTTATTTCATGAATATAATTTTTCTACACCGAAATACATAATTTTCTCTCCTTGAGAACAATCGCCATCGAACATGGACGATTAATCACATATTTAAATGTGTTATTTAAATACTGTCGCTTTAATTTACTTGGTAATAATAGATAAAAATAACGTATGAAACGCGAATGGAGTTGTTTTTACGTGACTACATCAGAAAGTGAGCGTTCGGTGTACGAATAAATTGAGTACGCCAAAGGCAGTTTTGTTCAGACTGCATACCTTTATATTGTAACGAATTCATGAAACTTACAAAGATACTCATGTACATACATACTCATGTAACCATTCTCAATATGCGAGGGAACAGCCGTGTTTATTCACGTTGGTTTTGTTTACTTTTGCAGCACTGCTGAGGTATTTTTTATGGCCATGACTTCTATGCCATACGTCTACGGCAAAGTCAATTTTGCCGTAAGCGACTGCGAAATAACACTTTCAATCAATCAACAGTGGAGGTAAATATCAGTGTCCAAGCATGAGTATAAAGCTAAAAATATGTGAAAATTATATCTTCCGAGTGGATATCAGAAAATAAAAGCTTAGGAAGATAAGTTATCTTGCTCTTTATGGTACGTTACCATAAAGTAAATTTTATTTATTTATTTTATACAGATTTAATTTATATTCTTTACTTCATATTTCTTTCTTTATTTTATATTCTGTTTTTCACCAGGAGACACATTTAGTTCATAAGGGAACTCACAACTTAGATCCAAACCTGTGATTGTCGGGTATTTTCTTCAATGACATGACCCTTGTACAAACGATGATTAACCGATCATTCGGCCCTGAGTTTGGCAATGAAATAGGAAAACAGGATCGCGCACGGGTCATGGCCCATATTTTGGTCTGATTATACGGCATTTGGCCTTTTATCAGGGAGACCACGTAAACTATTTACCATTCAGCAGCCGCCTACGACTTTGAGATCGGACAATGTCAGAAACTCATCGACGTTAAGCACATCAAGGGAAATATCCGGTATCTTGTGGGAATTAATTTTGAAACGTATTTATTAATTTTATTATCAATGCTACAGATGCTATATTAACCGATTTTATAATAAACACTAAATTTTAACATCTTTAAATTATAAGACTTGCCGCCGTCGTTTTTTATTATTTCATTGCATAAAGTGTAATCGATCTGTGGAGATTTCTTCCTTGAACAAACATGCGAGTGGGAGGATATGATTAACTTAGCTAAATCGGTGTGTTTCCTTAACTTCAAAGAGTGTTCTAAAAATTCAGTTATTGTAAGGTAACAAGTCAATTTCACAAATATCAGTGCTTATAATTATACATAATGCATTACGTTTTAAGCTAACGTGGACAGCAGAATTTTTTTGCCATGTTTCTCTACAACATTCAAGTACAGATCTTGGTTAATACAAAGATTTCAATATCAGAAACTGTAAACTCTGTCTTGACCTTCAATAATGATTGTTTTATTCCAGAATTTGTAAACCACCCTCATTTCATTAGTCTTCTAGAATAGACGAGGAGCAACTATCCAAATCGCATATTGCTCACTGGTGGAAAAAAGTTAGATATGAAATCACCACCTCCCGAGGAAAACGTGCACTATACTTACAGGAGTAATGCCCTCAGCAGTTCATGCGCCCTGAATCACTCGCCGATCACCGCCACCTCCCGAGGAAAACATGCACTATACTTACGGCATAATGCCCTTAGTAGTTCATGCGCCCGGAATCAAATCTGCGGGTGTCGCTGCGGTACTAGGAGATCGCTGATCGACCCTTCTGAGGGGGAAGGAGGGGGGGAGACGGCTGCACCTGCGCGCTGACGGTCACCTTCCCTGTGCCCGGCGGCCAGCGCAGTGAAGGAAGGACGACCCCCGCAGGCGGCACTGGACAGTCCACAACATCTGGCAGAAACGCGCTACTACGGTGCACGGAGTGTGACGCACACGTCTGTAGCACACGTGGTGCACCAGCGCGGCATCGCAGGAGCGGAGCCGGGCGGGCAGATGAGGGAAAGAGCTGTGCCCCATCCACTGCCCCTCCCCTTCCATAGCAAGCGTGACGACGGAGGTTCAGGGTTACCACAGTAACAAATGGCTTTGGTCCATTTATTATTGGGTGGCCCCAGTGGATACCGGGGTGGAGGCGCGGCCGCAGGGGATGAGCAGAGGACGCTGCGAGCAAGGCGGCTCCTACCACCGCCGCAACCACGCACAAACGCCACGGCGGCTGCTGCTTCCACGGCCTCTTTTCGCCCAGGGAGGGAAGCGTAACGTCGTGGGTAGGGATCTACCCCACAACGAGACACACACGAGTGGGTATTTACAATTTATTTACAATAAATTATGTACAGGAACTAAAACTCACTCTAAGGCGTTTGTCGGAGCTACCTGCTGCAACCCCCCTCTCCCAACACGCGCCTTGCGGCCGCGCCTGCTAGTAGCCAACTCGGCCGAGTCGCAACTGGACACCTCATGTGCCTCGGCAGACCATCTGCCCTAAAGTATAAGGCATACTTCACCGTGTCCGAAATTCACATTGAATGTTTAATTTACTCTGCATCCTGCAGATACAACAACTACCTGCAGGCATAAAACAATAAAGGTTACAAATGGAAATCCGGCAAAGTTGGATGGTTTATATCACTAGCTGATCTTCGCAGGCAAAATCTCTGAATGATATTTGCATTTTAAAATCTCGCTACCATATCTTCTGTAGCTGTAATCATCACATTCATACTCGCACCAGTTGACGTAACGAACTCTGCCTTCGATACCAAGATTGCGAATCCTACAACAAAATTACGGCAGACAAGCGTCCGTTGGGTTAATTTTACGATTAATACTTAGTTTTTATTCTATATATAAATTCGTTAATAATTAATGAGTTAACAATTAATAATTTAACGGTTAATAAGGGTACGTAAGTGTTAACACATCAAGGGCTCACTGCGAAATGGGGATGAGTAAAAAGCTCGAACGGCTGTTTCAAACGAACACCATTAGTATTTTAAATATGAGGATTTTTTCGGGGAACTTTGCGAGCTTTAGCCGCCCTCTTAATTTTAATTACTTAGTGGAATCTTTTTGTTGCAATATATTACATTACCGATTTTTTACAGTTGCCTATTTTTAAATTGAGATCTGTTGTCGATGTCTTTAAGCGTATCTTCGTTGTGCAGTTGCTTCATTTTATCTCTCTATATTGCATCCACGAACTTTTCAGTTTTACATACTATCAAACTAGCGTATGTTTACAGAACCGCAATAATGTTTCTATGTTTTTTGTTTTTGAAACTTAACAAACTTCATTAATTTTATCTGATCCATTCACTGTAATTACATCAGAATATAAATTCTCTGTTTACATATTTGGAATGCGAAAATTTAGTCCGTGGGCGCCGTTGAGGTTATCGAAGTTACAACTTTCAGTTTACTGTACTAGTAACTTGATACCATGTAGGCAAAATCTCATTTTCTGTGTAATAGAGGCAAAATTACTTTTCCACTTATCGCGAGTAATTATAAAGGAAAAAATAATTAAAAATTGTGTAAAGGTAGTTTCTATGTAGTTTTGTTATGGGATTGTGTGAAGTAATTTTATGAATAGTTAATATGTAACTTTCTCTACGACTATAGCAGAATGTATTCATTTCTCCATGTTATCGGATGCAGTAATCATGCCAATTTCACAAGCCGTGCGAGAATATTATTCTAACACACCCGTCGACCAATCGCATTCGTCCTAGTTCATTACACAACGACTTAGGGTTCTCGCAGTCGCCTACAGAGGCGCTGCGTGCTCTTTCGCAACTATCGTAAGACAGGTGAACCACGAAACAGTATGCGAGTTCACATAATTGTGGCCACTTTGTAAGGTTAAAACGCTCACATTGATTTATAATTATGGATTTTTCCAAAATTACGTAGACTCACCCGACAGAGATGTGGAAACTGCGAAAGCATCAACAAACAACTTGTTACCAGAAAAATGAAGAAAATTTTATGATAAATCATACAACGATTTCATTGAGTGGCGAAATTCAAACAGAACCAATTCTTTTTCTGAGAACGTTGTATTGGCTTATTTTACAATGCTTGCTGAAAAATTTAAACCTTCTACTTTATGGAAGGAATATTCAATGTTAAGAACCACACTGAGTATAAAAAATGAAATACATACCGAAAAATATTCGATGCTGCGTGCTTTCTTGAAGCGGAAAGGAGAAGGCTATGAACCCAAAAAATCAAAAATATTCACTCCAGAACAAATAAATGAATTTATAACAGTAGCTCCAGACGATTTATATCTTGCCACAAAGGTAAGAAATTTTTAGTATTATGTAGACTTGATTAAATATTACAATAGTACTTAAAGCATACTTTTTTAAAGGTTGCATTGATCATGGGTATAATGGGAGCCTGTCGCAAAAATGAATTACACTTGCTGAAAGTAGAAGATATACAAGATCTTGGAACTGCTCTTTTGATCAAATTACCCAAAACTAAAACAAAAAGTGCGAGAACATTTACGGTAACTGGACATTTTTATAAAATATGTAAAAAGTACATTGATCTTCGCCCAACTAAAGTGCAAACAAATTCTTTTTTTTAAATTATCAACACGGAAAGTGCACTGTTCAGAAAATCGGCATAAACAAATTTGGATCCATGGGCAAACAAATCGCCACGTACCTCAAGTTGCCGAATCCAAATCTATACACTGGACATACTTTCCGCAGGTCTTCGGCCACAATGCTTGTTGATGCAGGAGGCGATATAACAGCTCTGAAAAGACATGGCGGTTGGAAGAGTACGTAGGTAACGGAAGGTTATGTGGATGATTCAATGTCAAACAAGTTGTTTACCGCAAACACGCTACTGCAATCGGTAGAACACAATACGACTATAATTGAAAATACTCGAGTACAAAAAAATTGTTCTGCTAGTAAATCTATTTTAAATCAAATCGACTCAAATCTACAGTCAACTCCTTCATAATAAATATAAACAATTGTTCTAATTTTACAATTAATTTTTCCAAAAAATAAATCTATAATATTTATATTTGTAATACTTGTTTTGTTTATTGTTTGACGTTAATGTTATAAAATAATTAAAAGTAGAATGAATGTAACTTATTTCAAAAAATAAAAAAAACTTTTCACATGTTATCATTTAGTATTTTTAAAACTTCAATATAAAAGTCGTAGAGAAAGTATAGTCTTCTACTTGCGTAGAATGGCTATTATTCACTGTGGAAATTCCGACACTCCTCCTCGTCGCTCGCGTCGGAAACATCCACTCGTGAATAATTGCCATCATTCTACGCTCGTTGCAGAATATACTATTACGTGATAGTTGAAAAGTAAGTTACATGATTCTTCAAATATGAAATAGTGTAATATTCTGCTCATTTTTTAATCTTACATTTCTGTTCACATTTATATTACATTTCTGTACATTATTGTTTATTTCGTTCTTGACAACATTAATATAGGATATTTTTTAGTGTAATAACATTCTCTTGGTCGCTTTTTATTGCCTGAAATCAAACTTAACGAAACTGAGATCTGTATGGTAATTAGAACACAATTAGTATTATAATTCATGGTCCAAAATAATCAGTTTCATAATGTAAGTAATATTAGAAATAATTTCTTGCCTGCCATTAACTGCTGTTTACACCAAAATATTTTCTATTGCAGGTCGGATAATGAAATTTAAACGAAATTTATTTTTCATTTGAATTTTTACAAAGAGGATAAAAGTTCAATATCGTAACATAACACTTATTTCAATACCAGATTGCTAGCAACCTCGGCATAACGAACTCATTTGAAACTTCTCCAATCTCGTACGTTTTACGATACATGACGTAAATAACTATTAATTTACTGCGGCGGACGTTATATAATTTCTAATATAATTTACACGTATAGAAAAATTTCAAGTAATATTTGGCCATAGTCTCCATCAATCAATTCAAAATGTGTTCTGTGTTAGCGTACACACTTTATTTACTCCTTTATGAGATAATTTATATTGTGGTAATGAGTAGAATAGTGTGGAAATTTAAACGCCGGGAACGTGTGCCGTGGCGGTGGACGCGTGCATGCTCCCTGATTTCCATCTCTTGCTTCGCTCCTCCAAGTGGAGAGGAAGTGGGCGATCGCGCGGGCGGCTGGCGCTGTTTGTGTTGGTGCGCGTGCCGGGCCGGCGCGGGGGGGGCGGAGCTCGCAGCCTGACCTGGCAGTCCAAACAACCACCGCGGCCCCAGGCGCCGCCCACGCCTTCCCTCCCCACCCCGACCCTCCAGCCCACTCTCCGCCTAATCTCGCTCTGTCCAACCCTGACGCCACGCCTTACCTCGTCGCGCCTTGCCCACTCATGCCTTACCCCGCCACGCTTTACCCATCACACCTTACTCCGTTATGCTTTACCCCGACACGCTTTACTCCGACACGCTTTGTCCCGTCACACCTTACCCCATCAGCCTTACCCCCCACGCCTTACCTACACGCCTTACATCATCACGCCTTACATCATCACGCCTTACCTCATCACGCCTTACCTCATCACGCCTTACATCATCACGCCTTATCTCATCACGCCTTACCTCACACGCTTTACTCCATCAGGCCTTACATCATCACGCCTTACCCCATCACGCCTTACCTCATCACGCCTTACCCCATCACGCTTTGTCCCGCACGCTTCGCCCTGCACTCGTCGCTCTACACGCGGTGCCCCGCCACATATTGTTCCACAAGCGGTGAGCCGCCACGCCTTTCCGCGCCTTGTCTCATTCTGCTTCTTCCTCACCTGGCCTTGCCCCCTCCCCAAGCTCTCCCCGCCTCCTCCACCCCACGCCGTGCCTCTGGCCTCCGCTGCCCGCCGCGCCGGGCCGCGCCTCCGTGCTATCTATAACGGCGAACAGGTGTCGAGGGCTGGCGGGCGGTCGGGAGCGCGGCGAGGGGCGAGGGGCGGGGAGGACGCAGAGAGAGGCCTCCGCCGCCGCCACCGCCGAAGAAGCAACAGCTTCGATCGATGGAGGCTTACGGCCGCCGCCCCCACCGCCTCTGCCAGCGCTAGCGCCCGCGGCGGGGCTCAAGGAGATGACGCGAGACGAAGCGAAGGCGCAGACGGGGTCCCGAAAGGCCAGGGCGAAGAGAAGAACGGAGGCTGAGCAACTGCTGGCAGGGCGAAGGAGTCGAAAATGGAAGGACTGGGAGAGGAGGCTCAGTGCGTCGACAGATGTCACTGCAGTGCCTCTGGCCGGGAGGATCTAGGTTCCAGTCCTGACGATGGTAGGATGTTCAAAACTAGCTTGTCAGCTATATCGAGTACAGTTGTCTGAAGGATAATTCTAGCGGCCGGTTGCTCTGATCAGTAGTTTTTCGTGGTTTCTCTAATCAACACCAGGCGAGTACCGGAGCAGTTCTCTGACAAACGGGCCACGGACCGCGCGCCATCTTTCCTTCTTCTTCCTTGGTCTATCCTCTTCCCTTACCGACACACTAACGTACTATACGCTACCACACATCTCGGGAGACCGGTCTGGAGCTTAGAGGCTGTCCCGGCTGGAACGGTCCCCGCTGGGGGGAGATATCTTGTTGGGGAAAACACCTCCAGCTTACGGTAGGTCGGTGCTGGATCTTACCATCCAGCGGGGGAAATTACAGCCACCTCCCAATGAAAAAAACATGAACTACACTTACGGGACTGGTGTCCTCAGTAGTTGACATGTTCCAAATCACTAACAATCATTCACGTGAAAGCGAAAGCGGATAAGAAGGCGAAACGGAAGGAAGGACGGCGGCCGAAGGGCGTTTGAGAGAGCTCTCAAGGGAACGGAGGCAGAAGCGAGGGTGCAGGTGTTGAAAACAGCAGATGTCGCAGGAGAGGGGAACGAAGAGGATTAGGGAGAGATGGAGGCTCGGTGAAGACGAAGTGTATTTGAGGGAAGAACTGCATATAAACTCGCCATTACAATATCGACATTAACAAATATACACATTTAAATGCTTCCTAACATAAAACGCTCCTGTCTTTGACATTACAGCCAATTCTAGTTTGGCCTACCTGTTATTCAGCTGAAATCTTGAATGGCTGAGACTCACAGACTGTGGGATCACTTCATCATTCATCCCAATTATGAGAATGGGACGTTTTCAAAGGGAACTAATACGTGATCACGGGTCCCTTTTTTTCATCAACATTCATCTACAATTGACCGAGGGATACCAGAAAAACCACGGATCACAGCACTTTGCATGTAGAATTCTCATCTACATAGGCGCAACCCCCTATCTAACAACTTAACTATTCTCGAAAATCCGCCTCCGTCTTGGATAGAGCTGCGGAACCTCTCTCCTACGAAACTTCACTTGCAACGAGTACACAGGCGAATGAAAACGAGTTGATCGAGCGTTATCACCGGAGCGGCAGGGCAATAGCAATCCCGGTCAGAAAGACTGCGAGTTCGAATCGGCAAGGAAGTTTACCCTCGTGCTTTGGTCATGGTAGACTCTCCCAGCCACCCTGTATCGCCTTTTCAACCTTATTCCATCTTTTCCTATATGATGGGGTGGCGCACGAGCAAGATGTGTTGAGACGTGTTCGGTCAGCGTCGTTCCCTAAAAGCCCGTCTCCCTGCCGCCAGGTCGCGCGCAGGAAGGACTTCAGGACCACAACTGGCGCTACCTAGATGTGCCCGTCAAACAGGCCAAGCCCAAGACCACACGTGCCGCATTTATAAGATGACGCACTGATGTAATAGGTGTATCGTCTGGCAACACATTATACGATGGAATGAGTGAAGGAAGTAGGTATCACTGTGGGCCCTCTTCCAAGTCCGGTCGATCCCAGTCGGCGAGGAAAGCAGAGCACACGATTGATTTTTTCTTGTTTCCGGGCGCGTCAACTGCTTTGGTCATTAGTCCCGTTAGTGTAGTGCATGTTGTTCCTCGGGAGATGGCGGTGAACTTCCCCCGCTGATGGCGAGATCCGGCGCCGATCTACCGTCGGCTAGTGGAGTTTCCCCCTAACCAGGACTCTCCCACCAGCGGGGCACCGCCCCAGCCGGGACTAGCTCTAAGCTCCCGACCGGTCTCCCGGAATATGTGGTAGTGTAGTGCATGTCAGTGTAAGTGTGTGTGTGTAAGGGGAGAGGATAGCACAAGGAACGGGAAGGACAGATCGCGCGCGGTCCCTGGCCCGTTTGCTAGAGTACTGTTCCGGCATTAGCCTGGTGTAGATCGGAGAAACCACGGAAAACTACCGATCAGAGCATCCGGCCGCTAGAATTCTCATCCAGACAGCGACTGAATTCGACCTAACTCAGAAGCTAGTGTCGAAAATCCTGCCGCCGTCAGGACTCGAACCTAGGACCTCCCGGTCCTAGTGTTACTCATGTTACTAATGTATTCGTGCAAATAGTTTTTGTTAAACATATTTTATTTATTGCAGTTTCATGCAGGCGTTTTTTGTTGTTCTTAGGCAGTATGCGTGCTGCATTTTAGGAAACCATTTTGTATGGTTTTACTCAGCAGTACTTTTGCTGCTTCAGACCACTGTCTACGGTAAATTCTGTAAAAATCTGTGTTTTCAACGAACATGAGCCCTATATCATTCTCTTAAACGTTGTCCGCAGATCCAACAAAAAGTAATAAAAAACGATGCAGTTTTTTTTTACAAATTTTGAAAATGTCCCAGGGGCTTCATGTAAAGTTCACCCCAAAACTAAAATATCAATTTCAAATTCAAGGAGCCGCGACATCAGCCAGATGTATTTGTATTGGGGAATATCAATTTTAGAGAAAATCGGCTGAACCGTTCAGCCGGTAGCGTTGTTCACAGACAGACGACGGACGGATGGATGGACAGAGAGAGAGGCGTACAAACGTTTTGCCGACATTCAATTTTTCGGAATCAAGGACTCATAAAGCACGGATTCTGGCTACACCACGTGTTCGAGGAGTTTTTTTTCTAAATTCTAAACATTCTCCGCGTTTCCGCGCAGCTTTACACAACTTTATCTCTACTCCGTAGCCAGAAAGCAAAACAAAGAGCGCCCAGTGGCCTGCCCCGCCGCCTGAGCGCGCGCCGCGCGTCCTCTGTCTGGGTGCGGCCACGCGTGTCGCGGCGCCACGAGTGGCGGCCGCCGCTAATGCAATTGCGATCGGAAACACAGAGCGCTGAAATTCGACACGCGCGGCTCGCTGTATGAAACGGAGCCCAATCAATTCGGTTTTGCCTCTGGGGCCGCCCCGCCCGCCCCGCCCCGCTCCCCGCCCCGCTCCCCGCCCCGCTCCCCGCCCCGCTCCCCGCCCCGCTCCCCGCCCCGCTTCCGCCCCGCCCCCCCCCGCCCCTCCCCGCAGCCCTCCTCGCACCCCTCCACGCACCCATCCAGCACCCTCCACGCCTCCTCCCGCACCCCTCCCGCACCCTCCCGCTCCCCTCCCGCTCCCATCCCGCTCCCATCCCGCTCCCATCCCGCTCCCATCCCGCTCCCATCCCGCTCCCATCCCGCTCCCATCCCGCTCCCATCCCGCTCCCATCCCCTTGTCGATTAACTACAATTATGATTTCATCCATTGGCCGCAACAGTTGTGCAACTTGTTATTAAGTTAAAGGTAATGGCTAGAGAAACGTTTTCCGTGTTCCAGATTTTATTGCTGTACTTGGAGTGGAGTTGGAATTGTGAGCTGAAAAACATTCCAACTGATTTTTTTTACCTCTTTAAATGGCATGGCAAATGACTAGTCTGAAAATAAGTTATGAATGGGGGCAGTTATTACTGACTACATTTTGTCAACTTATTCCACCTTCTTATGAAATATAAAGTTGAGATTTTGTGCCATCTTCCCCAGCAATGCTATCTCATGAGCAACTTCGGTGGTGTTTTGCGGCGTGGATCGAGTTGTGAGTAAGTGTGTTGTGAGTTGGCTGTTATTTGCAGTCAATTTCATTGCTTGGTTAGTACTTGGTGAATTATTTCGTACGGTTAATGGGGAGCACAAATGACCATTTTCTTAGGGGTACATTTGAACAATGTTCGAAACACACCACTGTAACACTACCACACCACTGTAATTCATTAATACTTATTCCGAAATAGATGTGTGTACTGTTACAATATTTTACGATATTTAACACGTAGTGGAGCACAGAGTTGCTTCAAACATGCAAGAAGAAAAGAAGCATGCCTGAAACACTCACTGAAGTTATTTAGGAGGCAGCAAGACCTGTCAGTAACTGAAGGTTATTGTTAAGAGGTGCAACTGCAATCTATGGTATGACGCATACACCAATGTGTAACCAAGTGAAAAAGTTTAAGGATGGCAATGACTTAAGTGAGAATCACGATACAGTAGTCAACAGGCATTCACAAAGGAACAGGAATTGCAGCAGAACTATACATAAATAAATTCTCTAAGATAAATTACGACATGACTTACACAAATAAATCTCAGTTGGCTTATGATTATCGTCGAGGTTCGTGCAAATATCCGAAAGCACAAGATGAATCAAAACAGCTGTAATCGACTAGCTTCAGAGTTTCATGAAGCACCATCAAAACCTATCACTCAGTAATCCTGAAAATGCCAGACTGTCAAAAACTATAGCACTTAACAGATCCAAACCGAAGGAGTTATTTGATATTATAATATATCTCTATAATCGGGGCCTTTGCAGGGGATAGAATCTTTAACCTGGACGAAACGGGTGACGCTACAGTGAAGCAGATTGTAAGAGACGTTTCTCACATTGGGCATTACAAGAAGGACAGAAAGTCACGGTCGAACAAAGAACGATGATTGCAGTCTGCATATCGTAAATTCAATTGATAATGTGGTACCACCTGTCCGAATATTCTCAAGAACAAGACTTCATGATGGCATGATGTTTTGTGCACTTCAACAGGTTTTTGATTTAGTCAAAAACCCAAAACGATCATGGGCATTCGGAACTTCGTTGATAAATTCGTTTGGCATATTAGGAAATACATTAGATGCAGTAACGGTAATAGGATAATTTTGCTCATGGATTATCATGAAAGTCATTGTACCCTTGATGCTATTGTGTTACGGAAAGAGAAAGGAATTGTTTTGGTCACATTTCACACATAAGTGTCCAGTCGTTTGATGTGGAAGGAATGGGACCATTTATGAGAAAGTTGACTGTGGTCCAAAATGATTGTCTCACTGACTATCGTGGAAAAACATCACTATCCTCGATCTAGCATATCTGAAGATCTCTAAATTTGATTTCCTATCTTCATTTACTGTGAAAAACATTGCAGATTCAATTCTTAAAGTTGGAATATATACGTGTTCTAGAATGAATTTAGTGATTAAATTTTTGAGTAATCTGTTTTTGAACCATCTGCTGCCAGAGTTGAACCTAACAGTCTATCCAATGAAGCTGCCGTCTATCTGACGTAAGATCTGGAAAAACCATCATCAGCAATGAAGGAGACACTCCTAGTTCTAGCAATGTCCTCACCCCAGAAGATGTGACTTTTTCCCAAAGCGGTACCAAGATTATATTATATCAATATACCAATTGTATTATATTATATTATATTTTATATTATATTGTATTATATTATATTGTATTATATTATATTATATTATATTATATTATATTATATTATATTATATTATATTATATTATATTATATTATATTATATTATATTATATTATATTATATATTTTATAAACAAATATTGTTTTATTAATCATTATTAATAAAACAATAATTTTTCATGCTCTAATTCTCTGTCTGTATGAGTATATTAAGAGAATTATTGTCTTAGTGATTTATATATGCAAAAATTAACAGTGAAATTGATCCACTTTACAGATTTAGCTTTCTGAAGCAACACGATAATGTGTGAATAATAAACACGAGTGTTTGCGCGTGTTCCGTTGGAATTCGCTATCCGATAATTAATTTAGTTGATAAACGCAATTAAACTCCCTCCCTCTCTCGCTTGTTTCCCTACTCTCTCTCTCTCTCTCTCTCTCTCTCTCTCTCTCTCTCTCTCTCTCTCTCTCTCTCGGGGACCTTGGTTTTGGTCTGCATTTGCTTTTCGACAATATGAAGTCAATAAGGCTACAAACATTGATAAACAGAGGCTATTAAATTTAATTTGGTTTGCGCTGGCAAAAACAAACTGAATTTTGCACATGCTCCTAGAGTATTCTCGATAGAAATAATAGTGGGAAACGATTTGAAATTTGGTCTTGGTTCCGATGCGAAATTTCTTCCAGAATACGCAATTTCAAAGAGAAAGATGACTTGATTGCGGAAAAGATGACGGTGACCTAGATGTTAAAATCAAGAGAGCCAAAATGGAAATGCTGCTGCTCAATATACATCTTTAGCAATATTCGTGATATACGTGTGTAAATAGAACATTCACTATTCCGAATAGACTTTCTCTATAAGGTTTGGTACTTACTCACTGTCAGACTTCTTTCACGATAATAGACTTTCTGCCAAGACTAGGGAGCGTTCTTTCCTAGAACGCTACAAAGAACATAGAACGAGTGCTTAACTAGCTTTCAAGAACTTAAATACTTTGAATTATCAAATACAATGTTCAAATATTATAATAAAAAGGTCCTTAATGAACATTAATATTATTAATTTTAAGCATTAATTGTTGCATTAAGCATAAATTGAAGAACAAAGAATGTAATATTGAATTTACTGAATCCTCTGCATTCTTCAAAACTGTAGGATTTTCCTTCAATTCATTTATTTCGAGACAGGTTTTATTTATTACAATCAAATGAAGGTAAGTTACCATTTTTGTTAAGACAATGTTTCCTGATATAGAGGGAAACAGGGATACATTCATTCAGGCATCTTAAAATTAAAATGAATCTTCTGCACCTCTGAATCTCCTTATCTGAAGCCTCTAAATATGTCACGAAACCAACGTTAATGAATAATGGTGGTCGTGATGACAACGGTGTTCCTTGAGGGATTTTAATTTCATTTTCGATTCGACAATCGCACATGTTTTGAGACGTGCTCATGCGTTGGTGCGGAAGAACGGACTATAGTATATGACACAAGCGGTGCAATAAGCGGTGCAAATATATATATATATATATATATATATATATATATATATATATATATATATTTGCATATATTGTATATATATATATAACAATTTCAGAGTCCCTCGAAATCTTGGCCTTCAGTGAAATTTTGTGTCGCTTCGCAAAAGTAGTTTTATATTTACGAGATTCACCGTACCTGAATATTCTTAACGCGATCGATTGAAAATAGGATCCGATTAAAAAGTAATAATTAGTTGTATGAGAACAAGTATCTTAAGATGGAATGCTGTTGTCTCCTACTTTGCGGATGTCAGGTGAATAATGTGCCATTGCATCTTAGTATCACAATATCATCGTGCTACTGTGTTTACACATTACACTTCGTACCCGTACATCAAAATATATCCGTACATCCGTACATTTGTTCCCTTCTATACATTCCTACGTCCGTTTCGTAGATTTGTACATTCGCATATCTGTACTTTACGTTCATACATCCGTACATTTGCGCACCTGTACGTTCGTGCATCTGTACATCCATACATCGGTACCTACAACTTTAATTTTAAAGATAGTGTTTATTTTCAGGCCAACACACTACCCGCTCGCGTGGCACCTCTGTCCCTTTCACCTCCCACCTGCCGGGAACCCTTGACCGACTCGCCCTGCACTGGCGGGCGACCGCGTAACCATAAATTTGTCCAGAATTTTAAACAGATTTCCATCGGAAGCGATTTTTTTGCTGCTGTTTTTTTGTGCGTGATTTGTTTTCGTATAGAAGCGGCGCGGATCTGCCTAATAATCTCGCAAACGAACAAATGAACGGGGACCGAAGCGAGCATTGGGCTCATGTGCAAACGTGAGCACGTTCGAGCAGCGCGTGGGTGCTCTAGAAGGGCATACTGGAGCCAAATAAGCTGGAAAGAAGATTTCTGCTTTAGGTTAATGTTGGTCAATTAATAGAACATTATTAGTCAACCAAATTATTCTTGTTAATGTCTTAAGAAAAATACCAGTACACAAATCAATTATTGATTTGATATTGCGCAGTATGGAGTATATTTTATATTACGTAACAATATTGTGATATATTTCTATTTGCTTAAAATTAATATTATTTAACACAAATATTTTTCGTTTTACTCAACAACATTACAAGATAATGGATATCGGTGTTTGAGCCAAAAATATCAAATTAAGGAGTATCTAGAAATAATGGTTCACTTCTGTCTTTAATTTCACTGCATATTAATTCACAATAATACGAAAATAAAATTAGGGATGAAAATACTCGATGATAGTACAAATTATATTTACTTTCCTTGAAGCTCATTAATTTCCTTGAACATTTTTCATTTAGTTAGAGATATTTATAATGAAACCCATTATCTTCCTTGAGTCTTGACACATGTTTCTGCTTTCACTCGTTTATTTTTCTTTCAAGTTCATTTTTATTGATATTGTCGCTATTATTGTCTTCAGTGACATTCCTTGAGAAAAGGAAGATAACGATGGTCATTTAATTGAAAATTTTACTTAATTATTTAAACTACTTTAAATTCTGTAGTGGCAGCAGAGATTTTGTGGTAATCATGATAAAATATCCGGGATATATCAAGCACAATAGGAGGCTATATAAATTTACTTTGCAGTAAATTCAGCCATACACGTGTTTTGCGAAATTTTTCCCATTATCAGTGGCTCTACAAAGTAAATATAATATAAAATACTGCTCTATAATATAAAATGTAAGTGGTTCTACAATATAAAATGTAACTAGTAATTCTGCATATGTAGAACAAACGGTAGAAAATTTTCTTGTATGCTAGATGAACATCTTGTGACATACCAGACTGTCACATAATATTTTGATGGGAATTAGGGACAAAACTTTATCAAATTCTTCGTAAAAAGTGTAACAGTTGAGGGCATATGCATGCAGGCAGGGCGTTCCTTAGCAACCAGGGAAGCGGAAGTAAAAAACATAGCGTGGGAAGTAACGGACAGAAGATTGTGATATAAGGGCATGTAGGATTGGTGGTAAACTAGTAATGGGGTATGCCGTAGAAGGAAACTGGAGATTGTTTTGGTAAAACAAGAGACAAGAAGGTATGAAAGTTATTGAGGGTTGAACCTCGTAATATTTGAGAGAGGAGCTTTAGACCGCGTACCGTGCACATTGTAATGGTTATTGTAAATGATAGATGCGGGACTTGGTGGAATTTTGCGGGAAATAATTGATCAGTGAGAACTTATATTTTGTGTGCATAATTCTATTTGGAACTGAATAATTCTGGCACCGGGAGTCGTAAGTGAAACAATTAATAAGTTGAGGAGGACATTGATCCGGCGGACCGAGAACAAGATACAAGAGAGAAGATTGGTCAGAGCAGTGGATTCTTCCTGGCCTCATCGTCCAAGAGCGCATGGATATCTAAAATAGTAAGAATAATAGCGCTATTTACAATTTCTACTACCGGTCATGACCAAGGTGACATTTTATGTTACAAAGAAATAACAGATGAATAAACTTACAACGTTCTCATTTTAGGAAAGAAAAGCTGATTATCATTTCTTTAGCATCTTGTGCAATCCATAGTTTAATAATTTCTTTCCAGAAACAAATTTCAGATTCCTCGCTTCTTCCGTAAGGAGAGCGGATCGAATGATCGTTTGCTAGGAAGAAAGTAAGTACCAGCGACGATTATTTTCGTAAGAACCCAACCGGCAGAGCCAGTAGGATAATTATTTCCCTTTAGATGTGTTTGCGGGAAATTTAAAATTGCAACCCTTTCCTGGCGCCCAAAAATGATATAAATTTGGAAACCGGTTGCATAAATAATTTAACAGAAACGGAGAGCGTTTCAACCTAAAATCGTGGAGACTGAAAACAAGAGCACTCCACATTTGCCAACCAACGAATGAAAGACAATCACTCTCTTGATCCGGATAAAATTTCAAAATTCTACATGTCGACAATAAAGGGAACAAATTAAATATTTTGGAAAATTTAAAAATTTTAAAAATTATACAAAAAATTTAACCTAATATGTCTCAATGAGAAATCCCCATCTAAATCCAGCTCCATCATAAATTTATTTATTGACTAGCTTTCCCATCGTGTTATTTCCTCCCTCACCTTCGCATAGTCTGTCTTCGTACATCGTACGTAGCACAAAAAGACGCCATGCTAGGACAGTTCACCATGGTTAATTAATGTGTTTAATCCATGATACTTGAGTAAGTACTCTAATTAAATAATTTAATGTTCAAATAGATTATGTACTTCCTTGTAAGATATAGCTATTCATATGTTAATTTGTGAATTTAATTTTAAACTGTAGCTACTAGAGCTACTGATGATGGGAAAATTCCAAAAACACATGTATGACTAAATTTTTTCAAAGTAAATTTATATAGCCTACTATGGTGGTTGATATCTCTTATATCCCGGATATTTTAAACTCTTTAAATATCCAAATGAATAACGCTGGTAGTATGGCCCAATGAATTCACGAACAAGGTACAAGGAGAAAATAAACATGTAATAGACGAGTTGCATATTTTCTAGCGACGTTTTCTGGATCTTAGTATTCTAAGGCTGCGTTTCCAAGGATTTATGGGCGTTTGCGGACCACTTGCTGGTTAATGGTACCGATCCAATTGAAGTTCGCGAGAGAAATCTATCTCCCAGAAGCGTGACCTGCAAGAGAGTAGCGGAAGAAGCGCAGACGAAAGTGAAGTTCCTATTTCAGGAGTAATATCGGATTTTCTGTCAAAAGCATTTCATTGATAAATTTCCGACAAGCTTTATTTAACTCGTTATATTTTTCATATCTTCATTTTATGATATTTGAAGATGTCGGAGCTACGCTGAATGACCCTTTATTATACGAGTTTTCTTTATTTGCCTGCAGTATTGCTGGGTGACTGTTGTTGAAAATTTGTCTCTAGAAATAGAACAAAGGGTTCTCAGAAATATACGAAGTAGAATTACGTGTAATTCCAAATCTGCATTGCGATTTTGTGACTCTCCCAAAAAATTCTCTAAATATTTCGAACTTCGTGTCATAACAAATATTATAATCTGAAACAATTAAAGGTTCTCCTGTTTTTTTTATATAATGCAAACATTTGTCAACATAAGCCAAGAGAGGAACATCATAGATAAGCGAGTGTCGATTTCGTATCAAGAAGCAAACACAAAGAGGGGTTTCCACTAAAAAAGTGAAATCACATTTTCATTGTAGACAAGAAAATATGTTTGTTAAAGATATATCTCTATTTTTATTAGTTAACTGAAAATTATTTACAGGTTCTTTTTTAATTTATACAGAGCTAGATCTAGTAGTAATTTTTAAGTTGACAAATAAGTTTCAATATGTATTTTCGTAAAAATACGCAAAGAAGGCATAATATCTAGGCAGTATATACCATTTTCGTAACATGTGGTCATATACAAAAGCATTTAAAGTTGTTAATTAAAATGCAATATGGATTTTTCAAAACATCTGATGTCTTCATAAATCTGAACTGATCTTAAACTACTGTTATTCACATTTCACTGTAGTATCGACGGTATACGTAATCGTGAAGGCCGTTTTTGCAGCCCGTTTGCTGGTCTGCGGCAGAGGCGACTATCTGCAGTATCGACACACCTGCGAAACATTTATTGTCCTTTTCCATCTTCTTTGCTTGCCCCCCCCTGTTACCGCGCAGTTCCATTTACCAGCAGATATAACGCGCGTCTCAAAGAAGTCGTGTTGACTTGTAGCCGCCGCCGGCGAAGTATTGGACAGGATTTTAGCCTCTATAGCTTTTTTACTTGAATTGAGTTGGAGATGAAAGACATAATGGCCCCATCATGTGTTCCTGAAGCGGTACTTCCGCCCACCTCGGCGCTTGCTGGCTTTCAAAAGACACTCTCGTTTCGGCTAAGAAATTCGAGTTGACTGGCAAGTTGACTTGCTTCTCTCCAACGAAATTAAACCATAATTTCCTGGCGTATTGCGAGGAAAGCGAAGGGGAAAAGTTTTGCGGAAAATTCTGTGAAAATACATTGCTCATTTTAAACTTTTGCCCGAAGATAAAGACGGTTCAAATTGTAAACCATGGAACGAGATAAGATGTCTTTCGTGAATTATTTTCTAAATTAACTTGCTTCTTTTGAGTAACTAATCTTACCGTCTTACCACGGATATTCGATTTCGTAAATCCAAAGAAACTTTTTTTACTGACGAATTAAATTTCTTACAAGAAGATTTCGGGTGATACAGAAAGTGAGCAAATTTTAATTTTTATATCTAACGCAAGACGCACGTGTATTAGTGCAGTTCCTATCGCAAATGACTTTGCTCATGCTAAAATAAGTGTTTTCTTACAGTTCATACAATGATGTACTGTCACAGCCCATCTCATTAGCAAGTATAAGAATATTCACGAAACAAGTACTGAAGTAATTTTGATTCTTATTTTATTACTTCCCCTGTCATCTCTCTTCGTCATATCTAATCTTTCATGTACTACTATGCAGAACATTCTTTCTTTACGTTCCTCACTCACTTTCCCAACGTAAAATACACTTTATTTCTGCAACCACACATTCTCTTTATTACAGAGATGGTTTATCTAGTGTTGACTACATTGAATGTATGTCATCCACTGAGATGAGAAAGCCGTCATATGCCTAGTCTTTCTGTGAAGCCTATTCCAATCGACCGCTGGTCAGTTACGTAATCTCGCGTAGGTTCTGTGATTTTAGTCTTGAGAGAGTAACCTGTTATGGCTGATTTCGGAAGGACTTGGGAATTATTTTGGAAAATCGTAGTAAAAACGACAAATACATTTTTAATAATTGCGATAGAATTGTCAGAAGTTTGGAGGAAAGATAAACAGTATCTAGTGATACAAATGAAATTGGTATCGACTACAGCTCTCCAGGTAGTGCTACCAGATAATCGGAAATATATACACGCATTATAGAATAACTTAATTGCTTGTTACCTGCGACAAGACATTAGGAGAGCTCGCGTACCGATTTAATTGTAACAGTAGTAACGTATTTTACTACTCTTTGCGGTGTTTATTTGTACTTCTTTAGATTTTAAACGAACCAGTTTTTGCTATGTGTGGAATACTCAGTCATGTCCGAATACTTAATGGTCAGTAACTATGTAAAAGACTGTGTTTCGTAATGGGTTGCAATTCTGAAACTGACAAAACGGGCAAAGAGTGAATCGAATAAGTACGTGTAAGAATTCATTGTGTGGATCGCGCTTCAGCTTTTGACCTTTGTGTATTTTGGTGCGTTTTGCTGTTAGATGGATCGGCCAAGGGTTTCGTTTTAGATGCCCTCCACTCAGCGAAAGAAGTCCCCGTTGAGCTGCGCGTCACGTCTTTATCTCGCGGCCGCGCCGAGAGCGGGGCCCCGAGCCAGGAGGCGCTGCGAGTGCGAAAAACAGGCGCTGCGAGTGCGAAAAACACGGCCCCCGCCCTCGGGCGGCGCGGGGGCGGTGCGGGGGCGGAGCCGTGTTCTTTCGCGTCTCGCCCTGGCACTCTGCCTGCTGCCGTCCCCCGCCCCACGGCGACTCACAGTGGCCTGCGGGCAGACATTATGCGAGCAAAATTACCGTTCAGAGATGGCATAAGGCGGCAGCGGTGGTCCGAGACCGATGTGTTCAATTTCTGGTGGACGCAGATTTTACACACTAGCTACATATCTGTAGGTTGAATTCAGTCGTTTTCCGCTGGAAGCCGGCTGATCTGAACAGTAGTTTTGCGTGGTTTCCCCGCTTAATAACCAGGCGAGTGCAGAGCAGTACAGTAAGAAACAGGCCACATATGGGCCCTGCAGCGGCAACGATTAAGACTTTTCAGCTGGTAGGGAAGTTAGATTGCAAACGTACTTCCTTTCAACGTTTCTGGGTTCTCATAACTGGGTCCAGACCACTGCCCGCCGCGCCGCCGCCTACGCTCGCTCGACCTCGTTCGCGCCGACACTCGACGCCCCCCGCCCCCCCCCGCCCCCCCCCGCCCCGCCCCGCCCCCCCCGCCCCGCCCCGCCCCCCCCGCCCCGCCCCGCCCCTCCCCCGCCCCCCCCCCCCGCCCCGCCCCGCCCCGCCCCGCCCCGCCCCGCCCCCCGCCCCGCCCGCCATCCCCGCCACGCCCTCCCCGCCACGCCACGCCCCTCCTGAATCGTGACTGCGCGTGAACACATCACCCTGTATGACTTTTCAGTCGGGGGCAACTTACCTCTCCGCTTGTCACAGGCTTTTAGCTGTGGGAAAAACTGCACCAATTTATTTTCTACGCACAAATTTCTTTATTTGGCAGTTCTGTTGAAATAATGAAATTATTGTTATTATTGTTATTATTGTTATTATTGTTATTATTGTTATTATTGTTATTATTGTTATTATTGTTATTATTGTTATTATTGTTATATTGATTTTGTTATGTTATTATTGTTATTATTGTTATTATTGTTATTATTGTTATTATTGTTATTATTGTTATTATTGTTATTATTGTTATTATTGTTATTGTTATTATTGTTATTGTTATCTATCCACCAACAAGGTATATCCCACCAGTGGAGGCACCGCCTCAGACGAGACAAGCGCAGCTGTCCCCACTGGTCTTCCATCGTGTTATAGTTACTGCATGTATGTGTATGTGTTTGTAAGGAAGGGGAGAGGATACAAGAAAGAGGAAAGAAAGATCGCGCGTCGTGGCCAAATTGTTAGGGAAATACTACGACATTCGCCTGTTGTTGATCGAAGAAATCACGGACAACTACCGATCAGAGCAGCCGGCAGCTAGAATTCTCCTCTAGACACGACTGAATTCGACCTAGTTATATAGCTAGTATCGAAAATCCTGTCACCGTCGGCACTCGAGCCCTAGGACCTCCCGATCAGAGACACTGCAGTGACATCAACTGAAGCTCCTGAGCCAGCTAAGCACCAAAGGCGGTTTTGAGTATTTCGGTGAGGAACAGGTCAGGTATGGAAGGGAAGACATCAAAACCACACGCCACAAGATGGGCACATCTGCTCAGCTATCAACGAGAAGTCCCATTTTCTGATCACCGACTAGGCACTAACTCGAGCTCTCCTGAAAACTTCCGCGTTAATTTAGCCGCGCCATTTGCGAGAGATGTAAACTTTCCGGCCGCCGCGGTCGTCTAACTTGGGCGCGGAAGTTAAATCTGTGGATAAAGGCCGTCGTCGGGGGCTTGAGGCCGTAAGCTAGGCTTAGCGCCTGCGCCGCCGCAGACACTCGCCGTGGCCACGGCGCAAGAATTTGGAAAGGGGCGCTAAACCCTCGTGAAACAATCGTTAATGGCACTGAGCGCCTTTCCCTTCTTTTGGTCGCGTCTGCACGAAGGCTTGGAAGCGATGAATGGGCAGCACGGGCGACTGCGCCACCGAGCGGCGGCCCCAACATTAGATGATTTCGTACTGGTTTACACCTTCGCAATTTATTTCAGTGCCGGTTTTGTAGAAATTTCTTTATTGGAAATGACACTAAAAGATAGAAATGCCTAAAGTACCAAAGTACCAAAACTTCTCTATTTATTTAGAACACGAAATTTAATGAAATTTTCTAGAAGTAGAAACGTTTTCATCATATATAACAAGGTATTTGGTATGTTAAGAGATTATTCTATTATTATCTGTTAACAAATCCTGAAAATAGTAAATGAATTCGTGTTCTATCAACAAATATTATTTTGCTCCTTTGGTACTCAGCACCTTACGGAGTATTTCATCCTTGATGATTGTTTTAAAAATAACGACAATGCGGTTGTTACTGGCTTAGTGTGACGTTTTCGGCTGGTGTTTTTTGATGTAGTTTAAGCAATTAGTTTTTAATGTTAAGCTTTATTGCATGAATTCATGTTTTGAAAACGAGCGACGTTAGGAGCGAGTTTTCAAATGTGTACGAAGCAATAAAGCAATATTATAAAAGAGTTGCTAGTTTTCTTTTTTTGTATAACAGATTATAAATTATAAGAGAATCAAACTTAATTTTGCGAAACAACTTTCTTGTGGCTCTCGGGTGTTTGACAACTGTGCGGGAAAACTTTGGTCGGCTGTCCTGTTTACCGCTCCCCCCGACGATTTTCTCGCTGCGATTGCTGATGTGTAATGACGCAATCATCCCTGTCGTAAAATGCTAATACGTCATCATTTGTACCGTAAAATGACCGATTATGAACGATTTCTTTCAACAGAAAAGGCAGTTTATAATGCTGGAATACAAAAGTGTTTTATTTGTGCTTTCCAAGTTCATAATGAAATATATTACAGTTGCCTGGCTCGTTATTTTGAGGCATAAAAAGTTACAAGAAAATATTTGTTTCATTCTTTGTTTTATTACAATATTAGGTGTCATTATCGTATAAATTGTAACGATTCATGTAAATTCAAGAAAGAGAATATTGTTATGTTAAGTAGCATACTTCGTAACTCCAGATTGGACAGTTTTGCAATGGAAAGAATAAACATAGCTGGTTCACAGAATTTTAGTTTCCTTTCTCGTTGAACTCATATATACTGTGGAATTCAACTATTAAAGAATCTCGATTTATTATTTATTTTTATTTATTACTCTTCTTTCATAATTATATTTTATAATGAAGTAAACAAGAAATTGAGGAGAATATGGTGTTTTAAGATTTTCTAATTAACATGACGATATACTAGTAACTAACAGCGTTTCACCAATATATTCAATATTGTATTGAAACCTGCTTTTATAACTATACTTTTGGTATCGCTGAACTAATGCCCAATACATTTCATTGTGATATAAACCTCTATTCTATTTATTGGAATCATACCACTTTACTCGTCTTCCTTTTAACGGACAGCATTTTTTCATGCAACAATCTCCTAATTAATTTTCTGCCCAGGCGACATTATTTTACACGATTCTATGACTTCATACAGCTAACAACACGTCGTTCTACAGAAACAAACAAACTCCACGTTTTTATACAGTTTTTCTAAACTATTCAGTAGGAGTCCCCCACGGATCTGTAACACTGCCTGGGGGTCGATGACAATTTAAAAGTGAATCAATGATAATCGAGGAGTCGATTGAGGGTCGATAACCGAATATTCACCGACGACTAATCGTATGAATGATGATGAAGTCCCATTGACTAAACTTTATTATTAATGCTTCTACGTATATAAAAATACAAACTACCTAATAATAAATTACAAATTAGTTCATCTTTTGAAATATTATTTCCCTCACATGAATAAAATAAAAATTCATGTGATTATAATCTGTGATTTTATTTTTGAAAACTTGTTTCTATTTGTCTGTATAAAATAGTAGTAATACAGAACGATTAAAAATAGTATATCTAACTATTTTTCCAAACCTTTTTCACTTTATTTATCAAATTCTCAGTTGCGTGCAATTATTTTATTATGATAATTGTGAATGCTGTATTATTATAGAAAATGTTGAAGAGGATCGATAAAGCAAAGATTCTTTTAAAGAGAGTCGATGCAAGAAATATGTTGCGAATCCTTGCCCTGGAAGGAACCATCTAAGATTTGTTCCAATCGATTCGTCTTGTCGATACTAATCGAATGAGTTATTGATCACTTCTACTGATTGCCCATTACGCATTTTTATTGCGCCAAACTGCAAAATCACTTTTTTTTTTGAAAATTCTAGAATATCATAGAGGGTACCGGCTAAAATATGTTCCAATCGATTTGTCTGTCGAAAGTAGTAGAATGAGCTATAGATATGAGCTTTAGGTCGCCCAGAAAGCAACTTTTGTTACCTCAAATTGCGAAACGGCATGATTTTAGAGAAAATTCTTAAAATGTTCATAATGGATCTGCAAAAACGTTGTAAGTCCCCACCAAGAGACCGAGACAGATCCAGTGGCACCTTTTGGCCTGGATTGGAGGAGCGCAAGGGGCCTTATCGTGTGTGACGGAAGGACACTGGTTAGTCGATTACTAAGGATATTTCATCTTTTTAAACAATTTCAATACCCCGCCACGCCCCGCGCCGCCCCGCGCCGCCCCGCGCCGCCCCCTTCCATTTCCCGCCCGGCCATACCACGCCAATCCCCGCGCCGCCCCGCGTCACGCCCCGCCACGCTCCGCGCTGCCCCGCGGCGCACCTCGCCGCCCCCGCCACATCTGACAGTCACTCTCGCCGTCTCCCGCCTTCCCCGCCCTTCATCGCGCCGCGCCGCCCCACCCCCGCCACGCCCCGCACTGCGCCACGCCGCCAAAGTTCTTTTGCCTCGCGAATGGGAGAGCGGTCGGGAAGTGGTGGCCCTTCAGTGAAGGAGGGGGAGGGGAGAGGGAGAGAGGGACGCGGGAGAGCGCTTATGCGGCGGAGCTCATAGCGCGTTCGAGAGCAAATACGCGGCGGCGACGGCGCCATCGCAATAAGAGGCGGGATCCGCCGCGGCCAACTTTGCGGCCCGCCTTCCCTTGCGTCGCCCACCGCCCCCGCCCCCGCCCCCGCCCCCTTAAACCCCGCTGCGCTCTGCGCTCCCCTGCTCGTGCCATCACGCTGGGCTTCGTGTCGCTCTTTTCGCGGCTCCTACCTCCTGTGCGTGAGCCCTACTTGCCGGAGTATCTGCACCCCTCCTCTCTAACTGCTACATCCCTACCCCCACTTGCCACTCCTTTGGCTCCCATCCACGCTCCACGCTCCATCTTCTTGTTTCCTTTTCCACCCGCGGGTTACCTGTCCCATTTTCCGTCTTCAGTTGCTCCCCGCTTGTTCTGTTCTTACCCCTTATTGCTTCACTCGCTCTCTTTCTGCACGATGCACCCTCCCATTCGCGTCTCGTACTTGCCCCACGCCTCTCCACTCCTTCTGGTCCCACGGACACATCACGACTCCGGCGCCTTAACAAACTCCCTCTGTCGTTCCAACTATTCCATTCGCATTTTTTTACCAATTCTTGCTTATTCCGCCACCTTCAGCTCCGCTCCGCTCCCTTCTTGACACCCTCAGTCCTACCGCCAACTCGACTGAGCTGATCTATGAAACCAATGCATTCGCCGTCCCCCACTCTGCCCAACTCGTTTCGCCCCCCCATTACCTCTGCTGGCCTCCGATGTTTAACGCCCCCCATTCTTCCGCCCTTCCCTCCCCACCTCCTCACCTGAACCAAATGCGGCCTGTCGGCTTAGAGCAGCAGTTTCCCAGCCCCACCGCGCTCTGCGAGGTCGCAACGCACCAGGGTTGCCAGACTGAGGAAAAATCCAGCCAGACGAAAAATCCCCTTTTGTTCCGCAAATGGGGATTTTTCGTTGTGGGGAAAGACTGGGGAACATGAATGGACAGGGAAATGTTTGGGGAAATTATTTTCATCCGTAGTCGAAATATAAATATTATTTTCTCAATTATTGTGAATAAAAAGAAACAATACACATTATTCTCTCTCATTTTTATAAATCAAAAAGAGAAAAATAAATGACAGGCTACAGAAAGAAAAATATCAGAAAAATAAAATAATGTTCGAGCCGTTTAAAGAACGATGATTGGTTGATTTCAAGTATTTCAATTTAAGAGACAGCCAATTAATTGTAGCAACAGCTCATGTCGTTCGTTCAGAATTTGAGATATTTTTCGTTTCAAATTGGGGAAATTTGTTTCATTGCGTAGGTAATTTCGTAGAAATGGTGGGAAAAGCCGCAACACATCTGGCCACTCTGCCACGCGCCGCCCTCTGCCGCCCTCTCGCCGCCCTCTCGCCGCCCTCTCGCCTGCCCTCGCCCGCCTCCTTCCCTCGCCGCCCTCTCGCCGCCCTCTGCGCCCTCTCGCGCCCTCTCGCCGCCCTCCCTCCGCCTCTCGCCGCCCTCTCGCCGCCCTCTCGCCCTCTCGCCGCCCTCTCGCCGCCCTCTCGCGCCTTGCGCCCTCTCGCGCCCTTCGCCGCCCTCTCGCCCCCTCTCGCCGCCCTCTCGCCGCCCTCTCGCCGCCCTCTCGCCCTCTCGCGCCTCTCGCCGCCCTCTCGCCGCCTCTCGCGCCCTCTCGCCCTCGCTCTCTGCCGCCTCTCTCGCGCCTCTCGCCGCCCTCTCGCCGCCCTCGCCGCCTTCGCCGCCCTCTCGCCGCCTCTCCCGCCTCTCGCGCCCTCTCGCCCTCTCTCGCCGCCCTCTCGCCGCCCTCTCGCCCTCTGCTCTCCTCTCGCCTGCCTCTCGCCGCCTCTCGCCGCCCTCTCGCCCTCTGCCCTCTCGCCGCCCTCTCGCCGCCCTCTCGCCGCCCTCCGCCTCTCGCCGCCCTCTCGCCTCGCGCCCTCTCGCCGCCCTCTCGCCGCCCTCTCGCCGCTGCCTCTTCGCCGCCCTCTCCCTCGCCGCCTCCTCTCGCCGCCCTCTCGCCGCCCTCGCCTCTGCCGCCCTCTCGCCGCCCTTCGCCCTCTCGCTCGCCCTCTCGCCGCCCTCTCGCCGCCCTCTCGCCGCCCTCGTCCTCGCCGCCCTCTCGCCGCCCTCTCGCCGCCCTCTCGCCACCTTCTTGCCACCCTCTCTCCGCCCTCTTGCCGCCCTCTCGCCGCCCTCTGCCGCCCTCTCGCCGCCCTCTCGCCGCCCTTCGCGCCCTCTCGCTCGCCCTCTCGCCGCCTCGCCCCTCTCGCCGCCCTCTCGCCGCCCTCCGCCGCCCTCTCGCTTCGCCCTCTCGCCGCCCTCTCGCCGCCCTCTCGCCGCCTCTCGCCGCCCTCTCGCCGCCCTCTCGCCGCCCTCTCGCCGCCCTCTCGCCGCCCTCTCGCCGCCCTCTCGCCGCCCTGTCGCGTCCTCTCGCCGCCCTCTCGCCGCCCTCTCGCCGCCCTCTCGCCGCCTCTCGCCGCCTTCTCGCCGCCCTCTCGCCGCCCTCTCGCCGCCCTCTCGCCGCCCTCTCGCCGCCCTCTCGCCGCCCTCTCGCGCCCTCTCGCCGCCCTCTCGCCGCCCTCTCGCCGCCCTCTCGCCGCCCTCTCGCCGCCCTCTCGCCGCCCTCTCGCCGCCCTCTCGCCGCCCTCTCGCCGCCCTCTCGCCGCCCTCTCGCCGCCCTCTCGCCGCCCTCTCGCCGCCCTCTCGCCGCCCTCGCCGCCCTCTCGCCGCCTCTCTCGCCGCCTTCTTGCCGCCCCCTCGCCGCCCTCTGGCTGTTCTGTTACCGCCCTCTCGCCACCTTCTTGCCACCCTCTCTCCGCCCTCTGGCTGCCCTCTTGCCGCCCTCTCGCCTCCCTTTGGCTGCCCTCTTGCCGCCCTCTCGCCGCCCTCTCGCCGCCCTCTCTCCGCCCTCTGGCGCCCTCTCGCCGCCCTCTCGCCCCCTTGGCGCCCTCTGCCGCCCTCTCACCGCCCTCTCACCGCCCTCTCACCGCCATCTCGCCGGCCATCTCACAGCCCTCTCGCCGCCCTCGCCCCCACGCACCCTTTACTGACTGCTTGAACTGCGCAGGCCACGTGAGTGCACCTCAAACCTTCGTGAGACCGCGTGGGCGGGACGCTCTAACAAATAGACGGCGCTGCGCTCTGAGGACTGTACTCCGCATGGCGGGAAACCACGTGTGAAAGACCAGGAACACGTTTGTTGGACATGGATGATCTTAAAATGTTTGAAAACTGAAACGATTCTCTACCAAATGCTGACTTTCGTCAAGAGTGCAAAAATCAGTTGAAAGAGGGGCAAAATGACGTTAGAGAGCATTGAAGTTGATATGTTCTATACTTTGATTTAAGATCTTTGATCAGGTAAAACTTACAGATATCTTAGCATTGAAGATTATGACCATCTCGAACAACCCAATAAAAGAGAGAATTTGCAGGGAGTATTACAGAAGAGTGACACTTGTCCTGCTGTTTGCTTTGAACTCCAGGAATAAAATGTTGCCACAGGTAGTTTGGTAGTACCGTAGCCGATTCGGCTATTTTCGAACTAGTAGACTGGGCTGAGAGAGAAATTCGAATCCTGAATCAATAAGCCAGATAACTGCCTACAATGCATATCGCAAGATTTCAAAAGTATTGGTATTTAATCATAAGTGGTTTCATTATTTTCTGTGTCGTATTACTTGCATTTTGATGCCAATCCTCCGTCACCAACTCAAAATATCAAGAATGAACAGTTTCACTATTCAAATTCAAAGTAACACTTATATACTATCGTCTAGAATGCAAAAATTGAAAAGAAAATAAACTAGTGGGACTATAACAGAACATTCTTTCACGCATTGTGTATAATTTTTTGCAATTTTCGAAAATTACGGAAATTGAATGAAAATTGACCCAACGCCATTTTATAGGCGTAATTCGCACTATCATAGCAAAAATATCAAGACAAATGAAGTATTTTAGAGAAAATCTTGTTTATAGAATTGCTTTCTTTGCTCGCACAACTACGCAAAAATACTGGTATTTTGAAACATAAATACGTGATCTTATTTAAAGATATATTTTGAAAGAATTTGTTTTATTACAAAAGAAATATCCGTTATATTGTAAAAAGTTTTAAAGTTTGCAAAAATTGAATCTGCGCAATTTTTAGAAGCGTATTTTTTTTCTATTTGAGGTAAACAAAATAATGCAAAAATCATTGAACCATTTTTGAAAAAAAAATTTAAATGTCATTGGGATTACTTGCAAAATTTCCCCAGAATTTAAAATATCGGTTTAAAATTAAAGGAGACGCGACATAAGCAAAATCGATCGTCCTACAGAAAGTCAGACTTTCTCGTGCTATAGTTTCCTTTTTTCCTGCGTCTAGGTTATCTTTTCGGTATTGCCTCTCCCTCTTCCCTCCTGTTACCTACAGGTGCCTAAAATGTATTTATTTTTTCCCATTTTGTCAATGTTTCGATCCTCTACTAAAATAATTGAAATGTGACTTTAAAATTATTGTAGAAGAGTAAAACTTAATTGTAATTGCGAATGTTCATTGAAAATATTTGAGCCGTTTTTTAGAAACTGCCGTTTGAGCGATTATGAAAATACGCAAATTGGCGCACTCTTTCACAGAAAACTTTTGAGTTTTCGAGAAAATTCATAATTAATAATTTGATCCACTTATACTCACAAATGCAATAATGTTGTATAAAAACGGCCGCAATGTAAATATTAACGTGAGAGATATTTCAAAACATACGTGTGTATTTTTAAATAAAACGAATACATGAAAATGGTGGTAATATCATATTATTCCGTTCATTTAGCACTACTTTAAAAAAGTTTCAAGAAAGAATTTAAGCAGTTTTTCAGATTTTTTAAAAAAAATCTCTTATTTCACGCAAGATTACGTGAAAACAACAAGTATTTGAAAAAAAGTTGTACATGATCTCATTTCAAGATCTAATTTTGAAGAATGGGTTTTATTTAGAAGAAAAATATCTGACCTTTATTATTTTAGCTATGGAGGGAGGCCAACATTTTTTTTAAACTTATACAATTTTCTATCGTTCAGAGAACTAAAGGAAAATTGGCCCTGGACCATTTTTAATGGCGTACGTTCCTCTGGGCAATAAAAGAACATTCCAAAAATGTGGAGCCGTTTTTAAGAAAAATTGAAAATGTTCCTGTTGTTTATTGTAAAGTATCATTAAAAATTAATATCCATTCCTAACTCGAGAGGCTGCAATATCATCCAGATCTATCGGAGAAAATCAACTTTAGGGAAATATCTGTTTACAATTTAGCCATTTATGTTGTTCACGAAGTCAGAAAGACGGTCTTACGGACGGTTACAAGAACCTACAAAACATGAGTTTTGACTATCGAACATGTTAGAGGAAGTAACTTACTGCGTATTGGAACAAGAATTATAATTTTTTTGGTATGAAGGACGTCCCATGTTCCTCCTGAAAATTTGGCGTTTTTCGCTGCAGCACTACGCAATGCTCTCTATACCACGTATGTTGTTTACGTGAAAGTAATAATTTAATTCAAAACATGAGCAGTTATCTCATACTTCCGTTACTTGCACTCTAGATATAATAATAAATAATAATAGAAACAATAATAAATGCATTTGTGCAAACCAAAGAGTTTGGTACCTGAATATTTGAATTTCAACGACGCCTCGTGATTAATACAATTACTTTTAAATTAATGGACATTGCGGAAATATCTCTTATCTCCCAGTTTCCTCCCCGTCTACAAATCTTCGTCACCACATCTCATCATTCTATATACCGTTATGGCACACTTCATATAACTGCTGGGACATAATGTTCGAGTTAATAGTACAATTATGTAGCTTTGCTCGTTCCATCAATAAGCAACCACATTTCGAGCGTTTAACTCGGAATAGATGGAATCCATAATTCGGATATTCAATAGTGGATAGAGTGGCGTCCCCAATCTTGTAATCTAAATTCAAATGCATCCACTTACATTAACCTGGTTTATACGGCGATCGCAACCTGTTCCCGTTCATTTATAGTTGGCATTAGCAAGATTATACTCGGAGCTTCATCTCTCGAGTGAGTACATTTACATCTTCCGATTCAATCTTGATAAATGCATGCCAGAAGTGATTGTTCTCTTGAGATTGTTTTTTAAAGAACCTTCAATGTGTCGTTGAATATAGTTGTTGAAGGTTGTTTCACAATTCTCCTCTTGATACTCAATGATATTCATACATTGTATACGTGCTTGTTAAAATTTATTCACAAACTTATTCACACATTCTTTATTTTATGTCTTGATTTCCTTACCTAATCTTATTTTTATTAGTTTAATAAACACCTACTAATTTGTTCCCTTCTTTATTTGCTAAGGAAAAGTTTTACAATATTTTACCTTCTTTATTTTCAGCATTAATAATTTTTACATCTTCCTTAAAAATCATTTCCAATAACCGTATTTTCCTTCGTGCTATCCTTCTCCGTTGTTTTTCTTCAATTTGTTTCATCTGTCCCACCTCTCCATCGCTCTGTAATATCTCTCCCTTCTACCTTGACCTCCTCCTTGCTACTTCCATCTATCTCATGCTTCTGTGTTCCTTCCTCGCTCTCACATATGCTACACATTGTTTACCACAGTTTGCCTAGTACATCCTACACCTAACCTCATTACCTAATCAAATTTTCTATGCTTACTACTAGTTTCCTTTCCTATTCCATTAAAGTTCCTTGGTTTGTTATATACTCTTGCCGTTGCCGTTTTATCTGCAGTTACGAATTTTGCCAAACGCTCCTGTAAATCCCTCTCTCTTTCCGTTAAGATTTTATTCGCACCTCAGCCCCTCTCTCCACCTCTCTATCTCCCTCTCTGTACCCTTCTCCCCCTCTCTCCCTCCTCTCTACCCTCTCTCTCTGTTTAAAGAAATGTAGTCTTTCTTGTACCCTAACAGACCTCTTTCTAGCACCGCCATTTTGTATTTCTTTCCAACACCATTTCCTATCCCCATCCAAAATCTCCTTACATCTCATTCCACCATTCCCAGTCATCTCTCTCATTTTCCCTCTATTCTGACCAGGTGGCCCGGCGTTCTCCTTTCTAGTCACGAACACTATCTTAGGAATATACTTTTTAACTTCCGTCTTTTCTCCCATCACCAACTCTCTGATCCCCAATCTAAACCAGTATATCAAAAAATGCCTTCTGTCCTAGTTAGCATTAAATATCCTCTTGATTATCTTTCTACATTTTTTATAACTGTCCCAACGTTTCTTGTTATTTCCTTGATCTACCCTCCTGTTCCCGTTATTCCTTCCTTTCCTTCCCCTTTAAATTTTTATCCCCTTTATTATAAAAACTTTTATTACTAGAATATTATCTCTTTTACCGACCAGGATTTATTTCTGATCTTCTTTACACATCATTCATGCTTCCCACATCTCATGCCATTATCACAATGTTATCAGCATATATTAGGAACATAATATTCCTCCTTTTTGTAGCGACCTCTTTTCCTCTTTTGGAAATACCCTTCTAATCCTTCTAAATGTATGTTGAACATTGTTGGGCTCTAGGGGCATTATTGTCTCAAACATGTCAGTTCCCAACCCAATCTAACTCAGTATTTTGTTTCTAAATGTATCTCTCACAGTCTATCAACCAAACTTCGAATTAATCTCATTTTATTTATAATCTGTCATAATTTTTTTCTGTTAACCTTGTGAATTACAGCTTTCAAATAAATGATCTCCAACACAAGTTTCCCACCCTTCTCTTTGATAGCTCTTCCCATTATGAGATTTAACACATAGATATTGTTTCTGACTCCGCAGCCTTTCCTGAAGTACGCCTAGTTCTACTCAATCAGTTAATTTCTAATTCCTCAAGAAGCCTTTATTTCAATACCTCAGTATAAAGTTTATACTAACATGACATCAATGGAATACCTCTGTAGCTGTCAGAGGCACATTCCATCTTCTTTCATATAACATCACTATTTCCAATCCTTTTTCTAGTCTTTATCTTGCCATATTTTGTTTAATATTTAATCAAGATCTTCACCATCAATATGTCACCTCGTCCCATACATCAGTTGGTTTTCAATGTAAGAACAACAAATACCACAAAGACACGGAATTTTAAAAAGGATTCTGTGGTGCAACAAACCATATTAACACGTTTTCTACCTTTTTCGTGAATCTTCAAAACTAAATAAATATTATTTAATGAAATTTTTTCATCGAATTTAGGCTGAGGCAGTGTCCACTATACCGTAAAACAATTTCCGATCATAAAACATTACTTATTTGACTCAAACAGTGTGCCAGATTTGATGTAATAAGTATAATTTTCCTTTAAAATCATAGAAATAGACGGTGTTTATGGACATTAAATGGTCTTATCTTCGTAAATTTTTATCTCAAATATTTTAACACGCTTCAAATCTCTACTTTTGAAAATAATATAAGTCTAAAATACCTCCATTTTTGAAACTTTTTATTTGTTTCCATGCGTTTTTATCTGTAGGTACAAAATCGAATACTGTACCCTGACTTCTACGTCCAATAAAAGTACATATTGCTTTCAATCTCCTTCTTTATAGCTTCTATCATTCACTCCTACTCATTTGTAGATTTCAGTATTTTTTATCCTCTTTATTAATATCAAGTAGTTATTTATCCCTCCGTCCATACTCCCTGCTCCTTATTTTCACATTGAAATCCCCCATGAAGATAATATTCTCTTCCCATCTTCTTTGTATCTAGTTTTATGTCCATGTTACCTCAACATTCGCTGAAGACACTCCATAGCTTCCATTTAATTTATCTTCCTTTCATCCTCCTTTCCGCTTCCCTCATCTCCCCTTCAACTGCTAGATCCTTCTTCACTCTATATTATACCTGCTTTCTCTCCATTTTAGACTCCCTTCTCGCATCCCGCACTTCCAACTGTACCCACTTTCTTATTTTGTACTATTGTTTATAAAATCACTTTTTCTCTTTTTTCTCTCTTCCACTGCCCTTTACCTTCCTTTCCATCTTCCTCTTCTTCCATGAATTGTAAGACTATCCTCCATCCATCCCAGACTCTGAATTTATTAAGAATAACTTATCTCTTTTGGTCCTACTTCATTCTTTACCCACATTTTATCCACATTCACTCTCCTACTTTTATACTTCCTAAGTCTAATTTAAAAATTTCAAATTTTCTACGTCCGTCACTTCTTTTGTAACCTTTTAATCATGTTGTTAGCTGCCCTCTTCTCCAATCTCCAGCTCTTTCTCTGATCTTCTAATCCTATCCTATCAATTTTTTACTCCCTTCTCACTGCTCTTCTATGTGTCATTTATGGAACTATCACAACTTTCAACTATCACGTTGAATGATTTCTGAAAGCGCGCGGTGTAAAAATTTCACGCGGTCAGGGCTTTACTTTCCGCGCCTGAGAACTCGCATTACGGACGCCAGAACGGTTTCGCGCCATTAGGTTTATGAGAAGCGGTCCCCGGCAGGCGACAACGGCCGCGTGGCCCTTAAAAGGCGCGCGTAAATTTTTTAGCGCCCTTTGCGAGCGGCCCTCGCACGCGCCACCTTGCGTGGGAGCCCAGCAGCGCTACTTCGGCCTGCTTCTCCTCCTGCCTTGTCTTCCTTAATATCATATAATAATCAATTACTATTTTCGTCTTCATTATTATTATTATTATTATTATTATTATTATTATTATTATTATTATTATTATTATTATTATTATTATTATTATAGCCACCAAATTAGACGCCAACTTCGGCATATTATAAAAGTACTTTACATGAGAATGTTGTTCAATGTTAATATATCTCCAATATGTATGTTTAATTTATTCCTTTGTTTTTTACTACTCAAAAATGTTATGTTTATTGCCAACCGATTGTCAAATGCTTTGCTTATCAAATGTTTTTGAAAAGGCACATGCTAAATGTGCGACACGTTAAGCAATAAATAAATGTATATGTCTTATGTGAATTATACGTCTTAATTCCTGATATCTTAATAGATTGATCCTATTTGGTCCAATAAGTTTAAAAAGATCCATCTTTCTACTATATAAAACGGGATCAACAGGAATAATTCAACCATTCTAATATTATTATTATTATTATTATTATTATTATTATTATTATTATTATTATATTCTCATTATTAAGATATATTTTAACATCGTTCCACTAATAACGTCTTTCTTCCCCATATAATTTATAATTCCTGCTTTCCTCATACCCGATCACAATGATGTTAATATATTTTTGAAATAAATTCTATTTTTTGGTTCGAAAACTTTACCAGACACCCTACGATTGCTTATTACCCTAAGATTGCTGAATGGCCTCAAAATCGACGAGTTTTTAATACGAAGCGTCAAATTCCTGGAAATTTATTACCTGTCAACTATATTAGGGTTGCACGCAATATACTGTTGAATAATCAGCTTTTGCTTTTAGAAAAATAATATAGCATTTAACATATTATTTTATGAAACATTAAATAAATGAGTTCCTATAAAATAACGTTTTACATAAAGTATTCAAGTATTAAAACGGTTACTTTACATTCATTAGGCTGCCAAAACAAATACATAATTTTTTTTGTCTTTCTTTCAGATCTGTAAAATGAGTACTAATACTTTGTAGCTTACTGCAATATCTTATCGCACTCCCACACCGCGATGATTCTCGTTTTTTCCGCATCACCTAAATAATGTTACCTCACTACATTGGCTATCGTTGTCCAAACCATTCTATCCCTAACCCTTTCCCTAATTATCATCGCGATGGGTGACTAATCCCGAATATTTTCGTACCAGCTAGTGTTATTTATTACATTTACAAACTACACAAATAATTCTTATTATTAACTCGTGAATTTGCCTAATTTCTAGTGTAATCACTAAAAAAGGTTGATCTTTTGTTCAAGAGTGTCACGCTTTTTTTGGTTTCTTTTATGATTCATTATTTCTTGTGATGGTTGATCCTAAGTTTATAGCAACGCGGTTCCCTTTAATCACAGAATGTGTGTTCATCGAGCAGATATTTCGGAGTTAGAGATTAGTTTTCAACAAATTTCTCGTCGAGACTGGCTCAGAAAATCGTTAAAGGTGAGACTTAATGTGACGACAAAAATTTGAAAGTACGACTGTCAAGCTCTGGGGCAGGTCGCCGTAATGAAGTTGCAAAATAACTGTCATCTACTCCTTCCTGAGATTTTGTGTCACTGCGACCCACTCCACTTAATTGGTTCCTTCATTTCAACTCGTAACTTCCTCAGGTTCGTCTGCGTTTCAGAACCGCCTTTCAACGGAGAGCTGCCATCGCCCCACTCGCGGCGACTGAGTTCGATAAACGGGCTAACGGAGATATTCAGCACTCCACAGTGGAGCAATGTTCTAATGAATGAGAGTTTTGGTTTTGGCGACGTCAACTTCTGAGGTCGTTAGTCTCCTATATGCAGTGCATGAAATATTGGGAAAGGAGGCGGTATTCCTTCCCTGTTGGATTGTGAGATCCGAAGCCGGAATACACACACACTTTCGGTTTTTCCTTCAGGTATTTCCCCAAGCAGGGCAGTGCACCAGTCAGGACAAACTCTAAGCTCCCGATGGCTCTCCCGACATGTGTGGGAATGTACAGTAAGTGTAAGAGAAGAGGAGGGGACAAGGATAATTAAAAAAAAGATTGCGTGTAGTAGGTTTTGGCCCATTTGTTAGGAACTGCACCGGTATTTGCCAGGTTTGATCAGAGAAACGGAAGACTATTCATTAGAGCGGCCTGTCGTTATAATTCTTGAATTGTTTAATTCTACCCAACTGTTTAGCAGTTGTCGATTATCTTCTTCCGTCGGGACTCGACCACTAACAAATCCCGGTCAAGGATGACGCAGTGGAAATTGGCGTGCTGGCTGGGCTATCTCAGTCGCAGAGTAGAACAGTAAACATCCCTATATTGTACTTGAGTAACGTCTCGAGTATGCTGATGTGCAGATGTGTTGTTCCATCACTCACGGCTAGACCACTTCCCGTGCACCAACCGGGAGCGGTAGCTCAGTGCAACTGATGGCACTGCAGCGCCTCTGACCGGGAGGTCCTAGGTTCGAGTCCTGGCGGTGGCAGGATTTTCGTCACTAGCTTGTCAGCTAGATCGAATTCAGTCGCTGTCTGGAGGAGAATTCTAGCGGCCGGCTGCTCTGATCGGTAGTTTTCCGTGGTTTCTCCGATCAACACCAGGCGAATGCCGGAGCAGTACCCTATCAAACGGGCCACGGACCGCGCGCGATCTTTCCTTCCTCTTCCTTGTTCTATCCTCTCCCACTTACACACGCACACACTACCATGCACTACACTGCCACATATTCCGGGAGACCGGTCGTGAGCTTAGAGCTTGTCCCGACTGGGGCGGTGCCCCGCTGGTGGGAGAGTCCTGGTTAGGGGGAAACCCCACTAGCCGACGGTAGGTCGGCGCCGGATCTCGCCATCCGGCTGGGGAAGATCACCGCCATCTTCCGAGAAAAAACGTACGCTACACTAACGGGACTAATGACCAAAGCAGTTGACATGCTCCGAAAGACGAAAAAATCAATCAATCAATCCCGTGCACCAATTGAGACATGTGAGATGTCATTCTACGCGTCTCAGAGAAACAAAGAGACTCAAAGAAACTTTCAATAAACTTTTTGCGTGTTTTGGCGCTGCAATCTAAGTAGGCCGGGAATTAAACCCACGCAACCTAAATAGATCTATGTAGGCGGCGTTGATTAAATTCCAGTACCCAAACGCATTTTTGCTGAATACGCCATAATTTTCTTTCAAGACGTTGGAAGTACAGTTATTGACAACTTTAAGTAAACAAGTGAAGTTAATTTGAACAAAAGAGGGAATCGCGCGTCATATTTCATTATAAGTTTTATCCTTAAGGCCTATTACCATATTTTTAAAAATAAATTTGCACAGTCCTACGAACTGTATTGCCTTGGGACATCAAATTTGAAGAGTTTCAAATGAATAGGGAGAAAAGAAAACTGTGAATAATATTAGAAAATGAATGAACGTTCGACTTCTCACATTTACGATCTTAAGTGTACAAACACCGATTTACAAATGAATGTGACCCATAACTTATTCTTATTCTACTTAGCTAACACCTTATTCACAGAAACAAACTAAATAGTCGGCTTTTAATGTTTTATAGACTCGCATACAAAACTATTATTAGAGAATTGCAGAAGTAGAAGTTAACACAAATTAGACTGAGTTTTGGAGTTTTAATATCTTCAAAAAGGGGACAAAATATGGAAATTAAGCAAATCCGGAGAAAATATATATGTAGTTGTAGAGATTTTTCGGCAAATTTCGAAGTAATTGAGAATGATATTATATTAAGATTAGAGAATAACGCAGAAGAGTAGCTTACAGATAATCTTTGGGCATTGTGAATATTAGCAAAAATCGTAAAAAATGTTGCTGTACTCCATTCGCATCATCCATGTCTTCCAAATATTTTTACGCATAATTTTAAAATTGCAATATTACCAGTTTATATCCCGTATGGAGGTAACATATAAGGCCATTAGATGTTGGAAATTTTTAAAGGGGAGGCCACATTCAACTAGTAAGAGATATGACCCTTCTACTGATGAGATATTACTTCTATCTTCGTTCACTCCAGTGTTTCTCTTTGCCAAACCAAAGACAAATGCACTGACTACTCTGCACCTACTCTGCACCTACTCTGCACCCACTCTGTACCCACTCTGCACCTACTCTGCACGCACTCTGCACGCACTCTGCACCCGCTCTGCACCCGCTCTGCACCCGCTCTGCACCCCTCTGCACCCGCTCTGCACCCGCTCTGCACCCGCTCTGCACCGCTCTGCACCGCTCTGCACCGCTCTGCACCCGCTCTGCACCCGCTCTGCACCGCTCTGCACCCGCACGCACCCGCTGCTGCACCGCCTGCACCCGCTCTGCACCGCTCTGCACCCGCTCTGCACCCGCTCTGCACCCGCTCTGCACTCTGCACCCGCTCTGCACCCGCTCTGCACCCGCTCTGCACCCACTCTGCACCCGCTCTGCACCCGCTCTGCACCCGCTCTGCACCCGCTCTGCACCCACTCTGCACCCACTCTGCACCCACTCTGCGACCACTCTCCACCCACTTTGCACCCACTCTGCGCCAGTTCTTACAGCTTAACCTCACTTATACTGCACCCACCGCGTCCATCCACGCCCACCCCTCATTCATACTGCACCCAACCCGCGCTCAACCGACGCCCCACCGTGCATCTACCTTACACCCATTCACCGCCCACCACACCACCCCGCGCCAACCCACGCCACCCCGCCACACCTCGTCCCGCAGCGGCGCCCAACCCGCACGGGCCAAAGGTGGGGGGGGCCCCCCCCCCCCCCCCCCAATCAGCGCTGCCCCGCCAGCGCTCACACATCGCCCGCCCTCCCTCGCCCTCGCACGGGCGCCGCACCGCGCCACCCCGCGCCGCGACAGCTCTTAATATTTCCACGTCGAGGGGTCTTCCCGTGCGCCGCGGAGGCGTCAGTGTTATCAATCCTTCAACCCCGCCTGCGAAATAGCAGGCTGCTAATGGTTTTGCTACGCTTTTCCTACACCGTCATGTTTAATATTACCGAGAACTACGTTTCCATAACGAAGTTTCTTTTTCATTTTTATTTTATTTTATTCGGGACGTGCCCTTTACGTACAAGTTAAAAATTACAAAATTACAAAATAAGGGAAAGTTTGATAAGGAAAAGTTGTCATAAATGTTTTGTTGCTCAGTTGTTAATAGTCAAAATAAATAAAGTAAAATATTTTTTTTATAATTTTCAGTCTTTCTAAGTAATTCTACATTAGGTGCTAGTAGTTTTCAAATGAATATCTCTAAAAATTCTTTAATATTGTACTCGTAGTAAATGAACATAAAACTGTTTAACATTTTTAATGTTCAAAATGTCAAAATCGTTGAGGGTCATTGGAGATGGACAGAATTTTTAGGTCTATTACATGTATTACTATTTTTGGAATGAAAATAGTAAACACAAAATTTTGAGTCTCTTTTTAGTAGATTGCCAATCCCAATTTAAATGTAAAGATGTGTTCCTATCTAAAATAAACTTTTGAAATTTAGTCTTTATTTCGAAGCTTCCTTTTTCTGCTGCTATTCCAATAAGAGTATAATACGATATTTTAGAATGTAGTTATGTCTTCAAATCAATTTAACTTTTTGGCACAAGACAATATTATATTTTTCTGTATTCTTCAGGTACTCGACCTATCTTGTTTTGTCTTGTCTTGACCTATCTATCGACGTTTTCTTTTTACTATTCAGAATAAGTTGACGTAAGAGAATGCAAAAGTGTAGTTTCAATACGTTATTCTCTGAAAAAAAAAACGCAGTACAACACTACTTGAGGCAATAGGTTGTTTTCAAAACGATCGTAGTTTTTATTGCACAATGAAGATAGAACTATTTTGTGACCATCGAATTAGTTATCTTTTGGCGAGCTGAAATTCTAAACCTGAAATATACGCAAGGTTTTGTGTGTTGCAGTCTAAGCACGATCCTTTTGTTAGACCGGGCTAGCGCTGTGAGGTCCAGAACGGAAGAAGCACGGTTCATCCACATTTTAGCTTTCGGGGAGAAATGTAGCCACAGTTGGCAAGCCCGTTATTCGGGTGTTTTGTGGCGCGGAGTCGCCGAGCACGGGCTTACATAGAAGTTGGACACGTCCGTTATCAAAAGCGCCGTAAAAATAAAACTGCAGCAAATCACGGGGGCCGTTGCAAGAAATCGGAAATTCGGATCTTGAAGGCTTGCCAACCTCTGCAGCGGTCCTCCGCCGCCGACGCCGCGAAGAATGCCCACGCTCGCCAACGCTTCAGATTAAAGGGGATGGAGCGCCACCCGCCTCACAGGAGTCTCCGATCCACACACACACACACACACCCTTCCAATGAAAGTAAAGGAAGCTAATATCGACTAATTTCTCTTAATTCACTGATATTCACTGTTCTGTCTCTTAGTTTTGATACAACTTTCGAACTTCTCAGCTTCCCACTTAAACTCTGAAATGGTCCAGTATAACTGCATAGAACGTTAAAAGTTTGAATTTATCTCAAAAAAAGAAAGTTGTGTTAATTATTTGTTAGGTAATCCCACTCAACCAATGATACAATATTGATGAGTAATAAGTCTACAAGCAGAATGTAGGAGACTATTTGTCTATAGTGCCAGCAGACACGCAGAGCCCGAATGCGTGCAGTAACATGATTTCTAGAATAACTAGTGGTGCTACAACAGCACATATTTCCTCGCGTTATTAAAAACAGCTACGTAATATTGCAATATTGCATTTTCTGTGGTACTAACACCTCAGCTATTATTTCAAAACTATTATTCAACAATGAAGCGAGAAACGCACTTTGGCAAACGATGCCAGCGCAGCGTTGTGAAAAGTATGTACATTTGCTTGGCTAATAATATCAATGTAGTAATTAGAATATACGCAATTGACATGAAAATGATAATGAAAATTTCGGCTGCTCATTTGTGAGTCGCCTTTCGTCGTAATTTTGAAATTTTCACGTATACTTTACATCATAAATGCATTTAATGTCAAGTAAACATAACGACCTACTGTTCATTTTAAGAAAGATAACGTTATTTAAATATGTTGTAGTCACAATGACGGCGTCAGTCGTCTTAGTGTTAAATTAATTTATTACCGCCTTTTTACGTATTGACACCGCCTCAAACGAAGCGCAGAAAAAATAAAATTTAAAATAGTATGTTCGTTAGATCGGATACGGTGAAGTACTCCCAAAAATATTTTAAATGAAAGTAAAATTTCTGTTCTTCAAGACTTCAAGAAACAATTTGGCCCTTACGGGATTAATTGTTCAATTCGCCGCTTTTCGACGCTCGATTACAGTACTTTTTCTTAAAAGTGCGAGAGTAAAAACTCGGCACTTATTCTGTATGCTTTAGTAGCTATATATACACTAATAATTGGCTGGGGGTATTTTGATGGTAAACAGAGCTAAGAAAGGATGTTTGTCTCGCGTAAAGTCTGGATATTGTCTTCGTGAGATGTCGCATAGTTGACCGTTCCACCGTCATTTTTATGTGAACTACCATTTCATCCTTTTTCATGATCCATCCCGAAAGAAGATTATACCAAACGACTGAAGGGTGCGCTAAAAATGGTAGAAATACTTTTGTTAACCACCGACGATCTTAAGTCTCCTTGCAAAGTTGCGAATTGTGGAAAATTTATCTGTATGTGTTCACTTAACCCCGAAAATAGCAATATTTTATTAATATTGCTTAAATATAGTACTCAACCTACACGTTCACGTTAAAATGACAAAAGAAATAAAGGAACAAGGGAAATTTTAGAGCATTAAAAATAAATTTCAAAAAGGGAATTTAAAAAAGTCTGTAATAACAAACGCCCATTTTAATATAGTTTGTGTATTTTCGCTCTTTGAAGACAGCCGTTAAACATTGATCGTGAAGCTTCATGATGACGGGACAAATTGCATACATCCGTGTAAGCACCTCATTATTGCATCTATTTCTACTTTTTAGGTCAAGTCTATGAATTCGTTTCGCAAGGAACATAAGTACACGTGGAAATTCGTTGATATTGGCTTGAAAAAAACACACAATTTCACATCAGAAACGGATTTTTATCAGTGTTAATAATAGAATTATTATAATAGATTGATAATTATCGAATATATTAGAAATGCTTACAAATCTATCAAAACGGTAATGGGAAGACGGGCCAATGTATTGCAATTCGTTTAAGAAAAAAACTATTCAAGTTGATTTCGCGTACTACTTTATGACAGATGTAATATACGTATATCTTTTCGAAAAGTGGACATTTCTGCTTTGAAGTTTTTTCCAACACCAATGAATGTGAAGAGCACTTAGTTTTAACTTTATTTCATGATCTGTATTTCCGGAAGAAATATTTAACGAGTTCAGTTTATAACTTGTTTTATTTCCGTATTTTATGAATCCCCTTAATTCTAAGGAGTCCCCGTATTTTTTACGGATCTGTAATAAAATGCGATATACTTCAACCTTATTTGACCCTCTGCAACCGCTATGTCCAGTAGTGATGTTTCTTTTCCAATTGATGACCTCGTTTATACTGTCAGGGTGAAAATAATTTTATTTGAACTTCCATTTTATTAATGATACGTGAAAAATTCATTACTTTGTAGGTTATTAATAATATGTTTTATTCTCCCTCTAAACTTGCCCATATTTTTTATAGAATGCCTTTTAACAACTTGGTCATATAGCGGCTTCTGTGATTGCTTTAACTGTAGGGGCAACTGAAGAAGAGAGGGCAATACGAACACACACACAAACATCCTTGCCAGATGCGGGATTCGAACCCACGACCTTTCTAGTCGAGACAGCTAAGAACTTTCAGCCTTAGTGATCTCTGCTATCCAGCCCGGCTGCCCTTTTTTTTTTTCAGTGGATTGCAAAAGGGGATTTTATCTCAAACTGACAGACTGCTCTTCCTGCGTTTTGTTAGTTGCTTTTTTTTAAATTGTGTTTTGGAATACATGTTTAGTTGTACTTTATGAAGATCGAACGTACAGGATAAACGTTTATATCATTTCCACCAATCTTTGTAATTTGAAGTCTCACTCTAAAGAAGTATGGTGTTTTGATTATTGGTTCGAAAACGTAATGAAAATTTATGTGTGTTACACTGTTGTTACATCAGGTTCAAATCCATAATTATAATTATTACGTAATATTATCCATCATTCTGTATAAAAAACATGACTGCTTTGAAAGATGCGTATCTATTAATATAATTATTCTATTAGTTTGATTAGAAAACGTACACGTTATCTGTTATACGTATCATCGTTTTATATAGGAATGCATGTTTTTGGGACCATCTTACCTCTTTCTTCATCCTTTTGAGAAAAATGTATGTATGATGTCACCAAATATCATAATACTTAGAATTAATAAAATATTAACTACAAAGTAACTTTGTTTGGGATTTATCACTCCACACTAAAAACAGATCGCTTTATTAATCAATCAACTGCATATCAGCTGATTAGTTTCGAAGTTGTGGTGGCAGTAAATCCTTAGTGTAGTGTCACATAGTAAAGCGCTTGCGCGAACTGTTACCACATTTGAACCATGTCGGCTTCATCATTCTGCTTTATTCGGAAATATGTGCTGCGTTGACTGGCAACGAGTAATTAAAATTTGATGTTAACAAATTGACTTCTACTGTATAGACCATCACTTATATCGATCCAGCACTTCCTTGGTGGCATCTTTCCATCCGTCTTGTGTGTCGGTAGTTGAGGAAGTCATCCCCTCTAAAGCGGTCCCTACCCCGCTACTTTCCCTCTTGCTTCAATTTCACCGCATCGACCTCCACTACCACATCCGGCGCAGCCCTGCTTCTCGCGCGCCCAACCCCACTTGTTCTCTCCATTGCTCCCCCACCCACGCACTCCCGCCCGTCCGCCCGTCCGCCCGTCCGCCGTCCGCCCGTCCGCCTCTGCCGTCCGCCGTCCGCCCGTCCGCCCGTCCGCCTGTCGCCTGTCCGCCTGTCCGCCGTCCGCCGTCTGCCTGTCTGCTTCTCGCCGTCTGCCGTCGCTCTCGTCGCCGTCCGCCCGTCCGCCCGTCCTGCCGTCTGCCCGTCGCCGTCCGCCTGTCGCCTGTCTGCCGTCTGCTTCCGTCGCCTGTCCGCCTGTCGCCCGTCTGCCCGTCGCCCGTCTGCCGTCTGCCGTCTGCCGTCTGCCCGTCTGCCGTCGCCGTCTGCCGTCTGCTCTGTCTGCCGTCTGCCTGTCTGCCGTCTGCCGTCGCCTGTCTGCCCGTCTGCCTCGTCTGCCGTCTGCTCGTGCCGTCTGCCTCGTCTGCCGTCTGCCTTCTCCGTCTCGCCGTCCGCCTCGTCGCCCGTCTCGCGCCGTCGCCGTCTCGCCCGTCTGCCCGTCTGCCGTCGCCCGTCTGCCTGTCGCCCGTCCGCCCGTCTCGCCCGTCGCCCGTCTGCCTGTCCGCCCGTCTGCCCGTCTGCCTCGTCCGCCCGTCCGCCCGTCTCGCCGTCGCCGTCGCCCGTCTGCCGTCGCCGTCTGCCCGTCGCCCGTCGCCGTCGCCCGTCGCCTGTCCGCTCCGTCCGCCCGTCCGCCCGTCCGCCCGTCGCCCGTCCGCCCGTCCGCCTCGTCCGCCGTCCGCCCGTCCGCCCGTCCGCCCGTCCGCCCGTCCGCCCGTCCGCCCGTCCGCCCGTCCGCCCGTCCGCCCGTCCGCCCGTCCGCCCGTCCGCCCGTCCGCCCGTCCGCCCGTCCGCCCGTCCGCCCGTCCGCCCGTCCGCCCGTCCGCCCGTCCTACCCGTCTGCCGTCTCTTCCCCTCCTCCGCACGCTGATCTTTCTTGCCCACCCACTCCTCTCGCGTCCCGTCCTTTCTCTTGCTCATTTATCGCCTTCCTTTCCCTCCCCCCCCCCCCCCCCCCGCCCCCCCGCGCGCCCCCTTGCCGCTTCGCTAATTCAAGTCGTAAATTATTCAGTCTCTGCCAGAGCTGGGTTTGCGGTTCGGAGCGCGCTCGCATTCGAAAGGTCCCGGGTTCAAATCCCAAGCCGGTTGAAGCGCAGTCCGATAAGGCTCGGGGATCCGCGCTCTCCGCCGCCTTGGCAGCGCGGAGGTGGAGCTGCGGCTCTGGCGCCCGGATCCCTTGTCACGCGCGCACGCAAGTCGGCTTTCGCGGCTTTGCTAGCTGCGACGAAATGGTAAAAATGCTATAACTTACTGCGTGATATTATTGAAACATTTTTACACTGGAAGATGCTGCTGGAATGATTAATGACAAATTTGGACATAATGAAATTCCGGTATGCAGCAAGCTATTAAATACTGTGAAAAATATTTTCAATTTACTAAATCAGAAGAAGTGATAGTATTCAATAACTTAAAGAAAGCGTATGTTCAAGTTCACAAAACTAAACATACGATACATCAACAAAAAAATTATTAATTCTTTGTTGTACGATTAAAAAGGTGCAGACGTCTTTCACTTTGTGCTTTCAAAGAAAAAAATTTCAAAAATGCGTCGAACATTTGTTTGAATCCAATAACGATTACTACAGATGATCCTGTACATAAATAGGTGTTGTTAACTTAAAGAAAACATGATATTCCAATTTTCGTATTGACCTTACTTCGTAGTTTTAAAGAAATTCGTCGTGATGGTAAGTCAATGAAGAACTTGTAGCTTTTGTTATACACAGCCAATGTTTCGACAGTTTATTTGACCTCTTCACGGTTAAAAAATACAAATTAATATGTAATAAGTTGCAGTTTCCTTTATGTAAAAGTGGACACTAATAACAAGAAAACTTTGTTGACCTATCCTCACGGCCCGTATTTTTCCACCCAATATTCTTAGTGTTAGAATCTCAGGTAAAATATTAAAACTTTTGAGAATTAACATCTCGCACTATGAAAGAGGAAAAACATTTTGCCTGTATCGATTGTGTATAAAGATACAGAAGCAGGCTAATTTCTGCAATATACGGAATTTCCAATGAGACAGCGAACGCTACAGGCTTTGCGGCGAGTTCGCCTGCGTACATTTCACCGCTTTCGCGATACGCTGCAGCCCCAGAGGAGCCCAAGGGGCAAGAGATCTGCAGCGGCAGCAGCTGCCTCCCCTCCGACTTTTATTTATTTAGTCCAAAACAGTCAAAACCTGTATGTGACGAATGGGGGAGAAAATCATCTGCGCACGCTTTCTTGATTTTCAGAATCTCTTCCCAACAATTTTACTATTAATAGTTGAAAGATGGAAATAAGTAATAATAATAATAATAATAATCATAATCATAATAATAAATATTAAAAAGCGAGAGATTAATATTTCAAAAACTAGATATTTTCGTATTGCTAACAAAACAGAAACTCACCCTAAGCTCTACTACCACTACAAGCAAAAGGAAAGCTCCACCAAACGTGCGCATAGTGAAGCCACATTTACGTCCAGAAGCAAATGAAGGGGCCATCTCAGCATTTGCTCAAGGGATGAGGCCTTTGCCTCTCACCCCGTCGTTGCTTCCGCACCCTCACCCCTACCCCCTTCCCGCCTTCCCCAGCATTCACATCTCACATTGTGGGATGTGAGGTCAACCTTTTTATGAACTTCCACATCGTTAAATAATATTTCACCGGGAGAGGTAGCACAGTGCATCAACTGATGTCACTGCAGCGCTTCTGACCGGGAGGTCCTAGGTTCCTACTCCCCACGGCGGCAGGATTTTCGACACTGCTTCTCAGCTAGGTCGAATTCAGTCGCTGTCTGGAGGAGAATTCAAGCGGCCGGCTGCTCTGATCGGTAGCTTTCCGTGGTTTCTCCGATCAACACCAGGCGAATGCCGGAGCAGTACCCATAAGGGCCACGGACCGCGCGCGATTTGTCCTTCCCATTCCTTGTCCTATCTTTCTCCTTACACTCGCAATACACACACTCACTAACATGCACTACACTACCACATATTCCGGGAGACCGGTCGGGAGCTTAGAGTTTGTTCCGGCTAGGGCGGTGCCCCACTGGTGGGAGAGTCCGGGTGAGGGGGAAACTCCACTAGCCGACGGTAGGTCGGCGCGGGATCTCGTTATCCAGCGGGGGAAAATCACCGCCATCTCCCGAGAAAAAACTGCGTTACACTAACGGGACTAATGGCTAGAGCAGTTGACGCGCCTGGAAACATGAATAAATGAATAAATCAATTAAATAAGATTTGGAATAACGAAATATATTTTAATCTCTTAATACATAAAAGAACGTTAAAACAGTGTCTAAATATTGCTCTTGATTACTTACAATATTCTTGAAATGAGCATGGGACATCTTAGACAATATGTGTCCTTGTTGAGTGCTCAATCGTGTTCTGAATAATATTTTTTCTCTTCTAGGCACCACATAGTCATGGTACTAGTAGAAAAGCATACCAACTGAGATGTTTTGGCGCCATGATGTGATGATTCCACACGGGACATGTAAGGGGGCAGAGCTTTTTTCCCAATAAACTGGTAATGGAAAATCTCATATAAAGAAGTTACATAAGTGACATTTGCCCCTAACTGTTAGGCAAATCGTCATGCCCTGATGTTCTCCACGTACATAGAATTTCTTTGCATCTGTTTCTCCCAAACACCAGAGCGAGAGTTACCAATCAGTCAGGGCAAACGTTATGTCTCTTACTTCCTTGTGTTAACTTTTTAGCACATGTTCATTGGGAAAAAGATATCATCTTCAATCTCTCTACAATTTCCAGTATTTATTCTTCTTTTCAGACTCCTTTTTATTTAATACAATAAAGAAATATGACGATTTTTTATACATCTGTTGAAAATTCTCGATACTAAACTCCTAATTGTGCTACTGTTTGACAGGGAACTACTGACAAGAGTATTTAGCATATTTAAAACAAAAAAATAGAAATTCACAGAATGTGGCATGAAGAAAACCGCAGGCTCGTCCGCGACTTCAATACATGGCAGATGGCACCACACGGTACCAACGGAAACTGAAACGATGCGGCATAGGCGCTTTACCAGAACCAGGTTGACTCTGTCGAGGGAAACGAATTGATTCTTCTACCATAGTCTACAAAATAAGACATTTTTATCTTTCTATTGCATTCCACACTCTGTTGCTAAACGTTCGAAGTAGGATTTCTGTATTAAGCGACTTTCGCATATTTCACTTTTAAAACAATGAATTGACGATGGATATTTTTTTGGCGAAAAATGAGATCTTTTACTTTTCTAATGATTTTAAAAATCCGGTGTATTCGAAGGGGTTCAACTAGTTTCACAAAATGACAGAGACTTCTCTTAAGATGAAAATTTTATGAAAGCATATTCATGTACACACCAAGTGCACACACACATACCAAGTGTCCCTCTGCCCTTTCCATCCCTCCGACCATCCATCCATATGTTTATGGTGAACGCTAATGCCTAAATCATTCAGAATATTTCTCCAAAATTGGTGTTAATAATAAATCTGGATTAATTGAGGTTCTATAATTTTGAAACGTATATCTTGATTTTTGTAAGCATTAACATAAAACCTTGACTTTTCAGAATTTGCTCAAAAATGGCTACAATTCTTTGTTGTAACGTTTCTTCCAAATAGAGCAAAATCCACTAATAAAACTAGCGGAGATCTGTTTCGTTCATCACTATGAATTTACAAAAATTAGAAATAATGCGATAAATTATATGCTGTTATGGCTCTACTACTTTATTTTAGCTCTCTTATAATTCTTCCAAGAACTGCAATCCAAAAACCCGACATTTCTTTATCTGACGTTTTAGTCTCGGAGACATATTACTTAATACATTCTGCAAGAAATTTCTTAAGCTGAATATCTTTTAAGCACGTTGAGGTTATTAATTTTTCATCATTTTTGCTCAACAATGAAGAAATATCTTTCATTAAATGTCATTTCCCGTTTTATTGTATTTCTCACTTCGCCGCAAACTTGAATACCCATCTGTACTACAATCTTCTTCTTCTTTTAGTGCTATACACTAATTAGTGCTTACCTAGGGTAGTTTGCCGTTGTTTTCTCTAGAGTAATTAGTGCCCCAATTTTGACGTTTGATTTGAGGACCAGATAGCGCAGGCCAAGATAGAATATCTACAATCTTATCCAGTAATTCAAATCGAAACTCTGATTGGTGCTAAATTGCTATACGACATAATTTTGCCAGGATCGGTACCTTTCGTGGAATCTGTTTTAAATGCCGACGAGCGTCGACATGCCGTCGATTTTTGGTATCTCAAAAATCCCCCGACTTTTGACCGAGTTTGAAGCCGGGAACTTGGAATCAGTAGCCTGGCACGATAACCACTGTACCATCAAAACCGGGTTGAGATACAATGTAGGAATCTGTTCATTAAATGCCTTTATTATTTCCGTGTTTGTTATTCTGACATTCTTCTTTAATCAACCATACACTTGTTTGAAAAATTGTGAGACACCACTCCAAGAGACTCTACTACAATTCATAATTTCTCATTACCATTTTGAAAAGACTTCACGTGAATAGAGAGTGATGGTTTTCACCAACATTGATATTTTCATCTCTTATAACTTTGGAACCAGTCATCGGAATTTTTTAACAAGAAACTCGACTACAATTCATAATTTATCATTACCATTTTGAACAGACTTCACATGAAAAGACAGTGATGTTTTTCACCAATATTGATATTTTCTTCTCTTATACCTTTGGAACCAGTCAACAGAATTTATGAACAAGACCATATATTTTGAGCGCAAGTAATACATTGACCGCTTTAAAAGTAATGAAAGTCAAATTGCATAACTATAGAGAGTCTGATTGAGGCCAGTTGTTTTTCTTGTTAGCTTTTCTTGTTAGCTTTTCTTGTTAGCTTACTTCCCAGAAGCTAATACTCAGTCTCATACATTTTTATTTATGAGGTATTAATATTGTTATTGATTTCATCTGTGACATTTTAGAAGCCCGTCCAATTCGAAAATGCCCCAAACTTGCTTCATAAATTATTTAAACTGTTTATAGAATTGCATACAGTGATAATTTATTTAAGTTTTACTCCTACGATTTATACTGTAACATGAATATTTAATATTTCTAACTGAGATATATTTAGGAAATATGAGAAGTAAATAACTTCGATGTCAGGAAAGTGATTATCTAGTTTATGGGAAATGACTGAGAATCAGAAACCTCTCATTGAAATTTTATTACACATATTTAACCGAAAAGTCATAAAATTTTGTCACATCTAATGCGAATTAATAAAACTTAAAAGATACGCATTTTATTCCTTCTATGACGCAATAAGGATTATGTTGGTTTCAAGCGTGCTGTCCACGCAACTACCTCGTAAATGAGACAAAACACGATTTTATTAAAAAAATGAGAATGCCCACATTCTACGCCAAAACATTTGTTTTTGATATTAGTACGATCATCAACATAATCTCTCACCCAAATAAGTTAATATTATTTTATTATGGTCTCGGATGACAGCATCAGCATTGTTTTGTAGCTGATTCTAGGGTTTGAGCTCGATTGGAAAGTATTTTTGACACTAGCTAGGAGGGCGAATTCACCCCCAACTAGCCTGATTCAATTCCTATCTGGAGGAGAATTCTAGTTAACACGTGTTCTGATTGGTAGTTTTGCTTAGTTTCTCCGATCAATACCACACGAATGGTGCAGAAGTATAAACGAGCCACGGTCCGCGCTCGATCCTCAACCTTGTCTCTTCCTCTCCCCTTACACACATTTTCACTCCTACGTGCAATGTGCTGCGAAAAGTTTACGAAGCGGGCGGTGCCTCGCAGTGGGAAACTCTTGGAGAGAGGAAATCCTGCAAACCAACGGTCAGATCGACGCCGGATCTTGCGCTCCAGGTGAGACAATCACCGCCACAGACAATCACCATCATGACATTTGAAGAATGTGCGCGGATGACGTCAGGGGATGACGCGCAGCGACGGTTGTTTTCAAACCTGTGACCAGTATGATGTTAGCCAATTAGGCGAAGGCCGAGAAGACCCTAAATTGCCATTGGTCGGCATCAATAAAGCGAGGTGGCTGAAAACGGTCATCTCGAAGGTTCGCGAAAGGAACACTCTCCTTTCAAACGTCGAGGAAGTAAGACAGATACTTCTCTTTCAAAAGCCGTTGAAGTAGGACGAATTATTTTCACTAGATGATTATGCGAGAAGAATTTTCTATTAGGAAAGTCTAGCCAAACAGTGCTACAGAATTTGTAAGTGGCGAGGAAGGTTTGCATTTCGTGAAGATAACTAGTCTTCCCGAGAGCTGTGCAGTCAAATGTTGTTTGTGCGTTACGACGAGTTGAACTGTAATTGTCGCACGAAGGCCGACCCTAACAGTGAATATTACATTCAGTAGGCTCGAGCCGGAGCAGAGAGAAAACTCGTCGAAAGATGCTCTTTTGTTAATAATTGCGGAAACGTGTGCTGCACACTAAAAAAAGGTCAGATCGACAGTACAAACCGCACGCCGCCAAGAAATGCCGTCTGTGAATACATTCCAGAAAGGACAAGTCGATCAACGTTGTAATTTGTCACGGACAATGCGAACGTGAGTGGAATTCGAATCGGTGCGCATCCGAGAAGGTGGTACGAGAATTGGGGCACCGTAGGAGGAGAGCTGCGTCAGGGGAACGCCGCGAGCCGTACGAGCCCACCGCCGGCGCCGTCGCTTCAGTACGAGCTGGACGGATTGCTGCCTTTCGCCCCGGAGCGAACCTGCGAAGCCATCGACCACGACCACGACCCCGACTCCGACTCCGACCCTGCGAGCACGCCGCCTGAAATAGAACTGGAATACCGAGTTGCACGCCAACGAGATACGCATGACGAGAGTGAGTACCCGTGAAATTAACAAGAACTGTTAGGAAGTTTGTTTTCCAGTTAGAATCAAAGGAAATTTTCTTAAAATTTATTTTGAAATTGTCTTAAAATTTTTAATTTGTGTGGGAAGGCCTTTCTAGCCTCCCATTGTCTATGTTAAATTTACGAAAGAAAATGTAAAATAAAATTAAACAGGTCAAGATTGTAAGAAGTGAGTAAGAATGTGGTGATAGCCGATGTTACTATTAATTCCGCGCCAGCTGGTAGCGTAGGATTTTATGGTATGATTATTTAATGAAGATTAAAATTGGTTGCGTCAGGACTTATATTCTGATCGCCTAATTAGTGTTAAAATCATTGTACGACTACTTGAGATTTTCCTGTAGGAAAGAAAAAATTGCTTGTGGCATTTAAATAATACTGCAAAGCAGAGGTTTGCATATTAAATTTTGTAAATTTTGTATCGTTGAACACTTGCCTAATTAATTGTTTTTCAAAGCACATCGTAGCGCCTATCATTGAATGTGTGTGAGTTTCCTAAGCCCCGTTCCAAGTGGGGTTTCCTGGGAGAGAAAAACTTATACTAAGAGTGAACAACTGGTAGGGCCCGGCGACGGAGCGGCGGAGAGGACGTCGCACGTTGCTGGTGACACCCACGCTAGAATCTTTCTCGTGGGGTATAACCGACCTTACCCCTCATAAGTTGATGAATGCCGGCGCGTCGCGGGAGATGCGGTGTTCCGTTGCAATATAATATATATATATATATTGTCTGTGGAAAACTAACTTAGAGAACATTTCAATGTTGGCTGAGACCCCTCGCATAACGCTGATCGCTCAGGTTGTCAGAATTCTTTTTAAATGTTCCTTCTTATATTTTACTGGTTTTGTCAGTTCAATATTAAATATAAATCAATAAACGGTCAGTTTCAAATTATGTTTTCAAACATCGATGTGTTATTTTCGATGTTGCATCCCCAGTTAGAGAGCGAACACGAAAGAAATCCATTAAATACAATTTAGCAATTGTATCACACATTGACGACCATATCGCACTTCGTACGTAATTTCACATTTTGCGATCGATTTCGCATTTTATTACTGATTGAAAACCTTCAGAAATATGTTGCACCGACCGTCAAATATACAATTACTTTTTTTTTCAGGGTTTGGTAACACTTCGCATTTTTAGCAATTGCTAAGATCTATCATCTCTATTTTTTATAATAATTTTTTAAGTTTTAATATTTCGTAATTTACCACTCGATGTTGCGGTGTCAGTGTGTGTTACGTATGCGTGTGTGCGTGCGTGCGTGCGTGCGCGTGGTTGGGTGCGTGCGTTGCATATATGCGTGTGTGTGAGTGCGCGTGCGCGTTGGCGTGTGTGCTGCGTGTGTGCTGCGCGTGTGTGTGCGCGTGTGTGCTGCGCGTGTGTGCTGCGCGTTGTGCGTGGCGTGTGTGCTGGTGTGTGTGGGCTGCTCTGCGCGTGGAGGGAGGAGCGAGGCTGAGAGCTTCCCGATTGTTCTGCGCGGCCGCTATGAAGTATTCATGGGCGCGGGCGCGGGCGTTATCCGGACAAACGCGCGCGCCTTCCCTCCCAGAGGTCGCCACCGGCGTTCACCCGTCCCGCCCCCCTCGCATTCCTCCCCACGCCCTCCTAGCTTCCAGCGCCCGGTTGTCGCAAAGTGTTTTTAGTCTGTCTCAGATAATAGCCTTCCAAACTAGACTGGTAAGGGATTTACGTATAGCTTGCGGAATGCAGTAGTGGCGCAACTCAAAAAATATCAATTTTGAGTTAATGCACTTTCCAGAATTGAAAATCAGTCTACTTTCCAGCACCAGCAGTAGCAAATCTTACAGTACAGTATTCCACACACAAATGGCATATGTGTGAATGCAAGAATGATGCTTTTCAATACAAGGGGAAAACTTCAAAATCGTTTATCTCAACCACTGATTTTTTTAGTTGTGCCACTGTTGTATTCCACGAACAATATAATCCTAATAACTAGGGGCGCATTTTAATGAAATGCCTTTTTTTCTTTTGACTTTATAATAATGTCTTTAGTATAGACATTAATTTTATGTAAGACAAAAGGAAATAACCCATTTTTATTAGATATTTTTTACATTCTATTTCGTCCATTTGAATCAGTAAGTCATTGTTTACTTTTTCCGTCATTTTTAAAGCATTTTAGCCGATTTTTTAATCGATTTTAATGGTCCTTTGAATAATATTTACGCAATGCAACAAATGCTCTCCACAAAATTCCTGAGTAGCCTGTTCGTTTTATTCGCTCAGAATTTCTAATGTTAGCCTAAGTGAGTATGTAATCTAAGGTTCCTGTGACGCCTTTCAGATACATTTTTGGTTCGTATGATATCGCGATAACTTAAGACAGATATTTTCTGCTAAAAAGCAGCCCACACCTAATGTTAACAAGTTCAGTTCACTTGAACGAAAGGAAGAAGCCCCCATTACATCAGTTACGTATTCAAGCTTCAGCGTCAGCTGCTAATTTGAACTGGTTTTAATAATATTTTTAACGTAATTTTTCTTTTGGTTTTAGGGTATGTTAAAAACATTTTAAGAGCATTTTTTGACCATTTTTGTTGGTGTTTTAGGTCATCAAAATCCGCACCCTTATTTATAACCATATAATTATTCCTCTAGTACAATTCTCTTTTCAACATCTATTGACATACTGCTTCATTGACAAGTGCAAATTTTAAACATTTTTTAATTTTTGTACGAATGATTTCCCCTCAGAATCTATCAACTTGATTTCGAGAGCTATAACATTTTCCCCAACCTGTCATTTCGGGACCCGTCTGACATACATAGCAAATGTTAGCGTGAGATCGCAGTTGATTGAAATATTTATAGGTTTTAAAAGAGGCTATAATCATGTAAAACTCACAAACGCGTTGTAGGCTGTTTACTGTGTAAAATAATTACAGAGAACTCAAAAAAGGAAATTATACAATTTGGATTCCTTTAGGTTATCCTGTTACCATCACTCACCCTGCATAAATTGATAGACCCGAAGAGCGAGAATGACCCACAATAATGCACTAGAATGTATGTATTTAATGTAAAAGCACGTATATAATCAATGTACTGTGCTGCTGTAAATTAAAACATGGCTATTTCTATTATAACGTTTTAAAGTATTTTTTGTAAACCAGCATTAAAACTGCCTTTTCTGTTGCGTGAAATCTTTCATAGAATTGGATTTTATGGCACGAATGATTGCGTCATCACACATTGAGCCAATCGCAACGAGAGAATCATGAGGTGGTAGTGGTAAATGGAACAGCCGAACACCGTTTCCTCGATGTCAAATTATCGAGACGTCACGAAGAAGTTGTTTCGCAATGTTAAGTTTGATTGTCTTAAACATTTAGAATGTTCTTGAACAAAAAAACAGTGTATGCAACTCGTTTATAATGTTGCTTTATTGCATTCGTACAAATTTCAAAACTCCCTTCTAACATCATTCGTTTTCAAAATATGTACTCGTGCAATAAATCTTAATATTATAAACAAATGCATAAACTACTACTGTTTATTTGAGTGAATATTATATGTTTATTAGTATGTTTCTGATTTTTCTTAATAAACTTGGTAGTGTCATTATAAATGAACTTAGATTATTTTGTAAAACTGTAATCCTAATGAAACGAATTTCTATTGCATTCTTCTAATAACATTTGTCACGTGAGTGAATTTTAATTCAGAAAGGGTTTCCTTGGAGAACAATACCAAACGTATTTCAGGAGATATTAGCCAATTTCTTTCGGGATCTCAGTTTCTGGAGACGGTTTCTATTCCCAAACATTAACTTTAAAATACCATCACTCTCAAAGGAAAAGTACGAGGGTGTTCGAAACTGCAATAAAGTGAAATACTTCTTAGATCACGTATCGAATCAGATATCATAACATTAGGGAGATATTCAGATATGAAGATTTAATTCACCCTTTCCCTTCTAGCTTGATTTTTATCACTGCAGTCTGCAAAATTACAGGCAACCTTTGAAAGTGTCGCGCTGTCGATATGGCCGAGAGAAAGTGCAAAATTCACGAGCTCCACCCGACAGTTTTCGCCATAAATCTCCGAAAGAGAAGTGTCTCTTTGGCGCCGGCCGAGAGCTGCACGCAAAAAGCCCCCCGCTCCTCCTCCTCCCCCCGCCAGCCACGCCCCCCACCCCAGCACCTCCGGTCCAACTCGCCTCCGCTTCCACGACCGCTTCGCCGTCCACGTCTGCCTTCTCGCTCCCCGTGCCTCCTACTCGCTTCAGCCACAGCCCGCCTGCACACGCTTTAACCCTAATCCCCCTGCCGTATTGGCGGCGCTGCTAAAGAATTTCTACTGGGAGAGGTGGCTCAGTGCATCGACTGATGTCACTGCAGGGCCTCTGACCGGGTAGTCCTAGGTTCGAGCGTCGGTAGTGACAAGATTTTCGAAACTAGCTTGTCAGCTGGTCGAATTCAGTTGCTGTCTGGAGGAGAATCTAGAGGCCGGCTGCTCTGATCGGTAGTTTTCCGTGGGTTCTCCGATCAACACCAGGCGGATGCCGGAGCAGTACCCTACCAAATGGGCGACGGACCGCGCGCGAACTTTCCTGCCTCTACGTCGCCACCGTTAGGACTCGAACCTAGGGCCTCCCGGTCAGAGGCGTTCTTTACACAGGAAGAATATAAAGAAGGCCTTGTCCCAATACATAGCACGTGCATAAGAAAAATTTCATGACTGGCGGCCTCTTCTTGGAACCTTACTGTCACGTGATGTCAGTAGTATCGTAAGATGTGACACACTGAGTATGACAGTTCTGTCGGTACGCGCAACATCAGAATAGACGGAATAATAAAATAAATTATTTGCATTTTTCAGAAAAAATTCATAACTCTCCTTTTTTATTTTTATCCTGCATTACCAGGGAATTTTCGGGTATCCAATGAAACCACAGAAAATCCCTCTCACACGACTGGAAGCTGCATGGTTTACTTTAAAGTCCTGAGCACATTGGAAATCAGTAAGTATAAGTATTAACTTCCTGTAATGAGGATCCATAAGGCTGCATGATGGATGCAACAAAATCAATATTTTCGAAAGTGGTGGTTTGCTTCTCCCTTTTAGTGGATGTTTCATGGGTTTCATGTCTGAATTAAACTTTGCCCTGCTTATTTTTTCGACGGCACTAACAGGCTATGATTTTCTTGAATATGTAGTAGAAGGTCTTTTAAGTGGAAGAATATCTCGTATATTTCACTTTAGCCTGTTTATGACATCTTTAGAAACCGCACCCCTAATGTGCGTTGTTAAACCATTTTCCTTATGTTCGCTTCTTCATTCTTCGCTATTTTCATCATCTTCGTATCAACCAAATTTTTGTTTGTTTGAAGTGGTCTCTTCATTAAACGGCATTCTTGATAGTGATTGAAAATTAATAAGTACGTCTCATTTTATTATCTACAATCCATGTGACGTATATTACGTAACAATGAATGTGTAGAATATTAGCAGAAATAAATATAAATAACGTTAAGGAGTGGATTCGTTACGCAAATGCCGGAACTCCATTACTGCAGTCTGCGTATGTGCTACTGTTCATGGGTGACCTGTCACTGACCTGAACAGCAATGCCGTTCTCCAGACAGCTTCCCACTTGTCTCCGGCGTGTGTGGTAGTGTTGTGTATTGAAGTGCGTATATTGTAAGGGGTGAGGATAGGACAAGAGAGAAGAGAAAAGATAGCCCGCGGTCCGTGATCCGTTTCTTAGGGCACTACTCAGCATTCGCGTGTTTTTGATAGGAGAAACTACGGAAAACAACTGATCAGAGCAGCTGGCAGCTAGAATTCTCTTCCAGACCAGGGCTGAACTCGACCTAGCTATCTAGACAGTGTCGCAAAACCTCCCACCGTACAGACTCTCACCAAAGATATCCCGGTCAGAGGCACTGCAGTGAGATCTATCACCTACGCCGGTATGCACACTTGAAATAAGGGCAGTACTATCGATAATAATTGGTAGTTGAAGTGGAAACTATTGATAGATTTCGAGATTTCGAGATCTGTCGATTATGATCATGACGCACCGAGTCGTATTGAGATCCGTCGAGTCCTGTGAGTTCTATGGAGTCCTATTAAGTCCTTTGGGGTCCTATCGAGTGAGTCCTGTTGAGTCCTGTTGAGTCCTGTTGAGTCCTGTTGAGTCCTGTTGAGTCCTGTTGAGTCCTGTCGAGTCTTGTTGAGTCCTGTTGAGCCATTGAGTCCTGTCGAGTCCTGTCGAGTCCATGGAGTCCTATTAAGTCCTTTGGGGTCCTGTCGAGTCCTGTCGAGTCCTGTCGAGTCCTGTCGAGTCCTGTCGAGTCCTGTCGAGTCCTGTCGAGTCCTGTCGAGTCCTGTCGAGTCCTGTCGAGTCCTGTCGAGTCCTGTCGAGTCCTGTCGAGTCCTATCGAGTCCTGTCGAGTCCTATCGAGTCCTATCGAGTCCTATCCAGTCCTATCGAGTCTTATCCAGTCTTATCGAGTCTTGTCGAGTCCTGTCGAGTCCTGTCGAGTCCTGTCGAGTCCTGTCGAGTCCTGTCGAGTCTTATCGAGTCTTATCGAGTCTTATCGAGTCTTATCGAGTCTTATCGAGTCTTATCGAGTCTTATCGAGTCTTATCGAGTCTTATCGAGTCTTACCGAGTCTTACCGAGTCTTACCGAGTCTTATCGAGTCTTATCGAGTCCCGTCGAAAACTATTAGGCTTTACCCAGATCCTTTTCATGCAATGCAGAGATGGTTTCGTTTTGATACATGGAACTACTTCCTACGCGGCGGCGCGTGTAATTCCTGCCCGGCCCTACCTGCGCCCCCCGTCCCCTCCCTTTGGGGGGCCCTCGCGCATTGTCTTCGAGGGACCGCGCCGCGTCTCGTCGCCGAGGACCCTCCTCGCCTGGCGGCTTTTTTATCGCACTCCCTCTTTAGGATTTTCTATCGCGGCATCATCTTGTGTTCGGCATTCATTGGGTTATTTTTGGCTTAGAGGCTTATTGTCCGACCCGCCATTGTGCCGGCGTCTTCGCCTTTCGGGAACAATGGGACTTGTGTTTACCGAGAGAGTCGGGGTGGGGGAGTGGTGGGGGTAGGGTGCGATAATCTTGAAGCTGCGTCTTCGCCCGAGGCAAAGCCTGCGTTGGGGAGGGATGTGATGCCGGGCTCAGTTTGTTTACGGGTTACTTTATCGGAATGAATGGTATTATTATTGTTGTTAATTGCATTCATTGTGAAGGTGTTGCCTCGAAGCCGCCTTGGTAAACTAGCCACAATCCCAGGGGTCTAATCTCCAAGGGAGGGGACCAAATGGTAAGCAAGAAATATCAGTTTTTCCAACGAAATTGAGAACAATTGGCCGCACTTATTTTACGAAGCATGCAAGTACACTGAAGGGCGTAATACCTGGCATTATTGTACATCTTGAGATTTTATAGAAAATTCCCTATTACATAATATTTTTAAAATTGTTCTTAGAGTACAGAGTATACAAATCTCCATTTATTGATATTTTGACTTGTATCTTTTCAAAATTCTAGAAGTAATTAGGAAAATTTCAAATGTTAAGAAGGTTTGGAATTTTTTTTTTTTTTTTTTAAAAATTAAAAATTTTCACATATAATTATGTTTATGCATTGATGACTAATCGTAATAATTCGGAAGCGATTTGGACTAGCGGTGGAAATTAATGTATGAAAGGATATAGTTTAAGTGACGATTTAACTTCAATTCTCAAATGAATTTGTGATTAGATAAGCTTAAAAACTGCATTTTAAAAAACATTTCTGAAGTTTTGATCCGTTTCGTAACGTTCTACAAATTTTAGGTCACCCGATTAAAATAAATTTTAAGTTGATGATGCCATAGTATACGACAGTTGAGGGGTGTTTTTGATGTATATTAAGGAAGGGCATCTCTTATCATTGATATTTTGTATAAGAAGCATCAGTTAGGTTTACAAGCAGTAACATATTGCCAGCAAAAGAAATATGTTAATAATATCAACACTTAACTTAAAAATAGCAATTTCTGTCATCATGTTTATCTGTTTTAAGAATAGAAAGAGCTAATCACCCTAAAAAAACTTTGGAGTGTCTGTTCGTAACGGTTCGTTATGTGGTATCAGAAGAAGAAATAAAAGAGGTCATATTCGTCAACATATCAGCTTTATTAAGATAGCCGGCTTTCGACGGCTTTGCCGTCATCGTCAGTCTCGCTGCTGTCGGCAAAAGTCGAGCGACTGTGCCCAGTCGGCAGCAGCGAGACTGACAATGACGGCAAAGCCGTCGAAAGCCGGCTATCTTAATAAAGCTGATATGTTGACGAAGATGACCTCTTTTATTTCTTCTTATAAGAACGTCAACAACACCCAATCAGAATTCCCACAATATGTGGTATCAACTGAGTGAGAGTGAGGTATTTCGTAATGTTTCCTTAAATGTTCTGCTGATGAGGTAATGCAGTGGGATAACGTTCCCTCACTAAGTTTAGCACCTGATGATGTAACTAAACGAGTTACGAAACGTTGTAAAATTACTGAATAAATGATTGTAATAAAAAACTTTGCATACTTTTATTTGTAAACATATATTGACAATCAAGAAGAAATATTGATTTAGAAAGAGCTAGTGTTGTATGATCCAAAATTGAGATGCATTTTGAGATTTTGTGGTTAAAAACGTTAAATCGCGCTAAACTTCTGGAACATTTAACATCCGTTCTTATTTATTATTTCATGTATTTAACGAATGATTTATTAAATACTATCAATAAACAACAAAACAACAAAGACAAAAAACACAACAATTTTTAGGGCACTAATCTCATCGTGGAAATTACATTATTGATCACTAAATACTTTTACTTAAAACTATTATTTAAAATATATTTCCAAAAACGTTTTCTAGCTTAAACGCGGTTATTTTTATTATTTCTTGAAATAAAATAACTCGTGTACTTTATTGATACAACTTTCACATTTTTAAATTTTTCGGAGGGTGGCTACTTTTCAGCATTGCCCCGGGCCCGAAATTGTCTACCTCCGCTACTGCACATGTATATATGTAAATAAACTGCGTATATACCAAAAACCATCTTGTTTGCGATTTGTGGAACCCACGACGTAACACTGCAGTATTGTGCCACAGTACCGAAGAGTTAAAGGCAACGTGGCACCGGTGGCAATCATTCCGAGGACGGGGGGGGTGTCTGAGGAGAGAGTGCCGGGGAGGCAGCAGCGCCGCAGGACAGACGGCGGGCGGTGGGCGGGCGGTGGGCGGGGAAGATGGGGCGCAGCTCGACACGCGCTGGGTGCAGGGCTGAGCGGGCGAGGGACGTTCCCGGGCCAGCGTCACCGCCCGCCCAGACGTGTCCTCGCCCACGCGCCCAGCGCCAGACGCGCAAATCGGAAGTGGCAGCCGCCGACTTCCCGCCGGCCGCCGAGCTCCCCCACGGCTCTTGTTCCACGCTGCCTTTCTCATAGCCACCTCCATTCTACGTACATTTAGATTGCGCATTCGCTGGTATAACACAGTACCAAATTTGTCTACCCAAGTTTGCGGGTCCAAACCTAACCGAAGCTGTGGATGTTTAAGGGTGAAAAATCATTCGTGCGCCTTTCTTCGGAGGGGAAGAAAAGCAGGCTGTCCCTTGTAGTAGATTTACTGCATGTACAAGATCCTCAAGCCTAAAAGAAGCCTCTGACCTAAATTGAAATCGCCTGTTTCGTCGCTCAAGATAATACATCCTTTCTCCGCTAGATGGTGAAAGGAGCGTAGCAAAATTTGCGTGGTCAGATGGAAGAGCGGGCCTAATGGGCCCGTGTCTCGTCACGTAAAATAAGGCATTTTAACTATGTACTGACGTGATGAAAATGTTTAATAGTATTTATAAAACTACCTTGTAAATTAACGCTGCGTTAAAACCTGTGTACACGTCCTGATTTCCGTAACATCAAATAAGTTTGTTTATGCAGAAAATTATAGATCCAAAATGTGTATTTCTAAGAAAGTATTATATTGATTTACTTGTAAGTCGATCATACGTTATTTTTTCTAATAAAGCGTGCAACTTTACGTAAAATAATGAGAATCGTTACACCCATCTACCGGTAGCGGTAGCTCAGTGCATCAACTGATGTCACTGCCGCGTCCCTGACCGGGAGATCCTAGGTTCCCACTCCCCACGGCGGCAGGAGTTTCGACACTAGCTTTTCAGCTAGGTCGAATCCAGTCGCTGTCTGGAGGGGAATTCTAGCGGCCGGCTGCTCTGATCGGTAGTTTTACGTGGTTTCTCCGATCAACACCGGGCGAATGCTGGAGCAGTACCCTACCAAATGGGCCACGGACCGCGCACGATCTGTCCTCCATCTTCCTTGTTCTATCCTCTCCCCTTACACACAAACACTTACACTAACATGCACTACACTACCACTTATTCCGGGAGACCGATCGGGAGCTTAGAGCTTGTCCCGATTGGGGCGGTTACCCGCTGGTGGAAGAGTCCTGGTTGAGGGAAACCCCACTAGCCGACGGTAGGTCGGCGCCGGATCTCCCCATCCAGCAGGGGAAGATCATTGCCATCTCCCGAGAAAAATTGCACTAACAGGACTAATGACTGAAGCAGTTGACGCGCCCGGAAACACGAAAAAATCAATCAATCAATCAATCAATACACCCATCTGTGGGTGTTCCCTGAATGGTAACGGTTGTGGAACTACGTTGCCTTTGCATCGCTCCTGAGTTGCGAATTCCTCCCGCTAGCGCTCCTCGGGTCGGAGCAGGCAGGGGAGGCCTGCCTCCTCCGTGGCAGCTGCCTCCGACAGTCGTTAGGCGCCGTTACCTTTTTATTGCGCTCGTCACCGCCCGCTGTCAACGCCCCGATCGCCACGCCCGCCTCCACCCGCCCTAGCCGCCCTCCGCCTCCCACCCTCCAACCGGGAGAGGTGGCTCAGGGCTTCAATTGATATCTCTACAGTGCCTCTGACCGGGAGGTCCAAGGGTTACACTTCCTGACGATGACAGGGTTTTCGACACTAGCTCGTTCGAGTTCAGTCACAGCCTGGAGGACAACTCTAGCGGCCGGCTGCTTTGATTGGTAGTTTTCCGTGGTTTCTCCATGGAGAATGCAGAAGCAGTACCCTACCAAACAAGTCACGAACTGCAAGAGATCTTTCCTACCTTTTCCCTGTCCTGTCCTATCCTATCCCTTACACACACATTTACATGCACTGCACTACCACACATGCTGGAAGACCGGTCGGGAAATTAGAGTTTTTCCCGATTGGGTCGGTGCCCTGTTGGTGGAAAATACCTGGATGGAAAAGCCGGCTAGCTGACGGTAGGTCGGCCCCGAATCTCACCCTGCAGTGAGGATGAATACCGCCACCTCCCGAGGAAAATGTGGACAACACTTAAGTGACTAATGACCTAGGCAGTTGTCGTGTCCGGACTCACTAATCAATCAATCAATCAAACATCAATCCCTCCCTCCTCTCCCGGACACTTCGACTGCGTCGCCAGCTGAACCGACTTCGCTTCGCCGCCGCGGGCAGCCGCCCGAAACGCGTCCCGAGGAGAAATTTTGATGTGGCCGCCTCTTCAATGTGGTTGCAGGATTGCCGGATTGGAGATGCGGCCGCCTCTTCAGTATTGGAAGTGAAATGTCACGCGCTTTGAGTCAATGGATATGGAAACTGTGAACAAATTTGTAATATTATTCATGCCGAAATTGTAGGAATACTACTGTAATCAAGGCTGGCATATTTAAACATTCCATATTAAAATTATTTGAATATTATAAGCTCATCAAATGAGAAGGCCTTAATTTTCTGGAATATAAAATATTGTATTCAGGCATCAGGAGATATAAACAGATTGATTGGTTTGTCTTCATAACAGATAAATTAAACGTCTTTTTTCCAAGAACAGCTTTCACTTTGGGAACAATTCATCCAACAAATGACTTACGATCCCCAGTACCTCGTATCAAAACAGCTAAGAAATTACGGCCCGCACAGTTAAATGAATACAGGTTGACCAATAACAACTGAAAATAGACAATACATTTTTAAGCGGATAATAAAAACAAAGGTTGAAAACATCGAACTTTTTAAAAAATCACGCAGAACACAGGAACAGTACAATATCTGTACCTGCTGACAACACTTTACAGTTATTTCTGAGCTCTTAAAGCATATATTACGTAACATATGTGTATGAGTGTTTAATTAGGTCGAAATACTTTAGCAGTACACGAGTACAGAGAGTTAAGGAAAGTCGAATCTATATTTTGGTACCCAGTGCGTTAGAACTTTTGCGCTGATGACTCAAAGATGTTGTGTGCTAATCGCGGAGGCCAGAGATCGGAACTATCGACTTGGAATTGCGTGAACAAAGAGAATAAAATTTGGCAGCGTTAAATTGGTAAGTTGTTTCAAAGCTAACTTAACTCGGACACCCTTTTGAATTTTTACCTAATGTCCAGCAAATACAAGACGTGTGGATCCGTGTATCTATTTGCTTTAGCTGCTTGTGTAGAAGTACTAACGTGCGAAACAAACGCGTAACCCGGGAGGGGCTAGTGGAAGCATTTGGACGCCTGACATTTTTTCTTGTACCGTTTTGTTTGAAAATATTCTATATTCGTGTGATTTTCAGTACCTTCCCATAATATTGTAACGAATATTGCGTCACCTGCCGGCACCACAACGAACTACCTGTATGCGCCGATTGCGTCATTTGCCGGCGGCCCCTGCACTAGATTGTCCCAGAATGTTCACGGGGTCCGGAAAGTTCTCGACGGCACCCGCCGAATATAAATACGTGGTGGCCGGCGGCCGCGAGTCAGTCTTAAGTCCACAGTGCAAGCTGAGCTGTGAAGTGTGTGCGTCGAGGTGAATAGCATGCAGTGATTGTGCTCAGTGACGTGAACCGTGGTCAGTGCATCGAACTGTGGTCAGTGCAGTGGACTGTGGCCGGTGCATCGAACTGTGGTCTGTGCTTAGACTGTGTGACAGTGTAAGGGAAGTGAACAGTGTAAATAAATAACCAAGAGGAGTGAAGTGTAAATAATAATCAAGAGAAGTGTGACGTGTAAAGAATAATCAAGTGTTTTTAGAGATTGTGTTAAGAAACAAAATAAACGTTTTTGTTAAAATAACACCAGAGTTTTAATTCACTACCTAGCATCGTAACAATATTTTATCCGCAAAATCCATTGCTCATCACATAATTGCAGACTGTCAATTCGCAGAAATTTAATTTCTCTTGCGGATGCCTTTGGGATGGCGAAGCACTCGAGTGCCGCCCCGCTACGTTAGACCCTTGCTGACCACTAGAGCCGACCAACGCATCCCCGACGGAGGTCTTGTCATAACCTGTTTCCCGTTACATATTACGAATAGCATCTATCAACTTTCAGGAGGATAAAACCTTACTGATACTTCCAGGAATCGCCAGAAGCAAGAATTGCCGACGTAAGTTTGCGTCGAAATCGCCCTTGCTTTCTACTAAGATCAATACTAACAGAAATGCCACGAGAGTTGATATCTAAAACAACACAATATTTCTACCCTAGCAGAATGATAGCAGAACGAAAAAGAAACGAAGTTCTAGAGTAGAAAACTAAAAAGACTAGATGTAAAATTATCCCAAGAAATTTGAACGCAAAATCCTTCGGAAAATGGGAAAAGTGCAAGAAAACAGTCGTATGAAATTACATTCATTGTTTTTTGTTTTTTTTAATGATTGTGAGTAAACTTGATAATTGAACTATACACACACTTTCTCAAATTAATATTTAAAATGTACGAACTTCTTTGGATTATACGGAAAAAGTAAAAAAAAATGTTTTTTTATATAAGAAAGGTGGCAAAAATGGAGAACTAAACAAACATATTTACATACATATTTTACATACATACAAACATATTTTATGCATCAACGTGTGTTTGAAGTTTTTAATAAATATATAATAACAATTAAAATAAAAAATAATTCGATTAATTAAGTTAAAGGTGTAAGAGTCATTTAAATAGTGCATTATATTAATTAATTATGTCAAAATACCTCTCCAACAAAAGTTTCTCTGGGGGCTGCGTTTTCTCCCACGTAATCATTCATGTTTTGTAGCAAGACGCGACATCTCCCGGGTTAAACGCAAAGAAAGAGAGAACTTTAGTCCAATTTCTTGTCGATGCGCCCTGAGGCAGAGTGCTTTCAAATTAATTGAGAATGTTCTTCGTCTGCCTCAGATTTAGAGTTATTAAGACATGAAGCAGGTGTGGAGGAAATAGCGGACGCGATTAAAATCTGTAAAAGCGTGGTCGTAGCCGGTAGCTTGGTTGGTTTATAACATATCGAGTATGCTGTTTGTGTTATCAGCCGTGTGTCCTTCAATCGTTTTCGTAAAACCACCTTCTTATAAGAAAATTCATGAAAATTACAAATACTCTTTTATTGAAAATTTGTATTCATATGCCATCTTTCTACTGCGCAGGAGAATGGGCAGGGGTTCTTGAAATACCGTAATTAGAGACATTATAACATGTCGAGAGTTATGAGAGCTTGTGAAAAATGTTACTTTAATGCCAAGAGTGAGAAGCTTGTAGTACTCGCTCAACATTCGAGAGTGCAAATAAAACAAAAAGTAAATAATGTCTTCAACTAATCTCCATTTGTATGCAAACCAATTATATTGAAGTTAGATTGAAGGTCCAATATACATCCGTTTGTATTCGTAGTATTAAAGAAGCAGATTTAGAAAGAACCGATTATAAATGAAGTGTGTTGTTGGAAAGATACCAATTCATTTATTGAAGCAAGATTATCTTCACGCTACATTTTAGCTGAGGTAAGCTACCTGAACATTTAAGTCTCTTTGTGAACGGAGAGCTTTTTCCTTTCAAAACTGTCCTATAGTGCGGACGTAACTGAAGTCATGAAAGACGTAGGAATGAGCCTCGTGCAGTTTGTGGCCTTGTGTTGTCCGACACGTGACACTACTTAAGCAACGAAACGCCGACAATTAGCACTCGCACCTTGGGTCTCTTGGCTAACGAAGCTCCAACTGCGGTCCAAGATCACCATTCTATATGTATTGTATACCATTTACATTGTATTGTACCATGTACACCAATTACATTGTATACCATGCCAGGTGCATAGCTTTTTGTATAAATGTATCGAATTAACAAACAAATTTAAATCAGTGTCATAAACATTAAGAGTAATAATAATAATAATAATAATAATAATAATAATAATAATAATAATAATAATAATAATAATAATGAAGATAATCTATAGTCCCTAACTTCAAACATCAGTTTGTTACCTGCATCTAGATGTATAGTCAAACGTGTATATTTAAATAAAAATTATTAAAAGTTTACAAAGCGAATAATACATTGTATTAAATTCGTATAATTATCTAACATAGTATTACTAACATAGTATACAATCCTCGATTGGCTATCAAATATCATTATTTTACAACATGTAGCACTTCTATAACGCAATCATATTTCACGAGTTTTTCTTTTCAATCCTTCCAAAACAAGTGAGATAGGAGGTAAATTACTTCATCGAGCTGTCCTTTAATCTCATGTTAATGGCAGTTGGTACAGTTTTCTTATCCGGTAGCACTCGACACATTTCAAATACAAAATAATTAAAACGGTTTTACATATGAAGTCGAGAAAGATCTTTAAGTGAATAAAGAATAAAAAGCGATCGAGAAATATCTACCACGTCATGTCTACGCTCAGCTAGTAAATGGATCTCCCACATTTTTTTACTTTAAATTTTTTATTTTCACTTATCTTCTCCTTTCGCAATGTCATTATTATTATTATTATTATTATTATTATTATTATTATTATTATTGTGTTTGCCGAAGTTTGTCATCAGTCATATAAGGTGGTGAATATTAATTTGTTTAGAGAATCATACAACTTTCTATAAGAGCTAAGCAACTCAAAAGGATTACCCCTGAGCAGCACGCAAGTAAACGCTCCATTTTCTGAAACAAAAATAAACTCGACAAAAATTTGCGCGGATTTGACTTCAACTCTTATGGAAACAGAATCACTTTCAGGGCCGAGTGCGTTCGGCCGAATACAGATGGAGGAGAGAACTGTAAGTAGCTTGCAAATGTTTACAAAAAAGTGGACGAACGGCACAAACGTCGAGTTGTTAAGTTCGTTCAGGAGAATCCGCTGGCGGCTGGAAGTTGGCTGCTGTGGTGGAAGCGGAGGAGGTGGAGATAAGAAGAGAAGACAGAGAGTGAGAGAGTGCACGTTGGAGAGACGCGGGCGCGAATGAAGATGAGTAGGAGGAGAATTATGGGCGAGGCCACGAGGATTGATTGATTGATTTTTTCGTGTTTCCGGGCGCGTCAACTGCTGTGGTCATTAGTCCCGTTAGTGATGTGCATGTTTTTTCTCGGGAGATGTCGGTGACTTACCCGGCTGGATGGCGAGATCCGGCGCCGACGTACCGTCGGCTAGTGGGGTTTCCCCCTAACCAGGACTCTCCCACCAGCGGGGCACCGCCCCAGTCGGGACAAGCTCTAGGCTCCCGACCGGTCTCCCGGAATATGTGGTAGTGTAGTGCATGATAGTATAAGTGTGTGTATAAGGGGAGAGGATAGGACAAGGAAGAGGAAGGACAGATCGCGCGCGGTCCGTGGTCCGTGTGGTAGGGTACTGCTCCGGCATTCGCCTGGTGTTGATCGGAGAAACCACGGAAAACTACCGATCAGAGCAGCCGGCCGCTAGAATTCTCCTGCAGACAGCGAATCAATTCAACCTAGCTGGAAAGCTAGTGTCGAAAATCCTGCCGCCGTTAGGACTCGAACCTAGGACCTCCCGGTCAGAAGTGCTGCAGTGATATTAGTTGATGCACTCAGCTACCGCTACCGGTACCACGAGGAGAAAGGATGAATGCTTGGTTGTTTGTTAGTCATTCCGGGCACGTCAACTACGGAGGTCATTAGTCCCGTAAGTGTAGTGCATGTTTCAGGTATCTCCTCCAGCGCGAAACCGCGCGCCGGGCAAGGCAAAGGGCGACGGGTGAGGCAAAGAATGAAGAAGGGAAGATGGCGCTCAATTCGTGGCCCGTTTGTTAAGAAACTGCCCTGTAAATCACCTTATGTATATCAGCGAAAACTACCGAAAATGGTCGAAATAATCCTATTGCCGTCATAGACTGACTTCTGTCTAGCTATCCAGATAGTATCTACAATCCGCCACCGTCGAGGCTCAAATCCTTACGATGCCGATTCACAATAACCCGCGACTGGGAACGGCAACGTGAAGAAAGTTGAAAGACGGAGAACTCGGGCAGGCGTTCACAACACAACGGAAACGAGAAGCTTGACGAACGTTGACGGGAAAGATTTAGCATCAGCATTTATCTTGCCCTACCTGGGAACGGAAATCCTCTTGGGCAGTGAAATTGTAGCAAATGGCGGCAGGGTTTTTTCAAGTTGATCGAGCGCGCGTCACTGGTTTGGAGCGGAGTTGTGGTGTATTACAATATTGAGATTAGAGCGTGGATTGGCGAAGTAATGGTTTGAGGCGAGTTTTGTCAGTCATTGTTGAAATGTTTTAGTTCTTTATAGTAATTGCATTGTGGCTATTCTTCTATTTATATTAATACATAGAATAAAAATTCCCTGAGAAGTAACTTTTATATATTTAGTTAAAGTACATAGGAGTTGTTTTTTGATAAAACCTTAGATTGTTCAAGATTCCATAAGGTTGTAGTAGTTTTTGTATTTTTATTATTATTTTGTTTTCTCTAATTCATATTCATTTGTTCAAGTGTTTATTATTCATTGAAGCACACGCAAACACAAGTGACAAATACCAAATCCAAAGAAAGAACGGAGCATCGTAGCTAGAAGTGCGTTGGTGAACTCCAAGAAACTGTAAGTGTGGCGGTCGAGGGGAGCGAGCTCCAAGCAGGGACGGGGCGGGGTGAGGCGGGCGGCGAGGGGGCAAGGTTCTGACGCAGGCAGCTATGACGCATTAGACGAGGTGGCGGGGGAAGCGGCCACCCTAGCAATGCTTCGTCCGTTGGACGGCAAACTTCGCCCCCTCCCCCAGTCGCAAATCGCCCCCCTTCTCCTCCCTCGCCCCCGCAGCTGGCGAGTGTTTCCCCGCCACGCCCAGGCTACAGGCCGGCGGGCGACGGTCGCACTGCCCCGCCCCGCCCCGCCCCGCCCCACCTCACCCCCTTGAGGGAAACGCCGAGATCACCCACACAACCGGAAAGTGCTGAGCAGGTTCTTGCCTGCTGTTGACTTCGCGGGAGACCAGAGTAACATTTTCTCAAAAAATGTAAATCGAATTTATTAAACCAAAATTTCCGGATATTATACTGACTGCTGTTAAGAATTGATAATGTGAGTGTGTATAGTGCTTCCGGGTGCGACGAATACTAGTTTATTTACTCCAGCACGTGTAGTGCATGTTATATATAGAGATGTGATAATGAATCTCTCCTGCATAATTATGAGCTGCTCCAGCTCCGACTAAACGTGTGATTTGCCCCTCCCCCCAGGAGAGAACTCCCTGACTGGAGTCACTGCCTCTAATATCATTAGAAGGCCTCTGACCGGTAGGTCCTAGGTTCGAGGCCGGACGGCGGCAGAATTTTCGACACTGATTTGTCCGCTTGTTCAAATTCAGCCGCTGTCTGGGGAATACTACTGGCCGGCTGCTCTGATCGCTAGTTTCCTGTGGTTTTCCCAATCAACACCAGGCAAATGCCAAAGTAGTACCCTAACAAACAGGCCAGGGACCGCGCGCGATCTCTGCTTCCTCTTCCTTGTCGTATCCTCATGCCTTACTCAGACTTACACTAACATGCCCTACACTGCCACATATGCCAGGAGACAAGTCGGGGGCTTAGAGCTTGTCCCGGCTGGGACGGTGCTCTTCTGGTGGGAGATACAGCTGGGGAAACACCCGATAGGCGACGGTAGGTCGGCGCCGGATCTCGCCATCCAGCAGGAGAACACCACTGCCACATTCTGAGAAAAAAAAACATGCCTTTTACTTACGGGACTAATGACCCTAATAGTTGATGCGCCCGGAATCACTAACAAACAACCCATCTACACAGTGAACGGCGGTATTCCAACTAGCATGAAAGGTAGTTGCCCTCCCTGAGCCCTGTCCTGACGACGAGCGCGCGCTCTCACGCCAGCAAACGTCTTCTGCGGCGAGAAAGTGCGACGAGGCGGCGCCCGCCCAACGGCTCTTCTGCGTCGCGGCCGCGCGCCTCCTAATTGAGTTGCGCCTAATTGCCGAACGTGCGCTGCCTTCTCGAAGGCGGCCGTCGCATTGTCCTTCCGCTCGAACACGAAGCGAGACGAGTCGACGAGACACTTCCGCCAGAAAAAATTAGATATATTTACTCGTTCTTCCGTGATATTCTTCCGACTCCCTACTTCATTAAATCGGGAAGGAGAGTTTCGAGGCGAGAAAGGCCAAGAATAATTTTTGCCTGTTTGTCGAGTTCCTCCTGAGATGTCGGAAATGAAGGAAAGAGCGAGTAACGATTCGTAAATAATTCAAAAGGAAAATTTTGTTCCTTGTTATGTTTCGTTCTTTTCGTCCTTTGGATAATTCCCATCTTCAGCGTAGGTGGTGGTTGATTTTAAACACTCCAGTGAGCAAAATAAACCTAATGGCTACTTATAAATTTATATACGTTATTACTGTAACCACCTCTCCCTCTTCCAGTGTGCCTTAGATAAAAAAAATACATTAAAAATGGAGTATATAAGCTTCACTGCCTTTAATGCTTTTTTAGGCAATGAGTCAATTTGTGAAATATTTTTTTGGTAATTCTTCAACAACTCACTTTTCTCATACATTTTCTCACTTTTCTATTTCATAATAAAAACAATACAAAGACACGATACCAAATTTAAACCACACTTTTTAAAACTGTAATTTTTAAATGCCATTTTTAAAGTGTTAATAAAAATAATATTTTTTTATTTTATTTATTTAATAGGTAATTATTACAGCCAAATTAGAAACTTGATCCAATGTGGCTAGGCCGAAGGCCTTTAAGCCATTACAATACCTACATTCTACCGAGTTCTAACCTTTCGCCTTCTGGTATTCACCCCAAATGGTCTCTCCATCGCCTCAAAGCCGGGGAAACGAGACCATAAGGTACGGCTGAGGGAAAATCCCCTGAAGGGGGAAAACCTGCCGTCAGAAGCCGAGTACATGCTACTCTATCCGGTTTTTAGACTATTTATTTATTTGGCGCGGGCGTCAGGCATTCTCCTTCCAGTGTTTGGCCTCCACCGCACCTGAAAACAAACAGCACCACAGAAAATCGTCCGCACCAACGCCTCTGCCCTAACATTTCCGATTCCCACTTCCCTTCGCCCCCTAATGTGCTTTATTTTAGCCGTTTCCTTTTATTTTATTTTAATTTAATTTATTTTTAATTTATTTAACTTATTTTAATTAATTTAATTTTAATTTATTTAACTTATTTTGATTAATTTAATTTTAATTTATTTAACTTATTTTAATTAATTTAATTTTAATTGATATAACTTATTTTAATTTATTTAACTTGTTTTAAATTAATTTAATTTTAATTTATTTAACTTATTTTAATTATTTAATTTTTATATAATAATTTTTTTATTTTTTTTTTTTTTTTTTTTTTTGTACTGTTTACTAACCTAACATAACTTACTGACTAACTAAATTATTGTTAGTTTATTGATTTATTACATATTTCTCTCCAGTCTAGGCTCTGCTCGTACTAACCACTGCTGTTTTCCCACTCCTTAATTTCCGTTTCTCTAGTGGTCCGAACCTTTCCGAGAAATGTTCCTAGTTCTTTCATGAAGTTAGCTCTTTTATCCCCTAGAATGTTTTGGGCGAGCGTTACGTTCCTATGTTGGAAGTAGTAATTTCCCATTCCCATCCATTTTCCTCTCCAAGTTTCGGTCGCACTGCAAATTAAAAGGATATGGATCCAGTCTTCCCTATCACCGCAAAGCACACAGATGCCATTACCATTCGAGTCCTTTAATCTACGTTGCATCCACCCCGACCCTGAACCAAGCGTATCCCCCTCTTGCGTCCTTCTGCAGTGTGTTTACGTAACATCTGCAACCCCATAACGGACTCGCGTGAATTTGCGCAACTAGCGAACGTTTTTCGGCCGTTGCTGCCAGGATCTCTTGCCTTTTAATATCCGCAAGTCTATCCGAAATTAACCGTTCTATGTCACGTGTTCCCCTATCTCCCACCATTTCCGGAGAAACGTCTCCCAGACCTGAACGTTCCAGTAGCAGTTTAATTTTATACGACCAGTAGCGTTGGTTGCTTCCCTGTAACTGCACCCGAAAACATCTATTTATAAGTGAGTCAGCCTGTTCACCTGCTAATTTAATCCAAAGTTTAATGGGTTTCATTTTAAAATCTTTCCAAATTCCTACACTACCGACCTCTCTTAGGACTCCGGCATTTGCTGCGAAAGAAATAATATTGTTTTTGATCTGCAGGTGTGCAAGAGGATACAAATTTTCGCCTTCAATTGCCAATAAACCACTTTTAGGTAAGTTATCTTTGTATACTCATGTGAAGTAACAATCCAGTGAGGATAATTTTTGAGGGTATATTCCTACTTCAGTTCATTTGGCATATTGATATTTTTTCGGTGTAACGTACAATTTCCGTTGTTTTGTGGCACCTGAGGTTAGGCAAATGCAGGAGCTGCACTGATTGGCGGGTTGCATATGTTGCACCTTTTTAAATTACTAAGACAAGAAATATCCATTAGAAAGCATTAGGTCTTATTATGCCAATGCGATAACTATAAAAGAAATATTGTTTCTGAAAGTTGCAAAAATCTTATAGTCGTACTGTAAATGGTCGTATTATAAACTATGATATCAAAGAAGCCGCTGTATCTCAAAAACACCTACGAAGTCACCTACGAAGTCATCTTCGTAAAATTTCTTTTGAGACATGTGGGATTACACAATTTCATCAAATCCCGAAATGGATGCGCGAGACCCTTACTCAGAACTATATCACATCACTCAGAACTATATCACCCGTTAAAAAATTTGCACGATAGTGTATTATATTCACGAATACACAAACATAATGTAGACTTTTTGTAAGAAATCAATTTGCTTTTCAACATAAAGAAAATACGAGACAAATTCCAACAACTAACAGAAATAATATGGATAAAATTCAAACTAGGAAGTTTCGATGGTGTTTCAGACGACGAATATCGAGAGAATAGCAATATAACTGTCTCGAAACCAATAAGAACTTTGTGAAACAACAGTGACATGAAAGATTCTCATTGTTTATAATACCAAGAATAAGACAAAATTTCTCAAACTATCCTGTAAGTTGTATGTGTCAATCTGTAGTTCGATATTGAAGTTTCAGATAAATAATCAATTATTGGTATCTGTATCCTACACAATTCGTCTACTGGAAAATATTATATTTTTGTTCTTCATAGCTTTTAGTTATTCTTTATCTGAGAAGAGTTTCTTAATATGAAATATTTTATTTTAAAAATAACGCAAATAAAATATCATAGAAGATTCCTTCTACTATTTTCTGTACGTATTTAGCCTTATCCAAACATTGGCATTGAATTAAAAGGTGTTAAGGAGATTTTTTTTCTTCCTGTAATTAACCCCGAATCGAATATTTGAAGTCTTCATAATAGCCCTCGAGACCTTTGGAGACGGCAACTACGAACGAGAAGTTTGAGCCAATGAGAAGACTCCTATCTTTAACGTATATCGGTTGACGCCGTGAAAGGTTTTTGGTACTAGCAGAAGTGTTACGGCTTGAGTTGTTGCCAAAATTGTTTAGCCTGCACGTCAAACGGTGCAGAGTACGCGGGAATAGCGACACGGCGTTGAATACTCTGTAGAGGGAGAAATACTCCCTCAGTAGCTCGTTGACTAGCGTGCTCGCTTTCCACGATGCAACCCCGGGTTCGTTTCACGACCGAGGCAAATTATATCTGTGCGCTTTCCTTGCAAATGTCCCAGTAGCTATTGCTGCGTGTCTATGAGAAATTCCACGCTAACATTTTGAGGACCAGTATATACGGTGAAGGGATGTCTTCGTCCTAACCACACGAACCCATCTCGATCAGGGTTTTCGTCCAGTTTTCCCTGATCCATTGAGCAAATGCTGAGATGGCCCCTTGTTTTGCTTATGGACATAAATGTAACTTCATTTCCTGTGCACGACTTCTAGAATTCAGTGGAAAATACATTTATTCAATTGATCGTTTCCATGTTGTTGCGGCAGGAAGTATTATTCCGAAGGACAACATGGATAAGACCCAAAATGTATTGCATTTTTATCCTTGAAAATATATTTTATTACATGGGAGCTCTTTTTCCAAACTTTAAGTAGTATATGACTTAGTGTGGGGATCACAGAATTTTGAAAATGTGGACACAATTCACTTTTCCCCATAGCACGTCATACGCAGTTTTTAACTGTTTTTTCTGACGTAAAATAAATAAATAAATAAATAAATAAATAAATAAACCCCTTATCCCATGGCCGAGAGCCTGGGTTACCGCTGGCCGGCCAAGGCCCGCAACGGGCTGTCGACCCGAGGTCCAGGAACTCCGGGGAAGAACCCGCGCCTCTCGTCTTTGATGTTCTGCCGTGGGCATTGCGTTCTCATCCCGTCGTGTGTGGTGTGGCCTCTGTGCTCAAGTGCCGCCAGTCCCCCGTGCGGTTTCCCTCTGCGCGGCTGCGAGGTTCAAAGAAGAGCAGAAGGGAGGCGACGTGGTTCGTTAGTCGGCTCCTAAATGGTGACGTAATTTGGAGAGGCGAACCACGGAATTAGCGCTTGTTGAAGATGAGCGCTGCGTAGTTTACTTCATGGTTTCTAAATCCCTTGTTATATGGATTTCATTTCGTTGCCATTTTTGACCCCTTGTTTTTGTTGTTGTTTTTTTCTCAAAATTAATATTTCAATATGTAGAGTTTTAAAATTATTTACTTTTCTTTGCCTATTGTTGCATAGAGTAAATGTATTCAATTTGATCAAAAAATTCGAGGAAAACTTCTGTTTTGAGTATATCGGAAATGTGGTAGGAGAAATGAGACGGAAAATAGGTTTTTATCGCGATGTGTATGGATGTCTCTGTGAATGGATAATTTATAGATGGTGTTGTGTGAAATAATGAAGTTTAGAGGAATGATGTATGGATCAGGGTCATCTATGGCAGATTTATAGCTATGAAAGCTATTATCGAATTTATAATTGGTAGACACATCTACAAGTAAAATTTGATAATGTCATTCTAAATTTCAAATCATTGATGGCGAGGAGATTCATGCACTTTTATGCAAAAAATCAGTGAAAAAGTAAAATATCCAGTTTACCCTAAAGTATGGGTCCTTATTTTTGAAGAGAAAGTAAGGTAATGGTAACGGTTGACACATTAAATTAAAATCGACTTTTTTGTATATAATTTTGAATTTCAATAACACACACAAGGAAAACTCCAATATGTCGTCTCAATCACCCATTACAACTTAATGTAGGCAGCAAGTATACGTTACATTGTGTGATCATTACTCCAAGAAAGTCTTATACGTCGTGTACATTAATCACCACAACGTGTCTTGACCTAGTTTATCTTACGTGGTAATGATCATGTCGCATCATCGATATCTCAAGTGTTTCCAGCGACTTAACGTCTACTGACTTTCTACTATAAGGAAAACTGATCCCATAGATTTCCTACACGCATACTCGTTAATATCAGAGACCGACTCGATTGGCAACGGTGAATCTTTTTTTAAGATAAAGAACTTTTCTTTCAGCATAAACATTTATGTTCCCAAAACTTTGGTTCCGTACTTTTTTAAGGATCGTAACCGAGTCAGGCCATCTTGTGATAATATGTGATATTTACATTTAACATTTCCTCATTTTATTTTCTCGTATACATATGTATATACGGAGTAATTTGCGTAGTGGAGAGAAAGTTATATAATGCTGCAAAAAATCGATTTCGAAATTTCAACGGAAATATACATTTTGGAGTCCCCTGGGTCCCCTGATAGGATGAGGTTTTACTATAATATTCTTAAGGTAATATTTCGGTTCTATTATTAGGAAACCAAAATATTGAGAAAATTTCAAAAAACGTTCTTTGGGCGAGGAAATATGGTAGCGGGCAATAGTATGTGGTAAATGGGAAAACTAGCCCAGACCGAAGAAATTAGAAAAAAAATAACTAGTACGAGAAAGTCCCTGCCATTCAGTAGTACCGCTAGTTCTTCATTCTTCGAAGCATTCACCTAGAAGAAACCGGAATTTCCGACAAATTCTATTCAATGCTTACAGAGCACTAGTTTTAACATTTCTGTATATTGTAATCTAGGTTTACCGACATTTTATGAAAAAGTGATAGTTTTAGGGTCTTGTAAATACCTTCGATTAAATGTCGGTAGCACAATAATAGGTTGATAAGCATTTTTCCTGGCCCTTTGGTCACTAGTTCCTCGAGTTTTTCAAGTTTCCGCCTGCAACGTGGGATCCTAGGCCGACCGCCACGGTGGCGCGTGATCGAGAAAGTAATCTCCCAACTCGCATACCGCTCTTCATGTAAGGGGAAATGAGGGAACGAGGATGAGGGACGGAATTTTGCGTTCAGTCCGCAGCCCGTTTAGAGTATACTGCTTCGCTATTCGCCTGGTATTGGTTGAAAATCCCTTGCGAAACTACGGACCAGAGCAACGGCCTGCCAATATTATCCTCCAGGTGGTGGCTGTATTAAACCTAGCTCTGTTTGTAGTGTCGAACCAAAGTCGGGACTCGATCTCCAAGATCTGTCCTTTCCAATATTTTTAGATGCTCTGTTGCCACGTGTGCATCTTCTCGCTGCTGCTTGGCGCATCACGGCTGCGAGTAGCGTTCGCCCGCGCAGAGGCAGGCTTCGCCGACGGCTGACCGCCCCGCCCCTTTCCCCCACGCCCCGCCACTGCCCTTCCCGCCCCACCCTCCCTGGCACCTCACCTTCCCGTCACCGCCCCGCCCGCCCCCCCCCCCCCCCCGCCCGCCCCGCCCCGCCCCCCCCCGCACCCGCCCCGCACCCGCCCCGCACCCGCCCCGCACCCGCCGTCTCCCCCACCTCTCCCGCCCCGCACCCGCCACGCCCCCAACCAAGTCCCGCTCCACCCGTGGGGGTGCCCATCTCGATTGTCAGTGACAAAGGACGGACGGCAGGCTCTCGCGAGCCGTGGCCCGCGCGCGAGTGGAAAGCGCGTAGCGCCGCAAGCGGAGGAAAGTGGAAGCGCGACGCCCTTGCTTTGCTTTAATCTTCAATCTGCTCTTTTGATCTCGTCCCTGGGCTCTTTCTGGTCGGAGACGGACGAAGACCCAGAGGAGGGAAGCAAAGAAGATGTGTGGCAATGCGAGGCAACAAGAAGGGAGCAAGGGGAGAGGACGGGGAATACCTCGAGGTTTGGTAGCAGATGGCAGAAAGGCGCTTTAAAACTTGGACCATAAATTCTCAAAGAGATACAGCGGCGTCATCATAATCACCATTATCATCATGCAATGATGCAAAGAGTAGAAGATAAGCCGTGTAAATTTGAGAATCGGCAACAAAGGGGCCTCAATTTCATTTCATGAAGTACGTACTTCTGATTAGCCAGGATAAAGCAATCAAATTTTATTATTTGAATTAAAATAATAATTATTTCTTATGTAATTGATTTTCAGATACAACGCTTTACAACATTAAATATGAACTACAACTTAGCAAGCTTAGTGCTAAGTGTTACAAACCGGAGAGCGAGGATACTCGCACTGAAGATCTCAATAATCAGTTGTTTTGTATGTGAAAATGTATGGGAGAATAGGACAATTATGGGAAGAAAAGAAAGTTAAAAGTTACCAAAAGTAAGTTTGTGAAATCATTCATTTCTCTTTAGGGTAGTTAAAATTTAGCCTTTGCGAATCTAGATTTGATTCTTCGCTGTTGGTTATAGGTTTTTCCTAGGTTGAATATGGAAGTTGCATGGAAGGATGTTAAGGAAGAAAAAACATATTTCATTGGTGACGAATATAACGATCAATAGAGTAAAGAACAAACTCTCTGTGAAGTTGCTTGTTTGACACGTACCAAGGCACTTTGACGGCAGTGCGAAGGATTTTATTTTGGAATGTTGGGAGAATTTTACGTACCGAATCCTCCACAGATCGGACATGCATAAGTAATTATGGGACGAATGATTATGTAATTATTTCTGGGAATAAAGTTGAATCTACGGCAGACACTAAAACAATGTTGGATGCGCGTAGATTAATTAAACAGTGTTTGTGGCTCGGAGGAAATTTTCTGATTCTCAATCATCTATTTACTGATTGGTTGATTTTTCGTGTTTTTGAGTGCATCAACTGCTAATCATTATCCCTGTAAATGTAGTGCATGTTTTTGTGATGGGAGATGACGCTGAATGATGTGATCCGACGCCGACCTACATATCCGCTTGCGGATATCCTCTCAACCAGATATCTCCCTGCAGCAGCTCCCCCTATCCAGGACAAGCTCAAAGCTCTCAATTGGACTCCCGACAGAGAAGTCCATGTAATTTTAAGTGTGTGTATGTTAGTGCTGAGGATAAGATAAAGAAGGTGGTGGAAAGATCGCTCACAGGACGTGGCCCGTTTTTTAGGGAACTGCTCCGGCATTCACTTGAGGTTGATTTGAGCAGCCGGCTGCTAGAACTCTCTTCCAGATAGTGACTGAATTTAACCTAGCTATCCAGCTAGCGCGGCTGAATTCAATCTAGCTATTCAGCTAGCGTCCAAAACCCTGTCACTGTCAGGACTCGAACAATAGGTCCTTACGGTCAGAGGCACTGCTTTAATCCTTGAGGACTCGTGCGGGGTGCAGGTGCATCGTAGCCATTTCATTTTTTTTTTTTTTTTTTTTTTTTTGCGGGTGCACAACCTTCACTGAGTTTACAATTGCGGGAGTATGAGTAGCTTCAAATAACATGTGTCTCTTAACATCCTGACAGTTACCGAGCTTTTCATTGCAAACATGTTGTCAGATAACTTTAAATTCATTTGGTCTGCAAATGTAGCTCGCGCGAGCTGCACTGTAATGGGTGATACAAAGGAAGTGTGCCACGAAGGAAATCCGAAAGACGATGTATTGTTGGGGGAGTCATATACTATTATCACACATTACACATTATAGTATACACATGTATGTGTATACTATTGTTATGACCGATGGATGACTCATGATAAATTACCAATGGAGAATTAAATATTTCCTTTCTAACAGACATCATCCGAGAGAACAAAGGTAGATTAAAATAATTACGAGTTCATTAAATTTGAATGACTTTCATGTTATATTCAAATAAAATTTTGAGATAAGGGAGTACTTGTCCAAAAATTTTATGAAAACTCATAATGGGTAAATAATATACTTTTATCTTTGGCTACATATGTAGCCCGCATGAGCACTTGAGTTACGAAATAGGACGCGAGTACTACAGAGTTATTTCTAGGGACGAATTTTCATGACCTAATTGATTGATTCATTGATTTTTTCGTGTTTCCGGGCGCGTCAACTGCTTCGGTCGTTAGTCCCGTTAGTGAAGTGCATGTTTCTTCTCGGGAGATGTCGGTGATCTTCCGATCCGGCGCCGACCTACCGTCGGCTAGTAGGGTTTTCCCCTAACCAGGACTCTCCCACCAGCGGGGCACCGCCCCAGTCGGGACAAGCTCTAAGCTCCCGACCGGTCTCTCGGAATATGTGGTAGTGTAGTGCATGTTAGTGTGTGTGTGTAAGAGGAGAGGATAGAATAAGGACAAGGAAGGATAGATCGCGTGCGGTCCATGGCCCGTTTGGTAGGGTACTGCTCCGGCATTCGCTTGGTGTTAATCGGAGAAACCACGTAAAACTACCGATCAGAGCAGCCGGCCGCTAGAATTCTCCTCCAGGCAGCGACTGAATTCGACCTAGCTGAAAAGCTAGTGTCGAAAATCCTGCCGCCGTCAGGACTCGAACCTAGGACCTTCCGGTCAGAGGTGCTGCAGTGACATCAATTCATGCACTGAGTTACCGCTATTGGTCATGACCTAAAACACCTTCAAAAATTATCACAAAATGCTCTTAAAATGCCATGAAAGCAAAGAAAAATGACGTCAACATTTTCTCAAAACCAGTTCAGATGATCAACTCAATCTTTTGGATATGTTACTAATATAATCGAATCTTCTTCCTTTTGTTCAAGTGAAATCAGCTTTCAAACTGTTTTATTTGGTCTATTTTTAGCAGGAAATTTCTGTCTTTCGTTATCGTGAAATCAGCGAAATGGCCCTGATAGGCGACACAGGAACCTTAGATTACATACAACGGCTGACATTACAGTTTCTGGGCGAAGAAACCGAATAGACTATTCAGGAATTTTGGGTATATTATTTGAAGGAAGTGCCATTCAAATGATATATAAAATCGATGAAATCAGGGAAAATGCTTTAAAGATGACGGAAAAAGTTAAAAAATGACTTATTAGACAAAATCAGAAAATGCAAAAAAGACATAATGGGTAATTACCTTTTGTCATAACATAAAGTCCATGTCTATATTAAGAGGCGCTGTTCTAATGCGAAAAGAAAAAGGCATTTTAAGTGGAATCTACTCCCTAGTTTTTACCAAATGCTTTCGAACGAGCAGTAGCGCGAAGTATCTCTTCAGCGTTGTTAAGGGTTCGAAAGGAATTAGAGTTTACCGCTTTAAATGACTTTCGAGTTACCTAACAAGGTTTAAGGAACGGATCCCATTATTTATTTATAAGTGAATGATGTTAATTTTGTGTAAAGACTTGAGTGATAGGGCATGAATCACATTCCAGAAGTCAATCAATATTCTCCTTGTTGTATTCTCTTTGAGCAATTTGTGCCGTTCGCCGCTTAATAAAGTCCTTTGTGCATTTCCCTACGCTTGCATCCGTGAAACCTATTAGTCAGGAGGTGTATGAAGCATAGGATCAGACGAACATCGTGTCGACAAACATGACAAAGAAAGTAATTTTACGTTAAATGAACTCTGCCACTATCGATCACCAATATTTTCTATCTCGTCAATATGAACGCAAAGAAGTACTTCAATTTTGAAAGTTTTGTTTCAGTAAGATCACACAATTCTTAAGAGAATCGATATACAAATTCTAATTCAAAATTCAATACCTGTGAATTAAGGCATTACTTAATTGGTTTGTAGACAGCTAAAGGATAAAATTCCCAAGAGACGTCTTCAAGTGTAAAGATTTTAACACTGAAGGGATAATTTTGAGAGTTCTGGACATTTTATTCGGTTTATATTCTATTCCTAGAATTTCAACACTCGCGATTTGGATGGAAATTATTAAAATTTTCTCATCAGAACATTCTGTCAAGTTAATTATATGGCGTCCCATTTTTAATTTTTACATAAAATGGCCTACTTTCTCCTTCACGAAGATAGATTTTAACAGGTAATAAACAAGTAATAACGTAATGTAATCTAAACGAAAGTCATTTATAAACGTAAAATTACTTCGATCGAAAAGTCAAAATTAAATGAAACTATTCACCATGGCAGCTTTATGCATGTCAGACGCCTGGTTAGATTGACATTATTCTAATCTGGATTTCCTACGGTTCATTTACTTTCTATACAAATCTCTGCTTTCAAATTTCTCAGCTAGGAATGTTATCTGTTATTTCCATTCCATTCATTCAAGGAAGCGGGATCAGTAGAGAGGAATGTTGATGCAACATGACAACACTGTGGATAAATTGCAATGTTTAATATATCGATAATCAAAGTACACGATACCGTAATTTCCATATGGCACTAATCTCTCATCACGTGAAGTTTAATGGATCTCTCCGCACGTTGACCTCCCGTCTTGTTCCCCGGCGCCCGCCCGCGTGCTGGCCTTCGCGTGCTGGCACCTGCTATCCACGCCCCCTTCGGAGGGGCGTCGGCCAGGAGGCTTTTAATTGAAACATAATACTCGGAGCTCAGCCCCGACGACCACCGCCTACGCGATGTGAGGTTAAATGCAGGAGGGGGCGGCAAGAAGACGAGGCCGGCGCAAGGTCGTGGGCGGGGCGGGTGGGAGCTGGGTGGTCAGAAGCGGGGCGGATGGGACCTGGGCGGATGGAAAATGGGGAACGGGAGCTGGGAGGTCTGAAGCGGGGCGTCCGAGGCGGTCCGAAGCGGGGCGGTCCGAAGCGGGGCGGTCCGAAGCGGGCGGTCCGAAGCGGGGCGGTGAGAGGGACGGGTACGAAGCGGGCGGTCCAACGGGGCGCACGAGGGCGAGGCGGGTGGGCGTGGGAGCAGTGAGGAGGGAAGTGCAGCGAACGGTGCGGGGCGGAGCGGATGATGCACGTGGTCGAGGTGGGTCGGGCGCTATAATTCCCCAGCGTGGGAGGGTGGAGGCGCGTGGGCGGGGGTGAATGCCTCGTTACTCCGGGTTATCGGCGGGGCCTCTTTCCTCCCCCGATCGCTGGGCGCCCGCGCGCCCCGCGTCACGCTCCTACTCAAAGTCTCGCTCAGGCATCGGCCCCCGGCCAGCACCGCCCCATTCGCCGCCCCGCCCCGTCCCACCCTGTCCCACCCCATCACGCCCCCAGGCCCCGCGCCGCCCCCAGCCCCGCCCCGCCCAGTCCCGCTCTGCCCCGCCCAGCCCTTAGCTCCCTGCCCAGCCCAGCCCCCGTCATCCGCGAGTTGAAAGCGTTCGAGGCGAAGCGAAAGTTCTGTTGGGAAGCGGCGTGCTCTCAGATATCAACTACATTTCCTTTAAAGTTTCTGTAATGTATCTGGCATTTAATATGCCGTTGAACGTCCCGCAGCCTTAACTCTACATGTCAAAGTGTTTTACTCCCAATATTAGGTAACAGCGTTTTGGACGGTAGTACTGTTTAGTGTTTGTGAGGAATTTTAACGAATGACACCATCGCTATGGAAGTGGTTGGAGGAGCGCTTTCTTGTGAAGAAATTTGAGCGTTTCTTCCTTTCTTCCTTCCTTCCATCCTTCCTTCATTCCTTTCTTTCTTTCTTTCTTTATTTCTCGTGATCTTCAGTCCGTCATTAGCACTGCGTCCACCCCAATCCCTGTGACACACTGGAGTTGACGTTCAAATGTTTTCTGGGAGCCTGACGCCTTTCCTGCGAACCACTCGGCCTCCGAAATTCATCGGGTGGCGTCGAGGCACGGCGTGCGACACTCTTCGCGCACGGCGCTCGTCAGCCGTTAATTGCTCGACGACACGTGTCCAACCGTGTTAAGCGGCGCGCCCGGGATGACCGCCTTTGATCGTTTCCATTACCTGGCTCGCCTTTGACGCTGGCCCCGGCCGCTACCTGGGGCGAGTCGCCCTCTGCTTTATCCTCCTGCGGCGCCTCTGTAGGAAACGTGATCCACTCAACTATGGTGTGATTTCACTCTGCACTTTCCTCTTTCTCCGGGAAACGCCCTCGCCCGTGTCGTTCCCGCCACCTGCGACGACACTGCGCCAGACTCATCGCACCTCGCCGCTGACTGAGGTGGCTCAGTGACCATCACCTGCAGCTGCAGCGTCTCTGGCCTGAGGTGCGAGGGTTCGGGACGCGGCGAAGGCGGATTTTTGACTCTAGATATGTAGCTAAGGCGAATGCAACCGTTTTTTGAAAGAGAATTCTTAAGTCTGATGGCTCTAATTAGAAATTTTCCGTTTTTTATACAAACAATACCACACGAAATGGTGCAGCTCCATAAAAAACGGGACTGCGGGCGTTCTTTCTTTCCTCGTACCTCTCCACTTACACCACACATACAGACACACACTTTTAAATAGAGGCATTAACTGTTGTACAAATGACAGGAGACCAATAGAGAACTTACAGCTTTTCCTAGTTGGGACGGTGCCACGCTGGGGAGATACTTTAAAGAAGAAACGCTGGAAGCCGACGTGTATATATGTATATGTGTGTGTATATCCATAATATACCGCCGCCAGATCCCTCGTTCCGTTGCGGGAAGGAATGCCTCCGTCTGTAGCTCACTACACTCACGTGCCTAATCACGAAAGTAGTTTGCGCGCCTAGAAACACAAAATACTCACCTACTCACTCACCCATTCATTGATTTATTTTTTTCTGAGTTCGCCCTTAACCGTGACTTTCGCATCGTATGCAACGTCACTGTTCTTCACACATGGCCTTGCCCTGCCTTACCCTTCCTTACTCTGCTTTGCCCCGGATGCACCTGTCTTACCCTGTTTGCTCTGCCTTGCTCTGCCCTGCCCTGCCTTGTCTTGCCCTGCGTTGCCCTCTCTTAGCTCCCTTTCCCCCTTCTTCCCCCCCTCACTTTCCCTCTCCGCTTTGTTTGTTTCCCGCAGAGATGTTCCACTTCCCGTTCTTATCCCTGATCTTATTTCTGCATTAATCCGCACTACTGCAGTCATCTCAACACTTCTCGCTCTACATTTCCTCGCAAGGGGATCACGATGGCGTAGGTTGTCGTGGTCTCTGGTGGAGTGTCGTAGACGACCACTCGGTCTCGGAGTTTCGCGGCGCCGTTCACGTCATTAGGTGAAAGTGCAGGTAGTGAGAAGCCGATGCTAAGCCCCTGGTGGTCGGGTTCGCCCGACTGGGCGACCAGTAGTAGAGCGCGTCGGTGAGGGGTGAGGATAAAAGCCGAAAAGGTATTGGTGCCCATCCCCAGGACCAGTCCCTCTGATGAAGCTACGACAATATGGTGTTGTAGACCACATGGGGTTTCATACATACACTTCCATCTCTTTTCGGTCTCCCATTTGATTCTATCATATTGTATTCTTTTCGCAATCTCCGTTCCAAAATAATATTTTCTATACCACCCCATTTTGGATCCGATGTAATTCCCAGACCGATCGAGTTATCTTTCATACTCCATTGTCGTTTCTTCTTCATTCTCGTCTCGATTCCATTCTCGTTTCAATTTACTCCCGATCTTACAGGATTCCGTTCCGATAGAATTTTTCCCGGGTCCTTGCCTAGTCCCTTATTTCCATTACTACCTTCATACTGTTCCACACCTGGATTCTAGTTCACTTTCCTACTCCCGCATCGCTCGACGTTCTTCTCTGCACCGCTCTCGCTGCTAGCCGCCCCCCCCCCCCCCCCCGCCCCGTCCCGCCCCGCCCTCCACGCCCCGCCCCTCCCGCCCCTCCTCACCCCTCCCGCCCCTCCCGCCCCTCCCGCCCCTCCCCCCCTCCCCGCCCCTCCCCGCCCCTCCCGCCCCTCCCCGCCCTCCCGCCCTCCCCCCTCCCCGCCTTCCCGCCCTCCCGCTCCTCCCTGCCCCTCCCCCGCCCCGCCTCTCCCCGCCCGCCCCGCCCCGCCCCGCCCCGTAACGTCCCACTCCGCCCTGCCCCGTTTCGCGTTAAATTATTGAGCTGCTCTTCTAACGACTTTCTGATCCGAAATTTGTAATCACGCTCTCTTTTCACGCGCCCGTCGGTGGTGGCGGCGCGAAGGGGGGGATTTCTCCTTCTTTATCGCCCGTTTCTCGCGTTAATCCGGCCGCATCGGCCCCGCTCGCTCGTTGGCGGCGAGGAGGCGGAGGCGGGGGCGGGGGGAGAGGGTTACGCGCAGGTCGTCATGAAGCGCGATATGTTACGTCAAGGTTCATCCTTGGGGACGATGTATCGTGCGCCCCTCTGGAGTACGGAGCAGAGCTGCAACATCAGCAGATGACCGGTTCAGAAAGAAACGGATGGCACCAGCCCCTGACACATCTGTTATCGATGGCCAACTCTGTTTCTGCTATTGACTCAGGCGTGATTCGTGTGTATAGTTATCCTGATGTACGATGCAGATAGTATGCAGTCTGATACATTATGCTGAATGATATATTGTAAATCCGTGGAGGCATGTTTGGTTCAGTTTGCCCTTTTATCTTCCATAACATGAGAAGAGATCTCTGAAATATCCTATGATTTGTGTTGATAAGATCTCTGTCAATTCCAACCCATTGAAATATACATTTATATTATTTTGTAATTACTAGGAATTCGTAATGATAATTATCTTGGAAAGATTTGGTCATATGACTTGGTTTTGTTCCTTTGAAATTTGTAATGCGATTTTGTTGTAAACTTGTTATAAAGTGTCCAAGGTTTCAAAGTATTGAAAACAACATAATAATTCCACTCTTGCTACGTAACATTTTCTGGGGTAATTTACAGAACAAGCAGTTCAAGAAATTCTCATCAGTCAGGCATGAAACTTGTTACGCACTTGGCTTATTTCCGTTCTAAGTAAATTAGTTTTGCCCGAATAATTCAAATAAATTTGTATTAGCAGGACCTGTGATATAGTATGATTTCGCGGAGTCGGGAAGTCAATCCAATTGGGTGCATTTATGGGCAAGATTGGTTTCGTTTTCCTCTCATTCAAACTCAGAACCCTAATTAACTTGATTGTTATCGCGTCATTGCCCAATTGTTCAAAAGGCTTAGGTAGCTCAGGGCATGAGTTGATACCACTACAGTGCCTCAGACCAGGAGGATCTAGGGGTTGAGTCCTACAGGTCAGGATTTTCAACAGTAGCTACATAGCTGGGACGAATTTAGTCGCTGTCTGAAGTAGAATTCCAGAAGTCGGCTGCTCTGATGAGTAGTTTTCCGTGTTTTTTTCGATCAACACCAGGCGAATGCCAGATAATTTACCTAACAAAGGGGCCACGTACCGCGTGCGATCTTCCCTTCCTCTTTCTGGTCATATCCTCACCCCTTTACTTACACGGTCTTACTCTTATATCTCCTACACTAACACATTAGAAGACTGGAGCCAGGAGACCAGTCGGGAGGCCGGGTGGGGCGATGTCTCGTTGGTTGGTTGGTTTTTCGTGTTTCCGGGCGCGTCAACTGCTTTGGTCATTAGTCCCGTAAGTGTAGTGCATGTTTGTTCTCGTTAGATGGCTGTGATCTTCCCCCGCTGGATGGCGAGATCCGGCGCCGACCTACCGTCGGCTAGTGGAGTTTCCTAACCAGGACCCTCCCACCACCGGGGCACCGCCCCAGCCGGGACAAGCTCTAAGCTCCCGACCGGTCTCCCGGGATAGGTGGTAGTGTAGTGTATGTTAGTGTGTATTGTAAGGGGAGAGGGATAGGACAAGGAAGAGGAAGGAAAGATGGCGTGCGGTCCGTGGCCCGTTTGTTAGGGTCCTGCTCCGGCATTCGCCTGGTGTTGGTCGGAGAAAACTACCGATCAGAGCAGCCGGCTGCTAGAATTCTCCTCCAGACAGCAACTGAATTCGACCTAGCTGAAAAGCTAGTGTCGAAAATCCTGCCGCCGTCAGGACTCGAACCTAGGACCTCTCGATCAGAGGCACTGCAGTAACATCAGTTGATGCACTGAGCTACCGCACCTGATTGGGGAAAACCCCACAAGCCGACGGTAGGTTGATGCCGAATCTCGCCATGCAGCTTTGGAAGATCACCACCACCACCTTCCACAATGAAAACTTGCACTACACTTACGGAACTAATGGCCTTGGCTGTTCACACGACCGGAATCACTATCAATTAATCCAATTGTTCAACTCCCTCATACGTGCAAGTGTTATAGTTGGGGAGTAACAAAAACTAAACTTCCATCAGAATCTAGGACACAGTTAATTCACTCTCTTACTCTCGAAACTCGATTCTGAATCAAACTAATTAAAATTGAGATACCAAAATACTTGTTGATGTACGCGACAAATTCTCTGAAATAAATGATGTTGCAGACAGATGGCTCGTTTCAAGTAGTTTTGGACCATATAGGATCAATCTTATGAGGATACCAGGAATTAAAACATTTGTATTTTATGTATTTATTTTCAGCTCTACATCTCGCACATTTAGCGCATGTCTTTTCACGACCATCATAGATTTTCAACAAACAGTTTACAATAATTATAAACAATACATTTTAGGTAATAAAAAAGGAATACAAAAGATATAAAAATCCACATATACAATTTGGGACTTATATCAGTGTTCAACATATAACATGATGAATTTTTTTTATATTATGCTGAAAGTGACGTTCAACTTGGTGGTAAAAATAATTCAGTCTTAGCAGTACAAAACCAGATATGTTAAGGAATTGATGTGAAAAGATTAGGGCAATATGGAATGGCAAATGCAATTAAACATGTTTATTATTAACGTCTTATAAATCAGATTGAGTTTAGTTTGTCATTTTGGTGCTCATAGCTTCATTTAATACAATTTGCCCCATTTCATCAATTTGTCTTTTAAATTTTTGTTTTTCATAGCGTAAAAATTTGAACTTTTCAAATCCAATGGAGTGGCTAAGTTCTGACCTGTGTTTGGTTAAAGAAGTGTATAATGCCGCATCTTTATTTATATCGTATTTATGCTGGTAAACTCGTTTGCTGATATCTTTCTGCGTTTCTTCAATGTATACCTGCTACAGTCATTACTTGGAATAGATGAGACCACATTAGACTTATCCCCTAGTTTTGTTTTATCAGTTTGTCGTATAGCTTGTTGGTTTTATTTAAATTGTAAGACCATGTCTAAATTGTTTTTAAAGATGTAAATTGTTTTTTCTGGATTTTGTCATGAAATTCAGGATTAACTAAATTAAGTGCGAAATCCACAAGATTGTATACCATGGCTCCTTTTTGAGTTTTTAATGCTTCGACAGGTAATTAGAATTCTTCTGAAAAGGTTAGTTTTTGATAAGTCAGTTATAATTTTATTTTGTTTATCTATTAATTTAAGATTTAAAAACATAATTTCCCTATTGTATTTCCTTATCGTTGTTTACTCAGGGACTTACATACATCGTATCTATTTCCTTTTTTTTCATCCAACCAGGTGAGAATTGAAGTCTAATGGGACCAAGCAGGATAAGAGGCTCTGTTATAACATTGGAAAATGAAAATATGAACTCAAACGTAATAGGAAAATAAACTATAGGTTAAATTTCAAATTTTACAAATTAATATGAAAATATTTTAATATAATATAAATGAAATTTTGTTTAAGAAAGGAGGTTCCTCTATGAAGCGAAGGCCTACGTGCTTAGACTGTGTATGTATGAATCCGCTGCTACAGGCAACCATTGCAGTAATAACTCATCGTTAGTTAGTTAGTCAGTCAGTTAGTTAGTTAATGCCTTATTTTACGTAGCGGGACTCGGGCCACCAGGCCCGCTCTTCCGTCTAACCACGCAAATTTCGCTACGCTCCTTTCACCACCTAGCGGAGAAAGGAAGTATTATCTTGGGCGACGAAACAGGCGGATCTCAATTTTGCTCAGAGGCTTCGTTTAGGCTTGAGGAGCTTTTACATGCAGTAAATATACTACATGGGACAGCCGGATTTACTTTCCTTCCCAAGGAAGGCGTAGAAAGGATTTTTTTGCCCTTAAAAATCCACGTCTTCGATCGGGTTCGAACCCGCAAACGCGGATACAACAGTCTGGCACGTTGACCGTTATATCACCGAATCGTTACACTGCGCGGACCATGCGAAAATTTGTTCACTGTATTACCAGCTGATTTAGCTCAGAGCCAGCATTGTCGCGGTCACTTCAGCGTCCCTGACGGTCCCAGCGTTCCGAGGTTCGTGTCCTGACGGTGGCGAAATTTCAACAACAGGTATAATACAAGGTGAATGTCGGAGCAGATCCTCCACAAACGGCCTAAGGACCACGCGCAATCTGCCTTTTCTCATCGTTACCTATTTTTACTTTACGCTCACGTACACTTTCTCTTTCACTGCACTACTACACATGTCGAGAGATCAGTCGTGTATTAAGAACTTGTCCTGGCTGAACCAGTCAGTGCCCCACAAGAGAGAGATACCTGGTTGAAAAAACACCCAGCAAGCCGTGTAGGCCGGATCCTGACGGGGGAGATATATGGAAGAGGGACCCTACAATCCAACATGTAGATCAGAGTTGTCTAATTGGCGGTCCTCGGGCTCCATGTGGTCCGCGATGCCATTTATTGTAACGAGCGAAATGTTATTAGTCAAAAGTGAAAGTCACATTCATCCATAACGGGTAAATTCAGAAATTCAAAATCATCCCCGTGTGTTTCACAGCGTTCTGCATGGTGCGGGTTGCTATTTCGCATGGTTCCATTCTTTCCTCTCATTTCAGAGTAGCCGAACAAAGTGCCGCGATCTACAGTACAGCGATGTCAGGAGTAAATCACCCAATAATTGAAAATATGGTTCGCCACCATATTAAAGGATTTAGTTGTGGCCCGTGAAGCTTTGCAAGTTAAACACCCCTGATGTAGATCGTCGGATCACTCGTATCAGATGGGAAGAAACACTACCACCTCTCAGCATATAACATACACGGCACATAAGGGATCAATGGATGTGCACGGAGCGAGCAATCAAATGAATCGACCACCTCTAAGAACACTAATACGGTGGTCTTAGCGTTGTCATTGGGGTGTTCGTGAGTTGAGCGGCAAGACCATTCCCCGTCGCACAGCGGGGCATCGAGTGCGCCGGGGAGTGGGCGGGGCGACGGCCCGGAGGGGCGGATAGAGGGGGAGGCGAGCACCTCGCGCGCGGATTGATGGCCGCGCCGACGCGCAGCCTGCCGGAGAAAAATGGAAGTCAAGGGGCCGCGATAAGCGCCCACGGCTTCTCTGGGGGCTGCGTTTGGCAACGGCGCCCCTCCCCCTACCCATTGGCAGCTCCCTCGCCTATCACCCTTCGGCCACCCTCCCGCCCGCCCCCCGCCCGCCCGCCCGCCCGACCGCCTGCCCGACCGCCTGCCCGACCGCCTGCCCGACCGCCTGCCCGACCGCCTGCCCGACCGCCTGCCCGACCGCCTGCCCGACCGCCTGCCCGACCGCCTGCCCGACCGCCTGCCCGACCGCCTGCCCGACCGCCTGCCCGACCGCCTGCCCGACCGCCTGCCCGACCGCCTGCCCGCCCGCCCGCCCGACCGCCTGCCCGACCGCCTGCCCGACCGCCTGCCCGACCGCCTGCCCGACCGCCTGCCCGACCGCCTGCCCGACCGCCTGCCCGACCGCCTGCCCGACCGCCTGCCCGACCGCCTGCCCGACCGCCTGCCCGACCGCCTGCCCGACCGCCTGCCCGACCGCCTGCCCGACCGCCTGCCCGACCGCCTGCCCGACCGCCTGCCCGACCGCCTGCCCGACCGCCCGCCCGACCGCCCCGCCGACCGCCTGACCGACCCCGTCCGTCCGTCCGTCCGTCAGTCCGTCTGCCCGACCTACCGCCCGACCGCAGGTGAGAACCAGAATTCGCTGTAACCAGAAGTAACGCTCCACGGGGAAAGATAAATTGTGTGATGCATAAAGTGTAGTTCATATGTTTTCCCCTCTGACGTCCAGGCATAACTTTTTTTGGGGCACTTCGCGCTAGCAGTACAAGCAAGGGTGAAATCGGAAGGATTGGATACAAGTGGAAGTTGTTTGGAAAGATAAAGAGAGGATAGAGAATACAACACGGATTGGACAAAGATGAAGGGGTTTGGATAAAATATAGAGGTTGGGCAAAAATAGAGTTAGAAAAATATAAAGGGTATTAGACAAAGATAATGGGTATTGGCAAAGATAAAGGGGGTTTGGCGAGGATAAAAGGGATTGAAAGATAAAACGAGCTAGGCGAGACACTCTTTACATAATAACTAAGAGACCTGTGCGTTGCGGCGCGCTGCACGACAGGTGGTCGACGGCGGGGGCGAGTGGACGTAAACTGAAGTAGATGAGCGGCCCAATACTCTGATAGGTAGTTTTTCATGATTTCTCTCAGCATTGCCGGATGAATGACCGTGTAGTGCCCTAACAATTGGGCCACGCTCTGCTGGCACTCTCCCAATACACGCGCGCACATACACAAACTCACATTCAGATTTACATACCCTTCACTGGCACACATGTCAAGAGATCAGTCGGAAGCTTAGAGCTTGTCCCGACGCTAATGCAGTGCCACGCTGGCGGATGCAAATGGAGGCAGGGAACCCCTCACAAGTCGACTTGCATATCGGTGCCTGTTTCCACGTCCTAGTGGGTGAAACATCATCATTTTTTCGAATAGAGCACACACTACGAGACAATTGTCTAAAGCAACTGACTTTGCCGGAAATAAAATGATTATTAGTAACTTAGTTTAGTTAACACCTTATTTTACGTGGCGAGACTCGGGCCTTTAGGCCTGCTCTTCTGAGTACGCAAACTTTGCTACGCTCCTTTCACCATCTAGTGAAGAAAGGAGGTATTATCTTGGGCGATGAAACAGGCGATTTGAATTAAGGCTTCTTTTAGGCTTGAGGATCTTTTACATGCAGTACATCTACGTCATGGGACAGCCGACATTACTTCCCCTTCGAAAGAAGGCGTACGAAGGATTTTCCGCCCTTAAAATCCCACTGCTTCGATCAGGTTTGAACCCGCAACCAACAAACCAGATACAACAGACCGTTATACCACCGAATCCGCAATAACTATTGGTCGATCACGAGTGGACGGTTTGGAGCAGGGATGGGAGAGGTGTTATTGTGGTGTAGTTGGCTTGACAAAAGTGTGTGGCGGGGCCAGGCGAGGAGTGCCGCAGGGCGCCCGGGAAGGCCCCGGCAGCGGGTGGGTGCCGTCGGAGGCCGGGGCGAGACCTGTGCGTTGCGGCGCGCTGCACGACAGGTGGTCGACGGCGGGGGCGAGTGGACGGCAGCATGCGCGCCGGACAGGGAAGAGCGAGTGCCGGGTAAACCCGTCCCGCTCCGCCCCGCCCCGCCCGCCCCACCAATGCTCCCTAAGGCGACGCTGACGGACGACTCGGAAGTCGGGCAAGGTGGAACTACCCGGGTAAACCGGAGAGGAAACGTCAAGTTGGTTCTTCTACAACTGAACGCAGCTCATGGAACGAGACACGGATAGAAAGGAACCGAGAAGGACTTGAAAGCTATCTGTTAATGTCTGCAAATGCGGGAGAATCCAAAACCGTGCATGATTCTTGAAGCAGACACGAACATCCATATATGTCACTCTCAATCTGGAACAAAGGGAGAGAACAGTTCTGTAACGATAAAAAAATCTATGTTTTATTCGTTTCTGATAATTTCGTGGATTTTTTCCACGCAGCAAAATCAAACTTTAGAAATGTTTTAATTGGAAAGAATCAGAAGTTATTTTAAGTAAAAACGGAAATCGATGAATTTTCGTGCTTTATTAGAATTTTTTGAATATTTTATGCTGGTGATAAAATGAAAATCAAGCAGGAGTTCTAGGCTAGTTGTCCATTTGAAAAACCTGCAACTTTAACTATGATGTTCGAATAAGTTATCACCATTTAGATTTTATGTTAGCCGACAAAAAATTCTCTGAATAATAATTCTGAGAAATTAAAACTTCGGAAAACTTTTCTCTTCCAGATAAAGGCAAGATCGGGGATTTACGCGGAGCCGATATTGTTCGCGCAGCAGAACCGAATATTCCGTTTATGATAAAGGCGTGAATCACTGTTTAATTAAGCGCACTTCTTTCCAGTCAGAAACTAGGAGAAGGGGAATAATGATTTTCGAAATGTATTTGTAGCTATAATTATCTCTACAAAGAAATCTTGCTAGAGAGAGAGAGAGAGAGAGAGAGAGAGAGAGAGAGAGAGAGAGAGAGAGAGAAGAGAGAGAGAGAGAGAAGTCCATATCATTATTAAAAGTACATTTTTCCAAAATAGAGGAAGTATCTTAAAAAGCGCAATGTTTCTTCAGAAAAGGAAATTAGTTCCTTATAGTATTTTTTAATAATTTTGATTTTACTTTCATTGAGTAGATTGTGATTAAAGAATTGTACAAGAGACTGTGTATATAATTAAGTTGGATAGATTGAACATTCTGTTTAAGTGTACCAACGTCTCTGCTCCGGGTCCACGTATATCACAAATAAGCACGAGGTGATTGGGTTATAGTGAACTTTTCATATGTACTATAGTGAGTCCAGGAAATAGAACTTCCAGGAAAAAATATCGCCTCAGGACTGCGAATTCCAATAACGCTAATAACGTTTTCCATTCGTTGCACTGAAACCCACCCTAGTGCAGAGCAAAAACGTCACCGCTCCGCAACAGTGTTGCCCCACACGCCTGAAGGGAAGCTACGAATGAAACGGATTCCGGAACTGAGTCAGTGCGTGTGCCCAGTGTGATTATTCTTGGTCTGTCACACTGATAGAACGCGAAAAATAATAATTTTGAATTCTGACCATTATTATAATTTTTATGAAGTCTTTTCGTAATTCGTACTTCTTAATTCATAAACTATTAACGTGTGATTTCTTTATTTAAAAGCTACGAAAACTTCAAATGCGTATGTGTCGAAATTTCATTTTTCGTGATTTGCCAGTGATCGATATAGTACACAAGATTTTGAACCGAAAGGCTTCTGCAAATTGTTTGGTTATTGAAAACCATACAAATATTAACATGAGAATTTCAGCTGATGTATGTATGGGCGTGCGGGAAACATTTCTTAGCACATATATTTGAATGATTTTGTGAGGGTCACTATTTTTATTTTCACTTTATTAGCGCTTCGAATGCCTACACACTTTACTTTCTGAATAGCACTAGATTCGTTAACATGAAGATATCCAAGGTCAAATTTTAGGAAAACACAAACTGATTTTCCGAACTTCGAGACTCACAAAAATTATTTTAAGACATTTCTAGCAAAACATAATATATTTCATCATTCGAAGTATCCCTGCGTGACAGTAGATCCTCAGTTGCCTTCACAATTTCACCACGAATCCAACTCAGCGTGGATAACTTTCATACCTAACCTCAAAATGGCCCAGTGCACTGGACTGTACTGACGCGATCGTCAGTCAATTTAGGGCGCCCGAATGCACCCTGGTTCAGTGTGATTGTGCGAATGAACATGCGCTTCTTTGCACTGGGCGCCCTAGCGGTCGAATGAATACGAAAGCTGCCTGAGTGCGCACTTGGTGCGCACCAGTGTGGCGAATGGAAAACGCTATATGAGTTTGCTGTCAGCGACTCTCGTCAGTTATTTATGTAGAATTTACGGGGAATCAGAGAGACTGAGGAAACGTCCCTCTGAGGAAATTGCGTCAATTAGTTCTGAATTCTGTAGAGAGACGACATTGACGCGAGATGAAAATGAGTGAAATCTCATTCAGATAAAACATTATAAAGTTGTGCCAGCGAATTCAGGAACAGAATAAAACTAATGTCAACACAATAATATCTTTTTCTGAAGTAATAAATCAATACTGCTTTTTTAACAATTTCTAATGTTTTCTGTAACGTAAAATTCCATGAACATAATTTTTCATCCCTATTTGCTTCTTTGTCAGTCTATTAATCTCGTGTATGTCCGTATATGTGGGTAAAACACTGCACTAATGGCGGTGTTTATTTATGTTTAACGTTTTCATAGTAACCGTTGCTGTGGGGAAACAACCATTACTCTAATTTTGCAGAAAAAGTATTAACGTAAATTATAATTATCTCTTTCAAAACTAACAGATAGTGATCAATAACATATCCCAATATTATTGAGTTGCTCTTTTGTGAGAAAGTGTACAGAGTATAATCATGATCATGAGCATTTCTGAGAAATTCATTGCATTACAAGTTAGCATTCTAAACTGATATTAAGAGTTTCTCAATTCTAATGTTCAGAGTTTATCGTTTCGAAACAAATTAAAAATCGTCTTCGAATTCGAAAAGAAAATATTGTTTTCCATTTCACGTAGTTTCGTAACGTAACTTAACCGAAAAAAATGTTAGAAAATCGTTAGGTTCCCAAACGAAAATCGACCAGAAAAGTTCTTTTCTCCTCATTTGATATTGAATACATTAAAACGTTGAGTATTTTTGTAATTAATAATACATTAAGAAATGAGATCTCTTATAGATTATTACTTCCTCGCCTTACGAATTCTTCGTAAGAAGAGAAAGTTGTGTAATCGTGCGCCGGAAACGGTGAATTTTCGCCAAAAATCTCATATCTGGGATCGGGTAACGAAAAAGTGGATAACTCCTGTTGCTAAATTTATAACAAAGCTCCTCTAACTCGTGGTGTAGCCAAAATCCATGTTTTGTTGCTTCTTACTACCGAATAATCGATTGATGGCAAAACCTCCGTCAATCAGTCCGTCCGTTCGTCCGTTCGTCCGTTCGTCCGTCGTCCGTTCGTCCGTTCGTCGTTCGTCTCGTCCGTCTGTTCGTCTTCGTCTGTTCGTCCGTTCGTCGTTCGTCTCTCGTCCGTCCGTCGTCGTTCGTCCGTCTCGTCGTCTCGTCGTCCGTCGTCTCGTCCGTCCGTCGTCCGTCGTCCGTTCCCGTCTGTCTCGTCTCGTCCGTTGTTCGTCTCCGTCCGTCGCTCGTCGTCGTCTGTCGTCTGTTCGTCGTCTGTCGTCTGCGTCCGTCTGTCCGTCTGTCCGTCTGTTCGTCCGTCCGTCCGTCCGTCCGTCCGTCCGTCCGTGGTACGCTAGCGCTTAAACCGTTAGACCATTTTCTTCAAAATTAACTTCCCAATCGTTCTGACTGATGTCGCATCCTGGAATTTGAAACTGATATTTTAATTGGAGGGGGTATTTTACACGAAGCCCCTCGGTCATTTTCAAAATTTGCAAAATACTGGCTCCAAATTGTTCTAATAATTTTCGTTGTTGAACTGTCGAAGGACGTTTGGAGAATGAGCAGTATCATTTCGTTGATATCCGATTTTTCGAAAATTGCAAAAGAACCGATCCCAATTTTTCCTTTAAATTTTCTCACATGTGTAATAAAGGGCCGACCTGGATGGCCGAGGTGGCTAAGAGCGAGTACCGACTCAGCGCTTCGGTCCGAAATTCGAGTCCCGCCTTGGGCATGGTTGTTTGTCCTTTGTCTTTGTATGTATGTGTTGTCGGGGAGGGCCTCGCGTTCTGCTGACCCCAGATCAGAGGAGCCCGCAAGTGTGTTGGTGTCTAGTGTATGGTCGAATATGCGTCCCATCGGGACGTAAAGGGTAACCGGCTGTAGGCTGGATAAAAACCCTAGAAAGAAAGAAGAAGATATGTAATAAAGGACTATCAGAATTTGGTGCTAATCCCATTTTCGGGTATTGCTTGTGGTGGTATGACTGCCGGCAAGTTAACTCTGAGAATGTAAGATCGGGTCTCGGAGAGAAATAAAATTTTGCTGTTTGAAAACACTTTTGCTGGTTTGTGTAGTAGTATAACATTGCTGAGCATTTATAAACAATGCGAGAAAGTATGTGATTTGGCTGCACCACTAGTTTCCTAGAATCACCAGATCAGGTCCTGCGCGATGCTCTTTTGGGGGCGGCGCCCCCAAATTTATAAACAATACGAGAAAATATGTGATTTGGCTGCACCACTAGTTTCCTAGAATCACCAGATCAGGTCCTGCGCGATGCTCTTTTGGGGGCGGCGCCCCCAAATTTATAAACAATACGAGAAAATATGTGATTTGGCTGCACCACTAATTTCCTAGGATCACCAGATCAGGTTCTGCTCGTTTGGGGGCGGCGCCTGTTGACGGTGAATGAGACGCGTCGCTGGGGGGAGGGGAGGGGAGGGGTTGGGTGGGTGGGGGAAGGGGAGGGGGAGGGGGAGGGCGTGGGCTTGGGCGGACGCCGCCGGCCAAAGCGACGCCTTTGATAGCGGAGAGGGCTAAGCGTTGGACGCCTCTGGAGAGGCTTCGTGTTTCAAAGCCCTTCTTCCTCCCCTCCCGGAGACAACCCACTGCCCACTTCATAATCCATCACGCGCATACATGCTTCTTACTCTCTGGAAACATATTGGTCATCACCCAGTGACTCTCTTTATACAAGTTTCCATGTATGGCGAAATAACAAAGAAGGAAAGGATCGCCTATAATTTACTTAGGTACATCAAATTTCTTTCGAAACTTGGGAATCTCTTATTTGAAATCATGAGAGGATTGATCTCAGCGAAGCTTCCACATGGTAACTTGTGATTCGTGATTGCACGGATCACGCCAACTGTGTTCTGTTAGGCGACGAGACAAACCTAATTGTGAACTAAAGGATAACTGAAGGAGAATCCAATTGTAAATTTATGTTAAATCACTATGTTTTCTTATGCAAAAAGCAAAACTTTAAAGGAAAGGCAATTGATTGTGTTCTGTTTAATCTTTATCTGATGAATGGTACTTGTAATAATATAGTATTAATACAGATGAAAAGCTTGAAGGAGTAACAAAACAAGCCACCCCGGCAAAACCAGCTTACCTTTGTTTATATATGTTAATATATCGATTTTGGTGCTATATTACAAGTAAAGCTTCTCTTGTAACTAGCATATATGTCTTGTTTATATTTGTGAAATATTTCAGAAGTAACAAGCGAAAAAATACTTGATTTTTTTTCATTACGAATGCATTTTTCTCCACCCATTGCTATGCGCAGTATCATGTTAAATCAGTTTTAAAACGTCCTTTAAAAATATAATAAATAAAATCTTTTAGTGTTCATAGTCCATAAACATGTATGTCTCGGCAACTACTCATTGTCAGACTTTTCTGTACACGTCATGGGCGGCCATGTTGCTGTGACAGGTTGTCGTCAATGGTGATGGTTAGCAATAGCACATCATCGTACCTGTGGTCATTCCCATGCAATACTCACAGCCCGGGATCAGTATCTCTCCGAATTCGAGAAGTTTTCATCGCAAACCACCTGACGGATATACGACTATTCGACGCGAGGGCTATTTAGTCATTAGTGATTCTCTAAAATGCTCAAAAGAAGTTATAACTCGCAATCGGACAAGGAAGAGGAAGAAAAAATTGCATGCAACCCGTGACTCGTTTGTTAGGGTCCGGTATTCGCCTGGTATTGATCGGATAAACCACGGCAAACGACCTATCAGAGCAATCGGGCGGTAGAATTCTCCTCGACAAAGTGGCTGAATTCCACCTAGCGAACAAGCTAATGTCGAAAACCCTGCCTCCGTCAGGATTCGAAACCTAGGATAGAGGCACTGCAGTAATATTAAATGATGCCCTGTGCCACCCTTGCTGGTTCCATATAGTCCAAAAAGTCAAAGTTCACAAGTCCATAACTGCAAGAACTGCCGGCTATCGATGCAGCGTCCACTGACAGCCTTTGCGTCTCAATAAAAACCTGCCTCTTTCAGGCGAATGTCCATTGCCCACATCGGAATTCACGTCACATAAAGTGAATTAGTTTCCGATTGCTCAAAATATATTTTGCTATTCGAGGAAAGGAAATATATTCAACCAATCATTAAGCGAGCTTGTCAATGTCAAACGTTATTTTTCCTCGCTTTACTTCGTAAGAAGAGAAAGTTATGTAATCGTAAGCCGAAAAATGGCGATTATACGATAAAAAATTCTATCCTGTTAACGAAAAAGTGGATAAATTATATTGCTATTTATAGTAAATAAATTACTTCATCTAATACTTGTGGCTTGAATACATGTTTTGTGGGTCCTTTATATTGAGATATTATTTCAAAATACCTATAGGGTATTTTTGAATAAAATATAAAAATATGTCGGCTGAATATAAAAGGCAGAAAGGAAAAATACGAAAAATAAACAGAAATCAGACATTGGGTACGACGTAAGGCGTCAATAAACAACAAGCAAGGTGAGTTCGAGTAGTTAGGTAAAATATTTTTAAAAAATAATAAATTATATTTAATAAAAGCAACATTGTTAGTATAGACAAGAGAATCCTAATAACTTAGTTACAGGGGACAAATTAGCATCGGACTCAGGCAGTAACAGAATATGTGAACAACAGAAACAAGCTGGGATGTAAGATGAAAATTTTGCGTGAGAATTTCTCTCGATCTGATGGAGGTAGGACGTGTGGCCGTGACTGGCAGAAGAAATGGTTTCAAAAAGTTTGAAGTTTAGAATATATCGTGATGTGATAAACGGAAGATGCATATCCGGTAGCTATATAAAGTTAACAGTAAAACGGAACGTGATTGTAGAGGCGAAATTTGAGTCGCCAATGTAGATAACAAATAGAAGTAGGACGCGTACGGTGGAAATGATAGGACTACGCTTTAATTGACGAATGATTATTCTCATCGCCAAGAGAGCAGTTTTTTTCTCAGCAATATGGAAGTTTAGTAATTAACCATAAAAAGACTTTTCAGTATTAAATTGTTCAAGACCAATAATGTCACAATCAATGCGTTAAATTAAGAGAGAAAGATCATAAAAAATTAAGTATCATAAATTTTCGATGGCCATCATCATAAGATAAAAAAATCTTTATATAAAAGAAATAGCTGACGTCCTTCATGTTGCTGGAAGGTGATTCAGTAAAAAAAGGTGATATTGTTTCAGAATAGATAACCAGTAAATTAATAAATTCTGACGTAAATAGAGTTATAAACAGCTGAATCCTCATATGAGCGCATATTTTTCAACCCACAGGAAAGAAAAAGACGCAACTCTGAGAACGTAAGGAAAATAGCGCCAAATTATCCAACCCAAACCGAGCTAGCCAAACGAATTAATTAAATAGTAAAAACATATTGAGAGAGAGTGGTGGAGCACCGTCACAATATCGAAAAATCGAAAGAGGACAAACGTCGGTCTCTCCGACCATTCGTCCGTCTGTGGTCAAAACTAGAGCCTAAGCCGTTCAGCCGATTTTCTCCAAAATTGATATTCCCCTTTCAATCTCAACAAACTGGACGCTTTTAGAGTTTTAAATGGATATTTTGACTTTGAGGGTACTTTACATGAGGCTTCAAAAACATTATCAATATTTTTCGAAAGTAGCTCCAAATTTGTTGATTAAACTTCGTCCTCGGATAGCGAAAAGGACGCTTAAGACAATGGTTTAGATTTCGTTTTAAAATACCTGATATTTCGAAAAATTGCAAAAGTGCAATTTATTGGAGTGTCTTGCTACAACTGCAATGGTGATGATACATATGTGTTACTGAAATGTTCTTTTAAGACAGAGCTTGAAATAAGGTCATGTGTAATTTTCCCAAAAATTAGTAGTTTTTGTGAAATATTAGCCAAATAGAGACAATTTTTATTTTTAAAACAATTTTTTTCTCAAAAAACACTCCAATTTTTTTAAAAGTTTCTCCTAATATGTATCAAGGAACGGTAAAACTTGGTGCTAGTCCCATTTTCGTCGAACTCTCCATATTTTAGAAAATTGCGAAAAGGTAAGACTTCAGAACTATAAAGTTGAAGATAACGATTTTTACCTTAAACAAAATCTGTTCTAAAAATCCGCTCTTGAAAACTGTCATATATTTTGCTTGTTGAAAAAGTAGTAGATTTCGCATTATTTGTGTCTGAAATTTATGCAAATTTCTAAAAAAGTATTTTCTCAAAACCGTATTAATTTTTTTCATTAAATTTTATCCTCGTACCCCCTTCTAAATCGGGGTTGTCCAAGTGACGGCCGGCGATGCCATGTACTATGGCCCACGAAAATTATTTGTCGAAAGCGAAAGTCCCTTTCATCCAAGTCAGGCGAGAAAATAATAATAATAATAATAATAATAATAATATTTATTCCCAACTTGTTTTATAGAGATAATGTACATTGTTGTTTCTTGGAATTACTAACCATCGATAACCAGTTGTGATGGTTAGCAATACTGAATTTATAATTTGTTATCTGTCTACTTCTACGTAGTATTTTTGTGTGTGTGGCGTGTTTTTTTACAATATTCTTATTTTTTAACATTTACATTACATCAACATTTAACATTTTACATTTACATTTTTTAACATTTATTATACGCCTAACACCCCGTCCCTGAAGTTAAAAATTGGTTAAATTAGTAATTAACGATTTTTTTCTAGTTAATTCAATTATTCAAAATCATCCGAATGTGTTACACTACGTTATACATATTACGGCCTTATCGAAGGGAAGTGGGAATCGGAAATGTAAGGGCAGAGGCGTTGGTGCGGACGATCTTCTGTGGTGCTGTTTGTTTTCAGGTGCTGAGGAGGCCAAACACAGGAAGGAGAATGCCTGACGCCCGCGCCAAATAAATAAATAAATAGTTTAAAAACAAAAATCGGATTGATTAGCATGTACTCGGCTCCTGACGGCAGGTTTTTCCCCCTTCAGGGTTTTTTCCTCAGCCGTACCTTATGGTCTCTTTTCCGCGGCATTGATGCGACGGATAGACCATTTGCGGTGAATACCAGAATACGAAATGTTAGAACGCGGTAGATAGTAGGTATTGTAATGGCTTAAAGGCCTTCGGCCTAGCCACTTAGCATCAAGTTTTCTAATTTGTATGTAATAATTACCTATTAAATAAATAAATATGACGGCCTTATATCACGCATGGAACAATTCACAGACCCGCACGTTTCGCCCGAGTAATGAAAATGTTACCTCACTCATATGTAAGATTTTAGTATTGGTCCTTGAAGCCTTGCAACTTCGACACCCCTGATCTAAATGCAACGTATTTTTCTGGACTTGCCCTTGGATTCCGTTCTTAATATAGGCTGGAAAACTCATTTACATAAAGATTTGATATGAACTTAATAGAAATAATACGCCTACAATCGTATTGGGGTTGATGCAGAGCATTACTTCGAGTTTATGATCCATTTGTTACAGACATACGTTTTTTACACAGAAATTTGTGTTTTGCATTTGTTTTCTACTATTTCAAATTAGTTTCACATTTTAGAAAAATAGTTCGAAGTGTGATATGTACTCATGGGTCCAGATAGTATTTGAATATTTGAAGGTATAATTGACAATAATTAGATAATCATTTTTATTGAAAAGTAAATTTAGTTCCACGACATACGTACTTCTGTTTGGAATTTTCTGGATCCGGGTTTCTGTGAGTTTATGAATTTCTTCCTGCTCTTCTGTTGACTCAAAGCGACAATTTACTGTTAATGAACTCCAGGTACCGAATCAGCGACCATTTGCTGCTTCTCCGCGTTGCGTAGTGGGCGGATGGCAAGTGACGTCCCCTGCAGCACCCCTGACCTACCGCCACTCCCTCAGCCACTCGCTGCTCCCGGCCCCAATCCATCCCCCTCATCCGCTCTCGGCCGCGCCCCGCCCCCTTCCCCCGCACCCCGCCCTCCCTCCGCGCCCCGCACCTCCCCAGTCCCGTCCAACAGTCCCACCCTTGCCCCGTCCCACCCGTGACCACGGTTCCCCCTGCCGGCCCCAACGCCTCCCAGTCGCGCCTCGTCCACACCCCGCGCCCGGTCCCTCTCTGTCCCCAGCCCAGCCCCAGATTTGTACCCGGTCCCCCGGCCGCCCACCCCCCGTCCCAACCGCGACCCCGCTTGTCCCGCCTCGCCCTGCTCCCCACCCGCCCCACACCGCACCGACCCAGGCCCTCGCCAACGGCCCGGCCCATCGCCGGCCCCGCCCCCTGGTCCTGCCCCTGCCCTGGACCCCGTGACCCTGTTCCCGGGCCTACCCCGCAATCTCGCCCCGCACCTCAGCCCTGCACCTCGGCCCCGCTCCCCCGCCTCTGCGGCCCGATTCATCTTAAGGTCAAAACGTTGGCTCAACTTAAAAGAAGTGGGAAAAGGAGCGAAGGCGGAGAAAGAGAATGTCAAGTGGGGGCCGCGAGTGTTATCGAGAGAAGAAATATCGGTGCTATAAATTAAAGTGGAAACAGAATCAAGGGGGAAAAGTTTTCCCGTCTGCGTTGGAGAGACGTTCGACTCCGAGAGTGGGCGGGAGGAGTCTGCGGGGAACACGCAGTGGGCCAAGTACTCTCAAATTTACTGATGCGATTTCGAAACAAACGTCTCAAAAGAGATGAAATGAACAAGTCTGTTTCGTGCAAGTGAAAAAAGGCACACAAAAGAGAATGACCCATTTTTATATTTTTTTTTCATATTTTAGCTTACTTTTTATGTTCATATTTGTGGCAAGAAATGCTTTAATCATAATTATTGCACTGGTCCTTATTTACAAAATAAAAATACAAAGTTTCATAAACTTTTTTCCTACGTTCCCTTTCGCTTTTTTTAAGAAAAAGTTTTTATTTCTTTAAAAAATACTTCAAGATTTCATAGATATTTATTCAAAATTGGAACTATATATTTTTATAGATTCAATTTCATCTCGTATTCAAGCTAAACAATGTAAAGAAAAGAATAGCACCCATTTTCCAGTAAAGTTTCAAAATGCTATTGTGGCTTCATATAAATTCATTTCACGCAAATTAAAAATTTTCAATATCTTATTATCTCCAAAACGACCAACTAGATCCTACAGTTGAGCTATTTACCAAGTTTTCAACTCAAAAGCTTCTCATGTGACAGAGTTAGGTCTGACACAATTCCGCCTATCCGTCAATCCCTCCAACCGTCCCTCCATTCGTTCATCCATTCATCATTACTTTCCTCCATCCATTTTTCCTTCCATCGTCCGTCCATCCCTCCATTCTTCCATCCCCTCCATCCATCCATTTCGTCCGTCTGTCTCGTCCGTCTGTCTGTCTGTCTGTCTGTCTGTCGTCTGTCTGTCGTCGTCCGTCGTCGTCTGTCCGTCCGTCCGTCCGTCCGTCCGTCCGTCCGTCCGTCCGTCCGTCCGTCCGTCCGTCCGTCCGTCCGTCCGTCCGTGCGTGCGTGCGTGCGTGCGTCCGTGCGTTCGTGCAACCCTATTTTCAGGTACAAAAAGGCTTCCAATTTCTCGCCACCAACACCAATATTAATAATCTTTGGAAGCCCACTTATCTCCCATATTCCTGACGTGTGTGCAAAATTAGTGCTCAATAGAGCCTTAAGTATGATTTTTTTATAATAACTTGGAGATCATATTCTTTAAGCAACTCCAATACTTTTCAAAGAAACATACATGTCATACCAAGTCTCAAATTGATTGATTGATTGATTGATTTTTTCGTGTTTCCGAGCGCGTCAACTGCTTCGGTCATTAGTACCGTTAGTGTAGTGCATGTTTTTTTCTCTGGAGATGGCGTTGATCTTCCCCCGCTGGATGGCGAGATCCGGCGCCGACCTACCGTCAGCTAGTGGGGTTTCCCCCTGACCAGGACTCTCCCACCGGCGGGGCACCGCCCCAGCCGGGACAAGCTCTAAGCTCCCGACCGGTCTCCCGGACTATGTGATAGTGTAGTGCATGTTTGTGTGTGTGTGTGTGTGTAAGAGGAGAGAATAGGACACGGAAGAGGAAGGACAGATCGCGCGCGGTCTGTAGCCCGTTTGGTGGGGTACTGCTCCACCATACGCCTGGTGTTGATCGGAGAAACCACGGAAAACTACCGATCAGAGCAGCCGGCCGCTAGAATTCTCCTCCAGACAGCGACTGAATTTGACCTAGCTGGAAAGCTAGTGTCGAAAATCCTGCCGCCGTCAGGAGTGTAACCTAGGACCTCCTGGTTAGAGGCGCAGCAGTGACATCAGTTGATGCACTGAGCTACTGCTACCGGTTCTCAAATTGAGCTTTAGCGCTAGTCCAAGAATGATTTACTTATTTCCGTTAATTTGAATTGATAACCGAGTTAAGGTGTCGACTTACAATATGTGTGCATGCTGTGTGCGTGTATCTGCGCGACTGAGGCTGGCATGAAGGGCGAGGGCGCAGACGCGGGTGTAGTGGCAAGAGGGCGCCTCTAGCGGGAGTCTCACGAACTACGCAGAGGGCTCTGGAAGCGCCCAAAGGTCACGAGACCTCGATACGCTCGCCGGCGGACGCCCGCGCCAGTCAAGCAGTAGATAAATTTCCAACGTTGCCCAGATAAAATAAATGGATTACTTCCGAGATTTTCCACTTCTAAGTAGATCAGTTTTCTTAGTACACGAGTCTAGATGACCTAGGGGGTTAGAGCAAACACGGCTAAGCGCGTCTGACTTAAAGAGAACCGGGTTAAAATCCTCCCTAAATCGATCGGGAAAGGTGGCTCACGGTATCAAGTGGTGACACTGCAGTGCCAGGTTCGAGTACCGACGGGGGCAGGATTTTAGACACTATCTAGATAGCTAGGTCGAGTTCTGTCGCTGTCTGGAGGAGACTTCTAATTTCAGGCTGCTCTAATCCGTATTTTTCCGTTGTTTCTCGGATCAATACCAGACGAATGCCGGAGAAGTACCCTAACAAACGGGCCGCGGACCGCACTACACTACCACATGCCGGGAGACCGATCGGGAGGATAAAGCTTGTCCCGGCTGGGGCGGTGCGCCGCTGGTGGAAAATATCTGCTTAGAGAAAACCCCACTAGCCGTCGGTATGTCGGCGCCGGATCTCACCATCCAGCCGGGAATGACCACCGCCACCTTCCGCGATGAAAACATTCCTACACTTATGTGACTATTGACCCTAGCTGTTGACGTGCTCGGAATTGCTAATAAATTAACTGCCTAGATCGAGATTTCTTATTTTTCCGACATATGTTATTCTAAACTCTCTCTGACAAACAGCTTGCAAATGAAGATATAGCTTTTCGTTTCCGGAGTCAATGAGATCTTTCCGGGTTGTCCGGGGGATGGCGAGTCCAATAGTGTATTGTAAATTGTACCTGAAAGCTGGCTGTGTTCCTTCCTCATTGGAAAGTTACGTGCGGTGCCGAACTGCTTCACCTCAAGGTATCTCCGTCAGTGGGGCATCGCTCTACTTGCGACAACTCTAAGCTCCCGACTGGTATCTCGCCATGTGTAGTAGTGAAATACGCGCGTGTGTGTGTATAAGGATGCGGATAGGGAAGAATGAGAAAGGGAAGATCGCACGTGGTCTATGGTCCATTTGTTATTATACTCCTTCGGTATTCACCTGGTATTGATCGAAGAAACTACAGAAAACTAACAAACAGCAATTCAATGCCCCCACATACAGCAGCTGAATTCGCCTCAGCTGTGTAACTAGAGACGAAAATTTGCCACCGTTGGGACTCGAATCTTGATACTTCCAGATCATAGACGCATCAGCAGCAATAGGCGTTGACCCTGAGCCATCTCCCTGTTTCTTTTCGACCTTCGGAATGTACTTCCCCGTTGTAGCAACAGGACAGCCGACCCGTATGGCCGAGATGCGTAAGAGCGCGTACCGACTCAGCGCTTTGGTCCGCGAGTTCGAGTCCCGCCTTGGGCAGGGTTGTTTGTCTCTTGTCTCTCATGTATTTTTGCAAATAAAAGTATCCAAGTTTTTAATGACAATCATTTATTTCAGTAATTGCACAACGTTTCGTAACTAGTTTTGTTACATCATCAGGTGCATAGTGAGGGAATTACTATCCCATTGAATTACCTCTGCAGTAGAACCATCGAGGAAACATTAAGTCACTCTCACTCAGTTGATATCACATAACTAACTTGATGGGATAGTAGTTCCCTCACTATGCACCTGATGATGTAACAAAACTAGTTACTAACCGTTGTGCAATTGCTGAAATAAATGATTGTCATTAAAAACTGGATACTTTTATTTGCAAACATATATTGACAATCAAGAAGAAATATTGTTTACTCTCATATATGTGTTGTCACAGAGGACTCAGTTCTGCTGAACTCAGATCAGAGGAGCCCGAAAATGTGTTGGTTTTAGTGTATGGTTGAATGGGCATCCCATCGGGACGTAAAGGGTAACTAGCTGTCGGCTTGAAGAAAGCCGTAGAAAAAGAGCTATAGAACGACCGAATCCGGCGGAGAGTGTGTCTCACTTGACGTCTCTCGAACAGCTGAGAATCTAAACAGCTTCCAAAGGTTTTTATCTAGTTAATGGCTTATAGAAACTTCGTTTTGAAATGTAAATGGCAAAAGGGTGTAACTCTAAAAGCTGTCACAACGAAACACGATGTAATCATTATATCTAAACCCGAAAATAATATTTTCAAGCAATAAAAATGCTATCGTATGTTTCAACATTGATCGTGCATAATAGCTAACTTAACTTGATATTCGTTTACGATAATCTTTCTGGGATATAAGCAACGAATAAATTCATTATTTCAAATAAACAGTAGATGCATGATATATTGATATGATAGTTGACATATTTTTACATTAAACACGCCAGTGTGCTATTTTATTGGACTATTTACTGAACATGGAATTGGATTCTCAACATCCGATTACATTTATGCCCATTTAGGTACGTTGTTTTTATCGCCATCGTATCAGATAAATCTAGCTACAGATTGCAAAGCGTCTGCCTGCTCTCAAAATTGTACTCGAAATCTTTCAAACAGATATTTTCTGTATTTGGGCAACAGATTTAACGGCAGTTAATTAGTAAAAACAAAAAGAGTTTTGGCTCTTTCCGTTTCGTAATCCATAGATTTTTTCCAGCAGCAGTTACATTGCTATTTCATTTTCAGTGTGCATACTCATTCTATCGCTATCCACAAACGTTTCCCCTTCTGAAGTAAAAATCGAACATGACCTTACATGCTTCATTACATTTCTAACTTCCTTACATTTCTAATTCGTTGAATTCAATTTTCAACTAATATAGATATTTTCAGAGCCATCTCGTTTCAGAAATGCGAGCAATTACTTCCAAAACAACTTTTATTGTTCTTAATGAACATCATGTCCAAAGAATCTATATGAATTAGTGTTATACCAAGAAGAGTTAACTAATAGTTCCTATTAGTATTCCTCCAGGATTTAGCACAATTGATGTGGGTGATTAAAACATTGATGAAAAGCAAAATATTCCAAATCACCAAATGTAAATAATGTTGGTCTTTCCAATGACTTTTCAACATGATTTTTCATGAGGTGGAAGGCACTTCGCAACATACTTAAACGATTCCGTTAATGGAACCATTTTATCGTTGAATGCTCATCGTGAGTTTAGACATTCTATGTGATGTCATGGTATGCAAGCAAACTGGTTTCAAGCAGCGTTAGCTGCTCATCGACATTAAAATGCAAACAAGACAATTCTTTTCTTTCTTTCTGATAGGGCTACAGTGTAGTCTAGAGCTTCACACGACATTTTTGCTATCGGGGTATTGTCAAATAGCACATTTTCATTGCTCTGGGACATAGTTATAAAAGGAAATAATCGATAATTTAGCACTCCCGAACACCGTTACCTCTCAAGATAATAAAAAATGACTTATCGATATAAATAACATAAAATGTCGAAAATGGACTAGTGAATTTTACGTATATACCTACGATATAATGCTTTTTACATTTGCTGTCCTTGAAATATATATGTACTAGATGGAGACTTAACATTAAATTACGTAATGCAATTATCTTAGGTAACACTATAGTTTTATGCTTGTATATCACTTTTGAATAAAATGCTGTTTAGATTAAAGTTTCTTTTGTTTGGTGTGCAATTGCTCAATACTGTGAAAAGTCTTCACGGACTATTCAGGTGCAAAATATTGAAATTACATTATTTAGAGGCAGCGCAATCAATTAATGTTTAATAGATTGTATGTGAATATTATATTTTCCAATCATAAAAGAAAAATTCAAAATTTATTACAGAGATCTTATCGTATTGACGAATCAATTTAACCATTTCACTGCTAAATATGAAGAAAATACTGGCATATCACTTGCATAGAGATGTCATAGAATATCTTGAATACCATGAAAATAGATATCCGTGATTGTGTCCTATTTAGTGCTGTCTGACACATAGTTTTCATTTTAAATTTCTCACATTAAATTGCCTGTGAAGGCGACGTCGCATTTAGCTCTTGCGCCAATTTGAAGCAAATCGAGTTGCACTAGGGCGCGTTTATTTTCATTTCATGTCTCCAAGTCCATTAATCTGTATTACGCAGATCGATGTGTGAATTACGTCCAGATATACGTTGTTTTAGCGTCATGGGGAGCATAACAAACGCCGACGCAGGATGTGGTACATCTGGGCGATGTATTTTCGGAGAGCACTAAACAGGATGGCAATTTTTCTACTGTTCTCTGATGAGCTTATCTGAGAAAAAAGGTTTCTATGCTGAACTACCGGAATAGCTAAAAAGCAGTTCGCTTTCAAATTTGAACTCCCTTCCATATAACAGTTTACACGCAATGGCTCGTAGGAAAGACCTATGTCTTTGTCTGCGTTTGGTGAGTGCTCGCTTGGAAATTGCTGCAGGAGTGTGCATTCGGCCTGACTTTTGCCAAGAGTTTGATTGATCATGTGGACTGTATCCAGCTTTGACAGTGCAGTGAAAAAAATGGAGTAAATGTGGACTCATTCTAAAAATATATATTCTGCGTTTCACTCTTCCAGAGTAGTTGGTTTTCGGTTTACCACGAGAGACCTTCCTTCCTTCTAGAACTGCAGATGATGTCGAGTAGGACTGCAACGGTTTTTGCGAAAATTGTTCTTCCGGCACGATGGAATCAGCGTTGGGAAGACCTGTATTGGAGTAGTAGGATAGCACCCACCTATTTGTTTGGAAAATCTGTGGTGCCACAGCAGCACATGCTCCTGCGCATTTTTGTAACTTATGCAACTTTGAAAAGTTCAAGGAAATGAGAAATGGAATTTTTAAAAATTATTCGCCCTGTACGCATAAAACAATAAAAAGGTGCAGTCATTTTTGACATTTTTGTTCATATACTGCCTTTACTCTCAGAAAGATATGCGAAAATTACTAGTTTTTTACAAAGAAAATTGTGCACGGCCTTTTCTTTAAGATTATTTATTAACACACATTTCACTTAAGTCCAAAATCGGTCTTCAATATAGTACTTTTGAAATATTAATTTTCTGCAATTTTCGAAGATACAGTGTGTTTGCCGAAATTGTAACCAGCACTAATTGTTATACTACCCTTTGATTCATGGAAGAGAAAATTTAAAGAAAAAAATTGAAGCCACTTTTAAGAATATAATATTGTTGAAAAAAATTTAAACCCCCTACATTTAAGGCAAAATTACCGGATTATTTTTATAATTTCGAGTAATTGTATCTGACCTAATTTCAAGAACATAATTCCTTGAACATAATATTTCGTTAAAAAAACTCTTGTTTTAAATATTGTGATTGTAGAAAAACGCCGAAAATATACATGAAGGTTTGCAATTTTCAAAAAATCATGAATTTAATGCAAAATGAATGAAACTCGTGTTATTTACCTATCAGAGAACAGGATTTAATAAAATCTGGAGTTAATTTCGAGAAAAGTTTGACAATGTTGAGACTGCATTTAAAAATATCGTGAAAATTAAAATATATGTTTCAAACCCGCAGATCTTCCAGTTCATTTAAACAGGAGAGGGGCTCTGGGCATTAACTGATGTCAATGCAGTGCCTTTGACCGGGCGGTCCTAGGTTCGACTCCCGAAGATGGCAGGATTTTCGACACTACCTAGATAGCTACGACGAATTCAGTTAGTCTGGAGGAGTATTGCTGTTCTGGTTGGAAGCTTTCCGTGGTTTCTTCCATCAACACCAGGCGGATGCCGGAGCAGTACCCTAACAAACGGGCCACGGAACGTGCGCGGTCTTTCCTTGTCCTATCCTCACTTACATAACATACTTACACTATTTGCACTACACTACCGCACATGGCGTGCGTTTGTCGTTGCCTTTGCATACTCAGCGTTTGTCCTGCATTTCACTAGCATACTCAGCGTTTGTCCGGGCTGGGGCGGTGCCCCGCTGGTGAGATCCTGGTTGGGAAACCCCAGTAGCCATTGTGAAGGTCCGCGCCGGATCTCACCTTCCAGCGGGGGAAGATCGCCGCTGCCTCCCGACGAAAAGTATACAGTACACTTTAGGGACTAATAATGTTAGCAGTTAATTGACTCCCTAATCGATCAATCAATATATCTGTCGTGTTCATTCTGATGGTACGGAGAATATCAGATTTGGGGAAATTCGTCTGAGCGGTGTAGGCGCTAGCGTTCACCATAGACGTTCGGAGACAGACGGAGATAGACAGCCAGTCGGAAGCAGGCAGTGGAAGGAGATCGTCGGAGTCAACCAGTCGGAGGCAGTCAGAGAGGCAGAGTGTCGGAATGAGACAGGCAACTCAGCCGGAGGAAGAAGGCAGTCAGACAGTCGGAGGAAGGCAGACAGGCAGACAGACAAGACGAGTCAGAGTGACGGACAGAGACAGACAAAGATGAGGAATCACGAAGGACAGAGGAGGCAGACAGAACGGAGTCACAGATAGAGAAGAGACAGACCTTGCAGAGAGACAGAGGCAGGCGTTTTGCCGTCAATCGATTTGCCGGTATCCGGGATCACAAAATATGGAACCTCTACACAACGCGTTCGGAAGTAATTTAAACATGGAGATACAAGATTTATTTTTTTCGTTACCAGGACCGGCAATACGAGTTTTTGTGTCGCAATTTCGCCTTTTCACCTGCAGCATTACAATATTCTTTCTATATTGTGAGAGCAGTAAGCGGGAAAGTAAATGTTTTTAATTTATTTTGACATGCATGCCTTTTTCTTATTTACGCTATTGTTCCTCCTTTTTATTGGATGGTATCGTATCTTAATGACATGAATGCGATTTCCTTTCATTTCCAGTTAAACGGTGCAACGTAATGTGCACTGCAGTTCTAAAACAATTTACTTTTTGTTTATGAGCGAATCACACACCAGCCATTGTAGATATAAAAGGATATTGGTCAAATTATTACGTACTCTTCGTAAATTAGACGGTTGTGAGTGAAGCAATTTTCACTAATTGCAAAGTAAGAATGTGTTTGCCTGAAGTGAAGTACTGCGAAAAATACAATCTGTGTGAAATAATTCGCCGTGTTCTAATTTTGCCTAATGGCGAAATTTAATCTGAAGATAAGGTGGCGATTTGCATACGCTCTTAAACATGCCGTCTACAAGAGGGGCTGAAAGGCTCCTCCGAGCTGGGAACACGAGCGAGCAGGGACCTGCGCCCGTGTCCTCGCGCGCTAGGCAGCTCTGGCCGGCTCCTCTCGCGCCAACGCTTCCCCCCTCGCCCTCGCCCTCGCCCTCGCCCTCGCCCTCGCCCTCGCCCTCGCCCTCGCCTCGCCCTCGCCCCTCCCCCTCGCCCTCGCCCTCGCCCCTCGCCCCTCGCCCCTCGCCACTCGCCACTCGCCACTCGCCACTCGCCACTCGCCACTCGCCACTCGCCACTCGCCACTCGCCACTCGCCACTCGCCCCTCGCCACTCGCCACTCGCCACTCGCCACTCGCCCCTCGCTCTCGCCCTCGCCCTCGCCCTCGCCCTCGTCTTTCTCCTCCCTCTACCCTCGTAATGGCCATCGCCCACGCCCTCGCTATTTCCTTCGCTCTCGCCTTCACCTTCACTCTCGCCTTCGCCTCAACCTCACTCTCGCCATCGCCCTCACCACCGTCCTCACCTTTGCCCTTGTTGATTGGTTGGTTCCTTCATTAGTCCCGTGACAACAGACCCCCCACGACAACAGCTTAGGTCATTATACCCTAAGTGTAGTGCATGTTTCGTCCCTCGGAGGATGGCGGTAACTTCCCCCCGCTACATGGTGAGATCCGGCGCCGACCTACTTTCGGCTAGCGGGGTTTCCCCATAACCAGCACTCTCCCACCAGCGGGACACCGCTCCAGCCGGGACAAGGTCTGAGCTCCCGACCGGTCTTCCGGAATATGTGGTAGTATAGCGCATGTTAGTGTAAGTGAGTGTATGTGTGTGTGTGTGTGTGTAAGGGAAGAGGATAGAACAAGGAAGAGGTAGAACAGATCGCGCGCGATCCGTGGCCCGTTTGGTAGGCATTCCGGCATTCGCCTGGTGTTGATCGGAGAAACCACGGAAAACGACCAAACAGAGCAGCCGGCCGCTAGAATTCTCCTCTAGACAGCGACTGAATTCGACCTAGGTGAAACCTAGTGTCGAAAATCCTGTCGCTGTCAGGACTGGAACGTAGGATCTCCCGGCCACAAGCGCTAGCATCAGCTGATGCACCGCAGAGGCTACCACTTCCGGTTCCGCCCTCGCCTTTCTCCTCCCTTTACCCTCGCAATCGCCGTCGCGCACCCTCCCTTCGCCCTTGACTTCACGCGCGTTTTCGTCCTCGCCATCACCTTCGCCTCGGTCCCACCCTCGCGCAGGTCCTTGCTTCACCTTCGAACTCGCTTTCACCTGTACATTCGCCCGCACCGTCACTCTTGCCCTCATTCTCTTCCTCGCCTCTCACCGTCGCTCGCTTCCTCGCTCACCCTCTCGCTCCCCCCACGCATGTTCTCTCCAACGCACGAACCCTGGTCCACGCCCTCGCCACCCCGCCTCACGCCTGCCCTCCCGTCCCCCCCCTCCCTCCTCGTTTCTCCAATATCTTTTTATGCTAATTGCAGACGTCGAATCCATGAATCTCGTTGTCGAAATGCTCCGTTGAAGGGCGTCAAATTGGTCCTTTTAAATTGGCGATACATTTGTAGGCTTAACCTAATTAGGCTCGTACTGCTTTTGAAATTACCAGCCATTATTCATTACGTTTTACAAAGGTTTCATTTATTCATATAAATTAGCTCTTTAAAAAGATATCGCTAATGGGAATAAGTGGCGGCGGTGATGGCGTGGGAGTGTCGTGGTGATGATATGCTTCTGCCGCAGCCAGAGTTGAAGAATCTTCGTCCTGCCTTGGCACGCTTGGCCATGACCGCCTAGCGCCGTCACCTCTATCGTCCAACGTGCCCTCCATGCCCTCCACGCCCACCATTCCCTCAATGATCACACGCCCACCCCTCCTGCCCACCATGTTCACCATGTCTTTCATGCTCTGCATGCCCGCCAAGTCCACCATGCGCGCCATGCCCGCCATGCCCGCCGTGCCCGCCCTGCGCGTCATGCCCGCCATGCCCACCATGCCCACCATGCCCACCATGTCACGCCCTTACTGCACATCCATACCGGTCCATAGCGTCTCGTCCTCGCTCCTTCTTTGCTGACACTTGCACCACCACCCTTCTTACCCGTATAACCACGTCACCTGTTTCGGTAATCCGCATTGTTTTTGGCAAATGGCCTAAGCATTTGCAATACATCACGTGTGCTTTACGCCGAATAAGTCTCACGATACAGAGAGGTCAAGGTGTGTTAGAAGGCAGTTGGATCACGAAAGTTTATCTAAACAATCGTCAATATGATACGGCCAATGGCAGCTGCTTTTCTGCAGCAAGTGGACGGCAAAGTTCCGGTCTTCAGTCTTCGCGAATCATATGAAGCATTCTTGACTCCATTCAACATAAAATGTTCACACACATTCTTTTCTCCTCGTAAGCATTGCACACGCCCTTTCCGCTCTCCCTTTCTCATCCTCACTCTCGATGCCCCTCCTTATGCCTAAGTACGCACGCCTCGCTCCCACGTCAACGCGATTTAGCCGTTTCCTTGTCCCCATGCGCCAGACACCCGCGCAGGCAGCAATTGAGTGGGAGAGGGTGGCGGGAGCGGAGGGTGCTGGGTGGGTCGAGTGTCATTAATCACCTGGGCGGGGCGTAGGGGAGAGGGCTTCTCAGAGCCGGAAGCGCGATCCGCGGCGCCCTCTACGCCGCGCCCCCCCCGCCTCCCCGTGCCTAATTACCAGGACACGGACGCCACGCCCCGCGGCCGTCCACTCCATCGCCACCCCGCCACGCCCCGCCCGCCCCGCCCCCCCCCCCACCCGCCACACCCCGCCACACCCGCCACCCCCCCCGCCACGCCACGCCACGCCATGCCCCGCCACGCCACGCCCCGCCCCGCCACGCCACGCCATGCCACGCCACGCACCGCCACCCACCGCCACGCCACCGCCACCCCGCCACCGCCACGCCCCGCCCCGCCACGCCACGCCATGCCACGCCACGCACCGCCACGCACCGCCACGCACCGCCACGCACCGCCACGCACCGCCACGCACCGCCACGCACCGCCACCCGCCACCCCGCCACCCCCGCCACGCCACGCCACGCCATGCCCGCCCGCCACGCCCCGCCCGCCACGCCACGCCATGCCACGCCACGCACCGCCACCCACCGCCACGCACCGCCACCCACCGCCACGCACCGCCACCACCGCCAGGACCCGGCACGCACGCCACGCACCGCCACGCACCGCCACGCACCGCCACGCACCGCCACGCACCGCCACGCACCGCCACGCACCGCCACGCACCGCCACGCCCGCCACGCTCCCCACGCCCGCCACGCCCGCCACGCCCGCCACGCCCGCCACGCTGCCACGCCCCGCCACGCCCCGCCACACCCCGCCACGCCACGCTACGCCACGCCCGCCACGCACCGCCACGCACCGCCACGCACCGCCACGCACCGCCACGCACCGCCACGCACCGCCACGCACCGCCACGCACCGCCACGCACCGCCACGCACCGCCACGCACCGCCACGCACCGCAACGGGCCGCGCCATCAGGCCTTCACGTCGGGGATGTCCCATCGATGTCGATGTTATCAAACATGGATGTTTCTATAAAATGATATTTTAAACATCGATTTATTCACGTCGATGATTTTTGAACATCGATGTTTTCTGCTCGATGTTTTTACGATGTATTCTCAATTTCATACAGTTAACACATGAAAAATTAGCTGTTTATTCAGTTATTTATTTAGTCGAAAACTGTATGTGACGTACGGGGGAGAAAATCATCTGCGCACGCTTTCTTGAGTTTCATAATCCCTTCCCAACACTTACTATTAATAGTTGCAACATGAAAAAAGTTTGAAATAAATATTAGTAATAATAATAATAATACTGATAATAATAATAGTAAATTTTAAAAAAGTCGAGAGATTAACATTTCAAAAACTAGATAATTTCGTTGTCGAATTATGGAAAACTTATTTTTAACGGTAAACGAACGAACAGATTTGATTTTTCTGTATTGCTAACGAAATAGAAACTCCCCCTAAGCTGTACTATCACTACAAGCGAAGGGAAAGTTCAACAAAACGTGCGCATAGTGAAGGTACATTTATGTCCAGAAGCAAATCCTGGGACCATCTCAGCATTGTCTCTATGGATCAGGGAAACTGGACAAAAACCCGATCGAGATGGGGGCTGTTGGCACTACTGTTTGTGTGCGAACTACTGGAACGCGGTTTGCACTACCTTCTTTGAGCAGCCTGTCCGAGACGGTACTGATTCTCTGACAGCATTCATCTTTCCTCGTACACGGGGATGCTTTTTTTTAGTTTTTTAAGTTAAATTTTAATTATGAATTCTAGGTGTCTTCAAGCTAACTTTTGTTGAATGAATTTAATATTAGAGATTATTAAACCAGCTTTAAAACTACGATGTATTCTGTTCAATGTATCATTAATATCGGTGTTTTAATTTGAACTGGATGTTTGCCAACATCAATGTCTTGTTGTCGATTCGCATCACTCCTTCACATGCGCTGTTCCCAAACTCAGCAAAGAGGAAGAAGTGGTCTGTACACCCGGAGATTGAGGGCAGGAGGAGTTAGTATTTCATGTTTCCGGGAACGTCAACTACTTTGTTGATTATTCCCGTAAGTGTAGTGCGAACTCTATCCGGAGTTAGTGATGTATCTTTCCCGCTAGTTTTAGATATATTGTGTCAATCTATTCGACGTCTTGAGGTTTTCTTCTACTGGCATCTCGTCCCAGCCAGGAAAAGAAAGGTCTTCCCACTCGTCTCTATATTCTGTCGCGTGTTGCATGTGGATATGTATACTTCAGGGGAGAATAACGCGTAAAGGAAGAGAGCGCGTGACCCACGGCCCATATGTTAGATTACTACTCCGGCATTCGCCTGGTGCTGATTGCAGAAACCATGGAAAACTACCGATCAAAGCAGCCGGCCACTTGTATTCTTCTCGAGGCAGAGGGCGAATTCTATCGAACTATTGTCGAAATCCGCCTAGTTTCAAATTCTATATTCCAATAAATTTATTGTGACAGCTTCATGTTTTGGGGAAAGGGCTATAATCCCGGGTGACCCTCACTTTGTTCAACATTTGTAGCGACCAGTTCTCATGAAAACTTGTGTTACAACATTTCACGGCTTTTTTTAAATTTTATTTCTCGGCTCTCAGATTTTCATTTCGACATCAGATACTTATTCTTCCGTCGTAACATAAGGAAGCTCTCCCTTCGTTTAAACAGTGTATAATTTTTATTAAGAAACTTTTTGTCAACTAATCGATATTACACTGTTGGTTTTCAGACTACAAGAAGAGCTTGGAGCACAAAAGACGTAATTGCACTGAATGTGGTCTTGAGAAAATTGATTTGAAAGTTAAGTGACTGTAGCCAATGCTGTGGCAGACATTTTCTTTCCACTCTTAGAATTCAGGAAGTGTTTGAGCATTTTGAATGTTTGAGCGTTTTGAATTATTTGTTCACGAAATAAAATATTTTAGCATTACACTTGTAATCTTAACTCAAAATTTGCCAGAAATGTCCTAACACAATTTGTGCTCTGGAGTCCTCAATTGAAGTGCGCGTTCATCTGTGTCGCAGCGACATTGAATAAGTGACTAGCTCTGTTGGCCGTGCCCCATCCAGTTAAGAGCGGAACGAGGGGCGCGCGTCGCTTGCAGGGAAGCCGTTCGTCCGCGCGGGGCAGGCGATGTGGACCAGTCACGCCAACAGGCGGGCCCGCCGGCCTGGGACCGGGGGCTCCAGCACGGCTTACGGAGCGATGCCCTTTGGGAATTGAAATTTGGCATATATAAGGGGTTGGGTTTTACATGATGTATCCATTATGGGGAAAGCAATTTCAAAACGATGTAATTCTGCAATGAAATCGGAAAACAGCACATGCTAGAGAGTTAATTTTTAATAGATTTTAAATTGCATAGTATGACACTTTTTGTTAAATAATGAAGGTAACAATTTTGAACGAAATCAAACCACAGTGCGTACATTAATTTTTATGAAAGTATTACACTTGATTAGACCTTAAGGCAACGTCTTGTTAAAAAAAAATTTAAATAACTAAATAATTATATTTTATCTTCGTACGACATTCCTTTTTATAATATTCAAAGTAACTTTGTGTTTCTTACTTCTCGTATTAATAGTACAGAAAATTGGAAAACCTCGAAGTCGAGACTTCGACACAGTGTGGGGGCTCCTGATACAAAAAGTTTTGTTTTGTTCCACAAAAACGCCAGAGTCACTGTCGGTCTGCCTATGTTCGTCTCTGCCTGCCTGCTTGCCTCCCTGCCCGCTCGTTCGTATACAGTACTAGAGCTAAATGATGTACACCATTTTCTACATCGTTCTGGCTGAACTTTTTTAAAATTATCAGAATACTTCAAATGACACCTGTAGGACATTGAAAATTCTATTTAAAAAATTTAAAAGTAATTTCAATATAATATATATATATATATAATATTTATATATATATATATTATATTTTATATATATATATATATATATATATATATATATATATATATATATATATATATATATATATAAACGCGCCGCGTTTCCAGACGAAACGCAAAGCGGTTGCTACGATTCGGATGGCGCGTCAGTTGGCGGCTCCCGCCTGGCGCGAGAGAGGCTCCCGCGATGCGCGCGAGTTATCAGACATGTTACGTTTTACGTAACATGTAATACGTTATACGTAATACATTATACGTTATACGTTATACGTTATACGTTATACGTTATACGTTTTACGTTTTACGATTTACGTTTTACGTTTTGCGTTTTCCGTTTTCCGTTTTACGTTTTACGTTTTACGTTTTACGTTTTACGTTTTACGTTTTACGTTTTACGTTTTACGTTTTACGTTTTACGTTTTACGTTTTACGTTTTACGTTTTACGTTTTACGTTTTACGTTTTACGTTTTACGTTTTACGTTTTACGTTTTACGTTTTACGTTTTACGTTTTACGTTTACGTTTACGTTTTACGTTTACGTTTACGTTTTACGTTTACGTTTTACGTTTTACGTTTTACGTTTACGTTTACGTTTACGTTTTACGTTTTTACGTTTACGTTTACGTTTACGTTTTTACGTTTTACGTTTTACGTTTTACGTTTTACGTTTTACGTTTTACGTTTTACGTTTTACGTTTTACGTTTTACGTTTTACGTTTTACGTTTTACGTTTTACGTTTTACGTTTTCGTTTTACGTTTACGTTTACGTTTACGTTTTACGTTTTACGTTTTACGTTTTACGTTTTACGTTTTACGTTTTACGTTTTACGTTTTACGTTTTACGTTTTACGTTTAACGTTTAACGTTTAACGTTTAACGTTTAACGTTTAACGTTTAACGTTTAACGTTTAACGTTTAACGTTTAACGTTTAACGTTTAACGTTTTGCGATTAAATTATTAATCATATTTATCTTGCCTTTGGAATCAACTTCATCAATGGGTGAAAACATGACTGTTTCTTCACACAAATACCTTAAATGATGAACAAACTTGGTTATGGATGCCTTGCCTATCGCGTCTACTTTTTCATATTTTTTAGAGATTTCAAAAAGCACAAGTCTTGGTTGAGTGCTTTAATTGCCACTGTGCATTCGAGCCAATGTTTAGTATACTAGGTGACGATAAATAAGCAAACATTTTCTACAGCATTTTTGTCCTTTGCAGTAATTTTACGTTGCGATTGAAGAAACATACATATTTTTATAGAATAGATCGCCCTAGCCATCGCGCTTGATGCAAAGCTCCGGGGGGGCTGAGATTTAGTTTATTCTCTGTATCTCCTCCTAAGAACACAACGCATAGTTGAACCAATTCGCGGTTATCGTCTCTAATAAAAGGTTTTTCCAGTTCAGTTTCATAAAAAGCTAACAAAGATGTAATGTTTGTCTCAACAATATGTGTTTTAACGAAAATCAGAGGTGGCTCAATGTTAACGGTGTTAATATTTTTCCAATTATCTATTAACTTTTTGAAAACTGGAATATCTGGGCTATTTGTAATTTGCTTTACCTTGGTTTCAAAAACAGCTTTATGGACTAACTCATAAATATGATAAGCAAAAAGCAGCAATTCCCTTTTTAATGTCTGCTCCAAAGTAGCACAAGCTCTACTGAAACAGCCAATATTTGAAGCTGTTGTATCGCAGCACATTATCTGTACTTTATCATGGAGGTTCCAGTCAAAGAGTGCAGTTGAAATGGCTTTAACTTAATGTTTTCCAGAAGAACTATCTAATTTTCGTACTGCAAGAAGCTGTTCTCTATCGTCAAATGAAGCAATATTGGGCAAGCGTTCTTCTTTTGAACTTCGTACATCCAATCCAGGTAATAGTTTTCCATCCCAATGGACTGTGACTACGTCAGGCAAATAATTCTGGAAGTCAGTTTTGATTGCTTCTGCCCTGGATTTTCTCGCCTGAGTACGAATTCGCTGAATCGAGGATTTGTTGATAGGGAAATCATCGCTGTTCAGACCAAGCGCTTCTACAACCGCATGGAGAATGTAAACTGAGTCCCTTATGCTTAATTGGCATCGATCTAAAGCTGCTACCAGTTTAGGAGTTATGAAGCTTTTCGCGCGTCTTCTAGAACTTTTTTCAGGGAAAGGAATCTGACTACTAAGTTCAGAGTTCGAAATCTGTTCCTCATTCGAATTCTCAAGACATTCCAGGCTATCTATCGAAGAAGTAGATGCAACAGCCAATAACTCTCTTTGTTTTACCTTTCTTTGCTCTTCTTCCAATCGTCTTTGCCTAACTCGTTCTTCTTTCTTCGACAATTTTTTGTCTATTCCATCTAAGCATCCCGGTCGACCTGGCTCTCTCTGTTTCCTTAAAAAAATTTTGTCTTCCTCTATCTTTATTCTCTCGAAGGCATCAGCATGTGCAATATCAAATACGTTATCAAGGTCTTTTAGAAAATTATTTTCACGGTTCTTGACCGTCACCTGAGTTTTCTTACAGTTTTTTTGCAGCTCCCTCCAAACATAATATAAATCAACAATTTTCTTCACGCAGTTAGGAAATGCCTTCGTAGGAATTCTGGCTTTTTCCCAAAATATAATGCACCCTCTTATAACAAAATTCGCACTTTCACTAACAGTCCGCTTGACTTCACGAATATTGTAAAATAAAACGGTGTGAGCTTGTCGATTAGATGGTAATTTTGCACCATTTATCTGGTGGCTTGGCAGACCGATAAGGTAAATATTTTGTTTATCACTTCGTAATTCCACAGACATATTCACACAATAAACAACGCACTAATAATGTTAGAAATCACGTATGAAATGACAATTGAAACTCGCTGTAACAAGTCACAGCGCTGCACCTGCGCAACTTTTATGGACAAGTTAAAAACTCAAGTCGGCACGGGTTATCGTTTATAAATCGGGTTAATATTTATTTATAGACTATATTAGGTGAATACGAAGTATTTTAGAAGGTATGCGTAAAAAATATATTGAAATTGAAATTTAAGGGACGCATTAATGTGTAGTTTATTTCAAAAACACAAAGTTAATCATATCTCTTAAAATGCAAGTGAGAAAATCGAAACGAATACAGCTTCAATTGCCCTGATTTGTCCAAAAAGCTAGTGTTTTTTCGCTTAAATGAATGCAATTAATAAAAAAATTTCAAAAACCGTTCCATTTTTCAGGGATAGAACGAGAAACGCTGAAAGGAATTACGCTGGTCTGGTTATCGTGAAACACTCGACATTTTTATAAACTGGAAATTTAGAAATAAAGCAAGAAAGATTAGTGGTGTACTACCACTAGTTTCAATTATTACTAGAAGAGAAGAAAGAAACTTATAGACCTGACGATGGTCGAATTTTTGTATTAAAACTATTGAACTGCATACATTTGCAAACATTTTATCCAAATCTACAACCATATTATTAAATATGTAAATGTTGTGTCGTAATGTAATCTCTTCCTTAAAATTGGATCATTGATTAATGACATAAACAACTTTATCAAAACATTAGAATTTCAGTAATTTACATTGTGACAATTAATCATAAATCCAAAACAAGTATTTCTAAGAAACTGAATAATATTTTGTTTTGTTTTGTTTCAAGTATTTGCATGATTTAAGCTCAGCAAACACCGAAGCATCTGACTCAACGCAGAAGACGCCCTTCTGCGCGAGGCTTAGCTTAGTGCCACATCGTCCCCGCCCCTGCCCCCCACCCCGCCACCGCCGCCGCCGGCCTTATTTCGCTGCGACTCTTCCAAATAGACTCACCTGCGAATAAAATCCGATTCGATCTCGCACGAGGTGCGCCGGAGCGAATTTGTGGAAATACATTTGCAAGACTGACGACTTTATTCCATCAATAACTCGTTCATCTGGTCCTATCCCTCGCATTTCGCCTTCGCTTCAGACTCCGCTGAAAGGTTCGTCTCCAGCGTTGCAGCTTATTGTCTCCGCAAGGCGCCCTGACTCTCAGTCCACTTCGCTCCCCGCACTCGCTCCCCGCCCTCGCTCCCCGCCGCCGCTCCCCGCCTCGCTCCCGCCCTCGCTCCCGCCCCTGCCCGCCCTCGCTCCCACCCTCGCTCCCGCCCGCTCCCCCTCGCCCCGCCTCGCTCCCGTCCTCACTCCCGCCTCGCTCCCCGCTCTCGCCCTCGCCTGCTCCCGCCCTCGCTCCCGCCCTCGCTCCCACCCTCGCTCCCGCCCTCGCTCCCCGCCTCGCCCCGCCCTCGCTTCCGCCCTCGCTCCCCGCCCTCGCTCCCCGCCCTCACTCCCCGCCCTCAATCCCCGCCTTCGCTCCCCGCCAGCGAAGGGAGGGCGATGGGAGGGCGAAGCGGGGCACGAGCGGTACGAAACATGGGCGAGGTGAAGAGGGAACATGGGTGCGGGGTGCTGTGGGGGAGGCGCAGGTCCATCATGGGGGCGTTGCGAGGGTGCAGGGGCGAGGCGGGGCGGCAGAGGTCTGGCACTCGCCGGCGAGGGGCGGGGCGGCGGCGGCGGGACGGCGCAGGCCCGGCGCGGGGGCGGCGTGTGGTGGAATGTGCTACGCGAGGCGCGGGAGGCAGGGGTTAGCGCGAGGTGGCTGCGACAACAAGGGCGCTGAGGGCGCGCAGGAAGCGGAAATCCCCACTGTTGACCCTCCACCAAGCGCGCGACCGCCCAGCGGCTCAGCCCAAATCACGACGGCGGCGCGTGCGATCGGAACCGTAACTTCCGCTCCACGCCCTCGCTGCACCCCACTGCGCTGCTGATGGCAGTTATTGCTTTGCGGGAAGGGGGCGGATAATTGTAGGGCATTCCGGGTTATTTCTCGTGGTTAATTGTTTTCTTAATACACAATTTTCTTCTTTAGCGGCCAATTTTAGCTTTAAAAGAGTATGACAGTAGCTACACTAACTACACTTACAGCGTGAACTACTAAATTTGCATTATCATTCCTCATTATTATTGTCAATGTAGTAGTTAAGATGAACTGTTGCTGATAGAAAATATTACGGATAACATTAACCAAAACACGAGTTTTATATATGTTTAAATGCGCCTTCGGGAAATCCAGACTTCATTCTTCTTCCTCCTTTTTTTCAGATTTTCCAAGAAGCAAATGACGTGTGGCTGGAGGAGAAGGTAAGGCTATAATTTGTTTTTGAAATATGACAATGTGTTTATGGATTGTGCTCCAGGCCAAAGGTGTACTGGCCTTAGCATGACAGTGCCTCACATAACTGCCTCGGGAGGGTCACCTCTGTACTCCCGAAGAGCACGATGGAGATGTCGGTAGATGTTGTTTTCAACTTACAGGGCCCCATAACTAGCGATGCTAAAACACCACATACTTGCTCACCCTTAATATTGATTATGTAAAATTAGTATGCAGCAATATTTTTTCGTAACCACACACCTCAGTCAATGGGCAATGGCAACTATGGGCGTATATTTTCTATTCTTGCCAAAAAAACCATTCTTGCCATAAATGGAACTGTTTTTCAGTTTTCGTTGTTGTGGATTCTATGATAGTTCTTATAAGTAATTCTTAATGAAACACAAGTGTATCTTTCGCCTTGTGTCTCCAAGAGTATTCTAAGTTAATTCTGAACTTGTTCATTTTATTTTAAATGAAGACATACAACCTAACAAATCAATAATTAGTCTCTTCATAATTAATGTCTTCATATTGAAATAAACTGAATATATATTCAAACAAACTCGGTCGAGGAACCTGAAAAGCAAATATCTTTCTATCTTGCTACTTCATTGCTAAAATTGGCTCAATGAAAAATCATTAAACAATTTAAAACAATTTGGGTATTGTATAACTTTACCCAATATAAAATTAAACGTTTGTCATGACCGTTCCAACCTTATGTCTTCGCGCGCTTTTGGACCATCTTTATCCATCTCCGACGCCGCCGTCCTCAGGTCCAGACACCATCTTCTCTCTTCTTTTCTCGGAAGCACACTTCAATCACCGTTCATCAGATCAATAAACTATTTGCTGCTAACATTCCAGTCCAATCACTGACAACTTCGCCCAAGCCCTCAATGTCCCTCCATCGTTCACTTGAAATATTTTAAGCTCCACTGTCACACTTAGTGTTCAAATTTTGATGTTCTCTCAATATCCATTCCTTAGTAGATGCTTACAAGTCCCCAAAGAAAAAAAACTCCTAACATTAATTGGAGCACGATCCGTTCATGAGCACGGCATCAGTCAGAATGAATGTCTCTCGTATTCTTTCAGCCTGCAAAGCTCGGTCCATTTTTCGATTGTTTATTTGCAGATAACATTTGATGTACTTTCGTACCTAGCCAATTCAAATTTCTTGCAAAACAATAGCCGTTCACGACTGTCACTGTTTTTCGGCCAATCCTCCCTGAATTCTATACAGAATTAACTAGCCGTCTCCGCGATTGTCACTGCATGAATATGTTGACCTTGACGACGGCTCGCTTACCGTTGCTATGCTAGCATATTCACATAATTTATCCCCTTTAATTGACGCCATTTATAATAAATGTTGTACAATATTCAGTGACATATTGGTATGTCACAATATAGAAGTTAGAAAGTTGTAGACGCCTCAGAAAGCAGAAAAGTCCGCTGAATCGTTTTATTTTTTCTGCCAACTCTCCTTCAAAACCCGTTTCAACTTCGCACGTTTGCTCATGAAGTAAAAATGATAAATAATAAATGAACGAATACTATAATAAAAAAATTGTAGATATAGCAGTTCAATATTACTCGCATCCAGCTTGTCCTTTCACGTCGACTATATTTGAATAAACGTGTAAATTTGTGGCAAGTACTAGAAATGTGCTAATTTTATGGAGTAAAACTACTTTAAGCACATTATAATAGTTTACGACTATTGTAATAATTATCCTTTTCTTCTTTGATAAATAACAGTTGTCTTAAAATTTATCTGATAATCAGAGACAAAAGGGTGATAAAACCAACGCAAAGTGCGGGAAATTCAAATTTACAATTTCTACTTTTTTCCCAATTTTCGAAAATGCCCAGAAAATGAGACCAGCGCCACTTTTTTTCAATTATTTCCTACATAATAAAAAAGTAGAGCCGTTTCTGAGAAAATAATTGGAACAATTTAAAATTGCCTTTTTGAAGAAAAATTAAGCAAAAAATACTGTTTTTTTCGAAAAATTAATATAACCTTATTTGAGATTTGTTTTGGATGAACACATTTCATTAAGAAAATATTATCATCATAATTGTAGTTGTAGGAATATGCCGAAAAAAGTTTGAATTTTTGCAGTTTTCGAGAATGAGACCTGCATCATTCTCTTAAGCGTCCTTTACGCCATCCGATGTCAAAATTTAATCAAAAAATGTAGTCCAATTTTTGAGAAAAAAAATGTTTAAAAATTAAAAATTGCCTATATGCCAACCAAAATTACGCAAAATACTCAACTTTTGAAAACGTATGCATGTCCTTATTTCGATCTGTTTTTAATAACAGATTTCAGTAAGGAAAAATCTCTATCTTTGGAAGATGTAGGAAGACGCCCTAAAATTATACTTTTGCACTTTTCAAAAACTAAGGGATTTCAAGGAGTATGAGACCTACACTATTCTCATAAGTGTTTTTATGCTATCAGAGGACATAAGTTAATAAAAAAATGGGTGCCATTTTTTAGCAAATTTTGAAAATGATTTTGAGAATACATGCAGACTCCCTCAAAATGAGAATAACGAATTCAAACTCAAGGGGCCGCGACATCAGCCAGATCGATTGAGAAATATAAATTTTGGAGAAAATTGACTAAACGGTTTAGGCGCTAGCGTTGGCCACAGACAGACAGACCACAGTCACACAGATGTGGCACAGTCACAGTGTAACAGACCACGGTGTAACAGTCACAAAGACTGTTAGACTTTTGCCGTCAATCGATTTTTCGGTTCTCACTTAACATTGACTGACTGCACAATTCTCGGCACTTTTTGGTGTAGATTTACCAGTATCGCCTACGCCACCAAGACCCTGGGCGACATCGGACCCCCAGGAAGTGAGTTACCGTAGGGACAATGTTTATCCCCCTTTTTCGTTACTAGAGCCCGCCAATAAGGGGTTTTCTGTCGAAAATCTTGTTTTTAGCGCAGCTTTACAATACTTTCTTTCTACTGCGTTAGTTGAAGCGAGAAAGTGAAAGGGACAATGAGATGGTAGGCTCGAGGTAGAGAATTGCTAGTTTTAATCGTTTCCACGGAAATGCGACTCTTGTTATAATGAATGGCAATAACACGCTTGGGTGCATAATACCGATACGATTGAGCCAAAAAATGTGGAGTATATTTTTTGTGGGTTTATATATATTATTTTAATTGGGTCTAGTAGAAATAAACGAAGAACGCAATGATCGTAATTACACACAGATTTTCTGAAATGATGTTCAAGTAGGCGCTTAAATAAATATTGTCTCAGCTGAGTTCCACAGTTTTTTAAGTGTGAATGTTTGGTATGACCGTGTGTAACATTTTCACGAGTTAATGAAGAATACAAATAAAATTATTGATAATATTTCCGTACTGTATTGTACTGATGATTTCACTTTCTCGTTAAAAATCTGGAAAAAATGATAGTTAATTCAATTATTTTATTAACGTATTATAACGTAATATAGCATTAGTATTATTGTAAAGCAGTTTGATAACACAAGAGAGAGAAATTCTATATCGATTTGGTCACAACTGGAGTGTTTCAAGACCAGTATCCAACAAAAGATATTTATGATTTCGACAACCGTTTTCGTAATGATGTCTTAACAGTGCTTTTCTTTATAGATCTGTCTTGTTCTCGGAATGTCTTCGAAAATGGTGGTTCTCCCTTTTCCCTTTATTTCTCTTTCAAAATATGTGAAGTCATTTAAAACGCTGAATACCTGAACTTTCTCAAGTCTGCGTTTGAAGTAACATATCTTGCTGAATCCGGGTGCTGTTGACTCAAAGGTGTCGACTCGGAAACGCATCTACATCATGCGCACTTCAATTGCCTTTGCTCTATATACCTCCGTTCTATCTTGCGTTACCTAAACGTATTAAGGCGTCTTGTATTTTTTTTAAGACTTGTGTTACGTAAATTTATTAAGGCATCTTTGAGGTAGTATGTATATAATAAAGTTACTTAAGAAAAGTTCGGTCAGGCATATCTGTTTAATATTTAGTAGTTGTTGTCAGAAGTTGTGGTTGTGCGATGTACACCACATTGAAAATCAAGGACAGAAGGGGAATAGACCTAATTTGGTGGTTGCGAAAGCCCCCCCCCCCCCGTGATTGAAATCGATGCAGCGTTTGCGATACTTGGTACAGGGGCAGGCTCGAGAAGGTATACAATGACAAAATTCGGGTTCGGTGGTATAACGGTCAGCGTACCGGATGGTTGTACCCGAGTTCGCGGGTTCATATCCGATCGAAGCCGTGGATTTTTAAGTGCGAAAAAATCCCTCGTACACCTTCCTTCGGAGTGGAAGTAAAGACGGCTGTCCCATGTAGTAGATTTACTGCACGTAAAAGATCCTCAAGCCTAAAAGAAGCCTCTGAGCAAAATTGAGATCCGCCAGTTTCGTCGTCCAAGATAATACCTCCTTTCTCCACTAGGTGGTGAAAGAAGCGTATCGAAATTTGCGTTATTAGACGGAAGAGCGGACCTGATAGCCCGAGTCTCGCCACGTAAAATAAGGCATTAACTAAACTAAACTAAACTAAAATTAAACGCGATTGACACCTGCGAGCTGAGCTCCTAGGCCAACACTACCGAGCCGTGGAACGCTCCCTGTGGTAGTGGGGGCCTTTGGCGAGAGGTACGAAGGCACCGGGGCTACCGTAAAGAAGTTCATCTCTGGCGGCAAGATGAAGAAATTACGAGTGCTACTTATTACTACGATCATGTCAGCAGAGAGGACGTGGTACCTCGCCCCCTCTAACTCGGTCACGTGACGACCTCCCCCCCACGCACACACACATACACACACGTACTTGGGCGCCGTGAACAAGTGCACACCTCGAGGTCCACCGCCGTCCACGGAGACGGCACCCACAGTGCCTGTTATACAACAGTGCGCATGTCCCTCCGAGTGATGAGAATAAAAAACATTAAAATCTGTGCGCGTGCGCGGAAAATCAACTACGTGTGCGTGTGTGGACAGAAGTCAGTGGCCTTCAGCAAGATACAGCGCAAGTCGAGCTGGCAGATTTTAAAGGCCAGAATATTAGTAAGATTCAAGAGTCTAACTTTAAGTCAATTTAATATCTGTGGGTTGTGTGCTAGTGTATTTTTATTTTTGTTTTTAATTAATTATTATTTTAATTTTGTAAATTATTGTTATTGTTTTGTTTTATTTGATAACTTTTTAAAGTTTTGATACTATTAACCAATGTTATGTGTATTTGTAGGATTATCTGGTGATATGTCTAGAACTAAGAATAGATTGTAAGTATTTTAAATAAATATAAGTTTGAAAGTGTATATAAAGTTAGATAGTACAACACCCCAGTTAGAGAGTACAGCATTCAATAGTGAGCCAAATATACGTTTGGGCGGGGGTCAATGAATTTTCTAAACTTGTAAGGGGTACTTTACATTCGGTGGCTTTATTAAATATTTGCAATAATAAATTTGTTGAGCGCCAGGTCGCGGAAATGAGAGAAACTGCGATATTTCCATGACACACCCGTATTCTGGTCACAAATCTCTAAATCGTAGTCGTGTAAGAAACAAAATCGTCTTAGGAAGTTTTAAATATGGGATTGGTTACGGTGGTACCTCTACTTTACAGAAACGCCGTCGGAACAAAGCATAAGAAATATCCGCTCAGAGAATGCGGTCTTAACCTGTGCCCTCGTGGCATTCCGTAGCGCGTGGATCGTAAGAAAATGTGCTGATATAAAACGCGTTCAGCTATTGTTAATTCCACAGTTAATTTGTTGTTAATTTGATATACGAATAGTAGTTATTGTTAACAATGGACTGAAATAACGATCAAGGAAATTAGCTACATTTTTTGAGCGTGCTTTATAAAATCGATTCGGAAAAAACTATAGTCAATATAGTGGAGTCTTGATCTAGATTTGAAATCAAGTTTATTTTGCCATCTAAAATGAACCTTAAACGCAAAGTCTACGGCCAAAAGCGTAGGAGAGCGTTGGAGAGCGTTTTGATAAAGTGATTTCAATAAGTTTTTCTACTTGTATTATAGTATAGTGAGTAAACATAAAAATATAACATTTTAAGAATGAATATAAACTTGTGTATTTTATGTAAGAGAATATGGAAGACATTTTGGAATTCACCCCCGAGGAATAATTTCAAGCACAGTTACGCACGTAGTTGTAGGGTGTAATTTGCTTCGTATAAGCCAAACAGCAGAGAGGTAACGTTTCAAAATTCCAGCGTATTTGATTTTTGGAGTTGACACAATCCTAGTCGCATCGAGTCAAAGTAAACGCATCCTGAAAAATAAGACAAACGTCAAAGTCAATATTCTTGAAAAGAAAATGTACCTTGTGTATATAAGTGCGTCAACTTAAAAAATAATTATAACCGGTGGATTCGACACGATTATTAAAACTTTGCTTCCAATCTCTGAAAGTCAGCTGCGCCACAATATGGTAAGTTGCATGTGTCTTGCACTTCTTTCGAAATCGTTAATATATTCCCGCCCGCCGAGAAAAATGACGCATCCATGGTGCTTTCTTTACACTCTTCTAAAACCATCCAGCTCGCCGCTGCGGAAGCGAAACCTTTCTAGCACCGAAATGATGACTCTGAAGGAACTCCCTGTTTCATACCTTCGTCCGCATTTTATATGTGCACGTCTAAGTATATCCTACGCTTGGTGTCTAAAGCCACAGGTTGTAACTTATCCATTCATGGACGTTCGGCGAAAAAAATTAGTATGTTAATGTGAACAATGCATTCTATCGTAAGGCACTGATTCATTATCCCCTGACTCTTCATATTACCAGTGAAATATTTTTTTGTGGTATCAAAACGACGGCGATGTCCAAATTACTCTCTGCGGAAAAGGATAATTTGGTATAACACTAGTCTAAACTAGTGTGCCCCAAGCTATGTTTTCATCGTTCGGTAAAATTAGATCACTCACAGATCCACTGCGTCCCTCTGACTAGGACAATGTTAACCCTTTACGCTCGGGAACGCACGTCCAAGTGTTTCCGTTATTATACCTTTCATGTACACATACTCACAGGTAAGTACACTTCGTGCTGGCCCCACCCAACCCCGCCCCACTCCGCCCCACCCCGCCCCACCCCGCCCCACTCCGCCCCCGCCCCACCCCGCCCCACCCCGCCCCACCCCGCCCCACCCCACCGCAACCTACCCGCCGTTATGCTGTTGTCGGAATCTTGCCGCCAGTGTTATCAGCACACACACACTCTCTCTCTCTCACTCTTACTCACTCACTCACTCGCTCACTCACTCACTCACTCACTCACTCGCTCACTCACTCACTCACTCACTCACTCACTCACTCACTCACTCACTCACTCACCACCCACCCACCCACCCACTCACTCACTCGCTCGCTCGCTCGCTCTCTCACGCACACTCTCTCTCTCTCGCTCTCTCTCACACACTCTCTTTCTCTCACTCATTCACTCTCTCACGCTCTCTCTCGCTGTCTCACTCTCACTCTCTTTCTCTCACTCACTCTGTCCCCCTGGAGTCCACAGCTCTTCCATTACGCTGATTCCCCAGCCGATCGGCCGTTGCCTCCGCACGTAGCGCGACGCGCAGGACTAAATTGAATTTAACTTTCATGGCTGAAATTAATTATTCATTTCGCGATGTTTGCTTTGCTAAAACAGCGGCGGCGTCGCGGCGTCTGTTGTCGTCACCGCCACCGCCTGCCCTCCCCTCCCCTCCCCTCCCCCGCTCTCCGGCCGCCCCCTCAGCCCTCCGGAGATTTAACGATTCTTCTCAATGACATCGCGGGCGTTCATTGGAAACGCCTTTGGCAGATGGCCCCCTTTCCATCTCGAGGATGAAGAAACTGGAAGGAAATTGCCGTCCTTCCGTTAGTTATCTGAGAATCTTTATTCATGGGGAGTGACGGCGGGTTCCTTTTTGGCTCAAATGAGTTCTTTACATATAAACTATGAAGGATTAGAACATCAGAAAACAAACTATTGACCTGCATAAGCCAAAATGTTGCTGAAGGAAACTACATAAAAATACGTTTCAGAAAGTAGCACCCACACACTGCTCAAGAACTGCAAATCAAGTGCATTCGTATGACACTGCAATAAATTTAAAAAATAACACAATCTTCACGGTTTCAGTAAAATCATACATTATCTCCACGTGTTGTGACCATTCAAATATTCGACATACGAATTTGCCGCCGCCGCTGACGACACCAGCTTCTCCAGCAAGAGGGGTGTAGAGGAGGTAGGGGGGGTCTCCCTACCGTCCGTTGTGACGTCACGGGGACAGGAAGGAGGCGAGAGACTTTGGTTGTTCGTCAGACGTCGTGGAGTGAGGTTATCGTGAGAAAAGAGGTATTTGTACTGTAAAATTTGTTTATACATTATAGATTGTGATCAGTGCTTCTGTTGATTGAATGTACTGTGTTGGAAAGACACAGCTTCTGTTAAATTGAAACTATAAATAGAAATTGAAACTGAAAATTCAATGGAGATGTTTAAAAGATAACAGAGTGCAAGAAGCTTATGTCAGTGCTGATGTAATAGTCACTACAATAGAGACTATTGTTTATTTTTGATAAGCAGATGCTAGCAATTACAAACCGAGTTGGCTTGTGCAGTGGCAAGTAGACCAGGTGATCTGCAACAAAGTGTGCGCAGCCTTCTCAATTTGAAAGCTCGGGGTAGGGCAGTCTTGTTGGACAAATCGTGGTGTATACCATTTTCGTCCGAACAAAACAAGGTTATTGCAGAATATTATTTTATTTATTATATTACTTTAATGTATTGCAAATTATACTTGATTAAAACTAAAAATGTTATGTTATGAGACATTCATATTTATGCTTCATCTTTGCTTGTATCATTCCCTTAAAGTGTACTAATGTAAAGACTAGATGATTTATCAAGTTGTACTGATCATGTAGAAGCTTAGTATGATATGAGTCAAAATGTGTTACATTTCTGCATTTATTTCAGCACAACATTTAAACACTTGTAATTTTAAGAATAGGTTCATGTTGATCTCTGAGGTGATAACATTGTTTGTGATTTGTAGTTATTTCTAGTTTAAATGTCTTTGTGGTTCGTGTTCAATTCTTGAGTGAATGCTAAAAACTTGTACAAAATATATATTTTTAATATTAGACCCACTTAAATATACAACACTCCAATCACATTTGAAAATGCAGTCTTGTGAACACTTTGTGTGCTCGTTTTGTGCAAAAAAAGATCAGAAATCCTAGACGTCCAGAAGGAAACTCTTGGAGCGGTGCATGCAAAGGCAACTTGCTCGTGAACAGGCGCATTGCGAAAGTTTATGAAATTTCGGCGGCGGCGCGCGCGGGTGCAGGCAACGGCCTCTGCTGCCGCGGAGAGGGGGCGGGCGGGGCGCACAGTGGGCCGCCGGCGAAGCTTTCGTTGCCGCAATGGGTTCATTGATTGTCGTTTGTTTATTTTTTTAACTTGCTGTCCGGGCGCGTCAACTGCTTTGGTCATTAGTCCTGTTAGTTAGTGCATGTTTTTCGGATATGCGCGGTGATCTTCCCCACTGGATGGCGAGATCCGGCGTCGACCTACCGTCGGCTAGTGGGGTTTCCTAACCAGGACTCTCCCACTAGCGGGCACCGCCCCAGCCGGATAAGCTCTAAGCTCCGACCGGTCTCCCGGAATATGTGGTAGTGTAGTGCATGTTAGTGTAGTCTGTGTGCGTAAGGGAGTGAATAGGACAAGGAAGAGGAAGGACAGATCACGGGCGGTCCGTGGCCCGTTTGGTAGGGTACTGCTCCGGCATTCGCCTGGTGTTGATCGGAGAAAGCACGGAAACTACCGATGAGAGCAGCCGGCCGCAGAATTCTCCTCCAGACAGCGACGGAATTCGACCTAGCTGAAAAGCTAGTGTCGAAAATCCTGCCGCCATCAGGACCTCCCGGTCAGAGGCGCTGCAGTGACATCAGCTGATGTACTGAGCTACCGCGCCCGGTATTGTTTGGTTCGTGTTTCCGGGCTCGTCAAATGCTATAATCATTAGTCTCGTAAGTTTAGTGTATTATTTTCCTCGAGAGGTACTAGCGGTTATCTTGGGCGGTTAAATGGGTGGTGAGATCCAGCGCCGACCTACACGCCGGCTAGCGGTGTTGTTCCCAACTAGGCATCTCCCATAAGCAGGGCACTGCCACGGCCGGGACAAGTTGTAAACTCCCAATCGGTTTCTCGGCACGTGTGGTGCATGTAAGGGTGTGTGTACATAAGGGAAGAGGATAGGACAAGAAAGAAGATGATGAAACGATCGCGCGCGGTCCGTGGCTCATTTCTTAGAGTGCATTTGCCTGGGAGTTATGAGAGAAACCACGGAAAAATATTGATCAGAGCAACCTGCCGTTTGAATTTTCCTCCAAACATCGCCCGAATTCGACCTAGGCTATTGTGGAAAATGCTGCCACCGTCGGGACTCGAACACGAGGACCTCCCGGTTAGTGGTACTGCAGGAGCATCAGTTAGTGCCCTGAGCCATCGAAGCCGGTGGGACAGCTAGGTAAGGAATCTGAAATGTGCATGCGAATGTTGATGAGGACGGTGACAGACGAAAACTAGAATATTCTGTGGGAAGAAGGAAAAGAGGCAAGCGTTGAACTAGTTAGAAAGAAAAACACAGTGCATGGGGCATGTCATTAGGTTCTAGAGAGCAAATAACGGACGCGGTTCAAGTTTATGAACGGAGTTTTATAATCTTACATGTGTGTCATTTGTGATGTGAGTCGTGTGCCATTCAATACTTTTCATAATACCACATTCTTCTAAGAAAAAATACAGTAAAAAAGAAATATTTTTTCTTGGAGTAGCAGAACTCATTCGGCATATTTAGGTACAACTCTTATTCGTTTGTTTTGAACTGACGGCTGATTATTAAATCCATAACGAATGACGGACGGTTGTAGCTATTAACATACCTAGAAATGTTATAAGTGTTATTACTGCCGAGGCCAGAAGTTAAAAATCGAGGCGGAGCGTAGCGGAGCCGAGCCGATATTGTGAGATGTGGTTTGCGATATATTTATATAAACAGTATTCGAATACGGTGGTTCGAGAAAGATGGATGTAAATAATTCTCCTGAATCTAAAGAAACGACGTTCGGTTACAAACTTGGCGCGTTGACTTCCAGTGGCGACACCTTTACGTCGTCAGTAAATATGATTACCGGAGTTGGGTTTCATTTGGGTGGAATGTGAGGAAAATGAGGTTAATTTACCTATTATAAATGTTTCTTATTGTACTGTTAATAATATTATAATTAAGAATAATTATTCTCCAAAGCAATTTGTTTTGTCATCGCCAAGTATTTTCTTAACAAACATTTGCTTGCAATGAATCGATGGTTGTTTACGTAGCTAAGGATATTAAATTTCTTAACGTACAGGTAGGTTCAAGTACACTTCACAAACCTGCAGAGTGGCATGTTAACAGGGGTTAAAGACGCATGTGACCGATAAAATCTCTTAATAAGTCGCGGATGGTTGAATCTTTTAATGGGCGGCGGACTGTTAATTCCTAACGAACCGGGGTCTGTTAAATCTTTAACTGGTTTGTTTGATTGATTGATTTTTTTGTGTTTCCGGGCGCGTCAACTGATTTGGTCATTAGTCCCGTTAGTGTAGTGCATGTTTTTCTCAGGAAATGGCGGTGATCTTCCCCCGCTGGATGGCGAGATCCGGCGCCGATCTACCGTCGGCTAGTGGGGTTTCCCCCTAACCAGAACTCTCCCACCAGCAGGGCGCCGCCCCAGACGGGACAAGCTCTAATATTCCGACCGGTCTCCCGGAATATGTGGTAGTGTGGTGCATGTTAGTGTAAGTGTGTGTGTAAGGGGAGAGGATAGGGCAAGGAAGGGGAAGGACAGATCGCGCGCGGTCCGTGGCCCGTTTGGTAGGGTACTGCTCCGGTATTCGCCTGGTGTTGATCGGAGAAACCACGGAAAACTACCGATCAGAGCAGCCGGCCGCAATCCTCCTCAGACAGCGACTGAATTCGACCTAGCTGAAAAGCTAGTGTCTAAAATCCTGCTGCCGTGGGGAGTGTAACCTAGGACCTCCCGGTCAGAGACGCTGCAGTGACATCAGTTGATGCACTGAGCTACCGCTACCATTCTTTAACTGGTGAAGGAGTCTTAAATCCTTAACGGACCGGGGACTGTTAAATCATTAACTGGCGAAGGAGTGTTAAATCCTTAACGGACGTCGGCTGTTCAGAGTTCCTTCTCGTTTCTCCGGTTGCATAACGTCTTCAGCATTACCAAAAAGTTTCTAAATGTTTTTCGTTTTTCTGAAGTGTCGAAGCACTGTAGCCACGTGAGTGCGCCGGCAACCGGCGCACAGTGTGTAATTTCAGGCATCTAGCTCGTAAAAATCAATTTTCGACCTAGTTCCTGTACATTTTGGAGTTGCTCACACTATTCTCCAATACCCAGAGCATCTGGCAACACAGTTTGTTTAATGTTTGGTTCGCATTAGTGCCGTGAAACCCTTGGATTGTTTGGGTTCGAGAACGCCACTGCGCGCCCTCAGTAGGGTTGCAGAGTGCGCCTTTCAACACGTGTTTCTCAGGGGCATCCGCTACAGGAGTATTCACATTTTTGCTGAATATCATGCGTAAGGTACATACTTTACTATGAAATATTCATATTTCATGTTCTGATTGCAGAACACATCATTAAAAGTTTTCGAATATAAGGCAGTAACATTTCCATAAAATTCTTTGACTTTATTTTTATCGAGATGTATAAAAAGTTACATGGAGTTACAGCAGGAAACTGTCTCATTTATTTTGCTTTATTATTCATTTACAAGATACAGTTAGTTTTAACTGCCCGCAAATTGCCCCAATTCCTGAAAATAATTTTTTCAGAAACGATGCAGCCTATCCGAAGACGGGATTTGTTTGCCGTATGGCGAACTTCTGGTAGTGCACAGCGAAATGAGGAAGTATTTCGATTCGTTACAAAAAACTTTGTATACAAGACTGTTCAGATGATATATCAAAGTTGGTTAAGACCACCATCAATGTACTTTGTGCTCAAATAAGCTCTAGATGGGCGAAGTGCAACAGAACACTGGAACGTTTCCTGGAACGCTACTCATCATGGCTTAATCAAGACGTTGATTTTGACAGTCGTATTTATCTTGCCATGCCTTCAAGTAGTACCGCCTCACACCAAAGAGAGGACGACCTCGTAAGCTTTTTGACACGTGCAGCGATTCTGGACACTGAAGAAAGCAAAAATTATCTGAAAAAAATCTGCAGCAGAATTGGTTGCCGCTACGCAAATGACGTTGCGTGCATCAGGAAAACGGGACGCTGCTAAATTAGTGGGAGAGCTTTCCTTTTCGTCACCGCAGAGAGCCACAAAGCTGCGAAAAGCAAGAGAAGCAGCTCTGGAAGAGCAAAAAGTAATGAATCCAGATCAGGCTTTGCTTTTATCATTGATTTGAAACTAAGCACTAATCAATACAAAGAAATTCGTGAAAATGCAATGGAGTATGGTAATAAAATGTATCCACCTTACCACCATGTGCAGAAGCGAAAAACTATGTTATCCGCCGGATGAAAATATAGTTGTATCTGAAATCACGGCTGAAGTGGAATTACAAGCCTTACTGGACCATACTGCCGTAGGTTGTTCTATTCGCAAAAGAAGTAATTAACGGTGCAGAAAAATTTGATAATGATTACTCTTTAGTGTACAAGTGGGGATGTGATGGCAGCTCTGACCAAAGTCGGTACAAACAGAGATTCGAACAGGGAAGTTCGCAGAGCGATGAAAATCTTTTTAGTGTTTCTTTAGTTCCTTTGCAACTTTATGTGAATGTACATAATTCTGAAAAATGTATTATTTGGCAAAATCCCGACCATCATCCACGCGTTATTGCAGGCTCCATTAAACTTTCTTTTATCAAAGAAACGAAAGATGTTATTTCTCAAGAAGTAAACAATGTGCAACGACAAATAGAAAATTTGATAGACACAAAGTAGAAATTGAAGGACATATCATAATGTGACCACAATTTGCTTTTAACAATGGTCGACGGCAAAATATGCAACGCATTGTCCATGTACACATCATCCAACGATGCTACATATGTGGTGCAGTGCCAACGGAAATGAACAATGATTCGCTGTTAAAAGAAAGGAAGGTGGATCCTGCAGCACTTTCATTTGGCATGTCTCCCCTACATGCTTGGATTCGATCTTTTGAATGTTTGTTGCACATTGCATATCGTTTAGATGTGAAGAAATGGGCCATACGGAATGACAGTGACAGAGAGAAGGTGGAAAGAAGGAAAAAGGAAATACAAGAAAAGTTCAAAGAAGAAATGGGGTTATTGGTAGATATCCCTAAAAGAAGTTCTGGGACCACAAATGACGAAACACTTCCAGACGTTTTTAGGAATGCTACTGTCTCTGCAGCCATCACAGGAATCAATGAAAAGTTAATAGGTATGTTTAGAGTTATTTTAGAAACACTATCCTCAGGCTACGCCATTGAGTGCAAAGCATTCAGTGACTACATTGGACAAACTAGAGAGCATTATTTAAACTTATACAGTTGGTTTCATATGCCAGTGACTGTACACAAAATTTTAGTGCATGGTGATGCCATAGTTCAGTCAAGTGTGCTTCCAATTGGACAACTCTCTGAAGAAGCGCAAGAGGCTAGAAATAAAGACAATAGACGTTTCAGGAAAATTTCACCAGAAAATCATCAAGAATAAATTCAAATCTCGATCTGCTTCATAGACTACTGATATCATCAGATCCTTACATTACCAGCTTAGGAAAATCTCATAAACCAAAAACGCATGATATGCCACGAAGTCATGAAATTATTGTGTGATACAAGTTCTCTGGAAGAAAAATGAAAAACCTAACATAACGAGGTGAGTATACGTATTTAATTTACTTAATATCAAACACTGTTGAAACTGCATGTGACAATTTGAGGGCAATAGTTATACTGACAGTTCACAAGAAAAAGATTGTGAAGGCTCATAAAACTAATTAAAATCGAAAGTAGTTAGTAGTAGCAAAATTTTTAAAAATACAATATAAATTTAAGAAAATAATACATCAAAATAAAAATGTTTAAAATAAACATACTCTATAATATAAGAATAAGTATTTAATCTCAAAAAATATATTTAAAAAATAAAAAAAATAATAAGGAGATGAAAATCGTGGATAAAACGAACTTATTGTTTACAAAACGTGTATAATTTGGAATATTTCATATTTCGTAAGTAATTTACTTAAAATTGTTAAAATAATTAACGTATCTTATTGAAATTTCACATACTTAAAGAATGCCTTATAAGAAGTAAGCATACCAAATTTCATTGAGATATGTGCAATAGTTTCAAGATATTAATTTTAGAGCTAGTTGCTCGAAATTACACACTGTGCGGCGGGCGGGGGAGCGGCGAGGCCGGTCGAGCTCGGCGGCGTCTTCAGCGAGCGCCTTGATAAAGTTGGGAAGAGATCCAGCGGAAAGTTACGAGTCGGCAGAGGTAGCGCTCGCTCCGACGCGGGAGGCGCCGCGCCTCGCGCCAGGAAGCAGGCAGCCACCGCGACACGGCGCCTCCCTCCTCGCACTTGCCACTCTGCATGGATTACTCCCGCTAGGGGGCGGGGCTTTTATTAGTTTCAATCAATCAATGATTCCCTATTTTCTATGACGAGGCTTTCGCGTGACCACGTAAATTCCACTACGCTCCTTTCACCGTCTGGCATAGGAGGAAGGTATCACTCGGGCGACGAAACTGGCGATTTTAATTTTGGAATGATTGAAGGCGTTGTCATTGTCAACAATAGTATTTATTTCACAAATGTGAAATTAATACTATTGTTGACAATGACAACGCCTTCAATCATTCCAATTATGTAAATGTCAACTACACCTCGCCACTGAATCAACGATTTTAATTTTGCTCAAAGAACGCTTAAATATCTTTAATATGCAGTAAATCTACAACATGGGACTCTCAACTTTACTTCCCCTCCGAATTTTTCTCCACTTTTTGCGCGCTTAAATTCTACAGCTTTAATCGGGTTGAAACTCGCGAACTTGGGAATAACAGTCCGTTACGCTAACCGATACTCCACCGAAGATACAAATTATTTTCTGGGACGTGAAATTCTACCGCCAATTGTACCGAAAGTGTATTGCATGTAGTAGACCGGAAGGTGGCGATGTTACTGTCTCGCTGAGACGTGATATCTGACACCGAACTCCATTTCAGTTTAAGACGTTTTTCCTCCACCAAGTACCTCCTGCACCGGGACACCGCCACTGTCGGGATAAGCTTTTAACTCCCGACATTTGCAGCAGTGTCGTGCGTGTAAGAGGATAGCAGGGGTCTCGGATGAACAGGGATAGTTCTTTGGTCCACGGAAAACTTCCGATCAGAGCACCGGGCCGCTTGAATTCTATTCCAGACAGCGACTGAATTCGAAATAGTTAAAAAATATAAATCGTCTTCAAAATCCTTAATCGTTAGGATTCGAACTCTAGAGGTTCCTGATGCTGCAGAGGTATCGGTACTGCCTCCGGTCATTGCAGCTGGTTTCACTCTCTCGTAGATTTACCAGTTCTTTACTATAGATACAAGGTGAGTCATAAAGGAGATGCAAGAATCTTCTTTCATTTCCACACATCCTCAAAACGACGTTTATGACGCTGCGCTGATGTTAGAACCATACTTTATTAGAGCGCATGTACTTTCATGGATTTTACTGCTCTGGCAGGCGAAATAAAATACGTGTCTCAGTCCAGTAAATATAATTCAGATTATGTTTCATTATAATGAAAATATGAGTTGTTACTGCGTAATTATTAAAGGGTATTGTATCATCAATATAATTACACGAAACTAGATTCTTTCGTTCGTGGAACAACCGACTTGTATGTTATAACTTTACAGAGAAAACCTAGTAAGATTAAAAAAAATTAAACCTTACTTCAAATAGTAAGATTAAAGATTTTACACAGAACATTCCTCTCTGTGGCAATAGCGAAAATGATTGTTTCTCTGTGTTTCCACATTAAAAATCACAAAGACGAGAACGAAACAGTCCTTTGTGCAGAACACGTCGAAGGGAAGGCAGCCGAGGTTCGCGTGGAAGGGGGCGCGCCGGGCAACAAAAGAACGCCCAGGCAGCGTTTGGAAGTTTTGTTCCTTTGCTCGTGAGAGGGAGGCTAGGGCCATAAGAAAAAATACAACAAAATGAGAATATTTCACACAGATCTTATATCCTGTATTCTATTTCACGAACAAATGACATTCAGAAACACCCTCTAAGAGGGAGAAGGCAATCGAGAAACTCACACTTAAAAAAACAGATTGGTTCCTAAGAAGGGTTCAAGAAGACATGTGTAGGAAATGATGTGGATTACACAAGTAATTACAAGGCGTGAATTTGTCATTCAGCGTAGAACTTTTTCGGCCTCATTGCGGGCATCTTCAGTGAGATTCTCTGGCGGATGAGGACCCAAGTAAAAACAAAACAGCCGTTTTGACAGCTGCTTGTAAAGACAAAACAGTGTTGTCTTTACTGGAGCTCCAAGCTGCCTCAGAATCACTCTGAAGATGGTGCGGCCGAAAAAGCTTCACGCTGAATTAAATGGATATGACAAAACTTCACCATATAAAAATAATAATAATAATAATAATAACAATAATAATAATAATAATAATAATAATAATAATATGTCTTTATTTCTGATGTGGATTTGGCGTAAATCTTTGGCTAAACCAATTAAAATTTTATACTTCCATAATTCCAATTGAGGCGTTTGAGCGGAAATCGTGATAACTGACATTTCACGTTACTTACGAAAGCGCAATGATCGTCTTAACTAATGGAAATGTGTTGCACGTAAAGTATGAATGTATTTTCTTTTAATTTGCACTCTGAAGCTATATGATATAAAAGAGTCTTAGTACCCATTTACAGAAGGACGTAAAAAATAATATTTACTTTCGCAAAATGTAGAAGTCATCTATTACATTGAATGCCTCATTGTGAACAAAGTGCAAAAACTGAGCATATTTAACATTTATATTGGGATGCAAGACTAGGGACCATCTTGGCATATCCCTTAAGAGATTGCGTAAACCCCAAATAAACCTCAATCAGGATGGCGGCTTACGGGTGTAACACACGTGAAAGGCATAGAATGGTCAGGAAATAGAAAGATTAAAGAAAAGTGTAAAGACGGATGGAAAGTGGAAGAGATTATAATGAATTACGAAACTGGTGAAATATTTGTAATGTTTTTTCTAGTAGAACTCAGAAGGTGGTGAAGTTTAGAAGATAATTGTAAAACAAAAGAAACAAACGAAAACAGGCAGGGAACTAGATCCTTACAATGTAGCAAGAACAATCTTACACTACAAAGATTATAATGATCTAAATAAGTTTTCAATGGTTTAATGTTTATTACACTGGTAGAAATAGTGGCAGTATTAAGTAATGCTAATAATAGAGAACAGTACCTAAAAAGTAATATGCTTTGAGTAATTTTATCATATAACTTTTATTTAAAATTGAAGACTATGAGGTAACACGTAAAAATCTTATCATCTAATTTGTAATATGCTACCATGCATTAGAGCATTTTATTAAATAGGAAGATGTGAAGTTAAAGCTTTCAGTAATAGTGTAACGAAGAGAAAAATGTAGAGAAACAGTTAGTCTTGAAATGTAAAAGGGTTTGGTCACTGATGATGGCGTACGTGATGTTGCTTAATTAGGGTGCGAAAATGGCAACAGGGGCTAGTGTTATCTATAGTTAATTGCTTTAATCCAGTCATTTAATTGTGTTTTGAATTTAATAATATTGCTCATTCGTTTATAATAAAATTGCTTTTATTAGAAGATATTTTACATTCGAGTCTGTTATAAAAAAATGTTTTGATTTATATTTTATAGAAAATATAAATTGAAACATCTATATAAATGAAATTTATTTTAATATTTCAATATTAAAATTACTCTGACTGATCCACTTATAATTTGATTTCAATCGACCACGGTTAAATCCTAATTTCAACCTCTTCATAGTTCTGACGACAGAGTAATGTAATATCTCAGAATGTTCCATAGTAAAAACCGTTGTTAGATTAAATACCTACCATGCTTTTATTTGTCTGCCTCGCAAAATAATAATCAATATCAATTGTTATGAATGAATGAATGAATGAATGAATGAATGAATGAATGAATGCCTTATTTTACGTGGCGAGACTCAGACCATGAGGCCTGCTCTTCCGTCTGACCACGCATATTTCGTTACGCTCCTTTCACCTACTAGAGGAGAAAGAAGGTATTACTTGTGCGACGAAACAGGCAATTTAATTTAGCTCAGACTTCATTTAGGTTGAGGATTTTACATGCAGTAAATCTACTAACATGGGACAGCCGGATTTACTTCCCCTCCGAAGGAAGGCTTACGAAGGATTTTTTCACTCTTAAAAATCCACGGCTTCGATCGGGTATGAAACCGCGAACTTGGGTATAACAGCCCGTTACGCTAACCGTTAACCCACCGCCGCCGCCGTCATTTTTAATAATCTTGGATGAAGAGGAAGAGGTGTACAGCAGCGAACATTATTGATGATCCATCTACCTTGTTTTCATCGGGTAAGACGTGCGTTTCTGGAGTGTAACGGTATTAAACTGCGCAGCAAAATGCATTACCTCCTCAACCGCGTCCCATGCCTGTTCCCGTGGTGGCCGTCATCTCCCACATCCTCCCGGCCAGCCGGCGCGGCGCTGATGACGCCGCCCGCTCATCCATCACTCACCTTCCGTTGCTTACGTTCGCACGCCCGAGACGGCGGCAAACAGCCGGCGGCCGCGGCGTCTGGAGGCGGAAGCGCGCAGCCGCGCCGGAAGTGGCCGCCCCTGCCCACCGCCGGCGCCGCCGGCCGCCGCCGGGGCTGTGCCGAGCCGCGCTCGAGGTGGTGGCGTAGGCGGTTGGGACGAAGGGCCCCTTCGCACGGCGCCACTCAGCAGCAGTAGCGGCCGTTCCCACGGACCGGCGCGGAAGATCCGCGGCATGGGCGGCGCGGAAAGTTCCGCACACCGGGGCGTCAGTTATGAATCAGCGTTTGGTGTCAAGTCATCTTGGTAGTACGTTTTTTTCTTCCTGAATACGTGTTTTTACCTTCTTTATCTACGATTTTCCATCAAATTGATAACATATTTTAGGAAACAAAAAACGGAGCCATTTGACCTAGAAAGGAAAAAAATACTAAGAATTTCATACCTTGATACCACAAAGCAATCGCTTTTATATTTACTAGAATGGCTTGTGGCTGTTTCGATGAAATTTTGAATCTGATCTGGTGGGAGAGTCCTGGTTACGGGGAAACCCCACGAGCCGACGGTAAGGTTGGCGCTGGATCTCGCCATCCAGCGGGGAGAGATCACCGCCATCTCCCGAGAAAAAACATGCACTACACTAACGGGACTAATGACCAAAGCAGTTGACGCGCCTGGAAACACGAAAAAACAACCAATCCAAACAAAGCAGCTTTTCAGAAAATACGACGATAAATTACGCAACTACTACAATTGAGAACCGACGAATGGGAAAACTTTCTCAAGCGAGATGATATTAAAGACAGGAACGACATCTGGAAAATGCAGAAAATTTCACGATCTCCGACTATACCAATAATAGCACTAAACAACCCAGACAGCGGGCCACCTACCTGCAAAAAAACACCATCTTCGCAGACACTCTTCGGAAACATTTCATTCCCGCCAACACACCTACTTACGTACTCACTATTCAGGAAATTACGTGCCAGCAAACACCGCCCACAACAAACTGAACCCCCTTCAGACGAAACCGACGACGAAATAGTTCAATTTTCGAAAGAAGAGCTAAAGGAGGCATTAGCTTCACTAAAGCAGTCAAAGCGAGAGGACCCGATCGCATAGATGTGTGGCGTCATACGGGTGTAATCAGTACACAGACGAGAGTGGGTTGTAATAACAGCAGGTTTATTCACAATTTAGACCGTAGTCACAAATAACCAATGCACTGTATACAATTAACTAAATAGACCCCACTGCTAGGAGAGATATTTACAACGGCTACCACACCGCAACATACTACCTAATGTTTCGCCGTGCGTAGTACCGCCTGCCCTGAGACCGACTACATGTCTCACTAGTCACGACTGCCGGCTTCTACTGCCGTGTGCACGCTGGCACCTCTCACGGACGACCTACGCTGCCGCTGCCGCTGCCAGGATCTGAAAGAAGGAGGAGCTATTGTTCTCACGGCCCTTAAATAGCCCTCGCGACGCTGCCCGCCGCCTCCATTGCTCCGCCTAGCGATGCGCACACCCTGTCAGAAAAACCCCGTGCGTCATCGCTTCTGCCTTTGCCTACGCATCCGGTGCACACCACGCCGCGTGCCCACGCTGGTTTTAGCGACACGACGCTACAGATGGCAACATGCTATGCCACCTTCCGCGGAGCGCCATCACAACTCCCCTTCAAATCTTAAATGGTTGCTTTCGCTCTTGCTATTTTCCGACAGCCTGGAAAAATTCCACAGTTATACTAATTCGAAAACCAAATAAAAGTCCACAGAGATGCATATAACTACAGACCCATCAGCTTGTTATCACAAACCTCAAAAGTATTCGAAAGACTATTACTACCTCATCTAAGAAGCAAACTAGACAAAAATTCACAATAAGAAGCTCACAATTAGGCTTCACAAAGGGTCACTCGTCGAAGCTACAAACATATCGATTTGCCACGGTAGCAGCATCCAGCCTCTCCTCCAAATCCTCCCTCCCTGCAATATTTTTTGACTTTTCTTATGCTTCTGATGAGGTTAACCACCACATGCTTCTAGAAGAAACCCGTACGTTTCTTTTTTAAAGCCTCTATCTACTTTTGAGAAGCTACCTTCCTGGTAGAACTTTTCAAACCCGCAACCAAGCCCAACGCTTCTCTCCTCGCCCAATTCAAGCAGGAGTCCCACAAGGGCCCGCCCTCTTCCCACTACTCTTCATCTTCTTCCTCCACGACCTTCCGACAATGCCCAGCATCATCGAAAAACTGTACGCCGACCACATGTACCTTACGGCCAAAGAGAACATAACTTCAAGGGCCATCACTCGTATCCAAAACACTACAAATGTATTAAGTGCTTGGAGCAAAAGAAACGACATTGCAGTATGAACTACACAAAGTACCAAGCAATCATGTTCACTTGGAAGCATAACGACCTACCTCTCCCTCTACAGGACGATGGAAACAATATCCCATGGAGAAAAACACTAACCTATTTAGGCATCAAGTTTCACCAAAAACTAACGTGGCATAATCAGTCCGCGGAAGCCGCCGAAAACATCACGTCTTGCGTTCCACGTCTCGGTCGAATCTTAAGAGCGCCAAAATGGCGACCGAGCACAAAAAAACTTCCTATATACCACCTGCATTCAGGACACAGATTTATGCCTGAACAATCTAGGCCACTACTGCTGGTGCAAAAACTTCGCCACGATCACTGTTGCTGAAAACCGCTTTATACGAACAGCGTTTAGACCCAATCCAGCCTCAATCGGTAACAGCTTCAGAGCGAAAATGAAATTAAAACCCATTATAAACATAATTTATGACCTAGCAACCTTACAAACAAACATCTTCCAAACTTCCGCTCTCTATCCACTAATGTACTGATACCAGCAGTAATATATAAAGAAATCGAAGTCAAGAACAAAAAGACTCCCTACAGATATTCCGCTTCATACAACCTCCATAACTCTCAAGCTGAATGGAAACAAATTGCAATATTAGATTATAAGCACACAATAACACACCCCATCTAAGCTTTAACATATTCATTGCAACGCACACGCAGAAAAACTCCCCCTTTTTTACTATCCTCAGTCCAAATCTCTCAAATCTTCTCCAAATCTCGAAATAGTTATTTACGAAACAAGTGGTAAAAGTGACATTTATTTTGAGAGCAGGAAAGCTTCTTTTATTTTTTTAATGTTTTTTTCAAAACTCTGAGCTGAAGCTTATTGCCATTAACCAATCAGAGTACCTTCGGTTCTTGTACTCCTCGCAACAGTAATATGCTAAAAATATTTTCAGTTCTTTGAAAAAGCCACTCTCTTCCCATATTTATTTCACAGAACTTTGTAAGTGGCTCATCAAAAGTTGAAATCTTCATTTCCTTCTCGAACTCAATTTTTTTAGAGAGCCTCCTGCAATGTTGAACTCTCCAATCTGGTCGTCCTAGCAGCAGGTTTTTCAGATCCACTGCTATTTTTCTTTGACAAATAGGGAGGACACCCAGGAAGAATTGAGGAAACATTTCTTATTATTCAAATATTTAATCCTGCTCATAAAATATTTCAATTACGTGACTGTATAAACCAATTACCTGGTTTTAAAAAGGGATAATTCATGTAGTCAAGCATTTATTCTCTATCATTTCTGAAGGAAAATTTTAAATTTAAAAAAATAATTTTTAGTACAAATGTAAATGAAGTAATCCTTCTCTACAAATTGAGCCATGAGCAGATCTGATTCATGCTCTGAGTCATTCTCATTCTCAGGGAAAATTAACTTTTGAGTCACTGGGATACTTGCCCTTACAGTTAGGGACACAACATTTCGGTATTGGTCTCTGAAAACAAGATAACAGTTTTATTATTAGAAAATAAAATGAACATGAAAATAATTAGAGCTAGTACCGTATATTAATACCCATCCATTTATTATTTTTTTTTTGTTTTATTCGAAAAACAGTAAAAACTGTATGTGACGTATGAGGGAGAATTTATGTTACTCTCTCGATACAATTCATTGTTACCATTCAACAACGTATTTATACTTTAAAACAGATAATGAGCGTGAAGTAATAAATTCAGAGCTTTAAAAATCTTTAATCCCGGTCGAGGCAAAAATAGAGTTGAAGCTTTCCTTTAAAATCGTCCCAGTTTCTATAGCTGTGTGATGAAGAATAGCTCAAGCAGGCGGATCTTGCTAGTTACGGTGAAGAGAATGTCATGTTCGCCTTATGTGCTCTTACCTCCAAGCATAGTAATTTAACTAGGCCTAGGCAAGGGGGGCACCGGGAACTAGCCGGCGGATTCGGTCTACCGAGCCAACAACGCCAAATACATACACATAAAAATCTTTAATAAAGTCATCTCTTTCTGTTAACGATCCACTGCTATGCAGACACACCCACAGCTCTCCGCCTTCCTCGATTTCTCTATTTCTTTCTTCGATCTCTCCATTCTCGTTTATCCATCGATTCCATCCATCTTTCTAATTCCCCGCTCCGAAGGAAAAATGAGCACACAATATGGTTCCGTAGGCATGCGAGATGGTAATCCGAACGATGAATCATGCAAGCGCAGGAATTTACACCGCTAGTTGCCCGAGGGAGAGGAAAATGGCGGTCGCGTGCGGCGAGGCGTGGCCCTCAGGAGCCCAGCGAAGGGGCGTGGTCGATTTCCACCGAAGGGAGGAACAGACAGCTCGGAGAACAGCCCTTCAAAGGGGCTGGAAGCCAATTTGTCACAAGATTTGGTTTGAGGTTGAACGTGAACCACTTGAAAGCAGGTTTGTTGCAATTCACAACGTTATCAACGTGCAACTATTTTCAACGCAATTGAAAGCAACTGCAAGAAAATCTGTATACGAAAACAATTTTCCGTAGTGTACACACTTATTCATGTTTTACATATCACATACTCACGATGTTTCATTGTTTCACGTTTGTTATGTAATCTAAATAATATTATGAATAGGGTCGGGTTTTGATAAACTAAAATATCGCCAAAAATGATCAATAAAAAGCTCTTAAAATATTTTGTAAGTTTGCTCTAAAAGCAAAGAAAAATGACGTATAAAAGTTGATCCAAACCAGTTCAAATGAAAAACTCAAGCTATTGTTAATGAGTAATCGAGGCTTCTTCATTTTGTTCAAGTAAAGTCAGCTTGCAAACATTTGGTTTTAACTGTTTTTTTTTGTACCGGTAAATCCGTTTTAGATATCCAGAAATCGGCTGACCCGACATTGGCGCTGACAGGCTACACAGGAATCTTAGATTACATATTACAACGGCTAACATTACAATTTCTGAGCAAATAAATCGAATCCGTACCGAATAATTCTATGGGAAACATTTTTTGCATCTCGTAAATATTATGTGTGGCAAGTACCATTGGAATTATATTAAATCAATTAAATTAACGAAAAATGATTTAAAACGACGGAAAAGGGTAAAATTCGACTTATTAGTCGAAATCGATGCAAAACAATTATAAAAATCGGTCATCTGCTTTTCTCATAATATAAAGTTAATGTCTATACTAAAACGCATTGTTTTAAAATGAAAAATATACATTTCATTAAAATCCGCCCCCCTAATTATGAATAATTGGAAAAGTAAATTTGTGTGTATGATATGTAAATCACGATATATAATGAGGAATCTGTGTATATTGTTTATGTATCATTCGTGTAATCTTGTTTCACGCACTAAGCCACGTAGATCATAGCATTGTCATAAAAATCTTAAATAAGTTCACAATGTGTCTTTCTAATAATAAAAATCTTTTGCCAAAGTTCAGGAATGTTTTTCAAAATCTTATTTGTTGGTTTTAGAAAAGAAAATAGTTTAACAAACGAATATATATATATGTCAAGGCAAATATAAATATATTATCATGTCTAAAGAGAGCTTTGGGTTCCATTCTCTTATGGAATCAACCATTGCAATTTCCTGAGCTTGCTTTTCTAATGTCAGGCGGTTCACAACCTCAAAAGTAAATATTATTTCAAACATATTTAGTCTAAAAGAAATTCAAAAAGTTTCCTCAAATCTGGAAAATCATTTTTTCTGTTTAGTAAACCCAATGATTATTTTTCGAAAATTCATTTGTCTATTAAGTCTTAAATATTATTGGTTCCGTTCAAACTGAAAATTCATGGTAAAACTAGTATCTTAATTAGAGAAAAAATTCTGGCTTTCGTACGTGAATTGAAAATATTCAACTTCGCTTTCGGTTTACAACTTCATTAGTAGTATGTTTTTCTTTGCCTGTGATGCATAATCATAACGCATGAGGAAAACAGAAAAAAGACAAATTGCATTACACTTGCTGTTCAGGTGTGTTTTCATTTCATCAAGGGGAATTGCGCGCTGCTGTCTTTCGCCCACGCAGGGCGTGTGTTGCAGGTGCTCATTAGCACTCGGCTTACGCTAATTAACCAGAGGGTGGTTGGTGTACAACAGACATTCCATTCACACCCAAGGTTTGCTATTCTCTGTGCGATTAACTCAACTCAACCACTTTCGCGTAATTTCATTCAATAGAAATTTGCGGGAGTGAAATATGAAACTAGTGATTATACAGAATGGCACATACTTTCTCGTACTAGTTAGTTTTCTAATTTCTTTTCCTGAGCTACCTTTTCGATTTTGCCACGTACTCTTGCCAGCTGCCATCGCCACCCAACGTACATTTTCTTTAGACTGTTTTTTTTTCTTTCTTCAATTTTTCTGTTTCTTAACGACAGAATCGAATATAACTTAAAGAATCTTCAAAAAAATAAACCTAGTTCTGTAAGAAAATGTTTGAAGAACATTGGAGAGGTTTTTAAGAAAATGGAGTTTATGCGTTACTGTAAATGCGAAATTGGAGTCCCTTTATCACAGAAAACATGAGTTTTCGAAAAACTTCATTCAAAGTCCTTCTTCTTACAAACGCAATAATGTGAACAAATTGCTGGAAATGTGCATATTAAAGGCATGATATATTTAAAAAAATACATTTGCGTAATTTAAAAATTAAACGAAAGAATACAGCAAAATGACTTTTATGTCACCTTAGACAGTGCATTTAGTACTATCCGTGCAAATAGTTTGAAGAAAACTTTTGGGGTCGAATTTGAGAAAATGACGTTTGAGTGTTTGTAAAAATGCGGAATTTTGAGCTCATTTTCACAGAAAAACTTTTGACATAGTTTAAAGCACTGGTGCTCATTAATCAAATTACACTTTTGAAATTTTTGAATAACTAAAGAATAGAGTAAAATGTCGTTAATGTCATATTATTGAGTGCGTTGAGCACTATCGCTACCAAATGTTTAAAGAAAAAGTGTGGAGTCGTTTTTGAGAAAATCTTGCATTCTTTGCATGCAAAATTGCGTGAAAACTAATACAATTTTTTAAAAATGTACATGACCTTAAATAAGGAACAAATTATGGAGTAACAGTTTTACTTGAAAGAAAAATCTCTCTCTTTAATTTTGTAGTTGTCGAAAGACACCTAAAAATTTCAAACTTACAATTTTCAAATATTCAGAGTTATCAGTGAAAATTGGATCTATGTTATCTTTATAAATGAATTTCCACTATTATTACAAGAAATTTAAAGAAAAAATGTCGGAGGGGCTTCATGAGAAGAATCCCCAAAAATTAATCAATTTTTTCAAAATCGCTTCGATTCAGGTCAGATCGACATTTATTCACTTTGGAAAAAATCGTACGTATAGTTTAGGCGCAAGTGTTGTTCAGATGCACTAGGTTGACGGACAGACCGACGGACAGAGACAGACAAGCAGAGAGACGGACCGACAAACCGACAGACACACGGACAGACCGAGAGACAGATGGACCTACGGGCCGATGGACTGATAATATGTTCTAAAATGTGTTCTAAAATTGAGAAACATTAATAGTGAAGGAATGTCACGAAATTTTCAATATTTTTTGTAGTGTTGTTTGGCAGTGGGGATAAAACTTGATAACACTGGGGATAATACTTGTTACTGTTGTTCCGTCTTCGCAGCCCATATTTGAAGTGGATGTTAACGACATCTGTTAACCTCTCAGAAGAATGGTGCATTATTCACACTGAATATTTGATAGTCAAAATATGATTCAGACAATAAAAATTAATAAACTAAGAATAACTAATATAAAATGTACTAGTTACAAAACGTTCGCCTGTAAATGATTCCAAAGAAAATAGAAGTAAGAGGTGGAAAAATACTGTGGATTGGATGAGACGTTTAGTGAATAGACGCGAAGGCAACTGTACACCACAACTACATACGGAGATTGCCAGATGCCAAGAGCGGAGTCCTTCCACTGGCGAGGAGAGGAGTGTCGCCGACGGCAGCGCAACCTGTTGAAGGGCCCCGCCCACGCGGCGGCTCCGCTGCTTAGCATCGCATTTGCATCGCGCGCTGCCGCTTTAACGCAGGGCTTCTCGCGCGCGGATTCCTCGTTTGTGCAACCACCCCCGCCGTCAGCCTTGACAGTTAGCTCCCGCCGTCAGCCTTAAGCCTCCACTTCAGCCTCCGCTCAGCCCCCGTCAGCCTTCACAGTCAGCTCCCCGCCTTACACGCTACCATCAGCCCCGCCGTCAGCCCGCCGTCAGCCCCCGCCGTCAGACCCCGCCGTCAACCTTCACAGTCAGCTCCCACCGTCAACCTCACCATCAGCCTCCACCAAGAGCCACCGCCGTCAGCCCCTGCAGTCAGCCCCCGCCGTCAGCCTTTACAGTCAGTTCCCGCCGTCCGCCTCCGCCGCCAACCTCCGCTTTCAGCACATGCCGTCAGCCTCCGTCGCCAACACACTCGTACCGCCGTCACCACTTCCCGTCAGCCCCGCCGTCAGCCTCGCAACCGATTCCGCCGTCACCTCAGCCGTAAAACTTCTCGGTCACCTCCCTGTCCACCTCCCGTCAACCCCGCCAAACCCCGCCACCAACTTCGCCGTCATCCTCTGTCGTCGACCTCTGTCGTCAGCCTTTGTCGTCAGCATCTGTCGCTGTCTCCGCGTCAACCTCCCCCAAACTCCACCGTTCACTTCCCCCTACACTCCCCCCCGGCCGTCGACGACCAACGACAACACCTCCGCCAATTAGCCCCACCCCGTCATCCTCGAGTTCCAGCGCTGCCACCTGAAGACAATTTCTAACCTCAACTGCCGTCAGGTCTGCATTGTATTCAAAAGGCACATTTTTTACAATTAAAAAAGTCTCCACGTAGTCTCCAGAGATAAAAGAACACACGTTTTGAACGTACGTGAGAACCTAGACATATCACCACGGAAAAGGCGTTTTCAGATTGATTGTAAACTTGTGCTTTTCATATTTACTGGAAACAACTGTTTTAGCAGAATGCAAATTCCGTTACGAGCGTGTTTCTGCTTCCCGAGAATTACAACATTATGTGAATTACTGAAAACACAAACTCCAGGAGTTGCGGAAGAGAGCACCAGCTGCGATCTCACGAAGTTTTAAACGATTTTATTCTCCCTGGGGCCTCTGAAAGTAAACAAACTTCGCTCTTTTCAATTAGCATTTTTGTTGTGAGCAAAAATGTAATCCTACTTTCCCACGGCTTAGATTTTCTTAGTTTCTCAAACACCATTAAAAAATTCAGTTTCCTACTAAATATCCAACTTACCATTAACTTCTAAGCAAAAATGTATGTCAGAGATGATAAAGAAGAGAATTTGAATAGCGATGTGCCTGCGCTCATATTTGTCCCAAGCCTTCGTTGTCACTTTACAAACAATACGGCAAATTTTCAAATGTACCACCCCAAAATATTTACTTTCCTTCTTTCTGATTTTGTTTCCGTTGTAGAAAGAGAACAAATTATTTATAGTGGAGACTGTAACTGATTTCTCAACCTGGAAATTCACTGCGGTGTGAAGACTTCTCTTTGCTTTCTGCAGAACCTCTGAAAGTCGGGTAATTGCATTAAAGAGGAGTTGGATTAATGATTAATCTCTCTCTCAGTGCTGTTCGTATGCGAGTCCGCAGGACATCAAAAACGTTACTTCGAAGTTGCGGCTAACCACATCTCGGACACATTCACTCAGTGACTCATGAGACAAACGCACAGAGAGGGAAACGGTAGCATCGTCCTTAAAGAAAGAGTGCGATTCCTCTCCACCTGTGCTTAGCCGCTTCCCTACTAAAATTAGGCAAAGGGAGTTGTTTGAAGGAAGGACAGACCTTTGGACTTAAAATTTCTCAGTAGAAGCATCTGTTGTTCAAATTCTTCTCCGTACTTAGGAGACGAGTTCGCATGATGTATTCAATGTTGCCCCAAATATTCGCATCACAATTGCCATTGGTTTTCTATGGCTAATGCAGGAGATCGGTCTCCGTTCCCCACGGTAACATGTTCCCCACTGGAGTCTGTATCTCTACGATTTTTTGAAACTTAGAGTGTCTGAAAACATTAAATTTTGCCACTGTGAGTGGTTTGTGAATTTGAACAATTTATGCCGACGATATATTAAGTGCGCAACCAGATCATTCTGCAAGAGATGGCGTTAAACAGTGCACGTGGATCTCACACGTTGCAGGTTCTTGCATTGAACCAACACTGCAGATGAATCTGCACAGTGCGTCACGGTTACGAGGACAGCATGATGAAACTCTGAACTGTAGTCACATTGCGGAGGCCTCTCACTGCTGCGTTGCCTTCTATGACTGTCCCACAAAAGAATCGGTCTATTGGCCTACCCTCGACAAGCCGAAATGTCACAGTATGAAATATCAGGGAAACGTTCTCTTCAAACTCCTTCGCAATTTGATATAGTGAGATTTTTGACATCGACAAGGAATACTCTCACTTTTTCTGATGTTTCCACTTGTTTTGATGGGTTATTATGGAATGTGTGGAAAACTGACCTTTCCTATCACACAAGAAAGGAAATTGCTGATCTCGCGTAAGTCATTCTTTTGCATTCAATAATTACTTATTGCTGGTATATGTTCTTCACAATCTACAAGTTTGCATTCTTTCAGAACGTTCATTAAATTACAGCTTTAACAAACACTGGTATCTAAAACATTGATGGTAATAATTTATTTTAATAAAACAATCATATACTTTATACGTAATTTTTAGGACGGTTTCCTGTTTATAATTTATCTTGCAGAGTTTTACTTGCCAGTGAGTTCTTAACGACCAATTAGTTTTTTCAAACCATTAATTCTATGTCCAAATATTACTCTAGGCAAAATCTTTTTCAAATTATTTATCATATCAAATGATTCTTTGCTGTTAAATGAGGATCAAAATGTTCGAACCACTGGGAAACAAATACGCTACTCTTCGTTCGATCCGACAGCTATTTTTGTTCGAGCCGAGCAACAATAGACCTTTCTTACCTGCCGCCGACGTCTCTTCTCTTCGAGCAGGGATAATTTATGGCGTTTTACGGACTTCCATTTGGAAATGGTAGCAAGGACGCTATAAAAAAATAAGGCAGCGCAGACATGCCCACTGTCTATAAAAGGAATCATTTTCTAAGTGAAGAGCTTTCTTGTTGAAGTCTGAGATTTTTCCTCGTCAGAATAAAACTATAATAAGAGGAAAATGCTTGGAATTTCCAGAAATACCAATGTGAATGAATTAGATGAATTTCTTTTAGTTATTATTTTTAGAGAGTAGAAATTGACAATTTTAGGAATTATAACTTGTCTTGCAGCGACGAAAATGGTTATTAGTATTGTTAAGGTATGTAGGGTATTTTTATGTATGTAGTATTGTTAGTATAAGGTAGAAGTATTGTATTACTACAATGTTGACGTAAAATAGTTTCAAATTCACCACAACAGCTTCTTACCACTTAGTTGTGTTTTAAGCCCTCTCTGCTGTCGCCTTAATATATAAATGCGTTACTTCATAAATTTTCAGAAATTCTTTAGTGACTATTGATAGCTACCACTTCTTTCCTGTTCTTTATAATGACTCGATTGTTTGATTATTTAGTGTTACAGGGAGCCTCAACTACTATGGTAATTAATTTCTTGAGTGCAATGCACGCTATATCGCTGGAGATGGCTGCGCTCCTCCGCGCTAGAACTTGAGATCCGAAGCCGACGTACATGTCGGCTTGCTATATATAATAAAACCACAATACCTCACACATCTTTCTACACCTCTGCGAATTTGTAACTATCTGATCATTCTTCCCGCTAATTTAATTTTTTTTCGTACATGCGATGTTCAATTCTTAAACTTGCCAGTGCTTTTTGCAGCGTTTGGAGGAAGTATTTTCATCACGATTACGTACAGACCAGGAGTGACCGTGTAAAACACTGGAATCACTTAATTTGGAAAAACGTCCTTCTTCCATCCACTTTCTGTACAGAAAAATGACTGTGTAAAACAGACTTATGTGAGCGTGTTTAGGGGAGGTGGGAAATGTGAGTTAGGGGAGAAGCAGGATTAGGAATGAGGAACGAAGGAGAGCGCGCGCTCTATGGTCCGTGTATTAAGATACTACTTCGACGTTTGTGTGGTATTGATGAGAGAATGCGCAGAAAACTTCCGATGAGTGCAGCAGGGCGGTCGAGTTCTTCGTAAGACAGCGGTTGAACTCGACGTAGATGCAGAGTCGAGAATTCGCCATCATCGGGGCTCGAACACTGAAACCTCTGGACAGAGATGATGCAGACACAACTATATTCCTGCCACTAATAAATCACAATCATGCCTCTTTCTGAACATCGTTCTGACGCCAGGTGTGCTGACGGGAGCTGTCTCCTCCGGGAGCGGTAGCTCAGTGCATCAACTGAAGTCACTGCAACGCCTCTTACCGGGAGGTCCTAGGTTACACTCCCCACGGCGGCAGGATTTTCGACACTAGCTTTTCAGCTAGGTCGAATTCAGTTGCTGTCTGGAGGAGAATTCTAGCGGCCGGCTGCTCTGATCGGTAGTTTTCCGTGGTTTCTCCGATCAACACCAGGCGTATGGCGGAGCACTACCCTACCAAACGGGCCACGGACCGCGCGCGATCTTTCCTTCCTCTTCCTTGTCCTATCCTCTCCTCTTACACACCCACCTACACTAATATGCACCACACTATCACATATTCCGGGAGACGGGTCGGGAGTTTAGAGATTGTCCCGGCTGGGGCGGTGCCCCGCTGGTGAGAGAGTCCTGGTTAGGGGGAAACCCCACTATCCGACGGTAGGTCGGTGCCGGATCTCACCATCCAGTGGGGGAAGATCACCGCCATCTCTCGAGAAAAAAGAACATGCACTACACTAACGAGACTAACGACCGAAGCTGTTGACGCGCCCGGAAACACGAAAAAATCAATCAATCAATCCATCCACCTTCCACCTGTGCGCGATCGCTGTGCCGCTGCTGCTCTGTCCCGCTTTTTACTTCCCCTCCACCTCACCTCCGCTACTCCTCCCCTCTCCCCCCGCCACTATCACTGCCTCCACCTCCGCTACTCTCTCCGCCTCCACCTCTTCCGCCCCCGCCTCTACCACTGCCTCCATCTTCTCCACTGTCTCCGCCCTCACCACCACCTCCGCCACCGTTCCTCCCCTCCGCCCTCGCCCCCACCCACCACCGCTACTGTCTCCTCCTCCGCCTCCGTCTCCTCCCCCGCCGCCGCTGCCGCTTTCGCCGCCGCCACCGCAGCGGCCTCCGTCTATTGATTTGTTTCATTGGCCGGGGGCTGGCGGGCGGCCCCTGGGAGGCGATCTGGCGGTGGCGGTCGTCGCGCAGCTCATCAGCCGCGGGCTCCGGGCGAGTCTCCACCCCCCCGCCCCGCCCCGGCCTCGGCGACTGCCCGCCTCCGAGGAGACATCGAGTCGCCTGGGGCGCCTGGGCGGTACGCCGCCGCCACCGCCGCCGCTGACTAAGCGGAGACAACCCCGCTTCGGAGGAGAACTTTTTTTTTTTTTTACAAAAGAAAGGGAATTGAATAAATTGAACTCGAGTTGAACGCGCTGAATAATGTGGAGCTATTCAAAACGTTGTACAGTTTGAGACAGGTTAAGTTTACTGAAAAAGATGGCAACTTGATAAATCAAGTTTACTCGCTCTGCTTGAGCATTTCCAAGTTGCAGGTCTCCACGCGCGTTTTGCAGGCACTCCGCTGTGAGAGTTCGGACTTCGACCTCCGCGATTTACATGAATAGTCCATGATGCCAGTCAACACAAAATTTTCAACGCGCTTTACTCGAGACACATTATTTACGAGGACTTATAAATGACTTCACAAGTTTGACATCTCTGACTTACATGGCTAAACACTGACGTCACTTTCACTGACTTCACTTTCCCACTTTGTGGCTTCGGTTATATAACGCATCGAACTGTGATACCCAAGTTCACGGATTCAAAACTAATCAAAGCTGTGGATTTTAAAGGGCTGAAAAAATCATACGTACGCCTTCCTTTGGAGTGGAAGTAAAGGCGGTTGCAACAAGGTAAAGATTTACTGCATGTAGAATATACTCAAGCCTAAAAGAAGCCTCTAAGCAAAATTAAAATCGCCTGTTTCGTCACCTGAGTGATACCTTTTTTCTCCGCTAGATGGCGAAATGAGCGTAGCAGAATTTGCGTGGCCAGACGGAAGATCAGGCCTGATGGCCTGAGCTCCGCCACGTAAAAATAAGGCATTAATTGAATGAAATTGAATTTAATTCCTTGGTAATTGCTATTGAGTTTTTTTTTGTTTTGTTGAACTGCACAGTAATATCATATTATATTTATCAATATACTTCAGTAATTCAGTAATACAGTTTGTCAACCCCCACACGGAATTGGCTTCCTCTCAAGATGAATCAGACGTTGACGACCTAAGGGGTGTACTGTTTGAAGGTCTGCCTCCAGTCTCGTTGTCACAAATCAAAAACTTACTTCTTCCACGCTGTGTTGCCTTTATGCAACATTCTACTTCGTTAGTATTTTTCTCACGCCGACTCCAAAGATGTCTTTTTCTGCTTTGACGTCCAAAAGTAGGGGAGTAAATGACAAAGGGACTGAGAGGGGAAGCGAGTAGAAAGGGAGATAATGAGAGAAAGAGAGTGTGAGTAAGAGTGAGAGAGAAACTTAAACGTGGTCACTTTTAAATCGTAAATCTTATGTCTGTATTACTACACAAACGGACACATTCTACATAGAAACTATGCATTTGAATTCCACTTCAGGCACTTATGGTGGTCTCGCTTACGGCAACATTTTATAGTGGCCACGTTAAAAGTTGACGAAAATCACCAGAATAACTATGTCATTCGTAATTTCGTTTCAATTTCTAACGAAGTTATCTTTCCTTCCTCTTTCTTGTCTTATCCTCATCCCATACTTACACACACACACACACACATTTACATGCACTACCCTACTACACATGTCAGAGAGCTTATCCCGTCTGGAGCGGTGTCTCTCTAGTGGAGACACCTGGTTGGGGGAATTCCCGCGACCCAACGTGTAGTTCGGCGCCGGTTCGCCATATCCAGCCGGTGAATATCACCTTCACCTCCCGGGAGAAAACATGCATTACACTTAGGGGAGTAATGACCTCAGCACTGAGGAGAGTAATGACCTCAGCACTGAGGAGAGTAATGACCTCAGCAGTTGAAGCGTCCGGAGACACGACATAATCAGTTAATCAGCGTTATTATCCCCAGTGTTTAAGCAACACACACTACGCAGCACAAAGGTATTCATGTCTAGTGTGTTAGTTGTGTCGTTGACTATATCCGCTGAAAGGTTTCTGGGATTTCATTACTAACACATGAAAAGGGGTAGCTCAAGAAGGGAATGCAACTTGCCTTACACGGCTTCAGAGCTTGATTCAATACCCTTCACTTAATCAATACAACTTTCGCAATGTACACCTCAAAGCAAATAGAATGCTGTGTACTTCACTTCGGAAGGTATCCTAACATTAAAACATAATCGTATTAGGTGCAATGTAATTTCATTGTTGGAGGGTTTAAGGCTCATAAAGAAGCAATCTAGCCAGATAAACATGCCACGTTTATAGAATGTGGTCAACTTGATCCCACCCGCATCCACATATCTGGTGGACAAGATGGAAATATTTTTGAAGTATTCCGTATTTATGTATTGTGCTTGAGAAATTATTAGTGTCGATATTATGCTGGGAGTACTTGTTTAAATCACGATATTTGCTTATATAAATTGATTTTAATTTCAAAAATAAATGAAAAAATTTAGAATACCGACGCAAAATCGTTTTAAAAGTAACGTCTTCCGGTGGGGTATGGGGCATTGTGGGATCAGTTGGGCTCTGCATGTGTGTGGCAGGTTACAGCAAAATTGCCTGGAGAGGTTCGATTGAATTCAAAATTCAATCAAGAGGCGCTGTTGGGATTTTTCTTCCCATTAGGAGTTTATTTATTATGTTTAACCCCAAAATAATATTTGACGGAACTACTTTTTTCAATGAATTAGAAGTGTTTAATACTGCATTTATTGATATTTAAATGTATTACACATTTAGTTCTGTAATCATAACCAGATATATTCAGAATGTTGTGAAATATAGATCGAAGTTCTGTGACGTTGTAGTGGCCCTATTAGGCTCAACCCTCAGACCGGTAGCGATAGCTCAGTGCATCAATTTATGCCACTGCAGCGCCTCTGACCGGGAGGTCCTAGGTTCGAGTCCTGACGGCGGCAGACTTTTCGACACTAGATTTTCAGCTAGGTCGAATACAGTCGCTGCCTGGAGGAGAATTCTAGCGGCCGGCTGCTCTGATCGGTGGTCTTCCGTGGTTTCTCCGATCAACACCAGGCGAATGCCGGAGCAGTACCCTACCAAACGGGCCACGGACCGCGCGCGATCTGTCGTTCATCTTCCTTGTCCTATCCTCTCCCCTTACACACACACTTACGCTCACATCACTACAGTACCACATATCCCGGGAGACCGGTCTGAAGCTTAGAGCTTGTCCCGGCTGGGGCGGTGCTCCGCTGGTGGGGGAGTCCTGGTGAGGGGGAAACCCCACTAGCCGACGGTAGGTCGGCGCCGGATCTCGCCATCCAGCGGGGGAAGATCACCGCCATCTCCCGAGAAAAAGCATGCACTACACTAACGGGACTAAAGACCAAAGCAGTTGACGCGCCCGGAAACACGAAAAAAACAAACCAAACCAAACTCAACCCTCAGGCATCGGCCACGCTCGATTGACGCAACGCGGTAGTTCTCCTGACAGCGAGTGTAGACAGGCTTGAAGACCCGCCTAGCATTCAAGCGTCGAGGTGGCTCAGAGAGTCGACACGTTCGGTTCGCCGACTGCGGTGAGAGCCGTGCCATTGCCTGTTCCGTGTCTATAGCAGGGAGGTACTTGGGTTCGAGTTGGGACAGGGGCGAATTTTCGACACAAACTAGGTAGCTAGGTGAAATTTAACCTCTGTCTCGAGGAGAATTCTCCCGGCCGGCTGGTGTGCTTTGCAGTTTTTGTTGGTTTCTCGAATCAGCACCAAGTGAATACTAGAATAGCACCGTAACAAAAGACGGCAGAAATCTTTTTTCCTTCATCCTTGTCCCTGTCATCTCCCTTTAAACACACACACTGACTTACTTACACTACACTACCGCACATGTCGGGAGATCAGTCACGAACTTAGAGCTTTTCCCGACCGGGGCGGTGCCCCGCTGGGGAATACCTTGAGAGAGTGTGATAAGCCAAGATCCCTAGGTTTGTTTAAATGATATAAGCGTCATCCAACATTAGTAATGACAGCAATATTTGGAAACTTGGAAGTCAAAGAATACGCGATAGGACAATGGATCAACAAAGTGTGATACTCCATGTTCGATGTCATAGCGCTTTGCTGATAGACACGGCCCCGAACACATTATATGAAAAAGGTTTGGAGTGGGCGTTGAGAGCCGTGATCTTATGAAAGGATGCATGGGATCATTCTTTAGTAAATTATTAAAGCGAATGCATGTAAACGGTTGGTGAGGTGCGAACGGATTTTCAGCATAAGCTGGGTATTATTTAAATTATAGTGAGGCGGGAATTTCGTAATTAGTTTGAGAGCTTGGTATTGTGTAAATTGTAGTAGTAAATTGTAATTGTCATCTTATTAATGTAGTAGTTGGAAGTTTGAATGAAAATAGACTCCGTGTTTCGAGGGGATATATATGATAGTCTTGTAGCTGAATATAGTCAGTCACGAGTAGGTGTTTCATACGAAATACAAATAGGGAAAGTCGCGACCGCGTGTTAACTTTGTGACAAAAATTAAGTCCTATTAATAGCAAGTCGTTGAGGACATTTGAAACATTTTAAATTTAGGCAAGAAGGCAAGAATTGGTGTAACAAGGATTTCAAGGACAACATTCTACTAGTTAGCCAAGAAGCCATCTATTAAGATATTTAGTAAGCTCAGAACTATAGTCAAATCCGTAGGGTGTTTTAATTTCTACTGAATTAATTCTCATGAGATCAATAGATTGTAATATAGAGGTATAAGAATAAGTTAAATTTTTATTGTTGGAAAAGGCTGATAATTTATATTTGTCGCCATCAAACTACTAATTGGTTTTAATCAATAGAGCTTCGAGGAATCGTGATTCTGTATAGAAGTACACGTCTACATGCAACAGGTAAGGAGGAATATGTTGTATGTCGAACCCATGGTTAAGTTGGAAGGAAATTTAATAATTCAGTGTTAAAATTTCACAAGAGCCAAACTTAGGTCAACGTCTTAAGCCAACGTATAGGTCTACTTTAGGCCTTACGTTCGAGCATAAATGGCTACCTCCATGGATATACACTAACAGGGCTAGTGTCCGTAGCAGTTGAGAAGCCCATAAATACCATATAATCAATCAACCACGCCGGATTTAGCAATCAGCAGTTGGAGGACGACCGCCATCCCATGTTAAACTTCACAGTTAGAATTACGAAGCTGCAGAGCATCTGTCAGCAGCGAACACACCAGCCATGTTCTATAGAGCATCAGATGTCACATCGGCAGCAGTCAAGCGAGCCAGCTTAGTTCAGCCAGCGTATTGTCCGTGCAGTTATATCAAGAACAACTGCCAACGAAAATGTGTTCAGTAGCAACAAAATTAATATTTTTATTTTTTCGATTGCCTTTCCAGGCTCTTCACTTACGTATCCCGAGTCGGTGAAATGGTTCTTTATTAGAGTCCTGGAATAAAATAGCTAGCAATTGTCACTGTAAACAACAGCCAAACTTCTGCCCGCGAACTGAACAATATGGTGCACACAAAAATATTATTTTATTGAAAAGTAAAGGAATATACTATATAGAAATACAATTATACTTAATAATTTATTAATGAAAATAACACATTTACTCATAATACTCATCAAATAACAAAGTATAATACTTTATTATACGTTCCTCTAAATCTGGATTAAGTATTGGTACTTATTTCGCCGCAAAATAAGCTAATATAACTTTCTCACATATGTCCTTAATATTTCTTCCTATTACCCCTTGAAAATTTCGTATTTTTACATATATTACATTTACTGGGTAGTAAATCTTCCACAGCTTTCGCAGCGTCACTTTTAATAATTCCAGGAACATCATCCATTTTCTCATTATAGACAGCTATTGTCAACTTAAATATACCCTCCAAGGCATCTAATGTACCGCCAAAATTAATATAATACCACACACCATTACCACTACTTGTAGAAGAGAATAAGCTCAAAATGTTGGAAAGGCGATCGGATAAGATAGACCATTATGTGCAAGTTTGTTAATAATTATAATTATTCAGGAGCGTGTTACCGCAAATATATACTTACTAACGAGCACATAATTGTCTTTCAGTTATTTTTAAAATAAAAGATTATTAAATTGAGTTGATCTATTTTATATGGTTTGATCGTGAACTTTTATATTTACTTTTCAGTTAGGACAGCCTCTTCTCAAGACTTCAGGCGTGAAACGTTTGCATTGTTAGTTTCTCTGTTCGTTCTTTCAGTTTGAATTCTGGTTTGCCAAGTCAAATGTTGGTCTTGAGTGCGACATTGAATGTACTATTTGGGAAACTACTGAAAAGAGTTAATGATTATATTTTTGAAAAATAACTTTCCTTATTCTACGTAAATTGTACACAATTTATAGTAGTGTTATAATCACATTTGTGTTACTTCAATTGTTTCTAATTAATTGTAATTCATTATTTTAATGTTTCTCTGAGTATTAAACCCGATTTAAAAAATTTCACTTTGTAATTGGTACCGATAAAACTAAAATAGCTGGTTAGAGTCCACTGACGCCACAAAAAAAATGATTTAAGTAGAGAGTTAAGGTAGTTTGAGACTCTGCAAATGTAATAAAGAAATCCCTTTTAAAACCAGAAGTCTGCTTAACACCTCCGAAAACGCGCCTTCCGCGCCCTGCGTTCAGAATCTTCCCCGGCTCCCGTTGGAAGCCGATAATTTATCGGGCGGCCGCCGTGCCCCGCGCCGGGTGATGGGCGCGCGAGCCGAGTGGGAAATTCGGGTCGTTAAGGCCACCGCCGCCAACCGCAGGCACGCGCCTCTGCCCTGCGAATCGATTCCGCACCGCCCTCTAATAAGCTAACACGTTTTACCCGTTCGGATTCCAATCCGCGGCCTCAGCTTCGTCCAGATGGCGACGTCGGCAGGTCGGTTGATTGATTCATTTGTGATTCCGGGGCACATCAACTGCTAAGGTCATCCGTCCCGTAAGTGTAGTGCATGCTCTTATCACGTGATCTTCCCCCGCGGAATGAGATCTGACGCCGACCTTCCCGTTTACTTGCGGAGTTCTCCCACCAGCGGGAACAAGCTCTAAGTTACCGACTGACTTCCCGACATATATGGTAGTGTATTGGTGTAATAGTGCATGTAAGTGTGTGTAAGTAAGGGGTGAGTATAGAACGAGGAAGAGGAAGAAAAGATCGTTTGCGATCCGTAGGCCGTTTGTTAGGGTACTGCTCCGGCATCCGGCTAGTGGTAATCGGAGAAATCACGATAACGGAAAACTACTGATCAGAGTAAACGGCCGCTAGAATCATTCTCCAGACAGCGCCTGAAATATTCCTACCCAGCTTTGTAGCTAGGTTAGAAAAGTGTGGCACCGTCGGGAATGAAACACTTTCGCTTAGAAAAACGGTTGCCAGGACGGAATTATGCGAACGTTTTGAAAATTAATGTTGTGGTCTAGAATGAATGTGGTGGCAGCTCGAGTTAGTGGTCCACTCGGCATGTCCTGACACAGCGCTGCTCTACGTACCATCGATATGGCCGCATGCTTGCTGCCTTCAGAGGTAAGAGGACCCAGAGGAGATCTGGCACGATCAACCCTAGTCTAGTGAATGGGGACTGTCACGCGGGCCGGCCACCCCCGGCAGTCTGGTCCCAATTCTTGCAATTGAGTATCCCTAATCTACTCTCTGAACTCGCGATGATTGCATGTCAAATGAGATTTGTTGTTGTACATGAATTAATACTTCGTCAATTCAAGTATTTGTTTCATTTAAAACCTACCAGTTTATATCCCAATTTCCCAAATCTATTTAAATGAACCGCCATAGTTTATTTTCCAACCCCAGAAAATTTATTTTTGATGTGGCAGCACTCCGCAAAGTGGTTCATTAGTTTCTTACAACCTTACAACCAATATTTTGTGTTCCAACAATGTCGTGTTCGATTCTGGAATTGAAACTGTGTTACTATTGTGTCTTTGTGTTTCTAGTCATGCACTGAAGGCGATAAAAAATCATTGAAGGAATTGCTTTGACTATGGAACACTTTAATTTCTCTTAAAGAGATAAAACCGATTGAATGTGCTACGCAGGAATTATATATTATCATTTTCAACTCGAAAAATAGCATCTACAAGTGATACATCTATGTCTATTGAAATGTAATTACTAATAAATGTAAATCGTAACAATTTCGAATTTATAGATAATTGGGCACCAGACAAAGGTTACATTTGAATTTCTGATTATCTATTACTCTCTTCGGATATATTTCAAATAAATGTAAATCCCTAGCTCGGTCGACGGGTTCTTATGAAATAATTTGTTGCTACTTACTCCGCAACTAATTACTTAATCTGCCAATATGGAGAGGCGAAGAATTTGAAAATAATTCTAAAATATCTACTCTAGGATTGCACGTACTGACAAATGAAAATCAGTTTTATTTCAAACTATGAATTACAATTTATTATGCATGCTAAAATTGTTAATTATTATCAATTATGACAAATCGTTAGGTCATGACCATTTTTCTCGTTATGGCAATAACGGCGTTATAAAACCTTTTATCCTTTCTTGCCTGTTCTCGCGCACGTCGCTCGATGTCGCCACGTAGGGTAGACCAATCTTCCTTCTTGTTGAAGTCCACGATGATCAGCGACCAAGTCGAAACTTCCTCCAACCACTTCACAAGCACTGTCTATACTCTTCGTCTTGCGCCTCAGATGGGCACCTATTTCAAACTAATTACTCTTTCCAAGTCGGAGTAATACCCTTCTAATATTATTTTCTATCACCTAACCTGACAATTCACAATTCACTTGTAAAATTTCTAAGTCAAGTCTTCGTCAAGTTTACCACGAAAATATTCTAAGTTTACTTTCCAATTACTCACGAAAATATTAAAAGTCCGAGTTTGCAATGGTAAAACACATAAATTTTACAAATTCCCTTTGCACACCTAATGCGGAAAAGTTCAAGCTCAATGTTCACTCTCACGAAATATCACAAGTCGCGATTTGATAATTAACCTCAAGAAAAACGGCACAAGCGATCCGCTCACCACCACGACACGAATCGGAATGCCCTAATTCCCAATCTGGTCCACCCTTCGAAGCTCGCTGTGTTTTTCTCTTGTTTTTTCGTGTTGCTACCGTGCACCTGGGTGTTTACAGCTCTCCCAGTTACTATGGTGTTATATTACTCCCGCCCACACGAACTCGCGTTGCTACGGTGTCATCTGCGTATCTTCACCGTAGAAACCCACGTCTTTTGCAATATCTACATAAATTTTTACCTTTATTTGCCTAAATAAAAGATCCGTAATTTTTGATATGCCACACTATATTTAGCCAACTGATTACAATCTAGATTATTTGAAAATGTAAATTTATCTTTTTAAAAAAAAAAAGGTTCCTATTAATCTAAATTAATTTCTTCCTATCGATATTGTAAAGTTCCATATTACCTTATCAAGTGCATTTTGAACTCTTCTAAATACTTTGCCGTAGCCGCCTGTATCCGTAGCCGCCCACCCGCTTCCAATTGCGGAGAATGTGGCCAACGTTTAACGGCGAAATTATTTGCCAATAAAACAACCCGCATTAACTTTTTTTCAACCGTTTTCAGTATATAACGTCGATTGTTGATTATGAAGTCGGTAAGCTCGAGAGTACGATGAAAGGGAACTCTCACAAACTGCATTTTGTTTAATGAAAAAACCGGTCCACGGACTATAATCAGTCGATCTATCAAGCTAACATAAACAAGGATTGTTTAGCGTCGGATACCACCGCCATTTCCGAATGACTGTCGTATTAAGCTGGATCCAATAATGTTCTTCTATAGGCATCTGAACTTCCTGGTCTTCGAAGAGGTAGTACTAAATTTGTTCTCCCTACGTTAACTCTGCCTGTTTAGTCGTGTATCACAGAAAATACATTCTTTCGTTTTGATTTGTGATTTTTGTTTGTTATGGAAAATATATTGTGTATTGTATTGCACTCCTTAGCGTCTGTCTTCATGAGCCCTTGAAAAGCAGATTCGCTTGTTAGGCTGGCCCAACCCGGAGCGTCGTCTGCCATGCAACGGAAAAGGGTTCGCGAAAGCGGGAGCCCCGGCCTGGCAGGCCTCTAATAGTTCTGCTTGTTAAGAGCCTCTTTGTGGATCATTATCGTCTCCGTCGCGGTTTAAACTTATTAGCCTCCTCCTTGGGATGCCTCCGTCCGCTTAAAGCGCTAAGGCGTTTCCTCCGGGAAGGGAATTTATTTCCCTTTTAACGTTACGTATTTCGCAGTGTAGCGCGTTCCCGTTAAAAAATGTCCCTCCATTCTCTGTCTTCGATGTTAGAGGGACATCATAAGACCGCAGTTCGGAAGAAAACGTGATTGTTCTTGGAAAGTGTTGACACAGATTAAGAGTGAGTTTTCTCGCCAGAATAAATCATTTCATTAGTTGTACTGAAATGATTCATTTTTAACTTCTAAATTCAACATTTTACAACTAAAATAAATGTAGTGATTCATTAAAATGTTAATTATTCACTTCTGTGTATTTCTGTGGATTACAAATATATCTTCGTTATCTTTCCGGTAGTAATTAATATTTTAATAAACGCGTTTAAAGTACATATAATTGTGATGGATCATCTTGGAGTTAGATAAGAATCCATCATTAAAGTTTAATAAAAGAATATATCAGGAACAATACAATGAACGCCAACATTACGACGTAATGAAAATATAAATAAAGAAGGGTAATAGGAAGTAATGGTTATAATGAAAAACGGAAAGTAAATTGTTAATGTTAGAATCAATTGTAGTGATAGACAGTGATATTTTCGTGGATCATAAATATAGTAAATAAATATCAAAGGGGACCGGATATCAGAGAGTAAATACCGTAACAGCTAAACAAGCAGCCAATCGGGATGATTGGGACATTAGACGATGGAAGGGGAATGTTCATAAAGGGTCAAGAAGAAACGTTTTTTAGACGCAATCGGATGACAATTAAAAGGCGTGGAATATTACTTGCCTGGCAGAACGATATGTGACGTGGTACTAAAAAGAACGATTTGTGTTGCGGTGGAGGACAGAACGATTTGAGCAGTGGTAGAGGATAGAACATGCTGAACTGATCATATACACATCGATTCATTAGTTGTGCGGATAAGTTGCTAAAAAGTGTGGTATGGAAGTTTAATAGTGTAATCGTAAATGGAATAATATGATTGTAAAGAAATTTGGAAAGATTTATTCGGAATTAGCACGTAAATTAAAAAGAACCGAATTCAGTAGCAATATGATGTGACATCGCCGATGGTAGGAGATGGAGTAACGACTGTCGCCGTTCAAGCAGTACGGCCTTCATGCAGAAGGCTCAAATGGAAATGATAGACTAATACATATCTAATTAATATGTATAAAGTTGTTCACCCACATGCGAAGTCAGAAAACTGTATAAGTATAATGCTACTTTTTATTTTATGTGCTTTGTGTGGACAGAACCTGTTTGTCTTGAGGTAAGTCACGTTTTTCTTAGAAAATTAGTATATTTATAGATATTAAAACAAAATAAATAAAACGGGAAATCTCATATGTATATGCATAATTTGAGACTCATGGGTGATTAATGTTTAGATTAATTTTCAGAATCTGCGGTACATTAAATAATGCACTTCATATAAATGTTTCATTAGATTACAGAGATAGTTATATACTCTAGACACCTGTAATTCTTCCTGAAATGCAAAAATCCTTTAATAAATAGTAAAATATCTTTCATGTCGAAGTATACAAGTCATTTTTGAAAGTAGTGTTTATCTAGTGCACCGAAAGTGCAGTTTTCGCAAATTCGTTCCTTAGAGGACATAAAGGCTATAAGGCACAATTTACACTTAGAGACCACTAGCCAAAGTGTGCCGTAAGATTTTGGACTCACATTTTGAAATAACATTATCTGTATTGTTAATTGAAAAGTGTTTCGGTCAATCAATCTGTCAATGTCTTTCTAGGGTTTCGAGTGGATTTTTCCCTTCTAGTGAAAGTTGATTTGAGGATCCATCATAATGAAAATTTTATTGTTGATATATGATGACATATACTTGATATACGATGACATACATTCGTAATTGGCAATTAATGAAATTGAACTAATGATTTTTTTATATTTTCTTCTAAAGCACCATACTTTTTTAAAACGTTTTTTTCTGGTGTGCAACATCACAACAGCAAATAACTTTATATATACCATGTCGCTTTTCACTTGATTATACACTAATTCCGACAATTATTACGCAATTATAAATGCGTGACAGTTCTGAAGCCGAAAATTGCCATATTACACTGTACTCTCTAGTACTGAATTCAGATACCAGATTGTGGATTTTGCCACTCACCAAGGGTATAATGTGTACTTCTGTCAGAATGTACCATCAACGATAACATACTTTTAAATTAGGAAAAAAACAATAGGATGACAATTTACGACGAAGATTTACATTCGAGGGGGTGTATCAGAGTATGCAAAATGGACCTACTTCGACTAGCAGCTTTTGAGCACATTTTACAAACAACGTTGCCTAACCTCATTTAAAACAAATTTCTTTGCAAGGTTTATGTAAAGAAAAAGTTCTTAGAGCTGATTCCTAACTAAATTCTAATTAATGTTTTGTGATGACAGAGAACTTTAATTATCCTGTCTTTTCGAAACCTTCGCGGAATGAGATCCGCTGGCTCGCCACGCAGACAGCCGTGTCCTCCTTCTAGTATTCAGTGACGTTTACTCCATGCGCTGCTTCATTGCATTTATAACTTGCGTTTGTTTCCTGATGAACACGAAAATTACTGGGGTACTCGAATATTGAAATTACCTTGAGTATGTCCATAAATAAGTATAGCTATGGTTGTTAACGTCATACTAAAAATCGCAAATAACCAAACGAGCCTCTTTGTGTTATCGGCCGTGTGTCGTTCAATAGTTTTAATAAGTCCACCATCTAATAAAAAATATGTAAACAAGAAATGACTTGGAATAAGAATACTTATCAAAGTCATCTTTAGCTAGTTCATTGTTTCGATTGTTCTTGATAGATGGCGGATTCTTAATAGTTAGAACTAGTTAGAACTAGTTAGAAATAGATAGAAGAATAGATTTCCTGTTTAGTTAAGCCGATATAACAGTACAGAATATAAAATAATTATGAAGTAATTAGGCCGATATAGACAATGCCGGTAGAGATCAAATTTGGAATTGGAAACTTGGTTTATTTTATTTTTTAATTTCTTATTATATTAAATTTTAAATCAATAGCGTTGGTATATAACCAATCAAGACCGTTGTTTGAGAAATTGGCCATGCGTCATCCAATACTACGATGACCTCGGGGGCTGAGCCGCTCGTTGTACGGAGCAATGCTACCGAATTTATATAGGGGTCGTTCGCACCGGCCTGAACACCTGGGATGTGGACAGCTTTGGGTTGGAGAAGATGTGAAGAAAAGCAAAGTTCAAATGACACTAAAAGCATACATAAATTAACACATGAAATGAGATTGTCAGAAGAACAAATGCTCAATTTATTAATAACAAATTTAATAAGTAATTAATTTAAAGTAAAAAATAGAACTTCCCGACTTGGATGTCCGAGGGGGCTAAGAGCGTGTACTACCGATTCAGCGCTTCGTTCCGAACGGTCTCGGTTTCGAGTCCCGCCTTGGGCATGGTTGTTTGTCTCTTTCTCTCATGTATGAGTTGTGGCGGCATGCCTCGCGTCTTGCTGACCCCAGATCAGAAGATCCCACAAGTTGTAATCTAGTGCATAGTCTCAGTCCCATCGATACATAAACGACAGCCAGCCGTTGGTTGGATAAAGCCTTAGAAAAAAATATAACTTCATTCTAAAAGCAATCTACAATTACACGTTTTATTCCTCGATTTTTAATTTAATGTCTCTCTTCTTCTTCTTTTCCTCTCCATCTTTCACTCATTTATTTATTTATTTATTTATTTTACGTCAAAAAACAGTTAAAAACTGCGTATGACGTGCTATGGGGAAAAGTGAATTGTGTGCACATTTTCAAAATTCTGTGGTCCCTACACTAAGTCATATACTACTTAAATTTTGGAGAAAAAAAGCTCCCATGTAATATCTATTTTCAAGGGTAAAAAGACAATAATGTGTGGCCCTTATCCATGTTGTCCTTCGGAATAATACTTCCTGCCGCGACAATAACGATAGTTTGAATAATTGTATTTCCCACTGAATTCTAGAAGACATGCACAGAAAATGAAGTTACATTTATGTCCCGAAGCAAAACAAGGGGCCATCTCAACATTTTCTCAATGGATCAGGGAAACTGGACGAAAAACTTGATCGAGATGGGATTATAGAATTTACATTTGTAATCGTTCTGCGTCTATTAATTTTACGGCATACATCAGCGACCGGCAAAAAAATAACAATACCTGAACCATTAGTGCAGTCACCGTCTCTGACTTAGGCCTCTGATATCCCCTAAATGAGCGCCACCGCGTTAGCCGGTCTGCGCTGGATGACGCGGTCTGTGCGCTGGATGCAGCGGTCTGCTGCGCTGATGCATGCGGTCTGTGCGCTGATGACGCGATTGCTGCGCTGATGCTGCGGTCTGCTGCGCTGGATGCACGCCGTCTGCTGCGCTGGATGTATGCGGTCTGCTACGCTGGATGCACGCGGTCGCTGCGCTGGATGCATGCGGTCGCTGCGCTGGATATATGCGGTCGCTGCGCTGGATGCATGCGGTCTGCTGCGCTGGATGTATGCGGTCTGCTCCGCTGGATGCATGCGGTCTGCTGCGCTGGATGCATGCGGTCTGCTACGCTGGATGCACGCGGTCTGCTGCGCTGATGTATGCGGTCTGCTGCGCGATGTGCGGTCTGCTGCGCTGGATGCATGCGGTCTGCTGCGCTGGATGACGCGGTCTGCTGCGCTGGATGCACGCGGTCTGCTGCGCTGGATGCATGCGGTCTGCTACGCTGGATGCACGCGGTCTGCTGCGCTGGATGCACGCGGTCGCTGCGCTGGATGCATGCGGTCTGCTGCGCTGGATGCATGCGGTCTGCTGCGCTGGATGCATGCGGTCTGCTGCGCTGGATGCATGCGGTCTGCTGCGCTGGATGCATGCGGTCTGCTGCGCTGGATGCATGTGCGGTCTGCTGCGCTGGATGCATGCGGTCTGCTGCGCTGGATGCATGCGGTCTGCTGCGCTGGATGCATGCGGTCTGCTGCGCTGGATGCATGCGGTCTGCTGCGCTGGATGCATGCGGTCTGCTGCGCTGGATGCATGCGGTCTGCTGCGCTGGATGCATGCGGTCTGCTGCGCTGGATGTATGCGGTCTGCTGCGCTGGATGCATGCGGTTGCTGCGCTGATGATGCGTCTGCGCTGGATGCACGCGGTCTGCTTCGCTGGATGCACGCGGTCTGCTGCGCTGGATGTATGCGGTCTGCTGCGCTGGATGCATGCGGTCTGCTGCGCTGGGTGTATGCGGTCTGCTGCGCTGGATGCATGCGGTCTGCTGCGCTGGATGCATGCGGTCTGCTGTGCTGGATGCATGCGGTCTGCTGCGCTGGATGCATGCGGTCTGCTGCGCTGGATGCATGCGGTCTGCTGCGCTGGATGCATGCGGTCTGCTGCGCTGGATGCACGCGGTCTGCTGCGCTGGATGCATGCGGTCTGCTGCGCTGGATGCACGCGGTCTGCTGCGCTGGATGCAGCGGTCTGCTGCGCTGGATGCAGCGGTCTGCTCGCTGGATGCAGCCGTCTCCAGATGTCTACGTCTAATTTTTCGAGTGCGACCATCACACTCTATCATGACTCGTCTCCGTATGATAACGTCACACTCGAAACTTCTGAGATGTTTGGTGAGGATTTTTGAAACTTGGATACAATTTAATTGAATTCAGAAAATCCCTCCTTAAATTGAATCCAATCCCTCAAATTTGCGCTAAATTGAAAGCAGTCGAACTGAATAGTGCGCTATGGCAGTTACTTGCCCAGGTGCGCTTGATGAGGCTGACCTGTTTTCTCTTTCGTCTGCTCCACGCGGGGTCATGTTCTACTCATGTTTCGTTATTTATTTTTTTTACTTATTTTACGTCAAAAATGGTTTCAAAACTGTGTGTGACATACTACGAAGAGAAGTGTATTCTGTACACGTTTTCTTAATTCTGAGATCCCTATCCTAAACCATATACAAGTTGAATTCTTAATATAGAAAGAAATTAACTTTTTTGGAAAAACGTTTTAAGAAAATGTTCGCTCTGATGTAATAAAATTATTTTCAAAGGTCGATTAGCAATAGATTTCTCTCACCATGTCCTTCGTGAAATAGTATACTCGTCGCCGCGGCAACATAGAGAACGATAGTTTGAATAACTATATTTCCCACTAAACTCTAGAAGACGTGCACAGGTAGTGAAATTGCATTTGTGTCTAGAAGTAACAACAAGGGGCCCATCTCAGTATTTGCTTAAAGGGATCTTGTTTGCATCTCGTTTTTCGTTTCCTGGTCCCAGATATCGCGAACGGTCTCCCGTCTATCAATTTGTGCAGTGTATGACCACGTGAAAGCTTCCTTTAGTTTAAGTTTGTTGGTTTGCCGACATTCTGACTTTCTGACACTTTCGGTCAGTTCTGTACCGTGGATCGAGGTTGCCCCCCTTCCCTACTTAGCATAGTAACACATGATAAGATTTTCGCGATCTCTTTCCTGTGCTCAAGAAACAGTGCAGCGCTTGTGTGGGATGCGCGGTAAATCAAATGAGAGATTTTGCCCTGGAGAAAACACTGCTCCAACGTTCCGTCGTACATCGTTTAGAAATAGGCGTGTCGTTTTGGCGGTCAGAAGTTCGCAACTTGGCAAGCGTTTGAAAGAAGGGAGAGTTTATGGCACTATTATAATGACTGCGACACAATGTAGCTGCAGAAGGGGTCGCGAAAAGCGTCAACCATTGCAATACATTTCAATATTCCACTTTTGGGGAAGAAAAATTCATCAAAAATAGTGAATACTTTTCTTTTAAAACAAGTACTCAAAGGCATTTTTGTTACCGATAAGAGATGTTTTTTCCTCCTTTAGTTGATTATTGTTTAAATAACAATACAATATTACGAGAAATAAAATTATTTTGCCATACATTAATACAATTAAGAATTAACTTCAACTTTGTTTCACAATAGTAGTCTATAAAACCTCTTGTCGAAGAAATATATCGAATAAAATTTATTGCGAACCAAAGTGTCTTGAGGAAGAGGTATCTTTCAATCATAATTCACTACGTTTTTGTCTGAATTTTTGAGTATCATTAATTAGTCTAGTCACATATACCCTTATATTTTTCAAAGTAATATAAACTTCTCTAGTGATGCTTTAGTTACTAATCACTAACAACCAAAGGAACACAACTTTAGAAGATGATAAAAAAATACTTATTTTTTTAAACAGAAAATCGATCAGTTATACGTTAAGAAATGGCACGACTTATGAAAGAGCGACATGATAGTATTCTATGATGAACTACTTCAACGAACTGAATAGTACTTCAAAGAGAATCTGGAAGAATAACAATTATAAATTTTATTTCATGCTTCCTTTTTCTTGACGCAGAAGTGGAGAGTAGTAGAAAAGAAACCAGACTTGCATACATTCGTTTTTCTTTTCAATTAATATATTTTCTTTAGCGTTGTGTTTTGATAAAAAACAAAACAATGAAAATAAATTAGTTCAAAGAATTGGTCGCCCCGACCGGGATTCAAACCCGGGCCTTCTGGTTTACGCCCAGCTGCTGGGCGTAAACCCGAAGGCCCCAGTTCGATTCTCGGTGGGGGTGACCAATTCTTTTAAGTAATTTGATTATTAAAATACATTTGTTACTCAGTAACATGGTCACAATTTGGATAGCTGTACGTCTGCGGAACATATTCTCCGAGCGTAAATGCATCCAACTAGGTGACGGGCAAGGTGACAAACAAAAATAAAGTTACAAATATCCATTGCCATTGTAAGACGCAATGAATTTTGTCTCACAAAAAGGTCATAAAATCTGAGACGAAGAATTGACATACTGACACAAAATCGTAAGAGAGCTTTATTTCCGCCGTGAAAACCTTCTGCGTGATTCGAATTAACAAAGCCTGCTCGTCCGTTGAATCAGCAATTGGGCAGTGAGCGGCCTGATTGACGACCGCGCCGCTGGCACGTCCGTCCCCGGAATGGCTGGAGCGGCGTGTGGGCGCGTGTCTGCGAAGAGGAACCAAATCAATTCCATCGCGCGCCTGGGAATGCTCGGGGGGCGGGGCCGGGGGGGGACGGGAATCGATCACGGACGCTTCGGCGACGCTCGGCGCGGGCGGGGGCGGGGGCGGCGGCGGCGGCGGCGGCAGCTGCAAGGAATGCGGGAGGAACCTCGACGGACGCCCCACGGAATGTAGAGCGCGCGGGAAGGCAAAGCTGTGGCGGCGGCGGCGCGGGAGGGGGCGGGAGCAAGGCGCGGGCCGGGCCGAGCTGAGGACGAAGGGAGGCGGTGGCGGTGGTAGTGGCTCTAATGGCGGTATTGGCAGTCGCGATGGTGACGGTAACGCTGACTGACGCTGACTCTGACGCTGACTCTGACGCTGACCTGACGCTGACTCTGACGCCTGAGCTCCCTGACGCTGACGGCTGCCTGACGCTGCCTGACCTGGCTCTGGCTCTGCGCGACGCTGAACTGGAATTGGAACTGCGGGATTGAAGGAACTGGAATTGGACCGCGGGATTGGAGGACTGCGGAATTGGGAGACAGCGGGCTTTGGGTACTGCGGGACTGTGACTGCGGGATTTCGGTGAGACCAGTGATGAAGGCGGTGAGACCAGTGGGATTTCGGTGAGACCAGTGGAGAAGACAGCAGCAGCGCCAACGGGTATGGCAGAGACAGAGGTGGGTGTGGGGCGGACGAAGGTTTAACGCCGCCTTGCGCGGCGGATTGTAGCCTGGGGGTGACGTCAGTGACGACGGCAGTCGGAGGGGAGCAAGGGCCGCGGTAGCGAAGGCTGGCGGGTGAACAGCTGGAGGGCGGGAAGGGATATCGCAGAGGGAGGCGTGGGCGGGGGGGAGTTCGGAGGAAACGGGAACCAAAAGGGAGGGGGGGGGAGTCGGGGTGGGCGGGGGGGGGGAGGAAGGCAACTAGGAGAGCCAGCGCCAGCGGCAGCGGCAGCGACTGGGGGCGAAGCGAAGGTGTCGGCCGTTGGGGGTGCGCGTGGGGCAGAGAGGAAGGTGCCGCCTCGCGCATGCGGAGCGGAGAGCGCTGCTAAGGAGGGCGTCGCGCCGGAAGGGGGAGGGAGGGCGAGACTTTGCCTTGCTGCTCTCAATATGCCGCACGGCGTCGATATTTCGATACTACTCGTAGATAAATTATTATCGTTTGCGTGTACCGGCGCAAACGATTTTTGAAAGAAAGCACGACGCAAGCCTCCTTTTCATGAAAAATCTGAACCACAAAAGTGCTTTTCTTGTATAGAAATCGCACGCCACTATCACCTAGAATTTACAGTGAAACAGACTGGGAAGTTGCAGCGGCTGGGTAGCCTATTTTCCACATTCGATTTGATTGATGCGCGGTTGCGTCAACGGCTTTGGCTGTTAGTCACGTGAGTAAAGTGCAGGTTGTCTTCCGGGAGGTGGCGGTGTTCTTCGCCCTCTGGATGGCGAAATCTAGCATCTATCTGCACGTCGGGCTGCTCGATTCTTACTTTTCAGCTATCGGGGCACCGCCCCAGCCGGGACAAGCTCTAAGCACCGGACCGGTAGCGGTAGCTCAGTGCATCAGCTGATGTCACTGCAGCGCCTCTGACCGGGAGGTCCTAGGTTCCCACTCCCCACGGCGGCAGGATTTTCGACTAGCTTTTCAGCTAGGTCGAATTCAGTCGCTGCCTGGAGGAGAATTCTAGCGGCCGGCTGATCTATCTTTCCGTGGTTTCTGCGACAAACCAGGCGAATGCCGGAGAGTACCCTAACAACGGGCCCCGGACCGCGCGCGATCTGTCCTTCCTGTTCCTTGTCCTATCCTCCCCCACTTACACACACACTTACACTAACATGTACCACACTACCACATATTCCGGGAGACCGTTTGGGAGCTTAGAGCTTGTCCCGACTGTGGCGGTGCCCCGCTGGTGGGAGAGTCCTGGTTAGGGGGAAACACCACTAGCCGACGATAGGTCGGCGCCTGATCTCGCCATCCAGAGGGGGAAGGTCACCGCCATCTCCCGAGAAGAAAAACATGCACAACACTAAGGGGAATAATGACTGAAGTAGTTGACGCGCCCGGAAACACGAAAAATTCAATCAATCAATCAATCAATCTAAGCTCCGGCACATTCTCCGATATGAGTGGTAGTGTAGTGCACGTAAGCGTAAATCAGTAAGTGTTTTAGGGTTGATTGATTTTTCGTGTTTCCAGGCACGTCAACTGCTTTGGTCATTATCCCGTTAGTTATGTTTTTCTCGGGGATGGCGGTGATCTTCTCCGCCGGATGGCGAGATCCGGCGCCGACCTACCGTCGGCAAGTGGGGTTTCCCCTTTTAGGGGAGAGAAATCAACAAAATATTGCGCTTGCTTCTTGATGTATTTGTAAAGTTTCTTCTCCAACGTTAGCCTGGTATTGTTCGGAAAAAACGCGGAAAACAAGCGATTGGAGCAGTCGGCCGCTAGAAGAGAAAAACATACTTGTTATAGAAAATATTGGTACTATACCAAGTTTATGTCAACATCGTACATCTCTTTTTAAGTCAGTTTCTCCATTGAATTATGATTAACTTTAAACAAAATTCAATATTATTATTATTATTATTATTATTATTATTATTATTATTTTAAGAGTTTCCATTGTTCATTTATTTTCAAATTCGTTTTATCCTTTTTATATACAAGTTTTTCTGTGCTGCTTTGATTTGCAATTATTCGACTTGGCTTTTTACATCGTGCCGACTGCAAGCTTCTGCGAGGTTCTGTCTGCTAGATCTGATATTGCCCCCGAAGAGTCCTCCCCACTTCTTATAAGCTTCCTGCAGTTGTCAATTGAGCTGCCTCTTAACGATATCTTTCGTTGCTTTCAATTTGCGACGCCAGATTATGCAGGCGCAGGCGCCGCGGAGCTCATGAATCGCGAGGCACACACTCGCTCCTTTCTTAATGACGTGCGCTGTCCGCCTTCTTCTTAGCGTTCAGTGTAATGAGTTTTCTTCTTATGTTCCTTTTTGTACCTAGTTTTGTGAATCATATCGTAGTATTTTCTAAATCCAGACTTGTAATTACGAATAGCTTTTCATTCTCGTTCGTTTTGCTTTTAGATGGTCAGTTCTAAGTTCAATATTTTTTTACACTTAATTTGCGATGGTTAAAATATTTCATTCGTCTGCTGAGTGTCCAGTGGTAAGAAAGAATTGAGTAAATTTCAATCAATCTCAGCTTCAATCAAAGAGCAAAACATTATCAAATGATACCGTAAGTTTAATTCACTATAATTGCGCCTCTTTAATTATCTTTAGACAAGTGTATTATTTTGTGAATGCGTAAATTGCAATCTTCCTGGAAAACCAAACAAACAATGCACGTATTAAAGCTATGAAATGATTAGGTGAGAATTAAATCAGATCCATGCTATCTTTGGGTCTATTAATAGACTAAACCCCTTCCCGCAAGTCACTTTTGAGAAGTTCCAGGGGCTTCATGAAGTACTCCTACAATTTCAAGAATGCTTTTCAAAGTCGCACAGATTTTAGTCTTGCCCGATTGACCGAGAAAATTCATACGGGCAAAAATCGTACGAATAGTTAAGGCGTTTATCCTATAGAATTGGTTAGTGTTGTTAACATACGGACGGACATATGACGTATATTTTGCCATTATCATGCCTTTATAGCCGTTATTTTGCAAAGTTATTTCCATATCAGAGACCCAAAAATCGTCAAATCTGACTACACGACGTTCTAAAAGAACTAATTTACTATATATTGGAACAAGATTTTCCATGTTTTTGTATTAGGATCCCACAATACGAGTTTCTCTGTCTAAAAATTGCCGAGTTTTGCACCACCATTACTTTATATATACTACATATATTACTCCATATATACGTATGTATACGAAAAACTAATAACTCCGTAACGCATTTATATATTCATATTTCGCAGCAGGCCTTGTCGTTCAGTATGGTTGGACATTTAGGGGGGCCGTTATTCTCCATTTCAACTTCATACGTCCTATTTCATGTATATGCTACCCTGGTACTCAGTGATTCGTGGAATTATATCTGAAGAGAGTATGTCTTATAAGTGTTTTTAAAAAAAAATTTTACGTATTTAACAAGAAGCAAACGGGTATAAGTTTGATTCATATTTTGACACAAAATATTCAAAATGGCTGCCGGAGGTTCTTCTTATGACAAATTATCCTCACCTCTTCGTAAACTTTCCTGCTTCAGTTCTTCAGGATATTTTCTTACATTATTGAGTTTTACTAGGTGATACCTCGGTTTTATGAAATTATGTTATAGCCATAGTTCACAAGTGTTGATATTTTATGAGTAGAGAACGGAATTTATTGTAATAAAAAATGCAAAATATGTGCACATATATGTACTTATTTTCCAAAACATGGAAGAAAAAATAGAAAATATTTAAAATAAAAATGCATTATTGTGTTTATAATTGTTCCTATAAACTTTTTGAATGTAGCAGGTTGCGATTAATTCTTAACAAAGATTTGGAGTGGCTGAAAATAGGGTCTCCCTCTACTTAATTGTACACTAGACTTCACCACAAAGAAGAATAGAAAATTCACCACTAAGAATTTCAGTCTAAAATATAAAATACGTTCATAGTATATTACAACGAACATAGTATAATACGAGCATAGTATAATACGAGCATAGTATTATACGAGCATAGTATTTTACGAGCATAGTATTATAGAGCATAGTATTATACGAGCATAGTATTATACGAGCATAGTATTATACGAGCATAGTATTATACGAGCATAGTATTATACGAGCATAGTATAATACGAGCATAGTATTATACGAGCATAGTATTATACGAGCATAGTATTATACGAGCATAGTATTATACGAGCATAGTATTATACGAGCATAGTATTATACGAGCATAGTATTATACGAGCATAGTATTATACGAGCATAGTATTATACGAGCATAGTATTATACGAGCGTAGTATATTACGAGCGTAGTATATTACGAGCGTAGTATATTACGAGCGTAAGTATAATATGAGCATAGTATATTACGAGCAAGTACGCGGTTGAAGTTACTTTTGTTCACAAAAATCCGCTTGTGTTTGACTCCAGGTACGCAGTAAGCGGGGGAGGGGTACATTTGCCAATTCCAGGTGAAGATATTTATTTATTTATTTATTTATTTTATTTATTTATTTTACGTCAAAAAAACAGTTAAAAACTGCGTATGACGTGCTATGGGGAAAAGTGAATTGTGTGCACATTTTCAAAATTCTGTGATCCCTACACTAAGTCATATACTACTTAAATTTTGAATTTTGAAAGGGAGAAAAAAAACAAAAAACTCCCAAAAGATATGGTGGTCACAAAAGCGCAACAGCATTTCATTTGATTTGTAAGAAAGATGTAACATATATTGCAAACGCTCATATGAAATGTTCCATTTCGACGTATCAATGAATTAAAATGTAATGAAATATATACTAATAGGTAAAATATGTAAAATAAAGTAATTGTACCAAATATATAAAAATTCGTAAAATAAAAAATAGTTATAATTCATTCAAAATGTCTTGTAAATTCCAAAAAATATTATTGAATCCAGGTATCTAGTTCCAATAAAAATATGTAATTACATGGAAATCCGTTCCCTATTTATGAGATACACACATAGACCATTGAAAAGGGAAAATATCGGCACTAATCAGAAACGTTTAAGGGCGAATGATTCAAAATGATGAAAGTAAAATATAGTTTCATCATTAATTATGAGCTACTAGTGTTGTTCACCTACATTTGTTAACCACTAACATCTTAGCGACTTCTCCTTAGGAAATTTATATACTGATGGAGCTATGAGCACAGCAATATTTTATTTTTCTACCAAAATACCACACGAATCCAACTCAGAGTAAAATGGAAAAACTCTTTCAGGCATGCTGTCATCATTGACATCCAATCTCAACCTTCTATAGTCTATATGGTCAATTTCTGTTGATGAGTTATTGAAACATAAGACATCATTACGGCTGCCTGATGATTGGGCTAACCTTGCCCTGAATCCTTACTACGAAATGAAATCATTTTATTTACAATTGTAGGAATGGCAACATGATGCTTGCAATTGTAGCTACTTGGCTGATCGCGAGAAGCCGCGTCCTATACAGAGGGTCCAACATTTCGGGCGCCATTTTGCGACCTTCCTCAGGGCCAAATGCATTTCGCCCTGAGGAAGGTCGCGAGAAACGTTGGCACCTGTCCCTCGGACGCGGCGTCTCCCGGCCAGCCAAGTAGTTACTAAATCCGGCAGTGAAAGCTCTCATTATGCTTACGATTTCTGAACATTTTCCTGTAAATGTATTCATTATAAGAATACTTTAGAGTAGTCTGCTTAAATAAGACGTGAATATGGACAAGGAATTAAAGAATTTTAAAAGAAGAATGCCAGGTAATACTCATAAGAGTTTAATTTCCTGATATTCTGTAAATAATAAAAACCTGTTTATAATTGAACATAAAGTAATAATCGTCAATACAGCGGGCAATGTTTAGTGCTGCTTCGCTATTTTAAAATCTTACGGCATCCAGCCGATTATTTAAAATTCAACGGAAGTGTATCCAGTCTATTGATTGGTTCATAAGTTTAAGAAACTTCTTACACAAATTAAATTCCCTCGTAAAAGAAGTGAAAACTGATGAAAAAAGTATAAAATGAAAAGAATCACTTCCTGAAGGGTAACCTGCAACTTTGCACCATCATATCGTAAAGTATTTTTGAAAACCTCCGAAATATAATCCATCTTCGCTGAATTTAATCAGATTTCGCTAAATATTTTCTCAGTTTTATTTTATTAGAAAAGTGGATCTCTTGCGGCTACAAGTTCACCTTACTTTTAGCAGGTGATACCCTTTCCTGTTTGTGGTGAGTTTATAACAAGTATCAGGTCAGGGCAAAGGACAGAATCTGTATTGAGTAGTGGCAGAGTGAATATTGGTTCACCAGCGCTCGACTGTTCGTTTACAACTTCGACCTAGTAAAGTTCTGCCATTCCACCTGTGTTTCAGAGAGTTCGCCAACTCCCAGCAAAAAAGGGGATCTTCATGAAGTGAGTACAGCTGCAGTAAACCACTCGCTACCACTTCTCACGGCGCACTTCCGCACCCCGTAGCCGAAGTGCTCTTCTGATAGTTTCGTCTGTCTTTCACTGGTTCACTTAGCGGCGAATTCACGGAAGCCACCACGTGATACAATAAATTCGCCAGTAAACTGGAAGAGAGATAAAGTAACACTTCCTCGCCGGGTGAGAGCGAGCGTAAGGCCATAAAACGCTCCCAGATAACTCACACGCCTCCAGCGAGGTCGGCTTTCCACTGAAGTTTGCGCTTTAGGGCTTCATATTCCGCGGTCAACGAAGCATGTAATCACGATCAAAGACTCCGATCTCTGTTTTTGCGGTTGCCTTTGCCTGCAAGCCCTGAAAGAGGGCCTCGTTAAAAGAGGGTCTTAAAGATATTTTGGGGACTACAGAATCTAGGGATTGATAGCTTGGAGAAGAGCACAATGGCTTTATAATTTCCACGAAATCTAGAGAAGTTAATGAAGTTTTAAGGAAGTCTTGCCACATCAAAATTTACGGCAAATAGAAAAGAGCGCCTTTAATAAAAAAAATATAGCGAGGGATAAAATATTTAAATCCGTATTCGTGGTTGAGTTTTGGATGAATATTTAATTACTAAGAATTGTATGGACTTGTTTTGGAAACCGCATTAGATGCATGTTTTCCATTCTCTTAAAATCTATCCATACCGGAGTCGAACAGTGGTGATCCGAGCCTACAAATCTTTTTTTCAGACTTTTGAACATTTGTTTTTAAAATCCGAAAAACATTATTGTTTATGATAAATTTCTTAATATATTATGCAATTTATCACAAATAATGCATATAAATTGAGTTACGAATATTACAAGATTACAGAGATGTAATAGAGATAGAAAGTGAAACTTTACGAAGGAATTTCGACAGTATTTTACAGATACTTGTTTAACGCGATAGACTTGTTTAACGTGTTTAAATACTATCATTACATAGAAAAATTTATTAGCCCATTATTCATATTTATTGTTATTCATATTACTATTATAACAAATCCAAAAATGCACGTCCTTCTTATTTTAACCAACATACTAAAGTTGATACTGAACACTGGTGACTATTAATCGACTGAGCAGAACACCTGCGGCTTATCGTATGTCAAAATCTACAAACGTCTAGGTTTTATCCTTAATCTGTTTGATGCGCCTTAGGACGTCATTCCTCATTGAAGAGTGTCAAACCTAAGGGATTTCTCATCGATGATGACCTATAAACGGAACAAAAGAGTAATCTTTCCTTAGCTTATTATAAAGAGATAGGCAATATTTTGTGATGGTACCATTCAACGAGTGTCGGTGTAAGAGACTCCCTTATAAGTTCACGCATGCGAAACTGCAGAAATTAACTTCGGATTATTCGCCTGGGATACAGTGACTACAGTGAGTTACGTGACCTTCCAGTTTATTTTTGCTGGCGGGCAACTTCTGCCGAGTTTAGGGACGATGGTATCAGTAGCTTCAGTAACGTCTTGCTCTTAGCATCTAGTCTGCACCCGAGTTTTTCATAGTAAGCAAGTTGTCAGATAGTTTGAAAGTCGGTTGTGCTGCAATTCACCCCGCGCGCGCACTATTGTTATTAGTGATAGGAAGTTTGCCGTAGAGAGAATCCGAAAGATGATAAATTATTGTGAAAGTCAGGCACTCTTGTCATATACTATAGTATATGTTTGTCACGACTGCTGAAACTGTCATGATGAATGTAAATGGAGAAATAAAATATTTTGTACGTTAATGGACGTAACTTGTCACAATTTTCATGCGGGAGACGACACACGTAGATTTAAATGCCATATGTTCGAGTTTAATGACTTTCGTTTCATATTTTTCCCTTGGGGTTTATCAAGACCCCCTGTTACTCTTTGCGTTTCATGGGTCGTATATTCGGCGTACACTATACACCAACACACTTGCGGGCTCCTCTTATCTGGAGTCAACAGTGCGTGATTCCCTCCGCAACACCACATACATGAGATACCGGGAGCGGTAGCTCAGTGCATCAACTGATGTCCGTATGCCTGGGTTTTCCGTGTTTCTCCGATCAACCCAGGCGAATGCCGGCGTACCCTCAAACTGGCACGGCCGCGCGCGTCTGCCTTCCCTTCCTTGCTATCCTCTCCTACACACACTTACACTAACATGCACTACACTACCACATTCCGGGAGACCGTCTGGAGCTTAGAGCTTGTCGCGGCTGGAGGTGAGCCCCGCTGGTGGGAGAGTCCTGGTTAGGAGGAATCCCCACTAGCCGACGGTAGGTCGGTGCCGGATCTCGCCATCCAGCGGGGGAAGATCACCGCCCTCTCCCTAGAAAAAAACATGCACTACACGAACGGGACCAGAGCAGTTGACGCGCCCGGAAAAATGAATAAATCAATCAAATCAATCAAGCGATCCTTGGGACCGTATCACTGAGTCTATAGCCACGCTCTTAGCCCCGCCGGTCATCCAGGTCGGCTTTCATTTCATGTTAAAATAAATATTTTGAAATAACAGAATACTCAGAAAGTTTGCACGTCACATACAATGTCTAAAAATTTGTAACTTACCTTGAGTTACGTCTGTTGCCCCGAGATCATTTGCGTTACAAAATGTAACTTGCGTACAGAAGGGTTAAGTGGTCAAAGTTCAGTTAGTTTCTCTCATACCGTGGCAAAAAGTTATCCTCTCTTTGCTGGTGAACAAACGCTTCCCCCGCAGGCGGTCCAGTGGTTAAATGACGCGTTTTCGCGCAGCGTCGCTGGCACTCGGGTGCCACCTCATTAACCATGCGCGCCGCCTGCATAAAAGGCCAATAAATATGGAAATGCCCTTATTAAATATTTATTGCGCGCAATCGACTCGGAGAAGAAAGCGACACCTGGAGGTGAGTCGGCGAAACTGCAAACAGCCAGGAGTGACAGCTCGAATTTCGGAAGAACGGAAACGGTGTGTTTGGAGGGTGTTTAGAGTAGGAAATTGAGCAGCAAAATAAATAAATATAGTAAAGTTCATTGTAAAATCAACGGCGAACCTAGACAATGAACTGTGAATTAGAGTAAAATATTTTTTTTTATTTTTTACTTGGCAACATACTGAAACGTCTATATTACTAAATAATAAATGTAAATCCCGCTAGCTCGAGCGATGGGCTCTATGAAATAATTGTTACTTAGTTATTCCGCAACCTATTACTCAATTTGCCATCCATACGGAGTGGCGAGGAATCTGAAAATAATTCTAAAATGTTCCTCAAAGATTGCATATAATGGCTTTCTTTCAAACTTGATTTAATTTATTATGTGTACAAAATTTATTAACTATTATCAATTATTACAAGTTATTGTTAGGTCATGACCATTTTCTCGTTATTCCAATAACAGCGTTATAGAACCTTTTATCCTTTCTTGCCTTTTCGCGTGCACGTTGCTCGATGTTGCCATGTAGAATAATCCAATCTTCCTTCTTGTCGAAGTCCACGATGATGAGCGACCAAGTCGAAACTTCTTCCAACCACATCACAAACACTGCCTATACACTTTATCTTGCACCTCAGGTTGGCACCTATTTCAAACTGATTACTTTCCCAGGTCGGAATAATATGGCAATTCACAATTCACTGGCAAAATTTGTAAGGCAAATCTTGTAACTCCACCGTGAAAATATTCTAAGTTCACTTTCCATTTCACTCATGAAAATACTACAAGTCCGAGTTTACAATGGTACAACAAGTAAATTTTACAAGTTCCAGTTGCACACCTTATGCAGAAATGTTCTAAGTTCAAGTTCAATGTTCACTCTCACAATGAAATATCACAAGCCCCGATTTGATAATTTAACCTCAAGAAAAATCGCACAAGCCATCCGCTCACCACCATGACACGAGTCGGAATGCCCTAATTCCCAATCTGGTCCACCCTTCAAGCTGCTAAGTCATAAACTCTTAATTTTACAGGGCAGCAGAAAACAACTTTCAACTGAAGTAAATCAAAGGATTAATGATATTCAAACGAAGGTCATATAAAAACGAAATTATGTGTGTGTAGGTTTTGTTTAAATATCAGTAATCCCTGATTTAAAGATATAGTTTAAAGTTGTTTCTTTCCTCTCATGTAAAATTAAGTTTTTTTGACTTATCAGCTTATTCACTGAGATCAAAGAAATATTACGACGGCGGATATAGTATTGGCTCCCCTAGCGAATGAAATGGAAAATTCTGACTAGCTTCACTGGCCAGAAGAGAGGAAAATCTTAGAAGTGCGGAAACCAAAAAAATTAACAGAAGTGTCCAAAAAATATTTCCCAATGTATTGTGAATCCAATCCATTCACTTCTTAAATAATAGTTTCAAAAGAGAAAATAGCTTTCCACTGAAGCCTTTTTATGTTTTCTGGCAACCCGACGTACGGGGAGTGGGGGTGGAAAGCTTCTAAACATGTAGCTGCACGTCCAGAAAGATCTCTTTTTATAGATTGCGGCATAGAAAACATTACTATTATCCCCGTATGGATATGAAACGGGACCGTAGGCCGTAGAACGGAATGTCCACTGGTTACGAATGATGCCAAAGTGTGTGGAAGCGTAAAATGTGTTGCAGGTTGGATGTGGGCCTGATTCACTACTATGACATAATTTGTGAACGTCGTAAATGTACGTCTCGTGTCTCTTTGATGTGGTAATGGCGAGGTAGATCGGACGAGATTTTTCAAAGGTTTCTTATAAATTGTACAAAACTTTAAATTTTCCTTAGCGTGTTATACTTCGGCATAGATAGGATTGTCTAGTATGTACGTCGTACAAATCTAACCGTGCTTAATAACTCATTATTGAAAAATTGAAGAAGGTTTTCATGTCCAAGAAACGACCTAAAATTGTTCCGCAAGAACCTCGGAAATTACTAATGCGACACTGAATAGCACTGACCTATAACGGCGTTCAGTGGAGGTAGTAGGGGCGCTCAATAGCCACTGCACAGCGTGGAGGGCGTCACAGAGAACCATCCTCGCAACGTGCAATGAATGAAACATGCAAGCGGTGGCAGACGAGGGGGCATCCTCTGACGCGGTCCGCGTCCATTCAACAGCGAGAGCCAGAAGCAAGAGCCGCTCCCCCCTGCGAAAAGAACCAAAATTACTGTCGAAATACTCGTAAGGTGAGTTACGGGTTGTTGATATCATTTATTAACCAAACTCCTTTAACTCAATTTGATTGCTCTTTTTCAGTACCATATGTACTTACTAGAAGGATGCACAAGACTAATAAAAGCTGTTTTTGATTAAAGAGCATTACTTTCACATTAAACTACTCATTACTTCAATAAAGCAATTACTTTTGAATGAAGTAATGAGTATTTTGAATGACCTGGAAGTTTAACTAAATTCTTAAAAGAATATCTAGAGCTCCTATAACTGTCGTGACACCCTAGAAGCATTCTAGAGGTCGGCAGCTCTTATCAGTAGCTTTCCGTGGTTTCTCCGATCAACACCAGGTGAATGCCGGAGCAGTACCCTACCAAACGGGCCACGGACCGCGCGCTATCCTGTTCCTTGTCCTATCCTCTCCCCTTACATACACACTTACACTAATATGCACTACATTAGAGCTTGTTCGGACAGGGGCGGTGCCCCGCTGGGAAGAGAGTCCTGGTTTGGGGAAACCCCACTAGCCGACGGTAGGTCGGCGCCGGATCTCGCCATCCAGTGGAGGAAGATCACCACCATATCCCGGGGAAAAACATACACTACACAAACGGGACTAATGACCAAAGCAGTTGACGCACCCGAAAATACAAAAAAAAAAACAATCAATCATGCTGATTGCATGAGTGTTGCCGAGAGCCCAAAATGTATTGCTTATTTGCCCTTGAAAATAGATTTTTATTACATGGGAGCTTGCTCTTCCCCTCTGTTCATTCATTCAAAATTCAAGTAGTATATGACTTAGTGCAGAGATCACAGAATTTTGAAAATGTGCACACAATTCACTCTCCCCATAGCACGTCATACACAGACGTAAAATTAAAGCAGATAAAATTTTCGCACACGTAAAATGTTGACGTAAAATTAATAACTAAATAAAATAATTTGACATGAATATTGATATGAGTTGTTTAAATAATCCTGTATATTTTTAAAGTTAAAGTGCAATTCGTGACCGTCTCCGTGAAATTCTCTTTTTTCCGAGACTTCATTTGTAAAGACTGGTTGCCTGTGAGAGCCGCGTAAACTACTGAAATAATATAGGAGACGCTAATTCTTCTTGATGTTGTTATTCGGCGCCATTGCGGCGCACTGTGTGTGAGCGCGGGGTGGAGGGGGAAGGGGGCGGGGCGAGGGTGTTCTCCGGAAGCGCCAGGAGCCTCCGCTGACGCCCAAGTTTTTTTTTCATTTTTTTATTTTATTTATTTTTATTTTACGTAAAAAAAAACAGTTAAAAACTGTGTGTGACGTGCTATGGAGAGAAGTGAATTGTGTGCACATTTTCAAAATTCTGTGATCCCTACACTAAGTCATATACTACTTAAATTTTGAATTTTTGAAAGTTGCCGCGGCGGCGCCCTGCGCGCCAAAAGCGGCGCCGCCTCGCGCTGCTCATTTGCGCTCCGCTCGCTGCATCCTCTCCACGGGTGAGAGCTATTGGCTCAACAGGGCAGTTACACCGCTACGCGCAACTATTTGTTTCGGGACAGAAATTGAAAGGAAAGTATGCGCCCTCCGGCCCTTTGAAAGGTCCCTACGGTTTTGTTAGATGCTGAGAAACAAAGGAAAATTTCAAAAACAGTGAAAAGGTATGGAGTTTTAAAAAATACAAAAGTTGTTAATGCAACAGGACGTTGAAAGGGTTTTAATGATCGAGCGGTGATAAAAAGTCCGAAGGGCCATTGGTGCGAGAGCTTTTTGTCGCCGAAGATCATTAAAAGCAGTTCATACTCGTTAAACATACTCATGGTACATACTCATTGACTTGGTTGTCATTTCATATTTCTCTCCCAGAATTCCCTCCCATAAAATTTTCTACGGAGAGAAGAAGAGACCTTTAAAAGAAGGGCGCGTGTCGCATTTTCGTTGAACTCACTAAATTTTCGAAAATTGCAAATTTAGAAATAACACGAGAAAGTGTGTGTTGTTGTAGTACCGCTAGTTTAAACGTGTGCGCACAAACGACACATAAACATTCAACTATTTTAATTACAGAGTTTGGACTATTATTATCACAAAGACATTTCAACAAGAATCATCCGAACAATAGCTCGAGCAGTGTAGAGTGAAGGTTTTTGAGGACTTCATAATACTTATGCCGTGTGTCTCTTTACTTACACCCCTCTAATTTCACTCCATTTTCGTTAGTACTAAAGGTAGATAGTCACGTATTAGCGTAATGAACTGGCGTCATGATTAATCAAACTGGCGTTGTTTCCGGGTCCCCCTTACGTAGCTGCGGCTTATAATCAATGTGTTATAAATCATTATTTACTTCTACTGTTAGGTATGGAGAGTAGAAGTAGTTACCCTCTTGCCTCTTCCAAGACATTGAGGAACCAATGCTTAAGTATTTGTTTCTTTTAGTCTCTAGATCCTTTTGATACTTTTGATGCCGCGACCTGGGCCCGTGCCTGTAGCAATCCGCTATGTCCCACGGGACCGGATGGAACTCAGCCTGGTGTCGACTGCCCCTCAGGTACTGACTAGAGGTCAAGTACCACCTGGACTTGGCTCTCTGCTCAGGCACATAAACCACATATATACGCCAGGAAACAGGTGATATTATTGTATAAGTGATGAAAAGGGAGTGAGAAAACCTACCAAGTCACATCACCGAGATCAACGGCCCGAGCGCATGTCCGAGCTGTCCGCCCGAAATGTCCGAGCGCAATCGAATCCGTTCCCGATCGTTCAGACACCGCCACTGCACGTTCGCCTTAGCAATCTCGACCGTCCGGACTGGAGCGGAGTTTAGTTTAGTGATTGAAAACACTTCGTCTCTTTCGAAACAAATTTCCTCATCGAGCCTCCACAATCACATCGAAATGGGAGGAGAATAGCGACGACAACCGCAGGAGCTCCGCAGAGCGAGAAAATGCAGCAGAGTTGTCCGCCGCGGACGAATTTATGGGCCACCGAGGAATAATAAAGACAACGCCTGCAAGCTAGAGGAGGGAGTACAGAACCTCTCCCAACCCCTTTATTCCCTCGCCTTCAATCTCTTCCCCGTCCTCCCCCGCAGACTGTGGCGCGCCACGTGCTTGGACGGCCGTTCTAGAAACCCCCCTTCTGCCGCCAGAGTCGCAACGGAGCTCCTGTGTTCGCCCTCGAGTGGAATCCGCTTGGAATAACGAATTTATGCAGAGCCCAATGACCCATTTCTGCCCGAAAGGGCGGGGGGCTCCGGTCAGTGGTCACGGAGTGCGGGCAAGGGAAGGGGCAAAGGGTTGGGGGAGGGGCAGCGACCCCGTTTTGTGCGTGGCCTTGCCACAATGACCACCATATTCCAGAGACCCCTGCTCACGTCGGCCGCATCTGCATCCGATCGCTTGCTCCCCGAGGGGCGGATCAATACAGACCTTCACCGCGTTCGGCTTCTTCGAAAGAGGAGAGCGTCCCCGGGGCGTCAAGTACCCACGCATGCTGCCTCAATTGATTTGGACACGCTGGGTGTTGGAAATTAAGTTGGACCTGTTTATGAGCGTGATGGCGGTATTGGATGTCATTTGTATATCTCATAGTCTACCTATTAATCGAATTACATTTTCCGAGGAACGTGAAGATTTATTAATTTTATTTCGAATTCTTTTCAAATGACACGTAGACAGACAGTGATTGACTCTAAGGTGCTGGTCGAAATAGAGAAGATTATTTGCGTATGTATCTGTACAAAGTCAGTCAGTGGTCAAGGTGGACGATGTTCTTTATTATTATTATTATTATTATTATTATTATTATTATTATTATTATTATTATTATTGCATCTAATCTCAGTGGTGTAAATTTTGTACTTCATGAAAAAAGCAAGAATGGGAAAGCACAAGAAGGAAGGAACAGAACAAAACACGTTTAGTATGCCCCTTTGGGCAACACCTTTTTTTGTAATCGTTAAAAAAGTGTTGACTCACCGTCGACGAGCTCTGACTGCAGTATCGTAACGCTGTCTATTCCACCCAACCCGTTTCATTTCAGAATAATGTTGAAAAAACGCTGACTGACTTTCCAGCGACAACTCATCACCGTCGCCCCGCGGGCAACGTCCAGCTCTTTTTGAGCGAGAGCACCGCCGACTTCGTTCCCCGGAATCTCTTCCCGCGAGCTGTGTCCGATCGCTTTCCGTCTTTTTGCGTTGCGTCGCGGCGTCGTTTTTCGCTCGGCGACCATTTCATAGCGGCTGCGCCCGCAGCTCCTCACGCGTGCTGCGCCCGCGCGGGGGCGGGGCCCAGCGCTTTCACGCAGCCGCCGAGCCGGGCGCGCGAGAGGGCGAGTGCACTGCACGGCGGGAGGCAGGGCTTTGATTGATTGACTGATTTTTATTTCGTGTTTCAGCGCGCGTCGACTGCTTTGGTCATTAGTCCCGTTAGTGTAGTGTGTGTTTTTTCTCGATACATGGCGGTGATCTTCCCCCGCTGGATGGCGAGATCCAGCGCCGCTCTACCGTCGGCTAGTGGGGTTTCCCCCTAACCAGGACTCTCCCACCAGCGGGCACCGCCCCAGCCGGGACAGGCTCTAAGCTCTCGACTGGTCTCCCGGAATATGTGGTAGTGTAGTGCATGTTAATGCAAGTGTGAGAGGATAGAACAAGGAAGAGGAAGGACAGATCGCGCGCGGTCCGTGGCCCGTTAGGTAGGGTTCCGCTCCGGCATTCGCCTGGTGTTGATCGGAGCAACCACGGAAAACTACCGATCAGAGCAGCCGGCCGCTAGAATTCTCCTCCAGACAGCGACTGAATTCGACCTAGCTGAAAACTAGTGTCGAAAATCCTGCCGCCGTGGGGAGTGGGAACCTAGGACCTCCGTCAAGGCGCTGCAGTGACATTGTTAATGCACTGAGCTACCGCTCCCGGTGGGGAGGCAGGGGAGTGGGCGGGTTGGTGCAATGGTCGGGTGGGGACAAGTGGGCGTGGGGACGGGGTGTGGGCGGGCGCGGAATGGTCATGTGGGCTATTGAGTGGGTGGAGGCAGGCGCGTGCACGCGAACAGGTGTTCGACTGTGCTGACGAGTGACCAGATTCGGGGATTTGTTCGCCAAGCGGGATGGAGCGTTTGCATGTGTGTGTGTGAAAGAGAGAAATTGATTGATAAATGAACTCGGGCGCGTCAACTGCTAAGGTCATTAGACCACTAAATGTAGTGCATTTTTTTTTCTCGGCAGGTGGAGGGGATATTCACCTGCTGGATCGTAGGCTAATGGGGTTTTCCTCAATAGGTATCTCCACGCAGTGGGACACCCCCAAGGAGAAGCTCGAGGTTCCCGAACGGTCTTCCGACATATGTGACAGTGTAGTGCATGTAAGTGTGTGTGTGTGTGTGTGTGTAAGGGGTGGGGATACGACAAGAAAGAGGAAGGAAATTTCGCGTACGGCCCCACACCCGTTTGTTGCGGTACTTCTCCGGCATTTGTCTGGTGTTGATCGGAGAAAGCACGGAAAACTACCCATAAGGATAACCGACCGGTAGAATTCTACTCCGGAGAACGACTGAATTCGTCCTAGATATCTAACGGGTGTCGAAAATCTTTCCAACGTCGTGAGTCCAACCTTATACCTCCCGGACATAGGCACTGCTGTGTAAGTATATGTGTGTGTGTGTGTGTGTGTGTGAGAGAGAGAGAGAGAGAGAGAGAGAGAGAGAGAGAGAGAGGCAGAGAAGGTGTAGGTTTCTTGGGAGAGAGCATGGGACCATATCAGATCCATATCAGACTTGTGTCTTCAATACCGTGGAGACCGTGGAGTATCTCGTAGAACACTTGTGTGAAAATATTTCCTTTTCATTACGAAACAGATCATACTTGTTAATAGTGACCCTTAGATTATATTAAAACACTAGTGCCGTATTAACTTTTATTACGACAATGATTGTTGTGTGAACTTGTGTGAACAAACTCATCTTGCCTAGCAATTGAGGATTAAATAATATTTTTAAATTTATATATATATATATATAATATAAAAATAGACAGAGAGAAAGAGAGAGAGAGAGAGAGAGAGAGAGAGAGAGACAGACAGAATTGAGAGATGAAAATATTTTCCAAGATGAATGCACGCATATTTTACATACATTTATAAAAATGTCAAGTTTGTCATTATTATTCTTTTATTATAAAGGAAACTATCTGATAAACTAACTATTGTTCTTAAAATTTTCAATTCCCGACTATATAGTTTCCTTAATATTCGAAAGTAACAGTTTATCTAAAATAAAAATAGCCAACATCAATTTCATTTCGTTCAATGAATTCTTGTTTGACAATTACTAATCATGATGTAGAACGATGGTAGAACTGTCATTATAATAATATAAAAAGAACATATGTTATATCTCAAACTGTTGTTCACAATGGCCTCAGGCTCATTCATATTTTATTCAATATTTATTAATTATATAAATTGATCATGTGTGTGAATTAGAATTTATCATTGCTCGATCTTTATTAAACCAGGTACTGATTCTGGTAAAATTTTTACTATAATTTAACAAATCTTATGAAGCTCAAAAACGCACCATTTGCTAGGGTATGAATTCTTGAAACATCATCATAGATAGATTAAATTGTGAACATACGCATCGTGTGAATGATTCCCATCTCGGCTCAACAGCTGAGTGTGAATTAATGGGAATGGGAACCAGCCTAACGCCTCGGCTCAAAGGCCTGACGCGAGAATGTACAATGAGGAAGAAAGAAAGGGAGGCGCTGGGTCCTTGTCCCTTTGTGCAAGGGACGCCTGCGTCATCCGTCGGAAATTGATCCGAGGATCCTTAAGACGCAGCCATACAGCCGGCCTGTACAACTCTGGTCCACGCAAGTCATTTGTTCAATCTTGCAAACTGAACTCGTGCCTGCCAGGCAGAAGACTTGAAGCTACGAACCTCGCAGCTACAAATTCAGAGATGCGTTTTTTCTATCTATCTCCAGAGAGTATTTAGCGTTCGTGGGCGCTGTAACTGCTATGGTCATTACTCCTGTGGGTTAATGGCCCTGAGATGGAGATGCACCTTCCCCGCTCGGATATGAGATGACGTCGACCTACGCTTCGGTTTGTGAACGATTTCCCTTCCAGATGTTTCCCTCTTTCTCAAAGGGGCAACGCTCTAGCCGGAACAAGCTCTAGCACCCGATTAGTTTCCCTTGTTTAGTGCATGTGAGTGTGTGAGGCGCGAGGAGGGGACAAGGAAAGATCAGGTGCGGTTGATTGATTGATTTTTTCGTGTTTCCGGGCGCGTGAATTGCTTTGGTCATTAGTCCCGTTAGTGTAGTGCATGTTCTTTTCTCGGGAGATGGCTGTGATCTTCCCCCGCTGGATGGCGAGATCCGGCGCCGACCTACCGTCGGCTAATGGGGTTTCCCCTAACCAGGACTCTCCCACTAGCGATGCACCGCCCCAGCCGCGACAAGTTCTAAGCTCCTGACCGGCCTCCCGGAATATGTGGTAGTGTAGTGCATGTTAGTGTAAATGTGTGTAATGGGAGAGCATAGGACAAGAAAGAGGTGTAAAAGATCGCGCGCGGTCCGTGGTCCGTTTGGAAAACTAACGATCTAAACAAGGAAAACTACTGATCAGATAACCAGGCCGCTAGACGTCTCCTCGTGACAGCGACCGAACTCGACCTAGGTGTCGAAAATCCTGCCGCCGTCGAGAGTGGAACCCTAGGACCTCCCGGACATAAGCACTGCAGTGAGATCAGTTGACGCTCGGAGCCATCCTCCCGGTCACCGGCCACCTCAGGCGGAGGCATCCTGCAGCTTAAGCCCGCCCCCACCGCACCCCGGACTACTCGGGCGGGGGCGGCGCGACAGGGGCGGAGCGCCGGGCCCTCGCGCCTCTGGCCTCCCGCCAGCCGCCCCCGCCCCCGCCCCCGCCCCCCCCGCGGCCGCTTAAAGAGGAACTGCGCTGCGCTCTCCGTGCGAGGTGGGGAAGAGGCGAAACTTGAATGGATCCACCGCTAGCGGTAGCCCAGTGCTTCAACTGATGTCACTGCAGCGCTTCTGTCCGGGAGATCCTAGGTTCCCACTCCCCACGGCGGCAAGATTTTCGACACTAGCTTTTCAACTAGGTCGAATACAGTCGCTGTCTGGAGGAGAATTCTAGCGGACGGCTGGTATGATGGTAGTTTTCTGTGGTTTCTCCGATCAACACCAGGCGAATGCCGGAGCAGTACCCTACCAAACGGGCCACGGACCGCGCGCGATCTGTCCTTCCTCTTCCTTGTCCTATCCTCTCCTCTTACACACTCACTTACACTAACATGAAACCCCACTAGGGGGAAACCCCACTAGCCGACGGTAGTTCGGTGCCGGATCTCGCCATCCAGCGGGGAAAGATCACCATCTTCCGACAAAAAAGACATGCACTACACTAACGGGAATAATTATCGAAGTCGTAGATGCTTCCGGAAACACGAAAAAATTAATCAATCAATTGAATGGATCCCTTTTTGACATCGTTACGCCCAGGAGAACGCAATATCGATAAATCGATATTTTCGAACGAGAAAAATAGGTAATTCTAGGATCAATTAATATTGATCAATTATTACGAATAACAGTAATATATTTTTCTCTATTCAAACTATTTTAAACTAGTGCAAAACGCAATACTTTCTGTCAATTTTACCAAAATTTCGCAAAAAAGGACTTAAATTTTCGGAAAAGTTGGACTATTTTAAAACCTATCTCAAGGAAGAGATTTGTTTTAAGGAAAAATCATTATCTTTAATACTTTAGTTGTAGGAAAATTCCGAAAAAGTGTTAAACTCTTGCAATTTTTGAAAAATCAGAATTTTTAACGAACAATCTGCACAATTCTCTAAATCATCTTTACACTATCCAACAAAATATTAATCAAAACATGGAGTCCTTTTTTTCAAAAAAAATTGGAAATGTCCCTGGCGATTCATGTGAAGTACCCTCAAACTTAAAATTTCAGTTTCAAATTCATGAAGCCGAGACATCAGACAGATCGATTGTGGAATATCAATTTTGGAGAAAACCGGCTGAATGGTTTAGGTACTAGCTTTGTTCACAGACGGATGGACTGACAGCCTGACGGACAGTCGTTTTGCTGTGATTCGAGTTTTCGGTATCAAGGACCCACAAAACATGGATTCTGGCTACACTACATGTAAGAGGATTTTTTCCAGAAATTTAGCAACTAGCAACAATCCACTTTTTCGTTACCAGGGCCCTGTATAATAAAAAAAATGCTGAAAATTCGCTGTTTTTTCGCGCAGCATTACAAAACTTTCTCTCTACTGCGTAGTGAGATAGTAAAAGTAGATCAACAAGCCGTGACGTTAGAAATTGGAACCGAAATTATATTGTTTTAAATCCTTCAATGCGTAAGCAAACTTTTATAACCCAAACCGAGGAAGAGAACAGCAGTGCAAGAACGTTCCACTAGTGCAAATTTCACAATGCAGAAGCCGCACATAGCAATAAATCAGGAGTAAGCCGGAAAAGTATTGCGAGAAAATAAAAATAAAACTCTCTCGCAGATCCTCCATTCTTTGAATGTGAAAACATGGGTAAAAATGTTCCATATTTATATTATTGATCACAATTCATAAAATACACTAAGTTTTTTGACCACGGTATTTTCCTTGTATTAAATTTTGTTTATCTTCTTTGGTCATATAAAGCCGAAATTTTTACATAACTGAAATCAGAAGAATTATTAGAACAAAAATGTTTTGGTTATCCATGGCACACTGTTAAATACTAACACCAATTACCATTCGCGGATTGAAGAATCAAATTTCATCGAAAATTTTAGCACAATGAATTTTTTACTAAGCGGACAAAATTTGTATGAAAGTAATCGCTACATGACATTTCAACCTTCATTGCTATAGAAATCAGCCTAACGGACTGTATGATAATTCTCCGATTTCATATTGTATTATTCGCATATTTTTTCCTTAATTCTGTCATTTGATGGCTGCAATCCTTGCATAATGATATCATCGATACAGATTTCGTTATTTGACAGATTCTTGACAGAGAAGTTTAAAACAAGTATTGCCACTTCATTAATCATTGCGAATCGTTGTAGTAAATGTTTTGTTCGATTGTGTACATTAAAATTGAATTTCAAATTATATTATAATTATCATTTTAAATTTCTTTTATTATCAGTAATTTTTACGTGGAATATTATTTAAAATCAATTGGATCGTAATTTTACTTTGATCTTTGCTGTGATGATAGAGGGAACATTTGACTGACGTTAAGTTCAAAACGCAAGTTTTTGTGTGTTATACGTTGCCGCCGTGTTTTTGTTCGTAAAAATTGTTTAGTTTGAAATGTATAGTGAACCAGAGGATGAGTTGGCGCCTCCAGAAATAAGAGAAAAAGGGAAATTGGTGACCTCGGAGTTATGGTAAGAGCAACTTTTGTATTTTGTCGTATTGGTAAACCAAAGCCACCTGCGCAAGGTATGGTAGCTGTCCGCTAGGTGGCCTTGGCTGAATCCTGCTCGTCGACTGCCACGAAACGATTCAGTGTAAAAATTTAACTTATAAAAGTCGTAGAAAAAGTAGCGTATGAAAATCGATGTAATGGGTATTAATTCACTGGTGTGAACCTTGCTCGTATCGTAATATCACACTCGTGTGTTAATACCCATCATTACATCATCGTTGTATAATGTACTATTAAGACAAAGTTCACTTACTTTTTTTAATAAAGAAAATTTTATTTAAAGACAATAGATAAGATCATTTGGTTGTGCCGAGTGATTTTAAATTGCACCCTCAGTATGGTAAAGAAGAAGTTGAAAATAATTGAGTATAAAATTGAAGGGTAGGAACAAGATAAGCTACAACAGCCATAACAAGTTTCCCGCTATTTGTAAATGTGAATATCTCGATTCCGATGAAAGTGTGGCTTACCTTGTTACCATATACTATGTCTTATTTACAATTATGAATGGCTTGTGGCAGTTTACACGTTGAGATAACCGCACAAAATTGAGATCTTAACATTTACGGACAATAGGGGGTTTGCTAAGGCAGGTGAGGCTTATCTCGTTATCCCAAGCTCTTGAATTGCCTGTGGGTAGCAACTGGAAGCCTGAGCTCTTCCCGAAACGGCGAAATGGCGAGCGAGGCTTTTGACGAGGAGCGCGAGAGACGGCGTCGTCGTCGTCTTCATCGTCGTCTCCACCTTTCAGTCCGTGGGCTCTTGCGCCCTCGGCAACGTAGCGCAAGCGGCTGGGAGCGAGGTGGGGGTAGGCGCCCTGGCCGCACACCGAGAAGGCACCTTTCTTAAGCTGGCACTACCAAAATCGGTTGCCACAAAATCACTTTTGCGACCATTTAGAACTACTTAATTGCTAATTAATTATTCAAGAATTAATTTTTTTGCTCTTCGAATGTTTGTGTAATTAATGGTGAGCTAGCTTAAGATTATGCGAACACTACCACAATGAGTTACCACAAAACCAAATTTGCCTTATTGTAGAGTGATTTAATTCCTAATTACGCAAAAATTAATTTCATTGCTTAAGAGTGGTAGAAGAGAGGGAAGGGTAATTCGTTTCGCCTGCATTCCATTTCACGATGCAAAGCACCGTCTTGGTTTCACTGGGATATTTCGAATGTTCGAGTACCCTCTCTCTGAGGGTTTTCGAACATTTCCGTAACAAGTTCCACTAACTATCAGTTAATTAAAAGAAGTAAAAATACGTATTTAACTAAAAAAGTGTGTAACAGCTATTTACTGCCCCATTTGTGCAATACCTTAGTTTGCTTTCCGTGCTTATTTACATGAGTAAACAATACCATGAAAGGCAGGAAAACGAAATATAAGTCGATGTTTTGTTCCTCGTTTACTGACAATTCTAGTATCCATTAACATCCCTTTTTATTTTTGTATTTAGCCATTACATGTCCCGTAATGGACAATTGGCCTCGGCGCCGGGGTTTCCAGGCAGATACCCAACCAGAAATCCGCGATGTCTCGAATTCCCTTAACTTTCGTGACTTCATGTAATGTATTTGGTTAGTGACACCGGTATTGCGTTCGTGAACTATCCTTTCAGAAGAACTATGCCAGTATTCGCCTGGATGACTGACGGAAACCCCTGTCAGGATGGCCGGAATGGGGATTGAACCTGGACTTCCCGAATGCAAAGTCAGCGCGCTACGCCCTGAGTCACTTTGTTCTCGGACAAATGGACTGACGTTTTGCCGATAATCGATTTTTCGTTGCAAGCATCCACGAAATATGGATTCTGGCTACCACACGTGTTCGAGAATTTTGCTTCTACATTTAACAATTGGATTTGTCCGCGTTTTCGATACCAGGACCGGCAATAAGAGTTTTTCTCACGAAAATTGGCCGTTTTACCGCATATATATGGGAATCAGATTACTCGGGATTGTCCGATAAAACTCCTTACACGGATCCTCCTGTTGTTACACACACACTGTCTGTCCCGCGTGTCTTCTAGCAACTCGTTCATCTCTTCCGCTTCCACTCCCGCGCTCTCTACTTCCGCTCCGCATGTGGGAAACCCAGAAAGTCATGATCAGAATCCCCCCACACACACACATATATATATATATATATATATATATATATATATATATATATATTTATATACATACACGAGAAAATAAAATCGGAGTAATTTAAAAAAGAATGGGAAATGTCGTCAGAAGCTTCATGTCCCCCTTCACTCCCCCCCCCCGAAATTAATATACATTTTTCGAATTCGAGAGGCTGTAGCATCCACATTCAAAGTTAATTCCTTGTCTTTTTCTTAAATAGACAGACAGGCTTCTTGAGAAAAAGCTAAAGACTTTTTCGGCAGTTATGACCCGCATAATGTGGATTCTGACTACAACTTATTCGAGAAGGTGATATATTACAAACAGAAAGAAGAATCCCCTTTTTCAGTACAAGGAATTCGTTGAACGTGTTTTTCCGTCGAAAAATCCACATTGTTCAACTTTTCTGCAGCGTTACATAACTTAAGCATTCTATGAAATAGATGAGACGAAGTAAAACTCCGTTAGACTATGTTTGCCCAAAAAGTGTCGAAGGAGAAAGTTCTAATACTCTGTGGTTCGTCTTATCCGCTTAATGTTTTGTCTTTGCCTTAACTGTTGATGGGAAAGAGGGGAGCGGTTTTGCTTGGTTTGACACCATTATGTTTCCCAGAGAGATGTGTATGATTAAGCGGGCAGCTTAACCGTCGCAGATCGACTGCCTTCATGTTGCTCTCAATAGTTGTTACGCGAATTAAGGAGGGAATCAGATTTTGCCCACCGTTTCTCAAAGGAAACCACTGCTCCGCCCTGAAGTAGTGGAAACAGCTTTGTGTTTGTAGCGCCTTCTGAGGTAAGCTGAGCGCGATGTTGTTTTTCCAGAGTTGGAAGCTACAGCAGTGTTTTCTTCAAACTAACGAAATGAAACCAAATGGAAAGAGTAGTTATATCACGCAGAGCGCTCAACTTCTACATCGTTACTTCACATCTGAGTTTATCTCGTGTGTAACGCGTGCTCAAGAGTAATAAATTTTTACATATACTTACCTTTGACTTTACTTTTGAGTTTTAAATATTTCTTTTCTCTTTATCGTACATTTGTCATAAAAATGTTTTAAATTACGTATTACATAACGTTTTGGTTTTGTTTCGGCTATATGAACTTTGAAAGAAGATCTTTGGCATCCCTTTGGTTAACGTGTATATTATTTGAATTGATATTGTAGTGTTTTCGTATCAATAAGACTCGTAGAATTGCAATTCAAAGTAAATATATGGGGTCCCCGGACACCAAAATTACGGGAAGTGTCGGAAAAACGTTTCATATAGCTGAAACCAAACCAAACCGTTATGTAATATGTAATTTAACAAACTTGTATGACAAATGTACATTAAAAGAGAAAATAAATCTTTTAAAACTATTTCCATCGTGTAAATGGAGTAATTATTTGTTAATAACGAGAACATGAACAGTTGCAAATTCACAAACATTTCAGGCAATGAAATAATCGTGTTTCATTATTAGAAAGTAATGGAATGCACAAATTTGTCCCATAAACATAATGATACTTACCAATCACTTAAATATTGTTCATGCTTAACAATGGTTTCACGTTTTTTGTTTTTTTTTTGTTTTTGTTTTTGTTTTTTTGTAAACTATGTTCTCAATTTATACAAAGGTGATACCTTTATGAGAAAGGTCAAGGGGAATAATTTAAATAAAAAACCAATTCACTTATATCCCCTTCCGTATCTCTGACGGTACACAGGCTACCGAGTATTGATGAAGTTTCTTACACGAATTAATGCGTATTTTTAACATAAATATAAATGGCGTGCGTGGTAGTTTGAAGAAACTGAAATTATTCAAGATTTATGTTGCTGTTTGAACTAACATCCTTAGCGCAAATCTGTAGCCTCAGTAGCAAGACAAGCCGTCGCAATAACATTTAGATTGGCAGTTAGTTCCCACAAACATTAAAATGTGAGATTGCCAGAAATTTATATTCTTGACTGGAGTCGTAGAAACGGGTTAACAACGCTTCTTTGAACTTCAATTCTCGCAGCTTAATTTCACCACATTTGCCATAGCAAATGACATTTTGAACGCCAGTGCACCAAAAAGATATTTTTACAGACGGACGGTCGTCTCTAAGTGATTACAGAGGTCTTTAGACGTCCTTTTCTTGCATCAAAAACATGATTAACGAAATGTCATTTATAAACTCTCGCAGTTCCCTTTTAGTTGCCCTGTCCTAATTGCTGTGGCGTCTCTCCCAGCATGTGCCAGCCTTACTGGCGAATGCAGCTGAGTTTGCAGCTCGCTTCAGGCACAATAATTATTTAGATAGATAGAAATTTATTCTACAATTGGGCAGATGATGCCCGGTGGCAGAATGCAAAATTGCAATTACAAATAAAATAATAATGTATAAAAAATAAATATAAACAAACAAATTGGCTTTGTCATTTCCTTTACATGCAGATGGCATTTACATTCCTATACTAAACATTAAGATGCATATACACTAACATATAAATGAATAAACTTACATATTAAAATACGCGTGTATACATAGAGAAAAAGGAACCTCACATACACACCAGTCAGAACTTATTCAGTCATATTCAGAAGAAATGAAATCACTTCACTTCACTTCACTGCACTGCATATAACTTTATCTAAATATGAATGGTTCAATACTTTTTACTGTAGACTACGCATAATCGCACCATTCACTTCACTTCACTTCACTTCACTTCACTTCATTTCACTATACGTTTTCACCCTATTGACTAATTTCCTATATTTTTTTCTAAAACCTCGTGCTGAGCAAGGAAAGGGCTCAAAAACTGCCGCAGGCAAATAGTTCCAATCTACTATAGTTCTGTTTACAAAGGAGAATTTTCCTACGTCCGTTCTTTGTATTCTTGTTCTTTGTATATTTACTCTGGTGAGCAACAACTTGTCATTCCGCTTCGCCCCGTCGTTCCCGCGCCCATGTTTCCACATTAAAACCTGATGTCACTTCAGTGTCATCGGGAGGTCCTAGGGTTCGAGTCCCGGCGGTGGCAGGATTTTCGACACCAGCACATAGCTAGGTCGAATTCAACCGCTGCCTGGAGGAGAATTCTAGAGACCAGCTGCTCTGAATCGGCAGTTTCCGTGGTATTACCTATCAGTACTAGGTATGTGCTGGAGCAGTGCCCTAACAAACGGGCCATGCACCGCAAGCGATCTTTCCTTTCTCTTCCTTGTCCTATTCTCACCCCTTTCTTATATACACTCACACTCGCATGCATTACACTATCACATATGTCGGGGGTCGGTTAGGAGCTTGGAGCTTGTCCCGATTGAAACGGTGCCCCGTTTGTGGGTGATACCTAGTTGGGGAAAATCCTCATGCGGACGTAGGTCGGCGCTGGCTCTCACCATCCAGCGGAGCCAGATCGCTACCGCCTTTCGCGAAAAAATATGAACTACACTTATGTAACTAATGGCTTTAGCAGCAGACGCGCCCTGAATCACTAATCAATAAATCAAAGTAAAACCGACTGCGATAGCTACGCTGTTTCCACACCAGATAGCAAGATCGACTCCAGTCACCGCTGAGGCGGTGCCTCACCGGGGGAGGGGAGATACCAGAGAAGCAAAATCCGCGTAGTTTGGCATCTAATCTCACGTTGCAACCTCACTTTCTGGGATATACCGTGCACTAAACGTTTGGAAGAAATGGGCCAAGTAGTTGACGCGCCCGAATTCTCGAAATAACATTCCCCACACTCATAATTCTAAACCATTCTATCATTCAGGGAGGACAATTAGTGGCTCCAATGAGAGAGAAGCATACACACTCAAACATATTAAACAAGATACACAGATTAATACAAAGAGAGTTTCTTCTTGTATAAAAATGAAATAGAAAGAAATAATAAATAACAATTTTCAATAAATCCCGTGGTGTCAGTGAAGTTATTGTTGTATTTCATATATACTTTTTTGGGTGATATATCTTTGTCCCTTAATGTGTTAATATTTTCTATTCACAATTGTAATTTGCAATAAACATGTACCCTGGCTCCGTGTACCTTAGTGAAGTACCCTGCCTCCGTGTGAGATTTTAGTGTGTTAAAAATTCATTGGTTGTTGAACAGAACTTCGACACTGACTTGGAGATCTTTGAGGCATTCCAATTCGCTGTCAGAAGTCGGTTGTGAACAATAGGAAATGAACAATTCTGTTATTCTTATTATAATAGTATGTGTGAAACTGGTACTGAAACTGGTCAGGTAAACACAAAATTAGCCCAAACTCACCAAATTGCACAGGGACACAGGCATATCAGCCCTGTCATTTTACGAATGCCATCCATTGGAAAAAGCAGGAATCACTTCCCACCAACAGTTAAAAGCATTGACCACTTAACCTAACCACTCCAGTTAACCTAACTCTCCCCTATATTGCGATTTTTCCCATGGTGCCTCTGACATTGCGTCAGCTGTTACAGTTCCATCCAATCGCGGCCTTACACGTCACTACAGTGCCATCACCATGGTGGCGTTCAACCTTCCGATTGGATGACACCGTAACAGCTGATTTACTTCACCGGCAGGTATAAATAAATTGCAGTAAAGACGTTTGAGAGAGATTTTGTGTTATTGCCTCTCTGACAGTGGCTTCATTCTAAACTTCGTAGGAAGATTTCTTGTTAAGACGTATCTGAATGAATTGAAGACAATGAACCTTGCACTTCCGTAGAATCAGCAATCTTCCATATTTTACTAATTTTGAAAGCTCTTAACTTTTAAACGCGTTATCAAGCTCTCCGAAGAGCTGCTTCTTTTTGTTTCTTGCGCAACTCCTCGGGGCCTTTCAAACGAAGTTTCGGGCGCCGTACCCTCTGTGGACGGTGAGTGTACCGCTGCCGGACTCGCAGAAATTTACATTTCTAAGTGATTGAGTAATCGCATTAAGAAGTTGGCAGCGCCGCGCCGGGCGGGCGAGGGGAAGTCCCTCGGGTGAAGGTTGTGGCGAAGCCTCGTGGCTGCGGTGGCCTTTCAGAAGCCGCCAGCGCCTGCGCCACGCCGCGCCGCGCCGGGACGGGAAGCGGAGGCCGGCGAAGGGAAACGTGTCACCAAGCGGAGGGATGTGCAAAGCACGAGGCACGGGGGTTGGGGGGTAAGGAAACGCACAAAGGGGCGGAGGGAGGGGTGTTGGCGGGTAAAGGAACGACGGAGCGGGTTGGCCTGACGGGGAGGATTTTCGACACTAGCTTTCGAGTTAGGGCGAATTCAGTCGCTGTCTGGAGGAGAATTCTAGCGGCCGGCTGCTCTGATCGGTAGTTTTCCGTGCTTTTTCCGATCAACGCCAAGCAAATGCCGGAGCAGTACCTTACCAAAAGAGCCACCGACCGCGCGCGATCTGTCCTTCCTCTTCCTTGCCCTATCCTCTCCCCTTTCACACACACTTACACTAACTCATATTACAGTTGGTGGGAGAGTCTTGGTTAGAGGGAACTAGCCGACGCTAGGTCGGCGCCGGATCTCGCCATCCACGGGGGAAGACTGCCATCTCCCGAGAAAAAAACATGCACATACAAACGGGACTAATGACCACAGTAGTTGACGCGCCCAAAAACACGAAAAAAGTCAATCAATCAGTAAAGGAATCGTGTCATCAAGCGATGTGGCGAATAGTGGGGATGGGCTGATGGCGCTCAGATGGCGGGGCTTGGAGGGATGGGCAGCGTGTAGGAAAAGACAAGGAACTAGGAGCACAGGGGCACAGGCAGCCGGGCTTGGATAGACGGGTGTGATAATGGAAACGTGTGTGGGGATGAAGGGATGAAGAGCGGAGATGTGACGTGGGTGGGTCTAGGCAAAATGAAATCATTGCACAATTCCTCTTATCACTTCCGACATGCTCTTAACCGAGTAACTTTACGTACAGTAGATAAGTATTCCTGACACTATTGTTGTGACGCGGTCTGGCGGCTAATCTGAGATTGAAATGATTGAAGGCATTGTCATTGTCAACAATACTATTTATTTTAATAAGAGCAGCTTTCGATGGCTTGGCCATCATCATCAGTTTCCTGCTGTCTGGAAGTCACAAAAACGACTACCTAAAAAACTCTACCTATGTAAATGTCAACTGTAACTCACCACTAAACAATAGGCTAATCTGGGAGTTGAAATTTGCCGGTAATGAATAAGCCGACGTACAGATCGGCATCGCATCTCTCTTTCCTGCAGGGAATTATCTCCCCACATCTCTTGAAGTAAAGTGCACTACCCTTACGGGACTAATTACGGTCGATGCTCCAAGTCAATTCTCCTAGTCTCACTCATAGAAAATCGAATATTTGAAGAGCAAGTTCACACTTTTTTTTTTTGCATCGCCCATGAAACCCGCTGAAGGCGTGGAGGGGGGGGCGAGTGGAGAGACGCGGAGGTGGGAAGGGCTAACGAAGGGCTAACTGCGCGGCGCGGTGCCCACACGTTGTGCGTGCTCGATGTGTCGACGCCCTTCACACGCTCCTCCCGCTGCTATCGGCCAGGAGAGCGCGTCGTTTGCAAGATCGTTTCTTCGCAGGTGCAAAAGAGATCACAGGCCACCAGCCACCTGTTCCCGTTTTCAATGGTTCTGCACGCATCGTGTTCGAAATAGAGGAAGAACTTGCAATCAGATATTGTTTTTCGGGGTAAAACGTGATTCTATATTAGTTCCTTGAATGTATTCGTGTACTATACAATGAAATGTTAACAATATGAAGGTATTCGTGAACATTAATATTTCCTATATTTTACCGATCCAACACTGATCCTTGAAGTCAGAGATTCTGAAGAAAAATTGCGCCAGTAATGCGTATTTCATAACGATTCTTTAGATTTAATGGTGCAAAGGAAAGGGGGGAAAGGAGATATGAATGGAGCTGTACTTTGAAAAACGGATCATGGACAACGCAGAATGTTTCAGACTTGTAGCTCGAGCCAGATCTCAAGCCCGTTTTAGACAGTCATTTCCTCATACTTTTTTATCCGTACTGAAAAATGACGGATCAGATGAAATATAATTTGTACAGAAAAATGATGCAATCTTCATTTCTCGGCACCGATTTCGTTCAGTTTGACCAACAGCGCTCCTGAGTCAACTCCCGGAAATTTTCTTGTTCGCAATGCGTGTGCTGTGATTTCTTCGTTTTGTGTCGTTTTAAGAGCGTTATAATGTGTTGAACTGTAATGTGAAGTGATAGTGAGTTGAGGAATAAAACGTATACGATGCCTCGTTCTCTGCTCAGTCCTTAAATAATATAACTTAATTTATTATCGTAGATGCAATGTTGAGCGGTTTGATCTTCAGTTTTTTGATCATCGTCCAGAGGAAATATTTTTATCATGCTTACATGCAAAAAACGAAATAACAGTTTAAAGCGCTATATCTCGCGCAACCAATTTCGAGACTAAAACAACACCGCATAGGAACGAACGACCCTTTTCCGTTCATTTTCCATCATGTACATACGTACAGAACAATGATAAAACAAGGCCCATGTAAAACCGGCTTCAAGTTTCATCGGCTGAGTAACACCGTCATCTGCCGTTCTATAACACCCACTACACTTAAAGGACTATTTCTCGTAGCAATTGTCGCACTCAACGCTGGTTGTCCCCATTTGGTTGGTTTGATTGATTGATTATAAGAGATTTCAGGCGCGTCAACTAGTGAGGTCATTATTCTCGTAAGTGTAATGCATATTCTTTCATTGGGAGGTGTCGGTGATCTTTTCCCGACGGATGGCGAGATCTGGTGCTGACCTGCCGTCGACTAGCGGGGTTTTCCCCAGCAAGGAGTCTCCCACCAGCGAAACACTGCCCGAACCGGGACAAGCTCTAAGTCCCCGACCGGTCTTCAGGCATGTGGTAGTGTATTGCATGTTAGTGTAAGTGAGTAAGGGGGAGAAGGTAGAAAATAGACGTGAAGAACACAGTTCGTGGCCCATTTGATATGGTACTGCTCCGTCACTGGCCTTGTGTTGATCTGAGAAGCCACGGAAAACTACTGATCAGAACAGTCGGACCCTCGACTTCTCCTTCAGACAGCAACTGAATTTGACCTTAAGCGAGTGTCGAAAATCCTGCCGCCGGCGGCGGGACGCGAACATAGGACCTCCTGGCCAAAGGCACTGCAGTGACATCAGATGACGCACCGAGCCACCTCTGCCCGTCATTTGGTTGATGTTTGGTCGTATTTGTTAGTTAGTTCTAACGGCCGAGTAAACTCGCCCCCCGCGTTGCTTGTTCCGCTGAACACCGCTCGGGCTCCTCGGCGCGCGCCTCCGCCGCTCGGCCCCCGTCGCTTGTTTACCGGAGGCGGAGGCGGCGGCAGCGGCGGCGGGGCGCGTGCAGTGGCGAGCGCCGTAATTAGGGTGCGAGCGGCACGCGAGGCTCGCATTGGCCGCGCCGCCCCCCCGCCCTCGTACTGCACACCCGCCGCGCGGCCCGAACCTCTGCAGGGCCGCCTGCAGAGGGACCCCAGGCGCGCCGACCAACTGGCGTTGCTCTGCAAGAGGCTATACTGAACCGGTTTTTCATTTTCTTGCTACGGAGTAGAAAGAAAGTTATATGATGCCGCGTGAAAAAGCGGCGGATTTTCGGCAGAAAAACTTATTGCCGGGTCCTGGTAACAAAATTAATAAATTCAGTTGCTAATTTTAGGAAAAAATCTCTTACACGTGGTGTTGACTAAATCCACGTGTTGTAGGTCCTTAATACCAAAAAATCGAATCACGGCAAAACGTGTTCTGTCGGTCTGTCTGCCTGTGTGAACAACGCTAGTAGCTATACAGTTCAGCTGATTTTCTCTAAAATTCATATTTCCCAATAGATCTGGCTGATGTCTTTGCCCCCCTCGATTTTGAAATCGATATTTTAATTTTGGGGGTACTTTACACAAAGCCCCTGTGGCAGTTTGAAGATTTTGAAAAAATAGTTCTGTCGTTTCTCATTAAATTTTGTTGTTGGACAGTGTTAAGAACGTTTAAAAGCATGGTGTGCGTCTCATATTCGTCAAAAGTCTGATATTTCGAAAATCGCAATAGTCGAAACTATTTTCGGCGTCTTCCTACGACTACAATTAAGAAGATAGAGATTTTTTCTTAATTAAATGTGTCCCTTAATGATAGATTTTGAAATTAGTTCATGTACAATTTTTCGAACATTTGAGTAGTTAGCGAAATTCTGCGTCAAAATAGGGCGAGAAAGTATGTGCTGTTTTAGCACCAATAGTTAAATGGTTCTTTTTCGATACTCTGTACTCTTTTGGCAACATTCGGTTTTCAAGCTTCAATTCCACATCTTTCTTTCTTTATAACATACTGATACTTCTCCATTTAGTCAATTTGTGAATGTTGATTCCCGTATACGTTTTATTCTTTTAATGGAGAAGAATCGTCTGTTTAACAAGTATATCTCGTAAATTACATTGTCTTGCTTTTATTTTCTATTTCATTGGTGAGCTTCCCACTTGCGAATGCCATCAGTGCTCCGCTTGAGGAAACTTCAGAGGACCACAGAGGAGCGGCGATTTTCGGCGCACGGGGAGTGGGTTTAATAGTGCACTTGACGGAGAAGTAGCGTCATGAACATGAAGATGCTCCTTCCCAGTCAGGCATCATCTGCGTCTCTGAGATAGAAATCTAGAAACTAATCGTTGCCAGGCGTTTTCTTTGGCGTACTCATACTTTCCGCGAAATGTAATTTTAAAAGAGAGTGTCTAAAGTAAAAGTTGTTCATTGCCCTGCATAGGGGAATAAGCGCAAAAGAAACCCACTAATAGACTGCACGGCAGAATTGGAAGAAAACGCGAATGCTTAGGTGACAGTGCGCCGTCAACATTGGTCTTACCCAACCTTCCGATTCCATTTCCATCCCACGCCACGATGATCCTCGCGCCACAAGGCTCCTAATCCCTCTCTTTCCATTCTTCCTCTTCCTTCCTGCCACTCCACCCCTCGCTCTTCCCTCTCTGTCTGCTCCTCCCTTCGCCGCTCCTCTCTACCCCGCTCCTATGTATGCCGCTCCTCTCTCCTTCCCCGCTTCCTTTGCTTCTCCTCGTTCCGCCGTTTCTCATCTCCCCGCTCCTCGCCTCGCCTCTTTCCATTCCCGAACCATCCTCTTGTCGCCACTCCCCTCCACTCGCCGTGCCCTCCCCGCCCCCACCGCACACAAAGCGTCGTTCCACGGGCGGGCGGGCGCCGCGCTGGGCCGCGGGCGCTAAAAGCGGAGCGTTCGAGCCCTCGGGCGCCGCAAATCGGCGCCGTCAACCGTGCGCCGCCGCGCCGCCAAGGCACGCTCGCCCAAGCACGCGCCCCGTCCCGTCCCCGCCCCGCCCCGCCCGATCCGCACCGCCCCGCCCCTCCCCGCCCCACCCCGCCACGCCACGCCCCGCCACGCCCCCCACGCCCCGCCACGCCCCGCCACGCCCCGCCACGCCCCGCCACGCCACGCCACGCCCCGCCACGCCACGCCCCCGCCCCCCCGCCCACGCCACGCCCCTCCCGCCCCGCGTTCCCCACTCCACCGCCACCCCTGCCTCCTACGAGCGCTCGTCCTCGTCTGCTCGCCACGATCGGCTCTTGATCGGGAGGTTCTAGGCTTCGACTCCCGAGCTACAATTTAACGGCTTCCTCCCAGCTACTCCGAACGGTAGTTGTCCGTAGTTCCTATGATTAATATCCGGCCAATCTGGGAGCAGAACCCTAACAAACGGACCAAGGACCGCGCATGCTCTTATCTTCCTGTTACTTGTGGTATCCTCTCCACTTACACACACTTAAAAATGCACGTGCACTACACGACCGCACATGTCCTAGAGACCATAGAGAGTACATACATCTTGCACCGGCTAGGGCGGTGTCCCGCAGGTAGTTGTTTGTAGAGGGATAATATCGCAAACCACATGAAAGTGGTCTCCCGTACCAGCGGAAGACAAACATTGCCACCTCCCGGCTAAAATATGCACTAAGCAGACAGGGCTAATGATCAAAGTAGTTGCGTCCGCAAAAACGAAATAATCAACACTCGTACCCCTCGGCGTTTCCCCTTTGTTTTTGCACCTCCGCGAAGTTTGCTCCTCTCTTAAAGCCTTCATACCGCTAGTTCCTCCCCAGTCTCTTTTACTCTCTCAGCTGTTTTCGGTGCCTCGCTCCTCTCGGGTTCTCTGCGCCCACGGAGCAGAGACTTGCCCCCCCCCCCCGGCCACTCCCAATCGCTTCACACCCGCAGTGCTCCACCAATGGCTAGCAAACGCCTCGTCGATCTGCTGCACAGTGGGTCCCAGCGATGCCCAAGCGGACACAGCAGTCGCTGCAGTGCCTTTGCCCGGGAGCTCCTGCGTTCGAATCCGAATAGTGGCAGCATTTTCGGCACTAGATACGTAGCTGGGTCGAATTCAGTCGCTGCCTGGAGGAGAATTCTAGCGACTGGCTGCCTTGTTAATTGATTTTTCCGATCAACACCAGGCGAATGCCGGAGCAGAACCCTAACAAACGGGCCACAGAGCATATATGATCTTCCCCCTGTCTTCCTTGTCCTACCTTCAGTCTTAACTTAAAAACACGTACACGCAATAATCACCACAAATGTCGGGAGACAAGTTGAGAGCGTATAGCGTGCCCCGGCTGTGGCGGTGCCCCGCTAGTGAGAGAAACCTGGCTCCGGAAATTTCGCAAGGAGGAGTATAAGATGGCGCGATGTGTAGGTCAGCCCTAGAACTCACCAACCACCGGACTCGTAGCGGTAGCTCAGTGCATCAACTAATGTCACTGCATCGCCTCTGACCGGGAGGTCCTACGTTCGAGTCCTGACGGCGGCAGGATTTTCGACACTAGCCTTTCAGCTAGGTCGAATTCAGTCGCTGTCTGCAGGAGAATTCTAGCGGCCTGCTGTTCTTATTGGTAGTTTTCCGTGGTTTCTCCGATCAACACCAGGCGAATGCCGGAGCAGTACCCTACCAAACGGGCCACGGACCGCGCGCGATCTGTCCTTCCTCTTCCTTGTCCTAACCTCTCCCTTACACACACTTACACTAACATGCACTACACTACCACATATTCCGGGAGACCGGTCGGGAGCTTAGAGCTTGTCTCGGCTGGGGCGGTGCCCCGCTGGTGGGAGAGTCGTGGTTAGGGGGAAACCCCACTAGCCGACGGTAGGTCGGCGCCGGATCTCGCCATCCAGCGGGGGAGAATCACCGCCACCTCCCCAAGAAAAAAGCGTGCACTACACTAACGGGACTAATGACCACAGCAGTTGACTCTCCCGAAAACACGAAATAATTAAGCAATCACGCATAGCCCCCTTCGGTGATATACAAACGAACATTTGCGACGGACAGGATCTTGCAGTGCGCCCTTTCTACACGCAATGGGAAATATTGTGAATGTAACGCAAGAAGAAAATATGGTGTAGTTTAATCAATGTGACTATTTGTTACGAGTACTTTGACCGTTCTAATCTTGCTCACATTTTTCGAATAATCCTTCTATATATACTACATCTGCACTGTTCAAATGGGTGACCTACATGACGAATCCTGGCACACATCTTTGCTGCAGAGAGCCCGGAAGAAGGAGAGGCGTTAGGGCGTGATCGGATCTAGTTTTGTGAAAGGCGAGTGGTGGTTCAGTGCAGCGAGCACTGACCATTATTCTTACAATCCAGCATCAGTGTGCTACTTTTTTTATTAACTCTCTGAAAGAAGTTGGCTCTAGAAGATTAGATCTTTTTTCATAACTACAGTTCCATTTGTCCATTCATGTTGAAGCTTCATGTGGAAGCTTAATAAATTGCGCGGGACGTAGCAAGGCATCACAGAATGAGGCAGGCAAGGTAGGGCGGGGTCAAATAGAATTAATTAATTTTACTGTTTAGTGAATTATTTTGAGAAATGAATAACCCTGCATCTTGCAGCTGGTTGATTCATATTTGAAGCTTGTTAGATGGAATATTACGTTTACTATTATCTTGAACGATTTATTCAATGTCATTGTTTAGAATATTTTTCTGTTATTGTATTCCTATATAAACGTTTACACAAGCTAAGTGGCTCAGGGACGCTGACTTCGCATTTGAGAGGCCTGGGTTCAATCCTTGTTCCGGCCATACTGACCGGAGTTTTCATGGTCTCCCTCGGATATCCAGCAAAATGCTGGGATGATGCTACTGAAAGGCCAAGACCGCAAAACTGGCGTTACTAACCGAATTTGTTAAATATGTGAGGTCACGAAGATAAAACGAATTCAACACATCGCGGTTGTTGGTTGGGTGATCGACTAGTAACCCCGGGGTTCTAACGCCGTCGAAGCCAGATGCCCTTTACGGGACATATAAAAGCTAAATATAAATACAAATAAACATTTACAATAATTGAAACAGCCGTTGCGTATTAAGTAGATTTCCAAAGAATACCCCATGTCTGGAAACTCTGTTCTGCCCCTGAACACCAAGCTACAATTTTTTTCCCAGGTCCTTTTATCCGACCGACTGCCGGTTACCCTTTACGTCCAGATGGACGGTTATTCGACCATACACTAGACGCAACACACTTTTGTGAGCTCCTCTTATCTGACGTCAGCAGAATGCGAGGCCCTCCGCACAACACATACATGAGAGACAAAGGACAAACAACCATGCCCAAGGCGGGACTCGAAGTCGCGACCTTTAGGCCTGAAACGACGAGTCGGTACACGCCCTTAGTCACCTCGGCCAACCAGGTCTTCTCAATCTGTTCTTGTTGCTGTGTATTTTTTCCGTGAGCCGTGTCTCTGTGCCTACTCGCTCTACACGTGTTGTTGATGTGGCCGTTTTGGGGTCGCTTTCGGCCCAGTGTGCGCTGTCGCCTGCCACGCGATATGCAACTCGCGCAAGGGAGGCGAAAGCTTTATGAGAGCCCTAATGGAGAGCACTGTTCGTTTTACCGAACGCATTTTCTCTCATGTGGGACTTCATACCCGCGTGACGCGAACGGTTGACTCATATGTTGGAAAGCACGAAGTGGTTTCTTTGTGTCACATTTACTGCTGAATGAAACTCTGTTGCGGTCATGTTTTTACAGCATGCTTGTAGCTTTGAGTAGAAAAAATGCATTTCGTATTCACGATAAAAATGTTCATGACCGCTCATCAATATTCAAGCACTTTAATTTTAACGTATCAGCAAATTCTGTAATATACTACACTCCTCTCGAAAATTGAATAATTTTGTTGTAACCGCAATATATGTCAGTGTTGGCGTGAAGCAAAGCAAAAGGGATTAATTTATTTTGTTTTTACCTATGATTTTAAAAATAAAATTCTCAATTTTTTCTACTTAAAGCCCGTGTCTGCCTTTATAATTAATATTTTATTGAATAAGAAATACCTGCGATTATTATGATTGTTTCTTTCTTCTTTTCTCATATAGTTCCGCCAACCAAGAGTGGAATGTATGATATTAAAATTAATAAGTCAATTTTTTGTTTGATTTTATTCTTATTCATTAATTTTTTCATTTAATTTTCTAACTTTAAGGCCTGTTACTTCAAAAACACAAAATATAATTGTCGAAATGTTGACATTCTAAACCTGGCATTTAATATTGATAGCTAAATTTTAACAACAAAAATACAAATTTTGCTGTTTTGACATAACAATGCCGCCTGAAAATAGATCTATTCTACTGAATTTCAATTACACATATCATAGAAATTAACTGGGAAGTTTTGAAAATCACGGAAATCGTTCACAGTTTTATTAGCTTGTAATGGAAACTTTGCAAAGTTATCTCTTTCTCTTGAAAAGTCACAACTTTTTAGATACTTATTGTTAAAATTTAGCCATCTATATACCACTAATGAGTTACAATTCTTTTGAATAAAATTATACGTCGTCTACTAAATTAATTTATAATCACCTTGGAAGGTTCTTTCCCTGGAGATGATAATCTGCGTTATAATAGAGGAGGTACAATGACAATCCTTAATTGATCGCATTGTAGACTTCAGTACTCTCACGATCTGGCTTCCACTATCTGACTCATAGTAGAATGAGTGAAAGAACCCGGCCTTTAATATATAATATGATAAGCCGAATTCTATGGCATTGAATTTCAAAACATGTATTGCATTATTTACATGGCATTCTCAAAACTGACTGTACGGTTACGTGAAGCATATTCTTTATTTGCTTTATTTAAACCACGTCCAAACGAATTTGAAGAGATATCGTCCACTCAAAACTTTCGACGGCGAGGGCCGTATCTGCCAGTTCGCTGGCGTACTTCAGACAAGTAGGTCTCGTGTGGGCTATTCAGCGAATCGTGCGCTGCTTCTCCTGTTGTTCAAGTCCTGCGCCAAACCACAGCCATGCTCTTTTTTTTACGGGCTATCTCGTTCCATTGTTTGTCCGTTGGTTCTCAGAAGTTTGGGGTTATATCCGAACTAATAGTTTGTGCGTGTGTGATCTCAATGAGCTATATACGTGCAGTGTAAAAGAAATGTGAATGAGAATATTCTAGTGGAATTTATTGATTTGAAAATGATCTTAACTCGTTTTACCTCCAAATGGCAATAATGTTTTTCATAGTTTCAAAACTAAAATCATGCATCAATACGCTGAACAACAAAGTGTGTAACTCACGTATTCCGTGACAAAATAAAATACCGTAATTAAAAAAAAATAAAAAATAAAAATAAAATAAAAAACGTATTCCGTATCACCTTATTTGGGATATTCGTATCACAGTCGCGATTATCTCAGGGTAAAAAGAATAGTACAATTTCAATGTCAGATATCGCTCTCCTCAGTAACATGATTTTGTTGTGGGAGATAAACGGAAACGGTTTCAAAACAGAAGGAATTGCGCTACAATGAATTGAACATTATTAATTCTGCAGGGGTATCGTTTTGATTAATTTTAAATTGAAACGTGAATGATTTCACAACAATCAATAAGTATTTACAAATTTCAAACATGCTGAACTTCATTCTTCAATTTTTCCCACGTTTGAACATCAAATTCAATATTTCGACTAAATTCGGCGACTATTAACCAACACAACATAATACTTTTATCTGCTACAATGATTTGAACATTTTTAATTCTGCAGGGGTATCGTTTTGATTAATTTTAAATTGAAACGTGAATGATTTCACAACAATGAATAGTATTTACAAATTTCAAACATGCTGAACTTCATTACTTCAATTATTCCACATTTGAACATCAAAATTCAATATTTCGACTAAATTCGGCGACTATTAACCAACACAACATAATACTTTTTTATCTCTTCATTATTTAATTTATATGTGTAATTATTTTAGTTTCATTGGCAGTATTTCTTTTTTCCTCTCTTATGGTTTTAATAAAAGCTGCATACAAGTGGAAGTGGCCAACGACGGTCAATGTAGTTTTTTTCGTATATTTCTCTTTAGAAAAGGAGTTACAGTTTCTTCGTTTCGTACTTTTATTTTTGAATCCTCCTTAAATGAGAGTTTTGTCTTTCAACGTGTAACGGATTTTAACAAAAATATTGGAAACCGTCTTCATGCGTATTCGCTTCATGGAAGCTCCGGTGATTTCTTATAGCCAGACCTGTCTATAAAGGCAGCGAAACCATATTTTACTACCTGTCGACGTCGAGAGAAGTTTAGCATTCGAGCAACCTAGTGAATGTCGAACTAGTTCTTCAAGAATGGTGGGGGCCACCTGCATCTCTGGGTCAAGGATCACAAGTACATAAAATATTTAAAATATATAGTAATTCTTTCCATACCTGAAAATCTGAAAGTATTTTAACACGGGCTTAAAAAAATAATTTTAATTTATTAATAAATAGGTAGCATTAGTTCTTAAATAGACAGATAAATAGATAGATATTTATTAAAGTTCGCTTTGAGCTAATGCTCGGTGGCAAACATGATTACAATTATAATTAGGACAACCAAAACTCTACAAATATTTACGATTAGAATTAGGTTCTAGTTCTAATTAATCTCTAGTTATCTCTAAATTTACTTATAGTTTATCTAACACTTCATTTCACTACATTACACTGCACTGCACTCCCCTCCACTACACTACTCTTCTCTTCGCTTAACTTCACTGTATAAGGGACATGACCATATTATTATTATTATTATTATTATTATTATTATTATTATTATTATTATTATTAATAATAATAATGATAAATGTCTCAGTATTATTAGTGATGATCTAGATGGAATTTAGCATATTTTGTTAAATTTGATTACATTAGAAGGAAGAGCCTCTAGTGCCTTTTGATGGTATTTTGTTCCAATCTACTATACTACGATTAACAAAGGAGAACTTTCCTATGTGAAATATATAAAATGTTCCTTAAATTATTTTGCAATTTTTTCTGAGGTTCACCTAACCCCACTCTTGATTTTCTCTGGGTGCCGTTGGTATGAGACTATTAATGAATTCATCTTCATCAACCCGATCGACATCTCAGTCGGATCTCTTTGAGTAACTATATTCCTAATGTATGGGTATTCTTTTTTCAGAGCCTACAAGCAATCGTCATTTCTCACGATACTAGCGACGAGGGAAACAAAGGAGCAACGTCTTCGTGATGATTCTGGCATTTATTCTTCCCCTTCCGCTGCTAGAGAAGCGTGATCTGCTTACTCTTAGATCTCGCTGACAACTGTTTCAGTAACGAATCATCGATATATTTCCTCTGAGAGGTAAGTGAATTCTGGTTAAATTGATAATTGAAACAGTAAATTCGTTTGAATCCATATGTAATAATGTATGGGACTCAAGAAAATAGTTGTGTGTGGAAAGAGGAGTTTAATTTTTCCTCGCAGACTAAGTGTTTTTTCCGAGGAACATTTGCATCAAAACATTTTGCTGATCGAAAACCAAATGATTTATCCGAGGGATGAGTGATAAATGCATGTAGACTGCGTGAAAATTTTCTAAATCTAATACATTTTACTGTAATTCTAAACATATAGTTAAGGCCACGAATGAGCAGTTTAACCTGATTTTCTTTCCTATAAAAACATACAAAACTTGTTTATTTACGTCTGCTAAAATACAGCTTTTAAAAGCTTCCACATGAGTGCTTTACTCAACATTTTGTTCCTGGACGTAGATAATCGTTATTCATAATTATCGGACTCCGCTTGAAGATATATGTGTAGCAATATCCAAGATGGTGGCGCCTACTAAGGCCACATACGAACCTCTCCTACTACTCGCGCAACTTTTTTTGAACGATGACCTTGCTTCCCCCTCCCTTGAGCAATAAATAGGTGAAGGTAAAAGCTCGCAGCGAACACCGATGACAACACTCCAATCATTAAAACTTCGTTGGCGCGAAACTGAAGCTAGCCACAGCTAGTTGCTTTCATAGTCGAGAACTTCTGTTCAACTTTATTATCATTATCTAAAATTGTTGAGGCAGGTCCAGGTCCTTCATGGGAGGCACCTAAAACTTCTGTCTATTGTCCCTGCTGTTGCCTACCCAGAGCGATGACCTGGCCGCACACGTACCAGATTGACTTTGATTTACCCAAGGCCCACTACTCCAATAGTGAGAGGCGAGCACTAGCGTAACAAATTGAATATTGCGCTCTACGCCATATTGTAGGCAAATGTGGAAGCGGTCATTTAAAATGTGTCATAACGCTCTTTTCATGGGATATTACGGATTTAAAACTTCGAAAATCACAATGTTATTGTACCTACACACGATGATAAATATATTACGAAAAATGTAAATGTGTTTTAAACATAACGTAATTGGAAATAGCTCGAATCGTTTGACTTTCAATTCAGCGAAGATAATTTCATCATTCTTGCATCTCTTGTTGCCCTTGTAGCTAATGAATAGTTTCTTTTTCTGAAGGAGAGATCAAATTATTCTTTAAAGTGAAAATGACTTTACACACACAGTACACAAAAGTACACAAGTACACAAAAGTACACAAAAATCTTCATTGTCAAGATTGCTGTGAAATGACCAAAAACTCATGTAATCTGTCTTCTGATTTTTACTTTTTCGTATACGTACGTATATACAGAGTAATATACGTAGTATAGAGAAAGTTATGTAATGCTGCGGCAAAAAAACCGGAGATTTTTGGACAGAAAAACTCGTACTGTGGGGTCCGCAGAGAAGGTGGATAAATAATGTTCTAAACTGTAGGTCACAAAACCATAAAGCCCTCATTATATATTTTTATTGATGCGTAAATAATAATCTTTGACTAGTAAGATAAAAGCACTTCAAAGTACTAATTTATATGGGAAATACCCACAACTCTCGTCGCGTACGGACACAACACGCCTGTCAGCACCTGCCAGGGAACTTGTTGCCTACAATATGGCAACCTTCAATTTGTAATGCTACACTAGCGCTACAAGTGCATCTAGAATATCCAATATCTTTGGATTTACCAGAGGTTGGCTTACTATAAATACTCTAGTGGCCGACGTTGTAACTAATACCCCCACTCCGCCCGCATTTTTTCAATCTATCGTTCAAGGAAAGTTGAGCGAGTAGTACTTTTGCCTCTTCCATGGCACCACATTGCTTAATTGAAAAGGATCACTGGAGTTCCCTTTGTTTCGTGCTTAACTTGAGAATGTTGGTTTTGAAATATTTGTGTTTAATTTCGTTGAGAGCATATTTTACAAAAAAAACTGAACGTTTGCATTTTCAAATTTTGTAATGATTCCTACGCCGAATGTTGAATATTTCACTTGAATTGTTGAATTTTTTTACATGCATTCATTAAGGTTTTTAAGATAAAAATATGTGCATGTCTTTAAATTTTAGTTCATTTTAACATAATCAGATGAGAATATCTAGCGTATCTTCGTATCTGAAATGAATTTGAATGTGTTCCACGAGTCCAAATGCTGGGACGTTCGCCTAATCAGGGGAAGTACAATCCGATGTGATTGAGGCAACGGGCCAATTGCGAATATTCGCAACTCGTAAAGGAAAGTGCAGCTGCGTAAGGGCAGCATCCACTGTAATAGACCATTCCTTCCTGCATTGGCCACCAACCAGATAGTGCAATTGATCGGCGAATTACATCTCCCGTTGCTTTCGTCCCCTTCCGCTTGTGATGCACTAGTTATTCAGATAAATGAGTGGATAATATTAAAAGGCATGCATCCAAATGCAAAGTTCGAAGTCATTCTCGAACTCTAAAATTTTTGGGACCCTTTCTTTTACGATTACCTTTAGACCGTCACCCGGCTCGGTTATCGGGATTCACATCCCAATCGATCCACATTGAATTCGTGATCAGCTAAGCGGGTTTGCGTCAGGTTTTCTGGTTTGTGTTTCTACTACCAACTTCACGTTCATGGTACTCCAACCTGTACTGTACCTCAGGATTATAGGTAGGAAGTGCCACCCAATGTTGTCGAAGGAACCACAGTTCGTGAACTTTTTTTGCTGTGGATTCTCTTAAAACATGCTTTTCCAGGGTAGTCTGTTCCCCTTTTTTTGTTATTATTATTTGCCCCGAACCCACAAATTCAGGAAAATATTCCTTCAGGTATTGTAGCAGAGCCAGGCAGACGCACAATATATTTTGCTATCGTTGCCCTTTGCTAGAGGGACTGCAAGCAAAGCAGCGGCTCCTCTTCAACTTACAATCCGCGAACTAGCATTGTGATTTTGTTTTGAAATTCGTTTCAAATATCAGATTTGGATTTACTTGGAACATTCTAAAGAAATTTTGCGAATTTTTCATGAAAAACCCTTCGAAAAAGCTGTGTAATATGTATATGAAAAGGCAGATTTATAGAGTTCTTTTGCACTTCTTTGGATTGGCTATTTGTAAAAATTTATCTCTAAAACTAATTTGTGGAACCTTCCGTCTAAGCCAGTTTTTTCCATTTGGTGCCACCAAGTGTCATTATTCAATGGTGCCAGCCTCATTGTTTAGGGATCACATATCAAATAGAGAGTATGTACGTCGTTAATGATGATTGTAATAACGCAACTCGACAATGTCGGTTTTCCTAATTATGATCTTTAGATGAGAAACAGAATCCTTCTAATGTACACTATTGCTTTTAATCTTATCTAATGGATATGCTCTGGATAAGCAGGAACTGATGTTACCTGTCAATTCTAATTGAATCAAGCCCGCTTACTCAGTTTCATTTTCTATTTTTTAAATAAATAATATCAAGCTTCGAGATTTCAACTCAAACTCGAATCAATGTTTCTAGTAATGCAATTTGTTTTTGTGTCACTAACGTGCACCTGCCAATTCTCATTAATAAAGCGTTATAAAGTTGAAATATTCCCGCATGAAGCATATTGAAAATATTAAATCAAACCAGTAAAAGTCCAAACAGGCAGATAAATCAATGATTCGTTTACTGAGTGTGGCTAAATTACCCACACCCGCTTTGTCAGAGCTTGTTGGACATAAAAGGAAAATAGATTAATGAAAAAATGTGGTAGTATTGCGTAAAAAATAAATGCACATTTTTTATAACTATACTGATAACAAATATAATTCGATCTAATACTATAACTCAGTTTTCATATTTTTCTCATGGGGATTATTCTCATTGAAGCATTCAAATGCATTAAATATTAATATAAATAATTTTAAAATTAATTTTCTTACTATTACGATTAAACTATTTCCTATTATGCTTCACATAATACACAGATCAATTCAGAATTGCCAAATTGATCTTGCTACTTCCAAAGTGAATCAAGTAATAACACTATCTTTATCAAATTCTTTATACATCTACATGAAGCAGCGTTTAATTGGTGATGATGTAGATGATTTTGCTATTTTTGTTGTGCAATACTCTTCGATGCATCATCCTTTTGTGATAAATGTCTGAATATAGAGAAATTCTAGATCTGTCAGGTATGACATTTTTTTCTTTCTATCATATTAGCGTATATCACACAATCTCAGGAAAAAAACAATATTTTGACTAAGAAAATACTTAAATTTTTGCAAACGATAACCTCAGAAAATAAACTAGTTCAGCATTTAACCGTAACAAAGACTTTAGAAACCTCGCGGTTAAGGTCATTGTAAAGCGACATTAAATAAATAAAATAAATAAATAATTAATTAAATAAGTAAATAAGTAAATAAGTAAATAAGTAAATAAATAAATAAGTAAATAAGTAAATAAGTAAATAAATAAATAAGTAAATAAATAAAGACTTTAGGAAAACAATGAACCGCGGAGCTTATGTGTGTCGTGATTTCCGACTCATAACATAATTATTTGTATTCACCAGTTCGCCTATAATTTATGTGAAAAGTTTTAATTCTGATCAAAAGTTAATCTTTTTATCGGTGAGTAATACCTGAAAAGTTAAATAATAATTTTCACTTTTCTGAGTGCTCCAAACGAAAAAGGCTCAGTATCTCTCCTTACACAGGCGACCCAGTCATCAAGAACGGAAACCAGCGGAGCATTTCAAGAGATAAATTAATAGAACGGGCAATGGCGCTTCATTAGTCTTCATCTTTCTCGGAGCACGGGGTTGCTTCTCGCAATTGCCCAGATGCGGGCATGGGGGGGGGGAGGCGATTTGGATTTATTTCATTACAGAAGATTAATGACAGCCGCTGTTTTGTGTGTTGAGAAGAGAATGTTGGTGAAACTGATAGAGAACACTCACCTTGCTAAGGGGGAGAACACGGACTATGCTAAGGAATCTTCACTATTTCAATGTAAGTTTGGATTCGTTGAAAATATATGTAGATGATTTCTATGACCACTGTTGTCAAACAATTCGTCTGACCTAATTTTATTAATACTCAAACGATTATATTAAAGAGTGCTGTCTACCTGAGAAAAAATATTCAATTTTACGTCTACTTTTTTCTCTTTGTACATTTTTTGTTTGTTTATAAATAGTTTTCAAAAATGCAGGTTTTTTATTTAAACATCATAAATCTTCAACAAATTGATATATTTTGATAATTATTATTTAAATTAATCACAATTTAATATTCTAATGAATGAACTAGAATGGTAAAGATCTGTGAAAACTAGAAGAGTCAGGACTTGATTATTTGAGAAAAACATTCTTTAAACATTTCTTCTGAACATTTTTGTTTATAAAACTGAAACTTTTAGTGACAGAATAACTATTATACTTCATCCACTATAGCAAATAATGGGTCATATGCATCAAAAAGAATTGTATTATTATATTTAATTTTTTTGGTTTATAATGTTTTAAGTGCAAGATTGTGCTGAAAATTCGCATTTCCGGAACTTAAAAGTTCGCATCTAAGGTCCAAGGGCGAGATAGTTGACATTCTCTTCGACAGAAATTATTTTCTAGAAAACAAAGAATCGTAGCATGACACTGTTTGAAGCATTTAACAGAGCATACGACTCAATAAAAAATGAAAAACACGAAATGTTAAGATTTTTCGTCACTCTTGGTTAGACAGCTACTTTAAATACGAAATTTTTGTTGTAATGAAGTGTTTACATTTGAATATTTCTACAAGAAGAGTTTCTTTTGACATTGACGGAACCAGCGCTGTAGGGTTACAGCGAATGGGAAAGCGTGATAAGTTGACAAAAGAACGATGATGCGTAAAGGTATGAAAAACGAGTTATAGCTCGAACTGCACCAAAAAAGTGAACGATCGAACAAAAAGCATTATTGTGAGAGGAGACGATCAGAAGAGATGTAAAAAGTCGCCACAGGAGATGCGTCTCGATAAATAAGTTTCTGCTGAAACGTTGCATTAGATGGCTTAAGTAAATGTTCCTGATAGAAACAATAATTGCATTGGTCGCGATGAAGGGAAAAATGTGCATTTAAAAGTATTCATTAGACATCCGCTCGGGCAAAATTTAGAATTAAAAAAATTAGCTAACAGGTCTGTGATACAATAGAGTCTATCTGGTGTAACAGATGAAAGAAGAGTTCATGATCCAAATTCGTCATTCAAGCATGCTGTGTGTAATATTTCATAAGAGAAGTGAAACTTTACAGACAAAAGGCATTCTAATTCTGTTCAAAGCCAATAATGGAATAAAATTTAAATTCATTAAAGTATAACTAATTAGTAAATGGCCATTACATGAATTTGAAACTAGTAAAGGTTGTACTGATCTGAGCACGAACGAAATAACTGGTTGTTGAGTGTCAAATAATGTGAATGTGATGTTTTATTTTCAGTGAGATGTTAATTAAAACAAAAACGGAAATAATTACTGAGATAGCCAATATTAATAAATTTTAGGAAAATAGAAAGAATGTAGAAAGGGAAGCATTCATATATATTAAATAATAACAATTCAAAACATATATTACCGGTAGCGGTAGCTCACTGCATCAAATGATGTCACTGCATCGCCTCTGACCGGGAGGTCCTAGGTTCGAGTCCTGACGGCGCACGGTGGTGCATTTTCCCGAAATCCTGGCCAAAACCTCAAAAATGAAATCGCGTTTACTGAACTTTTGCAAATACTACGACACACTGTATACTTGGGGGCATCTGTTTCTGCCCACTTCGTGTCTCCGGGTCAATTCCCCTGGCATCAGTAGTCCCCCGAACTTACCCTTCGCGGCGTTTGGTAGACCTGCAGTGCGAGAGTAACATAGAGAGACCGTCTTCATTTGTAAGTGGTGGCCATACAAAGTTGTGCAGAGAAAACTGGCTGTATGGATTCTCTTTCTGAAAGTTTGTAGAGTATTTTCATGTTTGTTTTATAATGCATTAATGCATAATACCGACGTGGGATGAAATATTAAAATGCATGAAATTAATGCAATATTTTTCATTACTCATAAGTTCATGTAGGATGAAAGTTACCAATTCCGCGGAATTCCGCGATGTTTCTAATTTCATTTACTAGCCGAATCTATCCTCTTTCGAATCCAGTTATAAAATCATGCCCCAACTTGCCCCATTAGTAAATGCAAAGAATTAACTTTTCGTCAAGCACGCGTGACCGCCGAATATGTCTCGTCGAGATCCGTCCTGAGAACGGGAACTGCTTTTACAATGCTGTTTCTAGCGGAAAATTTTGATCCCTTTTACTGAAATAACAAATTTACACAATATTATAAACAAAAAAATGAATATTTTTAATTTTTGTAACAGATTATGACTATTCACTAATATTAAAAACATAATATTTATGTACACATTACATCTTCTGGACTGGATTACGCACATTTTATTTCATTAAAAATTGTACATAAAGTAATATTTACATAATGTGTCATCAAAACTCGTCTTAAGGAAGGGTGTGCGCTCAATGAAAGGTCAAATACGTACGTGATATCAAAGAAACTCATCATAACACTTTTAAAAAATAAATCAAAAATTCAATTGATCATAAAGTAATTGTTTACTTAACTCCTAAGTTACATACCAACAGTTATTCATATTAGATTGTTATTATTATAAAATTAGTATTATATTATTTTTATGAAATAATACTGCAACTACAGTTTGAATATGGTAAAGAAACTTATTCAAATGCAATTCAAAGAAAAAAGGTCTGAATGTAGAGCTTTCCAAACACGATTATGGCAATAGCAACGCTAGTAAATCAGCATGACGCTTTTTTGAGAAATCTAAATATTCCTTAGAAATAACCGGGATAGATGAGGGTATAATTAAGAGATTTAGAAAAAAATATTGGCAATATCCAGTGAATACGCCATTAGTTTTTTTTTTTGTAGTACGCACTGGATACTGCCAAGAAATATGTTTCCAAATGTTCATGGTAATACATGCACAGAATCTATTCACAAAGATATAAGACGGTATGGAGAAGGATTCTTGTGAACATGTTCAAGACTGCACCCAATCCAGGAGATGTTTAATCGCGTGTTGAGATCTTCTGTTCCTTTCATTTCCAGCTTGAGGGATGTTCCCAAAAGAAAGTTGAAATTATTGAACAAATATGCTTTGCCTCATTTGCCTGAGCCAAATATCACCAAAGGGAGAAATGTACCCTAGTGAAAAATGTGATCTTCCTCTCCGGTTCTTCGGAAACTATATATGAATTTTCTCTGGCAGAGGGCATGATATGGCATTAATACCATGCTTCTTTACGCCAAATGTTATCAATTAATATGTAAGTAATCCCTACGGTTTTCTAAAATCAATTTTGTGAATTGATAAAATTTAAGCAAATTTATATAGAAAAATATATATTTATATTTCACAGATTTAAGAAGTGCATTATTCTGGTATTATCTTACCAGCTCCCTTACTTTATAAAGATAATCCAAAATAAATTTTGTCGTCGTAGAAAACATACTATAACTCTCAGAGGTTTTAGCCAGGAAATCGCCAAAATGCACCACTGTGCGGCGTCAGGATTTTTTGACATGTGCTTTTCAGCTGGGTCGAATTCAGTCGCTGTCTGGAGGAGAATTCTAGCGGCCGGCTGCTCTGATCAGTAGTTTTCCGTGGTTTCTCGGATCAACACCCGGCGAATGCCGGAGCAGTACCCTACCAAAAAGGGCCACGGACCGCGCGCGATCTGTTCTTCTTCTTCCTTGTCCTATTCTGTCCTCTTACACACACACAAACATGCATCACATATTCCGGGTGACCGGTCGGGAGCTTAGAGCTTGTCCCGACTGGGGCGGTGCCCCGCTGGTGGGAGAGTCCTGGTTAGGGGGAAACCCACTAGCCGACGGTAGGTCGACGCCGGATCTCGCCATCCAGCGGGGGAAGATCACCGCCATCTCCCGAGAAAATAACATGCACTACACTAACGGGACTAATTACCACAGAAGTTGACGCGCCCGGAAACACGAAAAAATCAATCAATCAATCAAAACATATTAATCATAACAGCAAAAAAGTACATTGCAAACAAATAAAATTCCTCCCAATTAACGTAGCTTTAAAATGTCTCCCCTCTTTAATTTTCTCATCTATCCCTCCGGCGACGACTTCAGCTCCGTAATTCAGTCAACAAATTCAGTTCGCATAATACATTGAACAAATCTATTACTCCTTTTATGAACTTCATCTTCGACAATGATTATTTAATTAACTTTGATTCCGCTGTCTTCGATAGCATCCGCTGCCGGCTTCTATTTCTTCCCTTCAAAGCCCTCTCCAACAAAGAAACATTTCGTAGTCAACGGCTCAGGAGCAACATATTTCGTATGCTTCATCACAAATTTAATTATTGCAATAAAACGCTCAGATTCCTTAAATCTCGATATATGTCATGGAAACCTGAACTATGTTTTTCATACTCGTGATTCTACACTAAAGTTCTCGCCAATTCGGAAGGCGGGCGTCGCGCAAAGACAGAGCGACAATAAAACGTGTGAGCCAAGCGACGTCCAAGACAAGGGAAGGATAAATGAACCGAGTTCCATGTTGATTGAGTGATTGATTTTTTCGTTTTTCCGGGCGCGTCAACTGCTTCGGTCATTAGTCCCATTAGTGTAGTGCATGTTTTTTCTCGGAAGATGACGGTGATCTTCCCCCGCTGGATGGCGAGATCCGGCGCCGACCTACCGTCGGCTAGTGGGGTTTTCCCCTAACCAGGACTCTCCCAACAGCGGGGCACCGCCTCAGTCGGGACAAGCTCTAAGCTCCCGACCGGTCTCCCGGAATATGTGGTAGTGTAGTGCATGTTAGTGTAAGTGTGTGTGTAAGAGGAGAGGATAGGACAAAGAAGAGGAAGGACAGATCGCGCGCGGTCCGTGGCCCGTTTGGTAGGGTTTTGCTCCGGCATTCGCCTGGTGTTGATGGGAGAAACCACGGAAAAGTACCGATCAGAGCAGGAAAATTGCAAAGCGATGGGAGCAGCGGAAAATTGCTCACATGTTAATAACGATGAAAAGTAAACTGAGTGACATTATAAGACGATCCAATAAGGAAACAGAATCGAACTACACCCTCGAGGTGGGCTCTCAAGACGTTTTCTCAGAAGAAATTGATTGTAAATACCAGAAAATTGCGGTTTGTCCGAATAGTTTCGGGAGTGACTATGTGTGGAAACCATTCCGGATCTTGGGGCTTGTCCTTGCTGGGGGGGTCGCCCCGACATGAGGGGAGATACCTGGGGTGGTGCTCCCGGGCCTCTCAGTCAGCGGCGCTGCTTGGATGGTTTGTTTTTTTCGTGTTTCCGGGCGCGTCAACTGCTTTGGTCATTAGTCCCGTTAGTGTAGTGCATGCTTTCTCGGGAGATGGCGGTGATCTTCCCCCGTTGGATGGCGAGATCCTGCGCCGACCTACCGTGGGCTAGTGGGGTTTCCCCCTCACCAGGACTCCCCCACCAGCGGAGCACCGCCCCAGCCGGGTCAAACTCTAAGCTAGCTCCCGACTGGTCTCCCGGAATATGTGGTACTGTAGTGATGTGAGCGTAAGTGTGTGTGTGTAAAGGGAAGAGGATAGGTCAAGGAAGAGGAACGACAGATCGCGCGCGGTCCGTGGCCCGTTTGGTAGGGTACTGCTCCGGCATTCGCCTGGTGTTGATCGGAGAAACCACGGAAGACTACCGATCAGAGCAGCCGGCCGCTAGAATTCTCCTCCAGACAGTGACTGAATTCGACCTATCTGAAAAGCTAGTGTCGAAAATCCTGCGGCCGTGGGGAGTGGGAACCTAGGACCTCCCGATCAGGGGCGCTGCAGTGACATCAGTTGATGCACTGAGCTACCGCTACCGGTCCCGGTGCCATGTTAAAGCACGGACCTGAAGAGGCCGGGTCCAGGACCCCCTATGTTCAAGGGCCCCGATAGTTAAAACATTTAATATTAATTTTTTAAAAAATGAAATAAAAAATCGTATAAAAATATGTATGATTACACTGTACGCAAAAGTTGGCGTAACGAGTTGTGTCGCCTATCAGTGGACAATATTTATAATATGGTATGTTTCTGTTTAATGCGTGAATGTGATTCAGTAGTCAAAAGTTTAATTTTTTAATTAAACTTGTCTTTAATATTTTTGTTATATAATATTTAATATTAATAATTTAACTATATTTGAGTATTTAATTATTTTGGATAATTTAAATTCGCATGAGTTTTCAACATTGAATAATGGTAAATACTTTCAAAATTTAAAAAATGCAAGATACAATTAAATTGGTAAGATTTTCTTTGTATTTCAGCATCGAAATTGTGGGGGGGCGGTTTGAAAATAAACATCACATTCACATTATTTAACACACAACAACCATTCATTTCGTTCGTGCTCAGATCTGTACAACCTTTACTAGTTTCAAATTCATGTAATGGCCATTTACTAATTATGGGGGGGGCGGTTTGGCGAAAGGAAAAATGAGGTCCCCAAATGAACCTTGGCTTAAGGGCCATGCTGTTAAAACGGCCATGAATGAACCTGATTCGCCGAAGAAAAACGCACGTGACACCAGATGCCGCTCGAAAGGCGCCCGCCTTCGGGCTGGCGCGTGCTATTGTTTCTATCCAGTCTCGCTTGTGGCACATAGCGAAGTCGCTAGCCTTTCACCACTGAGGTCTGGGTTCGATTCCCGTCGAATCTCATGTGAAATTTGTTCCAACGAAACGAGTTTGGCTGCTTCACAAGGACTAGACCAACCCTTGTGAAGTGTCCTAAACCCTGCCCCTATCCTTATTCCTTCCCGGTTCTGGCCGCTGGGTAGTGACGCAGGAGCGCGTAGCAGGAGGCGCGTACGCGGAGATGCTACCTGGCGGTCCTCTTGACAACGGACTGCGACGTGACGCGACATGACAGAAAGGTAATGAAGGATTACTCCACAAGTGCGCCATGTAATGGAGGATTAGCAAACCGCTCTCAACGCCCCTTAACGGGCTTGGAGACGCGTTGCGTCAAAATGGTAGACGCAACAAATTCAAAAAAAAATCTAATTTCGACCATGCTGTTAAAACGGCCATGAATGAACCTGATTCGCCGGGAAAGGCGCCCGCCTTGGGGCTGGCGCGTGCCATAGTTTCCATCTAAGTTTCGACCATGCTGTTAAAACGGCCATGAATGAACCTGATTCGCCGAAGAAAAAAGCACGTGACCCCAGATGCGGCTCGAAAGGCGCCCGCCTTGGGGCTGGCGCGTGCCATAGTTTCCATCTAAGTTTCGACCATGCTGTTAAAACGGCCATGAATGAACCTGATTCGCCGAAGAAAAAAGCACGTGACCCCAGATGCGGCTCGAAAGGCGCCCGCCTTGGGGCTGGCGCGTGCCATAGTTTCCATCTAAGTTTCGACCATGCTGTTAAAACGGCCATGAATGAACCTGAAAAGCACGTGACCCCAGATGCGGCTCGAAAGGCGCCCGCCTTGGGGCTGGCGCGTGCCATAGTTTCCATCTAAGTTTCGACCATGCTGTTAAAACGGCCATGAATGAACCTGATTCGCCGAAGAAAAAAGCACGTGACCCCAGATGCGGCTCGAAAGGCGCCCGCCTTGGGGCTGGCGCGTGCCATAGTTTCCATCTAAGTTACGACCATGCTGTTAAAACGGCCATGAATGAACCTGATTCGCCGAAGAAAAAGCACGTGACCCCAGATGCGGTCTCGAAAGGCGCCCGCCTTGGGGCTGGCGCGTGCCATAGTTTCCATCTAAGTTTCGACCATGCTGTTAAAACGGCCATGAATGAACCTGATTCGCCGAAAAAACAAATCACGTGACCCCAGATGCGGCTCGAAAGGCGCCCGCCATTGGGCTGGCGCGTGCCATAGTTTCCATCTAAGTTTCGACCATGCTGTTAAAACGGCCATGAATGAACCTGATTCGCCGAAGAAAAAAGCACGTGACCCCAGATGCGGCTCGAAAGGCGCCCGCCTTGGGCTGGCGCGTGCCATAGTTTCCATCTAAGTTTCGACCATGCTGTTAAAACGTCCATGAATGAACCTGATTCGCCGAAAAAACAAATCACGTGACCCCAGATGCGGCTCGAAAGGCGCCCGCCATTGGGCTGGCGCGTGCCATAGTTTCCATCTAAGTTTCGACCATGCTGTTAAAACGGCCATGAATGAACCTGATTCGCCGAAAAACAAATCACGTGACCCCAGATGCGGCTCGAAAGGCGCCCGCCTTGGGGCTGGCGCGTGCAGTTTCCATCTAAGTTTCGACCATGCTGTTAAAACGGCCATGAATGAACCTGATTCGCCGAAAAACAAATCACGTGACCCCAGATGCGGCTCGAAAGGCGCCCGCCATTGGGCTGGCGCGTGCCATAGTTTCCATCTATGTTTCGACCATGCTGTTAAAACGTCCATGAATGAACCTGATTCGCCGAAAAAACAAATCACGTGACCCCAGATGCGGCTCGAAAGGCGCCCGCCATTGGGGCTGGCGCGTGCCATAGTTTCCATCTAAGTTTCGACCATGCTGTTAAAACGGCCATGAATGAACCTGATTCGCCGAAGAAAAAAGCACGTGACCCCAGATGCGGCTCGAAAGGCGCCCGCCTTGGGGCTGGCGCGTGCCATAGTTTCCATCTAAGTTTCGACCATGCTGTTAAAACGGCCATGAATGAACCTGATTCGCCGAAGAAAAAAGCACGTGACCCCAGATGCGGCTCGAAAGGCGCCCGCCATTGGGCTGGCGCGTGCCATAGTTTCCATCTAAGTTTCGACCATGCTGTTAAAACGGCCATGAATGAACCTGATTCCCAAAAAAACACGTGACCCCAGATGCGGCTCGAAAGGCGCCCGCTGGGCTGGCGCGTGCCATAGTTTCCATCTAAGTTTCGACCATGCTGTTAAAACGTCCATGAATGAACCTGATTCGCCGAAGAAACAAATCACGTGACCCCAGATGCGGCTCGAAAGGCGCCCGCCATTGGGGCTGGCGCGTGCCATAGTTTCCATCTAAGTTTCGACCATGCTGTTAAAACGTCCATGAATGAACCTGATTCGCCGAAAAACAAATCACGTGACCCCAGATGCGGCTCGAAAGGCGCCCGCCATTGGGCTGGCGCGTGCCATAGTTTCCATCTAAGTTTCGACCATGCTGTTAAAACGGCCATGAATGAACCTGATTCGCCGAAGAAAAAAGCACGTGACCCCAGATGCGGCTCGAAAGGCGCCCGCCATTGGGCTGGCGCGTGCCATAGTTTCCATCTAAGTTTAACCTCCAGTTGCACGAGTTGATGGCCTCCTCCCGGGCTCGCCTCATTAGGGCAGGGCGGCGCGCGGCCAAGGAGCTGTGGAGTGCAGCACCGCGCGACCCTCGTGACGGAGCGCCGCGCTCCTCCGGCCCTGCTCGTTCGGGGGAGGGGGGCGGTCAGACCACGCGACCGTGCCCCAGAGCGCGCGGGAGTCTGAAAGGCGACGTATCTCAGGCGGTGTTGGTTTCTATTAGTTCTGACGCGAGCTTTCGCATTTCCCATCCGGCCCCGAAAATACAGTATGATGGTGACATTGCCTAGATCGCGGCTTTCCCGAATAGCCAAGGTTTCATTAATAAGTCTCGTTTATTGAATTAGTGTATCAATCTCTGCTTGTACTTTAGAGCTTCATTAGCTCTGAAGAATATCGCAGTATGGCAGCCGAAATATTGTCAACACTACTTAAGAACACGGCATCACATCGGACAAACGAGACACTATTCGTCGTGTGAGCTTCAGTGTGCCAATATTGAAAAACGAAATGCAATTTTGAACATTATCACGTCAACGTTTATTCTGGAAGGTGGAGACAGAATCTACTATGGTGTTGCATGTTTGTTGGCATGTCACTGCACCTTTATGGAGTCACTCCCCTGTGGCCAAGACCCCCAGGCGTGCGGTGAACAATTTCGGTGGGTAATCTCTGTAAATAGCTAGAGTGCGATTTGGAGTGTGCTTTGGCAGACAAAACGAAAATATATTTGTTCTCTACGTTTTAAATTAAATCATTATATTAAAAATGACATTACTATTATTATTATTATTATTATTATTATTATTATTATTATTATTAATGTGTATTCTGGAATAACGCTAGTCCTCCCCATACGCGCCCACGATTTTCAGTGAACCAAAAGTCAATTACACGTCGCTTCACACGTCGTAAATACTCGTAAGTTATTTTCCGGAACATAATGAACGCTGTATCCCGTATGAGAGACATTGATGTATCATTCGTGCTGAATTGGCGACGCTCACGCTCCGAAACCGACTCCAAGAAGCTCTCTTCGCACTACCCTCCCTCCCACGACAGGGAATCTGATCAATGACTATTTCATCTAAAACAATTGCAACATGCTGGGCCATGGATTTTAATATGGCGTTTTAATATGGTTCTATTCTTTCTAACAGTGTAATTATGTTGCGTTACATCTGATAGATCAATTTAAGTTTCAATGCTGATACTTCAAACCTGGCCAGTGTGACCGATCCGACTTGACCCTGTGTTCGATCATTTTTTTGATTGTATTTGAGAGACTGTGCAAATTGTTATAGTGTTATTCATTCTTCACATTACGATCATGGACAAACACTGATCGTGACCCAGAAAAATAATTTATTGTTTCCTATTTCCTATTAACCAAATGGTGTATTCATATTTTGAGGTATTAAAGTAGCGGGAATGCTCCCTTCCTTTTCTTAGTGCAAACACCTGCAGACATGAAGGTCTGGAACAGACCTCCTTATATAAATAATTCACTTTTTTTCACAAAAGTACAACTGAATATATTTTTTATATCCTCAATTATAAATGTATTTTCTGCCATAGCGCCGTATGTTACCACTATGTAGCATAAAAAGGCAGTGCACACAAAAAGAACAGGCACTCAGAAATAAAATATACAGTATGGAGAACACGCACAGATCAAATAAATCCACACGTAAAAGACCGTGGCAGGCATCGGGAGCGGTAGCTCAGTGCATCAACTGATCGCACTGCAGCGCCTCTGACCGGCAGGTCCTTGGTTCGAGTCCTGACGGCGGTAGGATTTTCCACACTAGCTTTTCAGATAGGTCGAATTCATTCGCTGTCTGGAGGAGAATTCTAGCGGCCGGCTGCTCTGATCGGTACTTTTTCGTGGTTTCTCCGATCAACGCCAGGCGAATGCCGGAGCAGTGCCCTATGAAACGGGCCACGGACCGCGCGCGATCTGTCCTTCCGCGCGCGATCCGTCCCTGGCCTATCCTCTCCCCTTACACACACAGTTACACTAACATGCACTACACTACCATATATTCCGGAAGACCGGTCGAGAGCTCAGAGCTTGTCTCGGCTGTGGCGTTGCCCCGCTGGTGGGAGAGTCCTGGTTAGGGGGAAACTCCACTAGCCGACGGTAGGTCGGCGCCGGGTCTCGCCATCAAGCTGGGGAAGAACCACCGCCATCTCCCGAGAAACAAACATGCATTTCACTAACGGGACTAATGAGCAAAGCAGTTGACGCGCCCTGAAACACGAAAAGAACAAACCAAATCAAACGTGGCAGGCGGCGCTTATACCAGTGTGTCGGCTCGTATGCATGCGAACACATCTGCAGCCCAATGCAGAACCACCCTGGATGGTGACAGGCACGGGTTGCTGCGCTTACCAGCGGACTGCATTCGACCAAATGGAGCTTCCAAAACGTCAAGAGCGCATGCGCGAACTGCCTAATGTATTTAGATGGAGAACAACGGCAAGTTCAATTCGGCATGCCGGGTTGCGGCGCCTACTACCTCCGTCTCTTTCAACCGCTTTCTGTCTTTGTCAGCAACAGCGGTGTATGCACAATGCAGGGCCACGCGCCTACGCGAGCCAGTGTGCTCTTACTTGGCAGAATTTTAAAACCAAGCTTAGATCTCTATGGCGAGACTGGTGATTTCAAAATATAATAATTATATTTAACTGTCTTTTCTCCAGGGTAAGCTCAGCATATCGAGCTAACCTGGAATGCACGCCACTGCCAAGACCGTACCCTTCTCTTTCCTCCTTTCTCAAAGAGAAAGTTGGAAGGTACATTATAAGGCGTAGAAAAGTGGAGATGATGGACGTCGCAAGATTGAATAGTGGAGACACTTAGAAAACGAGTTTCACGCATCTTCGACCTTGTGTATTTAGTATATAATTATAATGTTAAAGGGATATTCCTTGGCGTAATTCAGTGTTTTTTTCTTTGTTGCGTCTAGATAGACTCGAAGAAAGAGAACCGGAAGAGATAAAAGTTTCAACTGAAACTTAGATGTTATATAAAACTTATTTATGAAAATAAGTCAAGAAAACGCCACTCTCCCCGTTTAAATTTGAATTTTTGCAAAAGTCGGTTATCTCAAAAATAGGTGCAGAGTATTCTAAAATATTGTAAATCTTATATTAAGACGAAATGTATTACAATACTGTAATTCTGTGAATGTGTATGAAACTCAACAGAAATTTCTCCCTCTGAGGTGCCCGTTTGCCACTGACTATTGATTCATCCTGTTATAACTCGGATTCCTACCTACCGATTCAAAACTCTCACCTTCATATCGGGCTTGAGAAATCGAATAGCGGTCGAGAAGCGCAATATTTCGCGGATGTCGGAAGTCGGTGAGCGCCTCAGAGAGGGAATATTCCCGTTTCTTCTTGACTCTGCGTCACAATTGGAACCGACGCGCAGTCCGTCACGGCTGCATATATTGTAGTTGTCCCAAATTCCAAGTCGCCTATATCCACGAGGCAAACTCCTGCAAAATGTTTTGCTCGTCTGGAAGTGAAAACTTAAATCATGCTGAAGATGAAAAGTTAGATTTATAAACTGATCATTTATTAACCTACATGAAATGTTACACAATCAAGTGACAGTCAGAGTTTCGTTTACGAAAATAAATGAAACGTAGGTTTAGGCGTTTGTTTTTCTTTAATTTTTACTTTCTCGTATATGTACGTATATACGTGGTATATATGGGTGTGTTTGTCCATCTGACCGTCTGTCCGTCTGTGAACACTACTAGCGCTTATCCCATACGTAGAATGTTTCTAAAGTGGATATTCCCCGGTCGATCTGTCTCGACTCGAAGCTTTGCAAATTTGAAAAACACTCTTTAAAATTGTGTGGTACTTTACAAGAATCCCCTGGATATTTTTAAATTTTCGCCAAAGTCTCCAATTTTTAAATTTGTTTTCTAAGAATATAGTAAAATACATCTATAAAGAAGGAATAAGACCGTTTTTCACTTTCAACTCTAAATTTTCGAAAATTTCAAAAGTTCCATGTTTCTTCCTGCAACTACAAAATTGAAGATATTTTCCTTTAAAAGAAATTTGTTCTCCATAATTCGTTCTTTCATTAATGTGAGGTATATTTTCTTGAAAATTTTAGTAGTTTTCAAGCAATATTACGTGAAATATGTGCAATATTAAAAATATCGAAAACAAGAATTTATCAAAAACTCTCTTTAAACCCGTGGTGGAATTAGCGTTAAACGTACTGTAACAGATGGCATTAATGCCATTTTGCTCTATTCTTTTGTTTAAAATTACTTAACTGCCTCTCTCGTTATGTTTACGTTAGAGGCAATTTGAATACATTATTGTATTTATGAGTGCATGTGCTTCAATTGATGTCTTATAAGGTTCGTCGGAAACTCAAAGGTGTTTCTGTGAAAATGAGCTCAAATTGCCGCATTTTCAGAAACGCTCAAACGCATTTTCTCTCAAACGGCTTCTAATTTTTCTTCAACTTTTCCAACTGGAGGTGCCAAATGTACCGTATAAGATATCTCAATAGTCATTTTTCTGTATACTTTTCTCTTTTCAAAAATTACGCAAATGTATTTTTTGAAAAATCCCTCACTCCTTTATTATGCACATTTTCAGCAATTTTGTGAACATTATTTATTTTTTTAGTGAAAACGCTTGAAGTGACCTCCAATGAAGTTTTTCAAAAGCTCAAAAGTTTTCTGTGAAAAATAGCTTCACATTTGGAATTTAGAGTAACGCTTAAACAATATTTCACCAAAAACGGCTCCACATTTTTAAATCAAAAATTGAGATGTTTTTTAAAATGTACTTTGTACGGCGATGGATGGCAGCTGGGAAGAAGATTGACCAAGACCGAAAATCTAGCCCAGACCAAAGAAATTAGCAAACTATCTAGTACGAGAAAGTATGTACCATTCTGTAGCATCACTATAGTAACAGCACTAGTTTGATAGTGGTCTTTAGTTCTGTTTGAACACGGAATACAAAATTCTTTGTCAGCTACTCAACGAATTTGTAAATTTCAGTAAGTTCGATACATTTTCGTTTTCTACGCTACACATTAGTTTCTCGTAAAAATAGTTACTGGGAGAGCAGGAACATGTTCCAGAGAGAAGGAGTGAAGATGCAAGTGTGAATTGCTGCTACCGCCACCACTACCACTTTCATCTTCCCCCCTCCCCCCCTCCGCTACGCCTCGTCCCGGTTGCAAGTACCCTAGCAAAACAAGATATGGACTGCACATAATCTTTCCTTCCCATTCATTGTCCCATCCCACCTCCTATGTACACACACACACACCACGCACTACACCACCACACACGTCGGGAGGCCGGTGGGAGTTTAGAGCATGTCCCGGCTGGGGCGCTGCTCCGCTGTGGGAGACACATGGCTGAGGAAAAACCTTAGTTGTCGCTGACATCAGCGCCGGATCTGTCCATCCAGTGGGGAATTATTACCTCCATCGCCCGCGATAAAACATGCACTATTCTTATGGGACTAATGACCTTAGCCGTTGACCTGCCTGGTATTGCAAATCAAGCGACGAATCCTCAGTTGTACTTCCATAACGAATAGCTTAACGCAGCCTGACTCACCGCGGTGTCTCCCAAGTAACGCTGAACGTAGCTGCAGCATCAGCGTTCCCGGCACTTGTGGGAGATTCCGGATCCGCCCCAGGAATTAAAATGTGCGGAGGAGTCCAGACATGACGTGTCTCTCCAACAGAAATAAAGTACCTGTAAAGTACCATAACTGTTTCTATACAATTAGAGACTATACTGAGCATCACAAGAAAAGTAATATTAATTTTAACAATGATACGTAATGCATTATTTGCCATTTGAACTGTATAAATGTGCATAAACAACCTGTAACAAGTATTGTATTGCAGTCTCCGGGTCAATGACCCCATCTCGATCAGGTTTTTCGTCCAGTTTCCCTGAGCCATTGAGCAAATGCTGAGATGGCCCCTTGTTTTGCTTCTGGACATAAATGTAACTTCATTTTCTGTGCACGTCTTCTAGAATTTATTTGGAAATATAGTTATTCAAATTATCGTTTCCATGTTGTCGCGTACATTGTTGTTTCCATGTTTGACAACATGGATAAGAGCCAAAATTTATTGCCTTTTTTATCCTTGAAAATAGATTTTATTACATGGGAGTTTTTTTTCTTCCTTTCAAAATTCAAAATTTAAGTAGTATATGACTTAGTGTAGGAATCACAGAATTTTGAAAATGTTGAAAATGTGCACACAATTCACTTTTCCCCATAGCATGTTATACGCAGTTTTTAACTGCTTTTTGACGTAAAATAAATAAAAATAAATAAGTACCTATTTTTTCTTTTGTTCTCACTGCGTTGCTGGAAATCACGTGATGTTCCCCTTGATGTGAAGCTCCATTTATGAGGAGCCAAAATTGTATGACCAGCTGGTAGTGCTGAAACAGCACGTGCTTTCTCGCCCGTATTTTCATGCAAAATTACGCGAAAAGTACTACAATTATGGAAAAATTTTGCATGGCCTTTTTCAAAAATTTTTATGACAATTTTATTCAGGGAAACATTCTTCTCTACGTCTTGTAGGAAGACCGAAAATATTTTGTAATTTTAGGAAAATTAAGTTTTTCAACGGAAATGAGCCCGCACCATTCTCTTAAACGTTGTTCACCTATCCAACAAAAAATATCAAAAACAAAGGAGCCTTTTTTTGAAAAGTTGGAAAATGTCCCTGGGGCTTCGTGTAAAGTACCCCACAAATTAAAATATCGGTTTCAAATTCAGGGGGTCGCGATATCAGCCGAATCCATTGGGAAGTATCCATTTTGGAGAAAATCGGCTGAACTGTTCAGCCACTAGCTTGACGTTTTGCCGTCAATCGATATTTCGCTGTCAAGGACCTACAAACCGCTGATTTTGGCTACACCACGTATTGGGGGATATTTTGAAATTTAGAAAATGAGTTTATGTGCTTTTTCGTTACCAGGACCCGGCCATAAGAGTTTTTCTACGGAAAATTTGCGTTTTTTTCGCGCAACATTACATAACTTTTTCTCTACTGCGGGAAGAGAAACAGGTAGAGAAAAAGGTATAGAAAAAGTAAAAACTGATAAATTTCAAATTATATTATTTTTCTTATATTCCCTTTTTTTAGAGCGCATGGTGACTCTCTCTCGGGTAGAGTTTTGTGTTCGTGTGTTCTGGTTTAAAAATGTTACTTAGAAGGACATACTAAACAACTAACTTATCTCAATATAATCAATTAATTTCAATTAATTTTTAGTTTAAAGTTTATGCTAATAAACATTGAATATGCGAGAATGATTTTTGTCATCGTATGAACGACGTCATATAATGTGATATTACAATTGATAATTGCTTGCTTTATTTATAAAATAAGGACTTAATATCTATTTTCACTAGTTATAATTACTCAAAAATTAAAAAATGATGTGACACTTTTCCTTAATTTAAAAACGAAATTAATTTAAATTGATAATTGCTGCATGTGACTGTTACTAAACAATTGCAATAAAGGAAGTAATTTTCAACGCTCCAAATCAGAAGCACATGTTCTTCCTCTTCAAAAATACTTACACAACAATGTTACATGCACAAATTCTAGTTACTTTTAATTACAGTTATTCTGTTTAAAAATCATTCTGAACATACCTACATTTTTCTGTTATTGACAGTTCTATTTTCCTTTCTTTAAAAATAATTGAATTATTCGGTGCCTGGTACATGAAGATTAATGAACGGCGTATTCATAGAGGAAACTTTGGTTGCTCACATGAGAGCTTAGCTTCCTAACTTTCAGCATTTAATTCGTGTTGTTTTATTCTTCTCGCGAATATATATCTTTGTTTTAGGAGAATGTGTATGCACACGAGAAACTTAGCATTCCTCGGTAATGAGCCTAAATGTTGTGTAGTGCAGCTCCGCCTGACAAAGTTTCTGAGTCGTGGAATGGTGTCGCGTGCCCTGAAATGGCGACTCCTCCTAAACTGTCGCTGTATCTAGGGCACCTAGAAATCCTGCAGTCAGTTGGTACTGAGAACAAGTTTTATGACTCCTAGTAGTTCTCTCATTTCCGGGTGTGTTTAGCGATGCTTTTTGCTGGGAACTTGAGCTTAGTAAATTGGAGGTCGTAGGTTGGGCCCCGACTCGGATTTTCGACACCATTTACGTAGTTCGTTCAGACAAGGTCACAGCGTGGATGGGAATTTTGACGTCGGCTGCTCTGATCGGCGGTTTCCCTTGTTCCCACTCCAGGCCAATTCCAAGCCAATCTCGGAGCAGCCAAACTAGCGTTTCCATAGAGTTAACCGCATTCTCAAATCCAGTACATAAGCTGCAATTGAAAATATACGTTCGTCGGCGCTCAAATCTAGAGCATCGCTACGATGATTGTTAGCAATTCTCAACTACGTACGTCAACGCAACAGCTAATTAAACACCAGTGCACATCATTCAATTACCTTTCAGTCACGCATTAATATTCAAAATCATGACCGATGCAATATATTCAGTTGTTGTTTCCTCATAGATACCTGGTTTAATGACAGCAGTGCTTCGTTTCCCGGAAATCAATACACTGAGCGTTCGGATGGATCGCTCGAACACAAAACCCGGCCTTGGCGAATTCCACGGCAGCGAGCACTTGGCACAGCAGAACGAATTAACAGCCCCCCGTCTCCTGCAGAAGGCGCATTTCGCGCGCATAATGAGCCCGGCAGCCGTAATGAGCGCAACGAGAAGGTAAATAGGTGGCGCGCTGGCGGCGCCGCGCGACGCGGTGCGTGGCGGAAATTAATACGCTACGCGCACCGCAGACTGGCGGCGGCGGCGGGCGCAGCGGGCGGGGCTGCGGAGAGAGAGGCGTCGAGGGGCGGGGCCGGAGCAGGCGCGCGGCGCACAACGAAAGAGTGGGGCGCGGGGCGGGATAGGCAGGGTGATGAAGCGGGAGCGAGGGGGCGATGTTGAATAAACGAGTGAGGGAGCGAAGCGGGAGTGAGGGAGCGAAGCGGGAGGTGAGGAGCGAAGCGGGAGAGTGAGGGGAGCGAAGCGGGAGAGTGAGGGGAGCGAAGCGGGAGAGTGAGGGGAGCGAAGCGGGAGAGTGAGGGGAGCGAAGCGGGAGAGTGAGGGGAGCGAAGCGGGAGAGTGCGGAGACAAAGGTGAATGGAGCAAAGCGGAGGTGTGAAGCGATGCGGGTAGTGGAGTAAATGGGGTGGAACGAAGTAGTGAAGTGGAGCGATATGGGGAAGTGGAACTAAGCGAGGTGGTGGAACGAAGTAGAGGGAAGGAAAAGGGGGAACCATGGGGGAAGTGAAGCCAAGCGGTACAGTTAGGTGAAGCTGGGGGGGGGTATCAGGCATTCAAATTTTGAGTTCACTTTTATTAAACATTAGTGTTTTAGTTACAGTGTCAGGATGTGGCAAGCAAAAATTTTTATTACAAGGTGTTCTAAAGTTCATTTTCTAATCATCATTCTAAACACGTCCCACATATTCCCACCATTTTAATGTATTGCACTTCATTTAAAGATCGGTGATGCGTAACAAAATTCGTGAAATTTAGGAATATCAGTAAGATTTTTTGTTGTATATTCCAAAGAAAGTGTTAACGATGGTATCGTAGGCTTCCGCGGCCAGAGTCAATATCTGGGCTGTCCAGGTGACGCCGCGTCGAAGGCATTACAGCCCTGAAGAGGACCGCGATATGTCGGTCGAAACGTCGGCACCCCAGCCTTCGACGCGGCGTCACCCGGACAGCCCAGATCAAAGTGTTGACGAGATGACTAGAGAAGAACTTCTACATCTATGACAGCTTGATATATCAAGCAGGGTTCTGAACGTTTAATTGATGATAAGATTGTGGAGAGTCATTTGTTGAAAACCATAAATTGTCCATCAGCAAAAGTGAACGAATTTAAACGTAAATTACAGTTTTTCAAGTCTGAATTTCAACAAAAACGAGCAGCTGCATTTAATATTGAAGAAATATTTGTAAAAAATAATGAAAAGTGGCTTGTCGATGTTGTGAAATTTCCAGTATGGACTAAACGAAAGACGGATCGACCGAGAAAGGAACTCGGAGATTCAAGTGACGCAAAACACGAAAGCTTCAAGTATCTGAGTCCACATTGATTCATGCTGCTCAAATGAGTTTAAGAGCTGCTGGTAAAACATGCGTCTGCTGTTACGAAAGAGATGTCGAAATCTCTGAAAAGAACGTCAAAAGTGCGTAAGTGAATAACAAGCGTTCAGCAACGCAAAAAAAGATGAAGTAGAAGTAGAAGAAGATGATAACGATGTTGATGATGATGATAAAGATGATGATAAAGATGAAGATGTGATGTTAATGAAGAATATTAGCAACTGCGAATATCGGGATTTGAAAATTATATTCTTAAGAAGAGTACTGCTGCACATCTAATCTGAATTATTTAGTAGCGTTTCTACTTACCTCATAAACTAACCCACATTTAATAATTTGTGTTGAAAGCTTTTTTTAAGAAGTACCTCTCATCAAAATATGTAAACTTACATCAATATACGCATTAACTAATTTTAAATAAATTCTAGCAATGAAATAATTTTGGCCAGCTTTTTATACGCTATATCACTATGTGCGATGTGTAGAACGGCGCCAAATCTCACCATCCAATGAGGACTGATACCGCCATTTCCGAGCAAAAATATGCACATTAACGAGGCTAATAGCTTTAGTGATGCCCCCAGAAGTACGATAAAATCAAATCAATTAATCTTAAACTCAGGGCAAATTTTTTAGCATGACTTCCAAAGCGTCTTAATTGAATAGGGGTAAAAAAAGTTTAGGGGTAGAATTTGAAAAATCAGATTTGGTCCGTTTGTTTGTGGCGTCCGAAGGCTTCGGTGAGATAAACAGCTCTCAAACCCTCCAGATGGCTGGCAAGCCGCAGTTACGTAACGTCATATACACTGTAGTGCAGACGAACACATGTCCGGCCAAGCGCTCTAGTTTGTTTCCATTACGTAAATAAGCAGGAACAGACACACGCGCTGGTCGGTGTCGCCGAGGGGCGGCGGCGTCGCCTGCGGCAGCGCATCTCGCTCCCGGCGCTCGCGCTCGTGGCCGCAGCCACCCGGCCTTCCCCAGGCGATGGCACGATCGATTGATTATTTGTGATTCCGGGTGCGTCGACTACTGAGGTCAATAGTCCCGAAAGTGTAGTGCATGTTTTCATCGGGAGATGAGGTGATTTTTCTCTTGGATGGCGAGATCCGGCGCCGACCCACCGTCGACTAGCGGGGCTTTCCCCACCAGCGGAGCACCGCCCCAGCCGGGACAAGTTCTAAGATCCCGATCGGTCTCACAGCATGTGTGTACTGCATGTTAGTGTAAGTTCGTGTGTGTAAGGGGTGAGGATAGGACAAGCAAGAGGAAGGAAAAGTCGCGCGCGGTCTGCGGTCCGTTTGTTAGGTACTGCTCTGGCATTCGCCTAGTGTTGATCGAAGAAACCACGGCTAGCAGCCGGCCGCTAGAATTCTCCTCCAGACAGCGACTGAATCTGACGTAGCTGAATAAAGTCGACAATCCTGCCGCAGTCGGAACTCGAACCTAGGACCTCCCGGTTAGAGACCCTGCAGCGACATCAGTTGATGCACTGAGCGCCCGGCGCGAGGCGGCGCGAGGCGGCGCGACGTTTGTCTCAGGGCTTTGCGGCCTCGCTGTCCCGCTGCCGCGGCCGGGCACTTTTGTTTCAGGGCTGGAAACTGCGGAGTTGCGGCTTTGACCACTGTTGTAGTTCACAGCTGTGAGTGGAGGGCAGCTATTCTCTGGCCAGCCTTGCTCTCCCCTGTGTAACCATTCTCTCTGTGGCCCCCTAATCGCCTTTATGCGTGCAAGGTTGGAAATGTGTTTGATGGCTTGGGATGTTACAACGGATACTCAAAGATAATGTAAAATATTTGGCATATAGTTAGTTAATTTGCAGTACTTAGTTAATGCTTCTAATAATGTTTGGAAATATTCATATGGTAGTGGTAACATATCTTTGAATTAAACTGAAGATTTTGGCGATCATTCATTATTTTGATATTGATGTTGCAGGATGAGTGACTTTATGAATTTCCCAAGATTATTATTTACTTCCAATAAGTACTGTGTATTATATCCACTGTTCCAGAAACATCGAATGAATGACTAGTAGTTTTAGCATATATTTTTTCTACTAGGCGAGTTTGGAATAACAAGTAATCATTTATTTTAATTAATTAATTAATTAATTAAAGATTGACAAGAATCAGAAAAAATAAATCGTCTCTAGCTCTTGGACAAATAATTTTAAAAATATGAAAGTACTTTCCACATCTTTCCGAAATAGAAAATAATTGACAAAGCGCTGCGAGATCGTACTTGAACTTAATCCTCATTTCTTTTGCCTGCAAAGTTTGTGAGACAGTTGCACATGTGTAAGATCGATTTTCTCGATTTTATTGAGGCTTGAATATTCTTTAGCATCAAGAATTGTGAACTTGTACGGATTTCAACGAAAATATTCGTTTAGGTATTGATATTGAAAACTTTTTTTACTATCCGTCCGTCTGGAAACACGAGAGTCTAACTACTCGAATTTTTGCCAAAACGAATATTCCCTGATCGATCTGAACCGGCACAAAGGCAGGCGATTTTGCAACGGTTTCTTTGAATTCTCATGTTCAGTAACGACTAAATACGTTGTTCGATTTATTGGCCACATCATTAAAGACTTCAATAAAGAACTTATTTTTCGTTCATTTTGAATGCTAGTTCCACTATTTTAGAACGACTATCGAAACTCGAACTTTGGAAGGAAACATCGGACATATATCGAAAGTAATAATTATATTTCGTTGCGTTGGACATCCTTGGAGACAATATGCAGAATTTAACATTTGGTAACTTTCAAATGTTGAGTGAGTTTCATCCTACAAATCAAAATCTTGAGGGCACAAAATAATTTTAATTTCAACAAGAGGTTTGAGAGACCGACTATATTGGACCCGCCGACCTTCACCGTGGCAATGCATTGACCGCCTCAAAGTCCGCCCGGGCGACAGCAAATTTTGCTGCGAGTAGGGTGCGGGCTCCTGACGATGGGAAGCACATTTGGTCGAGCGGCTCCCGAATATTTCTCACGGAAGTCGTCAGATAACTGCGATCTGACATTCATAGAGTCATCCTGCATCTTTTGTACGAGTCGCTAGATTGCATTCAGGGAGGCTCACATGTCCATGGAAGAGTAAAAGGAACACGATGGGCGATATGCAAGATATTCAGATTAAATTCACAAATGCTCTGTTTGTGATCAGTCTCATGCTTTGCCTCATGATCGTCGTCATTAACCTCTTTCATAGTGTTCTTTCTTCATTTTTGAACAGCGTGTTATTGTCATTGTTCTTCCGACAGCAAAACATTCCAAGATTTCCAATACGATAAGTATTGAAAGACAGAATTACAGTTAAAAATTCTTCAAAAAGAATCATTCAGATAAAAATTAATTTTTTATTTCAAAATCTCAAAAATACTGTAAGAAAATTTAAAAGAGTATATTTGATGAAATGTTCATTATAAAATGAATGTTCATTAAAATCTAAGAGTGCTTGCGCCTTTTAATCCAAAATTCGTAATATAATTATTCTGATAAATTAATTTATTTTCAAAATTGTACGATTAAGTTCTTCTAAGGAATGAGCTTGACGCAGGGACTTGGTGCTTCAGAGTCACCATCCTCCTCCTCCTCCTCGATGGAAAGCCACGTTGGCGACACGCGCCGGAGTGGAGGCCACCAGGCGAATGCCGGAGCAGTACCCATCCAAACGGGCCACGGACCACGCGCGATCTGTCCTTCCTTGCCCTTCCCATTCCTTGTCCTATCCTCTCCCCTTACACACCACTTACATTAACAGGCACTACACTACCACATATCCCGGGAGACCAGTCAGGAGCTTAGAGCTTGTCCCGGCTGGGGCGGTGCCCCGCTGGTGGGAGAGTCCTGATTAGGGGGAAACCCCACTAGCCGACGGTAGGTCGGCGCCGGATCTCGCCATCCAGCGGGGGAAGATCACCATCTCCTGAGAAGAAAAGCATGCACTACACAGACGGGACTAATGACCAGAGTAGTTGACGCGCCCGGAAACATGAAAAAATCAATCAATTAATCAAGAAGAAGGAGAAGAAAAAGTAGACTCCTTGATAATATATTATATTAGTATAATAAATGTGAACCTCCGTTACATTGACGCATACGAAAATATATTTCTAATTTTGCTCTAAAAGTGGTCGTAAAGAGGGGGAGGGACTATCAGGTAGAGTTACGTTGCGTTAAATAGGGGTAGGGGGTCGTAGTTCAGTGTTAATTAATATAAATATTTTTTTACATTCTTCAACATTTTCTGAAAACGTTCCTTTCTTTGACACTTATATTAAAACATTAAAATATTATCTATTTAAAAAAACAAATGGAATTTATTACAAGTAGTTACAATAAATGGAAATATTTTTTATCAATCTTTTGTATTCAATCTTTAAGATTACAAAGTAAATATTCAAAACTGATCTGTAGTATGTTTTAGAATCCAAAGAAATTGACGCAGTAGACGCTTGCCCATGAGCCATCCCCGACGATGAGTACACGACGTTGCCTTCAGAAATTTTCTTGCCTATGCGTCCTTCCTTCACTCAAAACGTGCCCTCTATCTTATTAAGCTGCAGTCAGAATCGTCACCTAATTCCTACTTTAATTACAATAAATTTTAATATACAACACAAATAAAATAAATGCATTTTTTGACCTATAATAATTCTAATGAGAATGAATATATTGATGAGTAGAATAACAGGTGATAGGAAAAAATAGGAATGAGAAATTATAGTGAAAATTATAAGAAATAAAAACGAATTATTTGTCTTCACTTCTTGCTTTCACAAGGGAGTGGGGATGTTGTGGCAAGAGTTACGTAATTATTTATAAGTATTGAAGCGCACATTACGGATGCATAACAGGGGTAGTGAAGCTAATAAAAATACTCCAAATTTGTTAATTACGTAATTTTCTGACGGCCCCAAAGCACATGAACATGAATTTGCAGTGCATGTCACTGCGCTGTTTCCTTGCATTTGGTATCGTCCGGTGTCATCGTGACAGCAAGGAGCGGAGGCCAGTCGTGGGGGCGTTGAGGCGGGCGCGGCTCAGCCTGTCTTCTTTAAGAGCGGGAGGGACTTTGGGAAGAAGCGGCGCGGCGCCGCGCCGCGAATATTGGCCCCCGAGGCCGCTTTTACGACGCCTGTCGCCTCGTCCTCACCGCGCTCGCCGCGGACGCCCAGGCCACCTGCCCCGCCCCCCTCGCCGGCCGCCTCTACCCGACTGCCTCGCCACGCAGCACGCGAGAAATTAAAACAGGAAAAAGAAAGAATAGTTAACAATCCGCCAATGGCGTCGTAAGGGTTCTAATGATCGAACGGCGACAAAATGTCAGAGGGCTTTTTGTCGCACGAAATCATTGGAACCAGTTAACGCACGTGACACGTACATAATTTAATTTTTTAACTAATTTTATTGATTCATATATTACTTATTTACTTATTAATTAGATGTTGACGACTCGATTTGTCTTTTCATATTTTCTTCCTATAATTCCGTTTCATAATTCCCTCTCATAATTCGGAAACATGTAGCATCATTAAACTTTTTTCTTACTTCCGTCGTAATCACAGTCCTCTTGCACGAGCTAAATTTTACAGCGCATTTCTAACTTTGTTTGCGTATATCCAACTTGCTATCGTTGGTAATAACAAGCCATAACGTATTAGTAAAAAATAAATAAATTTATTTCCATCCATATGTGGCCATACAATTTTATTACAGTAGTTAAACTTTGGAAATATCCTGACTAGTTGATGGTCAACATTATCATACAGATAAAAGGAAATACAAATGGAAAATCACATGAGTACGGACATTATAATTTTTTTCTATCAGTCAACAGTATTGCTCTCCGCGGCGTCTGGGTATTTCTTTATATATCATTAAGTCTTCGGGATTTATAATCTGCCTTGTGCAGTATCATTCAGCAAGTTGCTATAACTTCTACTAAATCAAATCTTTGTAATGACAAACCCATTACATTATAGAAAAAATTTACATAAGATTTCACATAACATTGTAGAAAAGATATTTTAAAAAAACTTAAGTTCACGATAGAATGTCTGTCCACCAGAATAAATACGATTAAGGCTCAACTTTATTCACCACATCCAAATAATCATTGTGCTGTTTTGGCAAGAAAATCAACTCTTTTTGGGGTGAAAAACCAATATTTTAATTTTATGAGAAAACGTAGTTGTATTGAGAACTTTGTAATCGAGGGCATTACTGGGATTGTCATGAGTTCTTTATTTTCTTCTTCTTCTAATTATTAATATTATTATTATTATATTATTATTATTATTATTATTATTATTATTAATATTAGCTTTTGGTAAGTTGGTAGTCGACCATGTTGACTCACACAATAGATCTCAGCCAAAACTCTCTTACCGATTGCGATAGCTCAGTGGCTACACCGTTGTCGATGAATCAGCGTTCATTGGTACATCTCAGGGCTCTACGCCCAACAGTGGGGAGGTAAACTAGCAACGTCGAATTCAACCACTGACAGGAGACGAATACTAGCGGCCATCTACTCTGAGTGCTCGTGTAATAGTGCTCGGTAGTTCTCGTGTTTGCTTGCTTTTATATCAATTTCAGGCGAATGTCGGCGAAGCAATTTGACAAATGGGACTGTTACGAAATGAATATATAAATTTGTTGGAGTTGTATTAACTTGTGGAAACGAGACATTTGAAGTATGTAGCGTCTGTTATCATGGACGATGTTTTGTTGAAGGAAGCTGTGTAGAGTTCACTAATGAATGGACACCTGAATGAAGGTCGGGAATATTAACATGGCAGTCTGGTTTTAAAACCAAATAGGAGGAACTTCAGATTATTGGAAGTGTGGCGAATCCTTGGGTAAGGTACACCAACAAAAATTAATCGATGGTTCCCAAGTTATCGGAGTTAGCCGCAAAAATAACGAAAACAACTTCTTAAAAAACGCTCAACGAAGTAAAACGACCTATTAATCATCCGTTATGCAAGTCAGTGTGCTCACAACTATTCTGACAGATCGCGGCTGAACTGAAATATCACTCCTTCAAATAGAGAAGCAAAGAGATTGAAATTAACGAACGTCGAATGCTGAAGGTCATCTACCAGCCAGCGACAGTTTGCTTTGGTCACCAAAGGGTTTCGATCATGGGAAGCACTGTGAAGGAGTAACATGAGTCGCAGAGGAAGAAACTACTTTTGAACAACGTCAGCTGGTTGTATTTAACCATATGAAAGGTGGGAGCAGCGGAAAATTGCTCTATGTTAATAAGATGAAAAGTAAATGAGTGACATATAAGACGGTTAATAAGGAAACAGAATCGAACTACACCTCGAGGGGGGCCTCAAAAGTTTTCTAAAAGAGAAGAAATTAATTGTAAATTCCAGAAAATTGCGGTTGTCCAAATAGTTTCGGGAATGACTATGTGTGGAAACCATTCGGGATCTTGGGGCTTGTCCTTGCTGGGGGGGTCGACCCGACATGAGGGGAGATACCTGGGGTGGGGCTCCCGAGCCTCTCAGTCAGCGGCGCTTCTTAGATGGTTTGGTTTTTTCGTGTTTCCGGGCGCGTCAACAGCTTTGGTCATAAGTCCCGTTAGTGTAGTGATCTTCCACCGCTGGATGGCGAGATCCGGCGCCGATCTACCGTCGGCTAGTGGAGTTTCCCCCCACCAGGACTCTCCCATCAGCGGGGCACCGCCCCAGCCGGGACAAGCTCTAAGCTCCCGACCGGTCTCCCGAAATATGTGGTAGTGTAGTGCATGTTAGTGTAAGTGTGTGTGTAAAGGGGAGAGGATAGGTCAAGGAAGAGCAAGGACAGATCACGCGCGGTCCGTGGCCCGTTTGGTAGGGTACTGCTCCGGCATTCGCCTGGTGTTGATCGGAGAAACCACGGAAAACTACCGATCAGAGCAGCCGGCCGCTCGAATTCTCCTGCAGACAGCGACTGAATTCGACCTAGCTGAAAAGCTAGTGTCGAAACTCTTGCCGCCGTGGGGAGTGTAACCTAGGCCCTCCCGGTCAGGGGCGCTGCAGTGGCATGAGTTGATGCACTGAGCCACCGCTCCCGGTGCGGTGCTTGGCGCTTTCGCCGCCGCGAGCGAGGGGCTCCCAGAGGGCCGTATTGCTGCGGGCGCAGGCGGCCGTGCGAGGCGGCCGCGACGCGACGTGGCGCAGTGCAGCGCAGCGCAGCGCGGCGCGGCGGCGGCACGTCCCGCCGCCGTGTCCAAGCCGCCCTCCCCCTCCCCCGACTCACACAATCCCAGGCCCCCCCTTCCCCCCCTCCTCCAACCCCCCCGCCCCGTGCCGCCCGCCCCGCTCCGCCCCGCCCCGCCCCGCCCCGCCCCGCCCCCCGCCCCGCCCGCCCGCCCGCGCCCGCCCGCCCGCTCCGCCCCGCTCCGCCCGCCCGCCCCGCCCGCCCCGCCCCGCCCCCCGCTCCGCCCGCTCCGCCCCGCCCCGCTCCGCCCGCCCGCCCCGCCCGCCCGCCCGCCCGCCCGCCCGCCCGCCCGCTCCGCCCCGCCCGCCCCGCCCGCCGCCGCCCGCCCCGCCCGCCCGCCCGCCCCGCCCCCCCCCCGCCCATAAATAGCAATACAATCATAAAGAGAAGGATTGTTGACTTGTCACGTGTGGTTCATAAACATTTTATAAGTCCAAAAAATGATTATGTAAGACAATTTCACTACAGTTATGGATGGAGTGGAAGGGAGTCAGATTAGAGAGTGCAAATTTTTTGCTGATCTCACATGGAATTTTACATGTACGCGTATATAAAAGAATAGTTTGTTGGTACGATTATCGATTCTTTTCATTCAGAAACAACTCAGGCTTAAAACATCGATAAGGAACATCAGTTTTTATAAATGTTTCATTTTTTTACGAAGTATGTTCATGTATCAGTACAAAATGTATGTTTTTAAAATATCAACATCAATTTCAACACCATTTTCGACACCTAGATGAGGATCGCTGATTTACTACTTTTGCATTCTGATTCACATTCCCTAATAGGAGGTTTATCAGTGAGACTGGTAAACCACGTTTTACTAGTAGTATATTAAATCTTATAAATAGAATTGCTACCCTATTAAATATTACATAAAAGCGTGTACGATCTCTAGAAAAATAGTATCTGAATGTAGAAATATAAAAGGTGCCGAATTAATAACCGTATAACAAAACATAATTTATCCGCCTCATAGACGGATATTCCTCTTCTAGTGTGGTGTTCTGTCTAAGGATTAAAATTGTATTGCTTTCATGACAATTTAATGCATTAAAAATACACAAATGTGTCACAATACAGAGATTTACACTACATCCTTTTAATTTATCATTTACGTAGTTTGTACCAAAATGACGCCCCGGGAATTACTTATTCCCGTCTTCAAGTTTATACAAATATAACAGATTCATTTTATATCAATTCTTTTTGAAATCAGTTTCCAAATTGGAATTGATATTTTGAGTAATGCCTCAAATAATTTTTTGATGGTATTTGAAGGAAGACGGAAATATGTGAACAAGATATATAGTTTTATACGACTGTTACAGATGATATGATGCCGTTTGGTTGTGTTACAGCATCATTAGTTTGATAAGTGGAGAAAAATATATTGAGATTGAAAGGGACGAAAGCATAAACCGACTGCCCGGCTTTTCCTGCCTGAGAGCACGGCCGTGCGGCACCGTGCCGCAAGCTGCCGGGTTTAGCCGTTCGGCTGCGTCGAGGGAGCGCCCACAAGGGTTCTGGTGACGCAACTGCGCCGAGCGGGAAGGGTGGGGTGACGTATTTTTCCGAAATTTCACTTTAGGCCGCTCCTATTCATCCGATTTGCATGATTGACACGGCGTTGGATTCAGGAAGCACGTCGCCATCGCGCTATAAGTCCACATTTTTTAATTTCTTCCCGGAACAATGAGAAAAGGTTTTTTAAAAAATTTGAAATCTGTTTTGAAAAAACGGTTTCGTAGTGTAAATTCTATTTTAAAAAGAGTCCATTGCCGTTTACAGATCGAAAATCGAACAATTTGTTCAGACGTTATCGTCAAGTAAATTCTGCTTATTTTGGTGCTGCCACGTGGTGGCGACAAATTGAACTAGTGTCGGTACATTTAGCCTTAACGTCCAGGAGCTCCTCTTTGTTCTAGTTAACAGCAAATACCTGCTGCTACACGTCAAGTATGCACATTCCGCGTCGTCTGATCGTCTGTCACCATCACTTAAAGAGCGTCATTTTGTTTAGTCTGCTTTGCTTCTCTCTCAACTAGAATGACCTGCTGCATTATCTCAACAACTATGCTTTTCCCAAATATTTTCTCGACTCCGACTCAACATTGCTCTGGGGGATTTTGTGCGTGAGACGTAGCAGAGTTACATTCATTCAGCGTAAATTTTACAAACAGCACTGGCAGTTGTGTGTACACTAAACTTTCCGAATGTACGGCATTCCAAATGCACCTATTAAATGCGAGAGAGAATCACTGGTTACTCATTTGATTATTATGTCTTAGTTTATTTGTTGGATCGAGAATGACTTTGTTCTCCAGCGAATGTACCTCCATTATTTTTCTTTTTTTATTGAACTATGTGTTTCGTAAATTCGTTATGATTTAAAGAAAATTGGAATGATCGTCAAACACATTTTCATTCATATTTCTGTCAAAATCAACAGAAGTAGTTTTGGAATATTGTTTTTAGTCCTTTTAATATACAAAATACTAGAAAAAGTTGATTGGGTAACTTGAAATAGTCAATGTATGATCTCTAGATCATTTCCTAGATCAGATGTTTCGTTCTACAATGTTCCAATATACCCAGAATGGTACGCATCGCGTTTCACCCACCCCTCTTTATAACGATAATTAACCTCAAACACGAAAAACAGAAACTGCTTAAAATATTATTTGCAATATTCAATCCAATGTACACAATATATTACGATCCATTGTGATGAAACGAAATAATATTAAGAGAACAAAAGATAATTATTTGTTTCTAAATATAATGACTTTAAAGTACTCTAATTAATTATAAATATATTAGTCCACGAACTTGTAGAGTTTTCTATAAGTGAATTAAATTAAGTTCGTATTACGTTTTTATAAACTTTCATTGCTCAGAATTTATTTATTCTAAAATATTTTGCAAGGAAATAGAATTTTAAACTATTAATTTGTATTAAGGTTTTGAATAATTACCATATCTCCGTTTTTATGCAAATACTATTATCTCTGGCAATAAAGTATGAACAATTTCCATTGTGTATTAATTGTCTAAATTACAGGATTGCGAAAGCAGATTTTAGTTTTCTTTCATGAGTTTGTGTGTGAATTTGACGAATGCACCAACTGGACCGTTATGATTGTCCTAGTAACCATTGCTTGCAAAATGACTTGAATAGACGTAGAGATTACCCTTCACAAAAGCATCAACTCACTACAGACTCGGAAAAGATCCCAGATACAAAACCAGAATAAAGAACAGATTCCCACTCCATTCTTTCCTCCAGACATTTGCAAATATTGACTAAGTTCTGTTGAGGTGCTATTTGTTTCCTCTCACTATTAAAGTTTGTTAAGTACAATTTTAAACTAGATTAAGTTCATGATTTTAGCCTGCCTTATGACTTTTCGTAACAATGTTTTGTATTTTTTAAAGTAGATAAGGAAATCTTGAGATACGTCATGACGTTTAGAAATTTTTTTTTTTTTTAAGGAAAGCAATGTTTATGTTTAGTATCATTTCCCATGACTCCTGCATCAAGTAATCAATGAATAATTTAATTTTACTTTTAGTAAACAATCTAGTCATACGTGTATTATTTATTGTGTCAGTGATCGCATTTCTTATAATGGTAAGAATTTGTGCATCGTGGTCACTGTATCCTAAATCTTTTGTTTCAACTTCATATCGAGTAGTTGAGTTAGATTAGATTAAGTTGATTAGATTATTAAATTGAGTTGATTAGATTAAGTTTATTAGATTAAGTTGATTAGATTAAATTGATTAGATTAAGTTGATTAGAGTAAGTCACCATACAATTGCAAAGTTTCACTTGTAAACTGAACATTGTAATTTCAACTAAACAATAAATAAATTTAAAAAAAGACGTAGAGATGTTCGAGGTTCGATCGCACGTGGAAGGCAAAGCCGAAACGTTGAAACGTCTACGTCTCAAAAAACATCATCTAACGGTCTGTGGTAGCTGATATAATCTGAAGTAATATTATCAATATTGTAAGATATTTTTCAAGAATAATATCAACATTTAGAAAGACCATTAAAAGTCAACGCACACATGTTCTTGAATTTATTAGTATTGAACACAGTAATTAGTTTTTAGTTTTAATTAACATTATTCAGACTCATTTTAAATTCTATAAAGTCACGAGTACGTACAACAAACGACTTTTGGCCCGTTTTTACATATTTAAAGTATTTCTGCTATCATGAAGTCAAGAAATTATTGAACTTAAGTTTATATGTACTAGTTGTTGAGACGTAATTATGAAATTTGTGAAATAGTAATTTAGGATACCACAAAGTAAAGCCAGGTTTAATTCATTAGGTGCAAAGCCATTCCCCATAATTAAGTTAAGAGTGGTATGCCCAAAGGGAGCACGTCTTTCTTTGTTTTGAATGTGGGTATCATGTAGTATCAATGAAATAAAACGCTCCGAATTCATTATACAATAAAATTGTGTCTAAGGACCCCGAAATAAATGAAGCTTAACAAGCGGAGATGGATTATTCCGTGCATTAAAGTTATTAACGACATTAAACCGATTAAAAAAAAAATAACCAACCTAGTTTATTATGCAGTAATCGGCCTTGGGTCGTAATACCGGATTCTTAGAAGGAAAGCTCTCATAATGAAGAAATACCATTTTTTTTGAGTAAGTGTGCTCATCCACCATCTAACTAATGGCCTGTAGCAGCAAAAAATGCTTCTGACCAAAACCACACAAAGTGGTTTTCCACAAAGTAGGGCGCCTCGCTGCTTAAGAAGAACAAATAAAAGACCCTCGTATAATTCAGCAATAAATGAAATATTTTAACAGAAATTTTATAGAGAAAATTTAAAAGTCTTCATGAATACTGCGATATCATAATATAACAACAGTTCTTTAATACGAAGAATATTAAAAAAAGCTGCTGTTACATAACGTAATACATGAATGGCATATATGTAATGGCAAGCGGCTTATTCCTAGGAACCTTGGGTATGACGTTGAATGTGTTGAAAGCACTGACACACTGAGAATGAAAATTCATTCGGTACCGACAGTATGAGAATAAACTGGATAACACAACGACTAAATTGCATTTTTTAGTCACAATTTAAACTGTATCATTGTTTTTGGATTCTTCCGAGATCTTGCGTGACTATCGGAAACCGCAACACCTCTAACACGGGGGTTGCCTCGATTGCGGGAGTGTATCGATTTCTTTACATTTCTGCGCGCAATAGGAATTAGTAATTTACATTCATATTTTTGCCGTTGTAATTAACGGCCCTTGGACTGTTAAGTCCTTAATCGTCACCGTTAAGAATGGCTTTTCGTTCTATGTTCGGTTGCGTTAAGTCGTATTACGGAAAAAGTTTTTTTTTTTTTTACGTTTCTGACCGCGCGGAAATGTTTGATGGCTGCGCGCCTCCTGAGCGTGGCGCTCGTGCCCTGCGACTCGCCTGGCGGGCGGCGCCGCGGAGCACGCGCTCTGCATTAGTGCAGCGGAGCGGCGCCGCGCTCGGCGCGGCCGGTCGGCGGTGGCAGGCAGTGGGGGAGGGTTGGAGAGGCAAGGGAAGATGGTGAGTGATGGGAGGTGAGGGATGGTGTTGAGGGATGGAGAGGTATGAGATGGAAAGACGAGTGATGGCGGGGGACGTAAGGGTGAGGATGGTGAAAGGGGTGGAGAGGCGAGAAAGGAAGGCGAGGACTGGTGTTGAGGGATCCACGGCGGGAGACGGAGGGAAATGGCGGTGAGGAATGGAGAGGCGAGGGACAGGGTCGAGGACGACGTCTGACCGGGCAGAGGAAGGGGTGTGGCGGACCGCCCAACGGCGAAGTGGAAGCGGCGCGGCCTGGCGGCGGCTGACGCGGGAGAGGAAGGGCGCGGCCGGGGGCCGAAGCGACAGCGCGGTCGGCGCGGGCGCGCGACGCACAGTGACCGATGCATTGTGCGCCCCCGCACGCCGCGCGCCGCTTGCTGCTGCGCTAACTAATAGAGATACTCCGCCCCGCCCCCACCCGCCTCGCCCCTCCGCTATTCCCCGCCGTCCAGCCTGCCCTCACCACACCCCCTCGCCTCCCCCCTCCCCACCCCCTCCCCGCCCCTCCCACGCCCCTCCCCCGCCCCTCCCCACGCCCCTCCCCAGCGCCTCCCCACGCCCCTCCCCACGCCCCTCCCCACGCCCTCCCACGCCCCTCCCCACGCCCCTCCCCACGCCCCTCCCCCGCCCCTCCCCACGCCCTCCCCACGCCCCTCCCCCCCCCGCGCTCCCCACGCCCCTCCCCCGCCCCTCCCCACGCCCCCGCAGACTGCCTCCCCCCTCTCGCGCCCCTCCCGACCTGCCCCATCTGCCCCGTCCCTCCATGCCACGCCACTCTCCACGCTACGCCAATCGGCCGCTGCGTTTGAGGAAGCGAGAATAGCTGAATCGACACGCTACCATTCTCTCTACTCTCGCGCCAGCAAAAGGAATGCGAGCGCCCGCGGTGCCGCGCCGTGCTCTTGGATGTGTTTCAGAATGCGAGCTTGTTTGCTAACTGCTCATGTAACTCTTGTCTAAATCTCTTTGCAACCGGCGCAGGCGTTTCCGAGCCAGCACTTTCAAGTAATTACGTAAGAAACGGATATATCGTTTCAGAAGATGTAGCAAACGCTTGAAGCGCGCTGGCAGGCAAAATTATTTCGGTGTTCATTTGCTACATGTAAAGCGACAGTTTGACAATGAAACGAAAGACGTGAGCCAAGAAATAAATCAAGTGATCATTTCTCATTTACAAACTCGATAACACGAACTTCAACGACTGGAATTTCTTTACATCACCAATTTGTCTTTCCACTCGTTCACTTGTCTTATTTAAACCTTGTTCTTATTGGTTCGAAATCCATACATTGAAGATTGAATATAGCTTGCTTGTTATTTCCCTGCGTATTTATGATACCAGAGGATTTTCGTTCGTTATAATGTAGAATATGTGCGGGGCCTTAAATAATGCATACTTTAATTAAATTAATCCAGCTCAAAGTATAAAGAACTTCTTTTGAAGAGTGTGAATCTATAAAAAGAGACTGTATGCACTATTGAACCACTTTAAGAGCATATATGAATGAAATGCACAGGATAAATTGCGATGGTTTGAAACGAATCAAATTGAATAATTACGTTTTATGACTGCTAACAATCGAAATGTGTTCGCATAAAAACAGAACCGTGAAATAGAACGTAATTAAATGCGAGTAAAATAATTTAATTCCATTACATGATGCTTTAAGTTATAAATTTGCCTTTCGAACACTTGTGGAATTTAGATATTGTTCTTTATTACATGAATTCGTTCTAAAAATTATATATGTAGGAAGAACATTTACTGCGTAAGTATTTCATTTATACTTGTTAATTCTCTTTTTCGCCTTGTTATAGTAAACGATAATGAATAATGAAATGAAGCGATAATGAATTAATGACTGAAATTGATTATGATAATGATTAGTGACAGATGGAGCAAAATACGATGTCAAAATCGGAAGTAAAATGAAAGAACAAACTGAGAAGCACGTGAAAACCTACCTACCTCGCTTCCTTGTTTAGACATCCAAACCTCAAATGTTCATACCCAGCATTCTTGAAAATACGATTTTTTGTTGACAAACAACACAGAAATCTAGTCACTTATAATTATGTAATTAATGTTACCTAATGTCAGTTTCAGGATTATTATTAAATAATTAATATGGAGTAAATTTTATGGGTTTATTACAGATGTTACACATTTTTCTTACGTACGAGGAACTAAAGAGTCTATTATTCGAATCACATAAATTGGGGTATCCCTTATACACTTTATGCTCAAACTACTTTCCATTGAAAATATATTGTATATTATAGATTTCTAGTAAATGATTCGCTAGTGCATTTTGAAAATATGCTTTGAAATATTTATCAGTTAATACCCGCAATGTACTGTATTTCACTTGTATTTTTAGGCAGCAATTATGAATTTCACAATGATAGTTGACATTTTTTAGGTAAACGTTTGGGAAAGGCAGAAATTATTCCCCTATAAATGTCAAGTGACTGTATGGGTAACAAAAGAGAAATACTCGTGAAGGTAGTAAATAACTCTATTGTAATGTTTTAGCAAATTTCAGAGCTTGCAATATATTAACATCGTATAGGTCACTGTTTAAAATTTAGTTACAACATTATTTTATTATTTCTATATAAGTGTGTTAATGTAACAGATCATGTTCGCAATGTATTGTGAAAAATATTTCAAACGCCGATCACGTGTTTGATGCCTACTTTATCAATTACAGAATGTTGCTACGTAGTCATTGCTACTTAGTTCCTTCAGTACATGTGTGGTTTTGAGCTGAAATACGAAATATCTTTACGGTGGCTCAGGAAATCAACTGATGTCACTGCAGTGCCTCTCACAGAGAGTTCTAGGGTTTCTACTTCCGACGGTAGTAGGAATTTCGACACTAGCGATCTTTCCTTCCTCTTCCTTGACCTATTTTCCCACCTAATTTACACACACTCACATGCACCACAGTACCGCACTTGTCGGGGGACCAGAGCTTCTCCCGGGTGGGGCGGTACCCCGCTGATGGGAGATACCTGGTTGGGGAAATTCTCGACAGGCCGACGTAGGTCAGCGCCGGAACTTGCCAGCCAGCGCCACCTCCCGCGATAAAAACATGTTCTACACTTACGGGACTAATGAATTTAGCGGTTGACGCGCCCTGAACCATCAATCAATCAAATGAACCGATTTACAGCACGCCGATTGAGGCGTTGAATATGTGTCACGTAGAAAAGTAAAAAATCACACAAGTGTTTATGAAGCAAAAGAGGCTCGGTTCATCTCCGCCCGAGGAATCCTGCATGTTGGCCCATTTGTTCGGTGGCGTTTGGGTGAAGCGCCGCGAACGGGTGCTGCAAGGCAAGCGGTCGGCGCATTGTGAGCAGCGATAGGATCAGCGCAGCGGCCGTCGGACGATCCATAAGCGCGCGCGAACGGGCCAGCGGCGAGCGCGGGCGCCGGGGGGGGGGGGCGGGGAGGGGAGTGGAGGGGAGGGGCGGGGCGGGGCGGGGGGGGGCGCGGGGAAAGGAGACGCGAGGAGCGCCGAGCGTGAATGCCGGGCGATGACGGGAGCGCAGTGAAATGCAAATGAACCGTCTCGCCGCTCCAGCTTGTTCATCGCCATTTCGCAAAATGGTTAATTAAAATTGGCGGGCGCTTGCGTGTGGCTGTCTGCGCCAGCGCGTAGGTACAGCACACTAACATTTCTAGAACCTTTTCGCCTCTAAATCCGTGTACTCGTTGAATCGCTATCAAGTGCCCGTTGGGCGAGCGTGGCCACGTCGGCCGATTCGCATGCGCCGACGCCACGGCAGTACGATTGCCCGGCTGCGCCTGCGTACGGGAGGGGGCGGGGGGGCGGTAGCGGTTGCTGCAGTGGCGGCGGGGGCGGCTGCTCCATGGGCCGTGAATGCGTGGTGAGGCGTCGCACGAGGAATAGCCGCGTGTTGACAATGCAAATGACGCCCTCCGCCTCCACCTGCCTCGCAATCCGCGCCCCGTCTCGATCAGGTTTTTCGTCCAGTTTCCCTGATCCATTGAGCAAATGCTGAGATGGCCCCTTGTTTTGCTTCTGGACATAAATGTAACTTCATTTTCTGTTCACGTCTTCTAGAATTCAGTGGGAAATACTATTATTTAAATTATCGTTTTCATGTTGTCGCGGCAGGAAGTATTATTCCGAAGGACAACATGGATAAGAGCCAAAATTTATTGCCTTTTTATCCTTGAAAATAGATTTTATTACATGGGAGCTTTTTTCCCTTCAAAATTCAAGTAGTATATGACTTAGTGTAGATCACAGAATTTTGAAAGTATGCACACAATTCACTTTTCCCCCATAGCACGTCATACGCAGTTTTAACTGTTTTTTACGTAAAATAAAAAAAAGATATTCAGAAATATATCCTGTAGCGTAGTGTTTAACATCTGAAACTGGAGTGACATATTGACGAGTGCAAATAAAAAACGCCATTTTTGAAAAACAATTTATTTTCAAGAAAGGTGCTGCTTCGCAGATGGCAGATGGGAGGCCAGTATGCTATATTGAGAAATATATCAAAACTATTTGGTAACATGGTGTTCAAACTCTGAAACTAGTGTTACATATTCACGACTAGATTAATCCACGATTAAGCCAAGATTAGACCACCTTTTTGTCAAGGACCGCTTTCCCAAAGTCTAGAGAAATATATATTCACGAGTAGAAAGATGCCATCTTTGAAAAACAATTTATTTTCAAGAGAGGTAAATAATCTTCGCAATGGCAGATGGAATTGTGATGGCTATGTCATCGAAAACTGCTTGTCTTATGAATAAAAATATTGCTAAAACTTTTTTTTTTGCCTTACTCGACTGTGAACAATACCTCATCAATAGATTAATGATATATGGAAATAGCAAACAGAGTAATTCAGTCTTCTTTTACACTGTAGCCCGTTGTAACAGTATTCTTTTACATTGTAGTAGACATGTCTGACAGAAGTGAAAAGAAAAGAAAACAGTGCTTTCCACTCAACTCAGTTACGATGTTTCGCAACTACGGCTATGCCTACCGCAACTTACACCTCCCAGCGCCTCGGCCCGTTAAAAGTTTGCGGCATTAGACACAGCGGCTGCAGCACCTCGGCGACAGCTGCGGGGCTGTTAGGCGCTAACGACGGCTACGTGTCCAGTGGCTGCACCGACGAGGCGCCTGCGGGGCCGGCGGCTGAGGCCTGCGCCCCGCGCGCCGCTCCTCGGCCCCGCCCCTTCCGTCCGACCGATCGTCTGCCGTCCATCCGTCCGGTTCCAACACCACGCCCAATCCCCGTTCATTTATTTAGTCAAAAACTGTATGTGATGTATGGAGGAGAAAATCATCTGCGCACGCTTTCTTGAGTTTCAGAACCCCTTCCCAAGAATTTCACTATTAATAGTTGAAAGATGGAAAAATAATAGTAATAATAACCATAATAATAATAATAATAATAATAATAATAATAATAATAATAAAATAATGAATTTAAGAAAGCGAGAGATTAACATTTCAAAAACTATATATTTTCGTTGCCGAATTATAGAAAACTTATTTGTAACGGTAAACGAACGAAGAGATTTGATTTTTCTCTATTACCAACAAATAGAAACTCACCCTAAGCTCTACTACCACTACAAGCAAAAGGAAAGCTCAACCAAACGTGCGGATAGTGAAGCTACAATTACGTCCAGAAGCAAATCAAGGCGCCATCTGAGCATTTGCTCAATGGATCAGGAAAACTGGACAAAAATCCGATCGAGATGGGGGTTTTCACCGTTCAGCCCCGCTCACTTCCGTTCGTCCACCGGGGGTGGCTCAGTCACAACATTGCGCTGCAGGTCTCTGCCTGTGAGGTCCTAGTGTTCAAGTACCGGCGATAGTGGGTTTTTCGCAATAGCTGCGTAGGTAGATCGAATCCAACCACTTTCTGGAGTAAACAGCGGCCGGCTGCTCTGATCGATAGTTTTTCTCGTTTGTTCCGATCAACGCCAGGGGAATGCCGGAGCAGTACCTTAAGAATCTGGCAATGGATCACACGATCTATCCTCACCCTTCCGTATCCTATCCTCATCCCTTACATACACATACCACCACTGCTATATTCTGGCTGTAACATGTATTTCACTCAATGGTCTAATTGGTAAAGAAGTAAACGCGTCCTATACACTAAATTCTCATTGAGTCTACCTGCCCCTACACCTGTTTACCCACAACAATTTTTTTAGCACAAAATAGTGGTAGTCTATCACTTTCTTCAGTTGTTTCACGATTAATAAGAGTGCGTGTAAAAGGAATCCCTTCGGTTCCCGCACCGTTTTGCTTGTTGACCCGTGAAAGCTTGAGCCATCCCCCGGATGAGCGAGCAGCCCGTCGCAGCTGTCGGGCGGTCCTGTGGCGACACGACGCGATGACTGTGCGGCGGCCGCGGGGCGGGGCGGCGGCAGGAGCGGGGTTGGGGGCGTGCGAGCGTGAATGCAGGGCTGGTGGCGCGAACGCGGCAGGCCGGCTCAGCACGTTGCCAATGCAAATGCTCGCTTGCCGCCGGCGCCGGCGCCGACTCGCATGGCTCCGCGGCCGGGCACGAGGCGGGGACGAGCCGGGGGCGAGGCGGGGGCGAGGCGGGGGCGAGCGGCCGAGCCGGGGGCGAGGTGGGGGCGAGGCGGGGTGAGGCGGGGGCAGGCGGGGCGAGGCGGGGGCGAGGCGGGGGCGAGGCGGGGCGAGGCGGGGGAGGCGGGGGCGAGCCGGGGCCGAGCCGGGGCGAGGTGGGGGCGAGGCAGGGGCGAGGCGGGGGCGAGGCGGGGGCGAGGCGGGGGCGAGGCGGGGCGAGGCGGGGATAGGCGGGGCTAGGCGGGGCGAGGCGGGGCGAGGCGGGGGCGAGGCGGGGGCGGGGGGGGCGAGGCGGGGCGAGGCGGGCACGGGCAGGGGCGAGGCGGGGCAGGCGGGGCGAGGCAGGGGGCTGAGGCGGGGCGAGGCGGGGCGAGGCGGGGGCGAGGCGGGGGCGAGGCGGGGCGAGGCAGGGGGGCGAGGGGGGGCGAGGCGGGGGCGAGGCGGTGGCGAGGCGGGGACGAGGCGGGGGTGAGGGGGCGGCGAGGCGGGGACGAGGCGGGGACGAGCGGCGAGGCAGGGATGGTAAGTGAGGGGTGAGGCTAGATGCAGAATAAGACGCGCGGTGAGGAGCGGTCGGTGGGGGGTTGAGTGGGGAGGAGGGGAGAAGAGGGACGGAGGTAGGGCGCGGGAGGCGAGTCGCGCAGAAAGGCGCGAGGTGAGGCGGGAAGATGCCGTGGTGGGGCGAGGAGATGGGACATGGCGGGGCGAGGTGGAGACGAGGCGGGAGCGAGGGGAGAAGAGGTTCGAGCAGGAACGCGAGGTGGGGGCGAGCAGGGACGCGGAATGGGAGGTGTGCAGGCTGGGGGGGGGGGGAGGGACATGGCGGGAAAGGGCGGGCGCGGGGCGCGTGGCGGCTGGCAGCCGCTGCGTCATCGCCGCCATTGTGTCCCCGGGCGGCGCGGCGCGGCGCGGCGCCTCGCTTGCATCCCAATGTGCAGCGGCCGCCGCCTCCGCGTGGCCGGCCCCAGAAAGACACATACGGAGCCACACAATAGGGCAAATGGAGCATCTTCCACGTGTCTATGCATTGTACCTTACACAAAAAGAAAAACAGGACTATTGCGCAGACAAAGAGTAGTATTATTGAAGCGTTGTATATGCTTTCATAAGTGATTTCTATTACAATGTAAAAGTAAACGGGTAATATAATTAGTAAGACTGTCAAGTATTTTAATTTTGGGGTGAATATTTATTATGTATTTTTATTTTCTCTCCTTTCTTCGAAAGAAGTATTGTAATCGAGTGCCGGAAAACGGCAATATTTTGACAGAAAACCCCTTAACTAGTAACGAAAAGTGGATTAATCTAATTCCTATATATAGTAAATTACTTCCTCTAACACGTTGTCTTGGCGTAAGAAGCCATGTTTGTGGCTCCATTGGCGGCAAAACATATGTCTGTTCGTCTGTGCCGCCGTTTTGTTTTTGGTGGTACACTACATGAAGTCTCGACGTTTTAAAACATTCCTTATAATTGGCTCCAATTTTTATATTAATCTATGTCTATAGAGAGAGAGAGAGAGAGAGAGAGAGAGAGAGAGAGAGAGAGAGAGAGAGAGAGAGAGAGAGAGAGAAAGAAGTCGATTAGAGACGCGTAGAGATACCTAAAAAGAATGGCATAGGCTTCTTGTTCGTTGAAATTCGTGATTTTTACGAATTAAATAATATCACGCACAATTTTGATGATATAGTATAGGCATTTTTTAAACAATTATTTTCTCATAAATGGCTCCAAATTTTTCCTGTAAATTTTCTCCTTGTGTGTATCAAAGAACGATTAAAAATAGTGGTGCTGTTATCATTTCCGACCAACTCTGTAATTTTCGAAAATTGGAAGAAGTTAACATTGCAAAAGTACAATATTGAAGATGGAGATGTTTGGCAAAAATAAATTCTGTTCTAAAAAGTTACATCTTTAAAAAATGGAATGTAAAAATGTAGAGTACTACTAATCACTTAATTTTTTTTCAAGTAAGCAATTTATAAAAAATCTCATAAATTTCACCTTCACCTTCCAATTTTTGTAAAATTCAATTTAACGATGAATTTTTGCTATTAAAAAAATTGAAGGGTGGTGGCGCAATTCTGGCTTCAGTTTCGGATTCAGCGCGTCGTCATACGTAGAGAAACATGTATCAAGTCTTTGGGTCTGATAACAACCCCCGAAAATTCAATGTCACCATGGATTTTTGCGATATAAAAAAGTAGAGGGTGATGGCGCAATTCTGGCTTCACGTTCAGTACAACAAGAAATTTAAAATTTTAGCCAAAATATGTCAGCAAACTAGAAAACCATAAAAATGTACTAGCCATAAACATAGATTTTAAAATGACAATAGAGATAATACTCTAATAAAATCAACACCAATTGTTTTGTCAACATGTGCTTATTGATGTAATATGATAAAGGAAGATCACCAGTGGGTGACCTTTCCATGCAAGTTTGTATTTTCTAACAGCATATTTACTTATTGTTCTTGTTTTGAACAGATTGTAAATTTACAGATTTAAATTTTTAAAAAAAACGTTCAGATTCAGCGCGTCGACATACCCAATGAAACATGTGTCAGGTTTGTGTGTGGGTTTTTGTCTGTGTTATTGTTCTGCACACCTGTGCACATTATTGTCAGCTCTAACATTTATTAGGCATCTACTACGATCCAAACCTGTTCTCTCCAAACTCCGTAGTGATTTCTACATTATTTATCATCATAACATTTCTTTCATTTCTTCGTTAAGTGTGTAGAATGGGATGTTATGATGATTTGTTTAGCCGTATACAATGAATTGTTGACAAGTTTGAAAACTTGAGAAATATGTCTAATGTCGAAAGTGTTACTATTTATAATGAGCGGTTTCTCCCTTAGCAAAAGTACAAAGTATTCCAGTGCAGGGCAGCTCAAAATGAAGGATCGAGGCCAGTTTGCCCGAGATAGTCCAATTTGGGTGCCCGCTTACCACACACCTTCACTAGAACTTGGACAGGCCTGACATCCGTTTAAAAAAATACGAACAACTGTGTCATATTCTGTATACTATTTAATATGTTATTTTAATAACTATTGTAATATTACACGTGATCGTTTATGAAGCCACTTAAGTGTAGTTCATTTTTATCCCGGTAGGTTGCAGAGAATTTCCCCGCTGGATAGCGAGATCCGGCGCGTACTTACATGTCGGCTTACGGGGTTTTCCCCAACCAGGTATCTCCCTCCAGCAGGGCACCCAACATGCGGTACATAACCTCGAGAGAAGAGGAAGGAAAGATCGCGCGCGGTCCGTGGCCCGTTTGTTAGGGTACTGCTCTGGTATTCGCCTGGTGTTGATCGGAGAAACCACGGAAAACTACCGATCTGAGCAGCCGACCGCTAGAATTCTCCTCCGGACAGCAACTGAATTCGACCTAGCTATACAACTAGTGTCGAAAATTCTGCCACCATCGGGACTCGAACCCAAGGACCTCACGGTCAGAGGTAGTAAGTTTTCTCCGAGGTTCTGCTATAGTATTTGTATATCGCATCATGACTGTGCTGTTGATGTGTTTCATATCTGCGTCTCGTAGCTCTTCCTTGTGAATGAACCGCGCTCCCGGCGCCAACAACCCTGCGGCACGCGAGGCCGGCAGTGGCGGGCGGGGCGGGGCGGTGCGGGGCGGGGCGGTGCGGGGCGGGCGGGGCGGGGCGGGCGGGCGGGGATGGGAGGGCGGGTGGGAGGGGTCTGGCGGGCGGGGACTGGTGGGCATGGCATGGTGGAGAGGGGCGGGGCGGGGCGGGCAGGGCAGAGCAGAGCTGAGAAGGGCAGCGAGGGGCGAGAAGGGGCGGGAATGGGCGGGGCAGGGAGGGGCGGGGCGGGACTGGACTGAACGAGGAGCGGGGCGTGGCGGGAAGGGCGTGGCGTGGCGTGGCGTGGCGTGGCGTGGCGTGGGCGGCGCGGCGCGGGGGGGGCGGCGCGGCGCGGCGCGGGGCGGGGCGGGGCGGGGCGGCGCGGGGCAGGGAAGGGCGAAGTAGGAAGGAGCGGCGCCAAGTCTACATTTCCCTCGGTCCATTGCGTAAAACAGCGGGAGAGCCGCAATATATTATTTAAACGATATTTATGTTGCGCGGCGCCGCGTCTCGCCGCAGTGCGAGGGAGAGGAAGCGCTGCGCTGCAGACGAAGCACAGCCAGCGCGGCGAGCCGCTCTCTGCACCGCTGCCACCTTTTTGTCAAGAGCCGCTTTGCGCAAAGGTCGCCGTGTGTGTGCTTGTCACTTTCGCAACGAAAGCTTCGGAATCAGAAGGGTGGTGGTTTGGAATTCGCATGAAAACCGTCTCAGACTGCGAAGTTTCGTGTCCCGACGGTAGCGGATTTTTTAAACTAGGTCGAGTTCAGGCGCTGTCTAGAGGAGAATTCAAGCGATCGGCTGCTTCGATGGGTAGTTTCACAGGGCTTCTTCAATGAATACAAGGCGATTGCCGAAGAAGTATTGTAACAATCGGGCTCGGACCTCGCGAGGTGTTTAAGTCATCCTATTCTTCTTTCACACACACACACACACACACACACACACACACACTTATATGCACTATACTTCGGTTTTTACAACGTGGCGCGTCAAGTTCTTGTTCACAGTCGCATTATACGAGAGTGAAGACAGACCTTGACGCGCCACGTTATAAAAACCGAAGTATACACTGTTCCACACATGGTGGGAAACCAGTTGGGAGTTTAGAGCGTGCTCCGGGTGGGGTGATGCAGGTTGTGGCGAGTATATCATGTTATATCGGGGACGGGGCACGGTATGGCGGCGCGTGGCGTGGCGTGGCGTGGCGTGGCGTGCCGGTGCGTGGCTTGACGTGCCGTTGCGGAGCGGGCGGAGCGGGCGGGCGGGCGGGGTGGGGGCGGAGCGGGCGGAGCGGGCGGGGGGCGGAGCGGGGGGCGGGGGGAGGGCGGAGCGGGGCGGAGCGGGCGGAGCGGGCGGAGCGGGCGGAGGGGGCGGAGCGGGCGGAGCGGGGCGGAGCGGGGCGGAGCGGGGCGGAGCGGGCGGAGCGGGGCGGAGCGGGCGGAGCGGCGGGGGCGGAGCGGGCGGAGCGGGGCGGGGTAGGGGTCGGAGCGGAGCGGGGCGGGGCGGGGCGGAGCGTGGCGTGCCGGTGCGTGGCTTGACGTGCCGTTGGGGAGCGGGGCGGAGCGGGGCGGGGCGCAGCGGGGCGGGGTGGGGGCGGAGCGGGGCGGAGCAGGGCCGAACAGACTGGTTAGAAGGGGCAGGGAGAGGGGGCGCCATTGTGGGCCTTTGATGAAAGTGGCGAGCGAGTGGTCCTCCGGACACAAAGAGCGCGCCCTCGTCGCTTGGCGGCCATTTGGCCTGCACTCGGCGCAGGCGCTGCATCGCCAACCCCACCTTCAAAAAGAGAAAAAAGTCAATAAATAGTTACATTGAAGATTTTTTATGCAAGTTACAACTATTTATTACTATTAATAATTAGGTGGTTACAGAAAATGCGATGAACGCAATAAAATATATTATTAAAATTTATTTCAAATAGTGTTGCACGCTTTACTATGATAATAGCTTCAAATTAATAAGAAAAAACGGCTTCAATTAAGTTATCTAATTTTTGTTAAAATTAAAATATTCGGTTTTAATGGAAATATTCGTATTACATAAACTTAAATAACAGTTTTCATGTCGTGCCACCAGTCAGTGATGTCACCCAGAACTGACCACACTTGTTGTCTCCACGTGTCATATTGTCACCAGGTGGAAGTTCATCTAATTTCATGAAAGAACGGCTCTCTTATTCTCAATACAGCTGAGATTTTCCCGCCCTCAACATTTGATTCAATCACAGGACTTTTATAAAACCAAGAACCATCCACTGCACCCGGCGAATTCGTTCTTCTTAAACCGTGAAAACGGAACTGAAGTGACCGCTCTCCTACGGTTCTTGCTGGAAGATTTGGGCCTTCCTACCTGCATTACTGTCTCCCTTACTGGAAATCGGGGATGGATCATTCAGTCAATAAACGAAAGCTCGGACTCTCTAAAAGACGTTTTTACTTTCTCGTTACGGAGTAGAGAAATGTAATGCTGCGCCAAAAAACAGGGAATTTTTCGATAGAAAAATTGTTATTACAGGACCCTGGTAACGAACAAATGAATAAATCCAGTTGCTAAATTTAGGGGGAAAATCCTTCATCACGTGGTTAACCAGAATCATGTTTTGTGGGTCCTTGATGCCCAAAAATCGAGTGACGGCAAAACGTCTGTCCGTCTGTGAACAACGCTAGCGGCTAAACCGTTTATCTGATTTTCTTCAAAATCAATACTCCTCTATCGATTTGACTGTTGTAGCAGCCCCTTGAATTTCAAATCGAAATTTTCATTTTGGGAGTACTTTACCTGAAGTCCTGATACATTTTCCAAATTTTCAAAAAATGGCTCCATCGTTTTTGAATTTTGTTGATGAATAATGTGGAGGACGTTTAAGAGAATGGTCCCGATCTTGTGTCCGTTGAATATTCTGATTTTTCGAAAATTGGAAAAGTTCAAAATTTTTTCGGAATCTTCTTACGACTAAAATATTAAAGATGAAGATTTTTCCCTTAAAGAAATGTTCCATGAAGATAGACTTCGAAATAAGGTCACGTACACTTTTTCACAAATTTGAGTACTTTTCGCGTTATCTTGCGTCAAAATACAGAAGAGAAAGTGCGTGTTGATTTAGCACAACTAGTTTTAAATGCATCGGTGGGTTCCTGTCTAACTAGCTGTACTAAAAATGCGTTTATTTTTAGTACAGCTTATGTACAGCACAGTTTATGTTTAGTACATGCAATTGAATAGATTGTTTATGCTTGAAATAAACATTTTTAATCAATGCAGTTTTGTTAGTATCCTTGTTGCTGTTCATCCGCTTTGATCATCAAATTGTGTGACCGGGAGAGGTAGCTCAGTGCATCAACTGATGTCACTGCAGCGCCTCTGACCGGGAGGTCCTAGGTTCCCACTCCCCACGGCGGCAGGATTTTCGACACTAGCTTTTCAGCTAGGTCGAATTCAGCTGCTGTCAGGAGGAGAATTCTAGCGGCCGGCTGCTCTGATCGGTAGTTTTCCGTGGATTCTCCGATCAACACCAGGCGAATACCAGAGCAGTACCCTAACAAACGGGCCACGGACCGCGCGCGATCTTTCCTTCCTCTTCCTTGTCCTATCCTCTCCCCTTACAACACACACACACACACACTTACACTAACATGCACTACACTACCACATATTCCGGGAGACCGGGGGTTCCCCGTGGTGGGAGAGTCTGGTTAGGGAAACCCCACTAGCCGACGGTTGGTCGGAGCCGGATCTCACCATCCAGCGGGGGAAGATCACTGCCATCTCCCGAGAAAATGGCATGCACTACACTAACGGGACTAATGACCGCGGTAATTGACGCGCCCGGAAACACGAAAAAATCAATCAATCAAATTGTGATGATTGAAATATTACGGGAGCGGGAAGAAGGCTCATGCAGTCCAACGTACAAAACAAATGAATTTTCTTTTTCCAGACGAGTAAAATAAAGAAAAAAATCTACAACTTTCTGCCAATTATCTTCTCAAGTTTTAATTGTGTGTTAGTTGAAAATCATCATGCATCACATATTCTCATATTTCGGGAATCGCAGAAGAAATAATGTTATTTTTTCTCAGAAATCCCAGAGAGTGTGTGTAGAAGTCAAAGAGAACCGGAGTAGACACATCAGTGACTTAGTCGCGAAAAAATGTGGAGATGGAAGAAAAAATGCACCACGCCAACTTACTATATAAATTTCGTAATATTTTTCCCAAAAAATAACTTAATGTAATTCCTAATAAGGTATTTCAGTCAATACAAAGACCCTCTGAGTTTTGTGCAAAAATATTCTGAAGATGAGTTCAAATATCAAACGAAAATTTGCCTCTTTTGAAGAAATAAGAAAATAACCTCTCCTCTTGGGAAAAATCAATTGATGAAAACAACTCCATGTTCCAATTGTTCGTTTTCATTATTGTTATATTTGTGTACTAAATTCAGCGCGTCATTTTCTTACGTGTCTACTTAGTAAAGGTACATTTAAATAAAAACAAAATTTTGTATCTGTTTCTGATCATCCATAGTTGATGACTATATAGAATGATGATCCGCACACTTTTACCCTACACAGATGAATTTGCATTTTGTTTGCGTACGTTAACGTATCGAGATTGTGAAGCACTCTACTGTTGTTGCCGTTCTGATCCTGATCAATGTTGTTGGTCCGATAGCGAGCTCAGGTCATCCACTGAAGTCATTTGAGTGCTTCTAATCGGGAAGTCCTCAGGTGGCAGGATTTTCGACATAGGTGTCGTAGCAAGTTCCAAACCAACCGCTGCCTCGAGGAAAATTCTAGTGATCCGCTACTCGGATTGAATGTTTTCAGTGATTTCTCCGATCAACACCAGACGAATGCGGGAGCAGTACCCTAACAAACGGGCCACGCACCGCGCGCGATCTTTCCTTCCTCTTCCCTGTGCTATCTTCGCCCCTTACTTACACACGCTTACAGTTACTGCGACATATGTGTGGAGAATAGAGCTTGTTCCGTCTGGGATGGTGCCCCCGGGTGGGAGGTACCTGATGGGAGAAAACCCGCTAGCTGCCAAGAGTGTCGTTGCAAGATAACACTATCCACCTGGGAATTATTACCGCTACCTCCCAACGAAAAAAACTGCTCTACAATTACTGGACTAATGACCATAAAACTTGGCGCTCCACAAAAACACAATTGCGAAATAATCAATTGCAAAGGTAGAGATTTTTTCTTTAATCAAATAATTTCTTCGAATGCATATTTAAATTATGCACAGACGATTTTTCCAAAATATGAGTAGTTTTTGCGTAATTATGAACGAAATCTTGGCAATTTCGAAGAAAATATTTTCCTAAAACGGCTCCTTTAATTTTTCTCTCTGGATATACTACTAATGAATGCTAAGAAATGGCTTATATCCTATTTTCGAGAAAAACCTCTGAATGTTTGAAAATAACAAAAAATTAACATTGCAAACATAACATTTCTGATAGAGATTATATTGAAACGTTGTTAATTACTAATAAATATAAACCAATTTCCGAATTTATAAATAATTTGGGTGCAGGAAAAGGTTACACTTCAATTCCTGATTATATATTACTGTCTTCGAATATATTACAAATAAATGTCAATTCCGCTAGCTCGGTCACGGGTTCTTATGAAATAATTGTTGCTACTTTCTCCGCAACTCAATCTGCCATCCATACGGAGTGGCGAGGAATCTGAAAATAATTCTAAAAGGTCAACTCAAGGATTGCATGTAATGGAAAATGAGAATCAGCTTTCTTTCAAACTATGAATTATTAATTTATTGTGCATGCCAAAGTCATCAACTATCATTGATTTTAACAATTTATCGTTAGGTCATGACCATTTTTCTCGTTATTGCAATAACAGCGTTATAAAACCTTTATCCTTTCTTACATCTTCGCGCGCACGTTGCTCGATGTCGCCTCGTAGAGTAAACCAATCTTCCTTCTTATCGAAGTCCACGATGATCAGCGACCAAGTCGAAACTTCCTCCAACCACTTCAGAAATTCTCTCTATACTCTTTATCTAGCGCCTCAGGTGGACAACTCTTTCAAACTAATTTTCCAGGTCGGAATAATATACCTCTAATATATTTCCTATCACCTAACCTGGCAATTCACAATTCACTGGTAAAATTTCTAAGTCAAGTCTGGTAACTTCACCGTGAAAATATTCAGTTCACTTTCCAGTTCACTCATGAAAACATGTCCCAGTTTGCGATGCCGAGTACAACACGAAAATTTTACAATTTCCAGTTGCACACCTAATGCGCAAATATTCTAGTTCAAGTTCAATGTTCATTCTCAGAAACCCATTTGCACAAGTCCCAATTTGATATTTAACTCAAGAAAAACCGCACAACCGCTCTCCACCACGACACGAGTCGGAATGCCCTAATTCCCAATCTGGTCCACCTTTCAAAGCTCGCTGTGTTTTTCTCTCTATTGTTTCTTCGCGTTGCTACAGTGTCTCTCTGCCCCTGTTTCCAAACGAACTCGTTGTTTCACGTTGCTAGGTGTCATCTGTGTATCTCACCATAGAAACCACGTCTCAGGACGAATTCGCGTTGCTACGGTGTCATCTGCGTATCTGCATCATAAAACCCACGTCTTTTGCATATCTACAACATTTTAACCTTTATTGTTAAATAAAATGTCCGTAATTTTTGGTATGTCACAATATTCTTAAGGAAATATGTTGGTCAAATTTTTTTTTAAATCAGACCATGTACAATTTTTCGAAAATTAATTTTTGGGCAAACTTTGCTTGAAATAAAGGCATTTTTTTAAATATCACAAACGCTCCAAAATGTTTGCCGGATAAACCAAAGGACGTTTAAAAACTAGGCTTGTCCAGTTTTCGGAACCGCTCTACATTTTCGAAAACTGCAAATAAAAAAATTAATACTGCAAAAAAGAATTTTTTCCGTTAATTAAATGTGATCTTTAAATCTAGATCTTCAAATTATGTAAATGAAAATCTCTGAATATTTTATAAATTACATATGTTCAGCTATTTTTAAAGCATCGGGAACATTGAGCTTCTCGCAGTATGGGTGACGATAATTGAATTCTAGCTCGAAGACCCTGAGTTTGAATTCCTGCATGGAGAAAAATAATTTGCTGGTTGGAAACACTTTTGCAAATTCATGTAGTATTAAATATTGCGTAGCCATTACAAAATATGGGATAAAGTATGTGCTTTCTACTGAAACAGTTTTCCTATTCGTATAGCAAACACAACTAATACTGAGAACCTACTGAAAGCTATTTCAGTATTGAATACAAAATCCTTTGTAATGGTAAAAATCCTTCGTGTATATCACGAAATTCATAACTTCTGCTTCTAGAAAGCTCAGAGGTAAAATTTCACACATATTTCCATCTTTCATATAACTACATGGATGGGTTCGTGCGATTGAAATCGTATCCACAAAAATACCGTATGAGTTTTTTTGCGTTCGGTGTAACCATTAAATGAATGAATGAATTTATGAATAGTGAAATTAAGCAGAGTGGAGTCGTTATAGTCCTAAAAGTTAATTGCAGAATATAATGATTTGGTCATGATTTGATATTACCGGGAGATGCGGAAATGCCCACTCAGGACAAAACACTGTTATATCGTAAATAATTGTAGTATCGCAAATAATATTGCATCCCTACAGCTCATACAAATATTAATAAACATGTGGATTGAACACAGTAAATCTGATAATCTGCTATGCAGATAAACTGAAACAAATTACATGCGAATAATGAAAAATATTAAAAACATTAAATTATTACGAAATATTGTCCAGGCACATAATATTTTTTTCTATTTTTATTTTTTATTCGGATGTATTATGTTGAACATATAACACGGCAACAAAAGGTTATTTTGTGTTGGTATGTGTGAAATGTGATATTTGTGAATGAAGTTGATATTTTTAGTGGGTAATTAGAGAGATCACAAAAACAATGTGCTAAGAAAATCCACTTTCGGATTTATTATAGAAAATATTGGAAGGATCAAATATCAATCAAGTTATAAATATAAATAATTCGAAATTTTCAATTTTTGAAAAATCATGGTTTTTATCGAACATGCGATATGTACCCTCTTTTAAACGTCCTCCTCACTATCCAACAACAAAATTTAATCAAAAACGATAAAGCTATTTTTTTAAATTTAGCTTCATGTAAAGTATCCCCCAAAATTAAAATATCGGTTTCAAATTGAAGGGGCGGCGACATCCGTCAGATCGATTGGGAATATCAGTTTTGGAGAAAATCGCCTGTACGGTTTATCCGCTAGCGTTGTTTACAGACGGACAAATGGACGGATGGACCGACGGACGATGGACCGACGGACCGACGGACGACGGACCGACGGACCGACGGACCGACGGACGAACGGACCGACGGACCGACGGACCGACGGACCGACGGACCGACGGACCGACGGACCGACGGACCGACGGACCGACGGACCGACGGGACCGACGGACCGACGGACCGACGGACCGACGGACCGACGGACCGACGGACCGACGGACCGACGGACCGACGGACCGACGGACCGACGGACCGACGGACCGACGGACCGACGGACCGACGGACCGACGGACCGACGGACCGACGGACCGACGGACCGACGGACCGACGGACCGACGGACCGACGGACCGACGGACCGACGGACCGACGGACCGACGGACCGACGGGCAGACGGGTGGACGGACAGACATACGTTTTGTCGTCATTTGATTTTTCGGTATCAAGGACTCAGAAAACATGGATTGGCTACACCACGTGTTAGAGGATTTTTTTCTGAATTTAGCAACTGGATTTATCCTCTTTTTAGTTACCAGCCCTGCCTTGGTTTTTCTACAAAATATTTTTTTCTGCTGAAAATTCACCAGTATCACATAACTTTCTCCCCACTCCGTAACGAGAAAGTAAAATCTAAATGCACGTTAGTAGTAATCACAGGGGCCGTTGCAGTGCGTTGGGGAAGCAGGTGGGCGTGGGAGGCGGAGCGAGTGCAGAGGTGGAGGCGGATGAGGTGGCGGGGGGGGCGGCCGCTTGCAGCTGATTCATCGCTTCTGGAATCCGCGCGCGCCAACTCGGGAGCCGCTGGGGGCTCGCGACTCGGCACTTAGCGTTGATTGTCCGTCGCCCCCTGCCGCCGCCTCCGCGTGTGAGTCGAACCAGGTCACGTGGAATGAGTCCGAGTTGGATCGTCTGCTCTTATGAATCTCGCCGCGAATCCAACCCTCCCCTTGATTAGCGCGTCCTCGAATTGAAGGTAATGAAGATTTATGTAGTTTCCGCGGGATTTGTGAGGTAGTAATCCGATGCGGCTGTGAATGAAGAAGGAAAGGGGAACGTACTAGAACGCAGACAATCGAGGTTAGATTAGGGCTAAATTGTGGGAATGAGTGGAAATGTTTAAGGAGCGTCGTGACATAGTACCCGGATCCGAATTAAGGAAGGAACGTCGGGAATCGTCTTTTCCCACTGTGACGGATGTTTGACGCTAAAGAAGTATAACTTTGTTCCAGCAAAAGACGTAGTTAATCCAAATCTCAGTTTTTCATTCAGAATTTACATCCCCTTCATTTTTTCATTGAATTGAAATTGTTCTTCTTGTAGTGCCATACCCTTATTAGTGCGTAGGTTAGTCTTCAGAAACCCCTAGTCCCTTCTTGTGAAACTTGTCCTGGGCAAGTATACCTAGAAGAGTTGCCATTGCTTTCGCTAGGGGCGCTAGTACGCCAAGTTTTATGTTTGATTCGTATACCAGATAACGCAAGTCAAGATACAACATCTGCAATCTTATCTAGTAATTCAAATCGAAACTAATTGATGATAAATTTCTAGAAGATTTAATTTTGTCACGATCGGCCAAGTGCCTTTCCTGGAATTTGTTTTACATGTCGACCAGCGTTCGCATACATGCCGTCTTCTTTTTTTTCACATTAAAAATTTCCCTACTTTGACCGGGTTTGAACCCGCAAATTGGGGTCAGTAGCCACTAACATGATAACCAATGTACCACTAAATCCGTGAACTGAAATGAAGGAATCCAAATCAAAATGTCTGGAACAGAAAACTTTGTATTTAGGATTTAGGACAAGTTTTGAGGGTTCATTTACACCATGCTGCATTAGGGAATAATTATTAATCTTCATTTCCCCAACTTATACATTAGTCTCACTCGTAGAAATCTGACTGCGTAACCATCCATTATCTTGATTTGATCTCCTAAAGCTCACGCATGCTTCTGTTCGAAGTTTCTAGTACAGGCTCATCTATGAAAACATTTACAATAATACACTACAAGGAACATAAAATATGCAACTCCTTAAATTCTAAAAATAGCTACAATCTAACATAAATCAACATGACTATTGAAAGCAGAATTCAGAAGAAATTTATCATATTACTTGTGAAAATGGTAATATTCTTAATGACATATGAATTATTGATGTAATTACATGTTAACAGTCATTACATCATAATTAAATATCATACAAATTGTATTGACGAATATCAGAAGAATATCATTCTTGCAATCATGTATATACTTATATATGTATAATATATTGATGATTAAAGATGTAAATGCTGAACATTCTACTAAGTTATTAATGTATGAATTAAATGAATAAAAATGTTCTTAACTTATCAGCAATACAAAATTTAACAAAATTAATTATTTCTTTTTTCAAAGTATTTAAGATTCAGCTTACAACGTCAATCCCAGTTTACGATCGTACTAGACATTACAGAGGTAAAATCTAACTATTCTGCCCGAAACTCAGTATATTGCATCAGACTATAAGATTCAAGTCGCCCACACCAAGATTGGCCTCAATACAGTCCCTAAGTCCTGAACGTGTCCTAATGACGTACCCGAAACGATTCAGGCATTTCTGTAGAAATCTTTAACTAATCATCCCAAAATATCTGCGAACGATTACAGAATTACTCAAGAGAATGCAATCTCCGTCTGATATTCACTTCGAAAACGAAGAACTAACACCGATCATAAATCGCCGCGCAAACTCCTACCTACCATCAGGCATTCAAGGACATTCGAACCTCTTTAATTGTATTTGAAACATCGAATATCAGAAGTAACATTACTATTTCTAAAATTGTAATATTCTTAATGACATATAATGATATTGTGTAATTATGTTACGTGTTATATATAATATGTGATGCCATCAAATGTATATGCTACGATTTGAAGTTAGTGTAATGATGGATGAAATTATAATTGTACTTGTTATAAATAATGTAGTCGGTAATAACCTTAGTCGTTGATGCGAATAAAAATAAAGAATTTTTAACAAAATTAAGGAAACATAGTATAAACGTTCACTGCATTTCGTTCTAAAGTATTTTAGATGTCAGCTTACAAACGTCCAATACCACAGTTTACGATACGTACTAGACATTACAGAGAGTAAGAATCTAACTAGTTCTCGTACCCGGAATACTCACTCCATATTGCAGTACAATCATGTAGTTTGTATTTGGAGCTAGCTGTCACATGGTCTGTCGAAGAGCACGAACCAACTTTACTACGAGAGTTGCATAGCGCTTGAATAAGAAGTCCCTGCAAGCACCGAAACGATAAGTTTCCTACATTCGTATTTCGGTACCAAACTTGTAACAAGGGTACGGCACAAAACGTTCAGGCATTTCTGTAGAAGAAAATCTCTCTTTGAAGAAACAGATCCCAAGTGCCCGCAAGCAAATACGCTGCAGTTACACGAATTACTTCAGAATTTACTCCCTATAGAGGAACAGGGTGTCGCCAATGTCACGTCTTAGAGTCATTTGCAGACTTCATGGAAAAGCTGGTGAAGAAGCCAGACGGACCGAGTCGTAAAAAATCCCGCCGCCGCGGCAAGGCAATCAGGGTAGCACGTGACCTACCCAGCAGTTCAGTCTGCCATTCCTAAAAAAGGGACGAAGTGGTGGCGAAACTCTTTCATTTAATTGTTATCGTTTAATTACAATCGAAATACAACCAATTTCGTTCAAACTACCATTAACATTGCTAACATTGCTACTTTACACCAAACAATCTGTTTCGACATTCCTAACAGACGTCTCCAACGCCTTTGACGATCTCTCGGCAGGTCTCCGGAACGGTCTCCCCAACGGTGTCCGGAACTGTCTCCGAAACTGTCTCCGAAACTGTCTCCGAAACTGTCTCCGAAACTGTCTCCGAAACGTCTCGAAACTGTCTCGAAACTGTCTCCGAAACTGTCTCCGAAACTGTCTCCGAAACTGTCTCCGAAACTGTCTCCGAAACTGTCTCCGAAACTGTCTCCGAAACTGTCTCCGAAACTGTCTCCGAAACTGTCTCCGAAACTGTCTCCGAAACTGTCTCCGAAACTGTCTCCGAAACTGTCTCGAAACGGTCTCCGAAACGGTCTCCGAAACGGTCTCGAAACGGTCTCCGAAACGGTCTCCGAAACGGTCTCCGAAACGGTCTCCGAAACGGTCTCCGAAACGGTCTCCGAAACGGTCTCGAAACGGTCTCCGAAACGGTCTCCGAAACGGTCTCAACCGGTCTCCGAAACGGTCTCCGAAACGGTCTCCGAAACGGTCTCCGAAACGGTCTCCGAAACGGTCTCCGAAACTGTCTCCGAAACTGTCTCCGAAACTGTCTCCGAAACTGTCTCTCGAAACTGTCTCCGAAACTGTCTCCGAAACTGTCTCCGAAACTGTCTCCGAAACTGTCTCGACTGTCTCCGAACCTGTCTCCGAAACTGTCTCCGAAACGGTCTCCGAAACGGTCTCCGAAACCGTCTCCGAAACTGTCTCCGAAACTGTCTCCGAAACTGTCTCCGAAACTGTCTCCGAAACTGTCTCCGAAACTGTCTCCGAAACTGTCTCCGAAACTGTCTCCAGAACTCTCCGGAGGTATGTCCGCAACGGTGTCGGAAACGGGAAATATATATATATATATATATATATATATATATATATATATATATATATATATATATATATATTGAAACGCACCGCGTTTCCACCCAAAGAAACGGCGAGGCATTAAGCAAGAACACGGCAGAACGGTTGCAAGAGGGCACTCGCTAGCCAAGAAAACGGTTACGGGCGGCGAGGTGTCGTCGGTTGGCCGACCGTGGGAACGAGGCCGCGAGGAGTCAGTGTCTGGCTGGCCGCCGGCGAGGAAGGACGTATCTGGGGCTGCTCCGCGATCGAAAAGCAAACTAGTATCGCGAACGAACGAGTGCAAAAAGATTAATTGACGGACAAATTGTGCGTGATAACAATCAGTAGTCGATCGGACATATTGCCAAAGTGATGGCTGCTATTTGGAGTAACACAGAACAAAAGACGTCGAGTGGATCGGAGAATTGGAAAGGAGACGTACTTCGGAAGCGCAGCGCCTCACCTCGGCTGGTCCCAAGTGAAACGACCCCGGCAAGCAGCGAAGGAGCGCGAGGCAACCGAGGGTCCCCGAAGCCGCCGACGCTCGTAGTGGAAGAAGTAACGGTAAATATTTCTTCGATCGATAAGATCGAGAGACTAACAGTGATTCTGGGTTATATGAAAGAAAAGGGTAGAGACCACCATAGATATTGTATCATTAGTGATTTGTATAGAATTAATAAATAGTTCAGTTTATTTTGTTCACGGAACAGTGGTGTTTGATTAATAACCCCGAGCCCATTCACGAGAAAGAACACCTGTCCCTTACAAATAAATTTACTGAGAACAAGCCGGCCTACCCGGTACGTCACAAAATATATATATATATATATATATATATATATATATATATATATATATATATAAATTTAAACATCCTTTTCATTATTCAACATCAAAATTGAATCAAAAACGACGAAGCCATTTTTTTTAAATGTCCGAGACGCTTCATGTAAAGTACCCCATAAAATCAAAATATCGGCTTCAAATTCAAGGGGCCACGATCGAGATGGGGGTCATTGACCCGGAGGCTGCAATACAATACTTGTTACATGTTGTTTATACAGATTTATACATTTCAAATGGTAAATAATGCGTTATGTATCATTGTTAAAATTAATGTTACTTTTCTTGTGATGCTCAGTATAGTCTCTAATTGTATAGAAACAGTTATGCAGCAGAAACGATTTCATTTACATAACTTTTATTTGTATATTATTATTATTATTATTATTATTATTTTATTTTTTTTATTATTATTATATATATATTATATTTATACTATATATATTACATAACTTTCTCCCTATCGCGGTAGCGGGGGCCCAACCATACACTGAAGAAAGGCATCTTGGGAAGAACACCACATCTATCGCCATCAAGGCACCAGCGAGTATATTGGTTTAGCGGCGAATCGTCGTTAGCTTTTACATAATTGCAATGTTTCAAGACGTATTCATTGCCAACAATACTGTTTACTTCAATAAGAACAGCTCCAATAAGAGTTTACAATACCACCCATTTGCACGGAGTGTAATCTCCTAGTCAGCAATCTTCGTGGTTGGAGCATCGCTAGTTTCTTAACGTACGTGACTGCGAGCGCAGTGTCACGAAACGGGGGTCGGTGGGGGGTGGGGGGGGGCGACGAGGGTACAAATTCAACACGGCGCCTTCTCTGTATCGAACTATCGGTCACGTCGCCTCCGCGGAGGAACACATTTTCGCGCGGCGGGGGCGCGAAGACGAATGGCGATAAAATCTCCAGGACAAATGTTCCCTCCGGGCGGCGCGGCCGGCCGGCCGACCGAACGCCCGAGGAAAGAAATGAGGGGGCGGGGCGGGGGAGAGGAAGCGGAGCGGAGCGGAAGAGGAAGAGGCCTCGCGGCTGAACAGCGGCGCAGCGCCGTGCGTGGGTCGATCGCCGCGGGCAAATGAGCCCTTCGCCGGAAGGCTACGCCGCACCTGGCTGAACATGTTAACGTAGCTGTTTACAGTAGGTGAACTGTTAATTACCGGTTCGTACTGCTGGCAACGAAAACTTTCGAGAAATATTGATGTTCGGGTAATAAACACGTATTTCATGAGAATAAAGAACTGACATAATTGATGTGTTTAAATATTTGGAACATTTTATTTTATTGATATTTATGAATAGTTTCTGGAACGATACTTTGATAATTTTAGTCACAATTTATTACTATCGATAAATTCTGAAAAATGCAGAAAAGCAAATTTCTGTGCAAATTCTTGAAGATTCTTCATTTTATACCCCTTGTTTAGAATTATAGGCTTTCAAAAAAAAAATAATTACATAGGATTATCAGGAATCGTAATTAGTATATACAATTTATTTTTTACGGTAATATTATTTATACTATTTTTTTTCTTTCAATTGGGGTTCTGACTTAACAAAATTTCCGCAACATAACTGTTAAGCTGGGAGGCGATGACATACGTTCTCAAACCATCTCTCAGCCTTAAGGATACGAGAGGAGATAGCTGAAGGACATACCGCGCCTGGTCAGTGGTTTCTTGTGTAACATGCACGCGGACCTCCTAGAACTGATGCCGAACAGCAGCCGAACTCGAGAATTCCTATGCAGATGGCAACGTGGGCTCTGCAAAATTCTTAACTTCTTTGGAATGACGAAAATCCGTCCCTTCAAAAACTCGGTCAGAGGAAATCACGGTGTGCAGAAAGCTACAGCCGAAAACTTTCAAATGCAGCGGCTAGAGCATCCAGTAGTTTCCACGTAACAATACGCATATTTTAGAACTCAATGTGTATACAATCCGGCATTGAACATCTGATCACTCTTTTCCAATACGTTCACTGTAATCACAGGCGGACTCTTCCTACCCTAACGACGCCTTTGTGTGGCGGGAAGGAGCCTGTCCGCTGGGCGCGAGACACTTTTTTCCTGACTCACGACGCGACGTGACGCGAAGGCGAGCACGCTTCGCTGGCGGGAGGGGGGGAGGGACTCGTGTTTCGCGAAGTTGGCGAAGAGAGGCCTTATCGATTCCACCCACGCGGCCTCCTGCCAGCCGCCCCTTGCCCATCCTCCCCCCCCGCCCCACGTGACACCGCCCGGCGGCGGACCACCTAAAGGCACAGCCTGCGCAGTAGTGGGAAGGACGCGGACAACGAACGATTGAACCTATGGCGCGTCGACCTTTGGGCAGGATCGGGCCAAGGATGCTTGTCGAAGTACTCTACATTCCACTTTAAAGTCTGGCGGGAAATCCTGAAACCAGCCGTCATGTTCCTCAGTTTGCGGCGTTATCCACGCCGATAGCTGGCGGTAAGCATTGGTGAGACGGGATGAGGGCACCGATCCTCCTAGACAGTTCAGGTGGGCCCTAGTTGGGCTCCCGCATTCGTCGTCGCAGTGACCCGATACTCGGAGCCAAAAGGAGGGAACGTGTTCCCGGCGCATGTGAATGGCACATTGTTTAGACTCCGGTACTAGCCTGGAAAGCTAGGAGCTCTGAGCCAGCAAGGCGGCCCCTACCCAAGCGTTGTATGGGGAGGTTGCCGCGAGGGCAAACTGGGTTCCGGCAAGATTCGGACGTCAGCTCGTCGTCGTATTGCGCGTCGGTGGGGGGGTGAGGATACAAGCCAAAATGGCAATGATGCCCACCCCGAGAACCTATCCCCCCTGACGAAGCAAGAAATTGTGGTGTTGTAGACCACATGGGATTTCATACGTAACCTAAAATTAACTAATTTCAACTTGATCGAAAGAAGTGTAACAACGTACCCTAACGTAAAGATACGGAACCTAACTTAACCTAAAACAATGTAATGTAACGTAATCGAAGTAAGTGTGACGTAACGTTACCTAACGTACCGTAACATAATCGACCCTAACCTACTCTTATGACCGAACATAACTTGAAGAAAAGGAGTTCAACATAACGAAGTCCACGAACGTGACGTAACCTTACCTAACGTAGTTTTAAGTAATACATCCTAACGTAAACTGACCAAAAGGAGTGTAACATAACGTTACGTTAACGTAACGTAATCTACGTTACATAACGTAGCGTAGCGTTCGTAACGTAGTGTAATCGTTAGTTTCCAATTGTCCGCCAGGACTTTTATGTGTGGGTTTTATGTGATGTAATCCAACCTGCGTTGCGTCTCGAGTAAATCCGTTCAGCTTCGAAACTTACGTCCTCTACGTTCGGGACAAACGTGGAAGCCTTCTAAATTTAATGGGTACCGGGAGGTTACCGTGTGAACCCGCTACAAAAAGGTAGAAAACGTTCGTTCTCTATATGTGAACGTCAAATAAAATTCTTAACCAAAGCGAAACAAATTTGGTCCAGTGTATTGACCTAATAGAATCCCCTTCCTTTGTTTATCTTGTAAGCATTTTATGGAGGCTAGTTTCGGGCAAAATGTCGCATGCAACAGCAGCCTTTTAGCCTGTTTTCTCTTTACGATGAACTACTTTATTTATTCAAAGGTTACTTTTGTCTCTCGATTTATTCTAATAGCATAGTCAACTCCCCTCTCTATAACTTAATCTCCGTTCTGATAGTTAAAAATCTGCTATTGGTAGGACATTCTCCCGGCAACGGATGGGTTGGGTCTGTGACACCCTCGATGTAACAAGAACTTCAGCCATTCACACACTGACAGCACCAGCAGCCTGTTCGTCTCTCTACTTTCTTTTATTTTCAAATATAACGTTCAGTGTGACAGTTATTGCCGTATGTTTTGTGTATGTGAATAAATGCGTAATTTGTTTCGTAGTTGGTCCCTCAGACCCAACTCATCCTTCTATCGTGTAACTGTAATCGCGTACGTATTCGTATTTTTAGAATTATTTCTTATTGCGATATACTGTTTTTTCGTATAGTATTACATATAACTAAAATCAAATTTAATTGTTAATTCATAAATGAGTCAAACTTTGGAATGACGAAGATGCTAGTAAAAAAGCCTCATTGTGCTTCTCTTTAAATTAGCAAATTTTTAATAAATACATAATAGATTAACAAAATGCTTTGATTTATATCTAACATAATGAATCCCTCCAACAATGCTACAACCAAAATATTTGCCATGTAATTCTGATTTTTTAACCCGGCTCTCTCAGACCCAGTCCATGCATTCGTGTTACATTTTTTCACCCATCCGTCGCAGGGTTAATATGAAAATACGTTTGAAGAATTTCTTTTTGCTTTCTAATGTGAATTGTTCTTGACAGAAAAACATTTGCAGAAGTATGTGCAACGAGTGCTCTGTAAATGCTTGAGTTTCCTTAAGTTTAAGCGTCGGTTTTGGGCTGGGAATGAAAGTTCTAAAAACTGGACATTCGGATAAATCTATGTCGAAAACTTTAAGGAAGAAAGAAGAGAAAATTCTTCTGTCAAAAGATGTGGAAATTCCTTAGTCGAAATATGGCAGCAAACGTGATCTTATTTCCAAAGATGTCAGTAAAATTGCATATGTTTCAGGTCCTAAAAAAGTCAAGGGATCTGTGAGTGTTTGTTGGGTACACACTGGGGGATTCGCTATGTTAAGCACTTCGGGTTGTAATAATTTCTGGATCTCTGCTTTTTAGGGACAATCGAGAAAGATGCTATCGAACTCATTAACCGAAATCCGAGCCACCACATCCAACATGAACACCATTTGCTTCAAACTTTCTATTCGTCGGTCTGCATTTTACTTGTTGTTCCTATCGATTCCAACACAGTGCGTGACTAGCATCATCGACTCGTATGACACTTGTGCATATACCTACTATACATTTCAATATATGCATTTTATTGCACCTGCAACCAAGTTCGTGATAAAAACAATAGCTGTCTCCAGGGCTACGCAGAGCAAAGCTATTTTCATCGCGTGACAAACTGTCTTTGCAGCGCAGATCAAACAAAGCAACACTTGTGGGAAATTTTAAACTACTTCTTGTTATATCATCCCCCTCACGCAACCAGAGGTTAACAAAAATGTGTAATTACCCACTGACGGTTGTGGCGTTATTGCTACGTGGCAGTTATGCAGTCGTTGTACACAAACTTTTTTTATTGCGGTGTAAATGGAGACTGGAGAAATGAATGTCATAAGGAGGGTGTCTACGGACGTGCCTTATCATTAGTCCTATGAGTGTAGTGCACGTTACGACCAGTTTAGTGGTAGTGTTTCTCTCCAGGGAAAAGAGATCCGGCGTTCTCCTACATGTCCGTTTCTGTTTTTGTTTTATTCTCCATATATCTTCCCTAGTAAATTTATTAAAATCCATTTCCGACATCGTCAAATCTTGAAAACGAGAATTCACTTCTCATTTTAATTAATCAGCTTCGGAAAGTGGCGAGCGTAAATAGAAATGTTTTAACATAGTGTTTCAGGGAAATTGTGATACTTCCATCACGTCACCATTGCCCGCGGGTCTGCCTTCGTAAGAATTATGATGAAGCTTACCGCAATAGCTAGTGATTCACTTGCTTGCTATTGCGAAGCTTCAGGTCGTTCACTAACAGATATACCAGTCTAAAGAATGAAAATAAAATTACACGCAGTGTTGCTGGTGACCTTTTGTGTTATGGAACGCAAAGCGGAATCAATGGAATTGATTTTAAGATTTTGGAAAACTCGGGAGTAGCTGAGTGGAATAATTAACAGTTTAAAACACCATGACAGGCATGTTTCGTAGTCCTAATTTTGCGTTGAGGCAAAAAAAAAAACACTATAAATGTTACTTACCCACCTAAACTCCATTTAATACAAATGCAATAGAATTAACTGCACATACTTTCAATTAACTATTACGTTGATCTTAAGATCATATTTCCCCCAAAATTTGCGAAACTTAAAGAAAATATCAATGTTTCCTGCTGTGATAAAAAAAATAAAATATAGTTGGTAACACAGTATAGTATAATTCTGTTCTTTGTAGCGGCATTTTGCAGTATCACATATTTTCTGTAATAACTTTCGAATTCTGAACACTTTATTTACTTTATAAGAGAATAAATATTCCTACAATAATCAGTGCGTCTTTGATTGAGTTGTTTCAGTTACAGTTTCAGATGTAATTGTGCTTGGTCCTCGCCAGAGTAGTTTGAATGGAAGCGAACGTCCTAAGAATGTCACTTCTTATTTGATGGCAATGCATCAGATGTACTTGCGTGTAACCTAGCGACTTCCCTTGGTGCAGGCTCTGAAGAGTTGGCTGGCGCCGTCGCTTCCTGCACGCGCGGCATCCGCAATGAGTCTGGAGCAGCCCTCCCCCTCCGCCACGCCCACCCCTATGTCCACCCCCACGCTCACCCCCACGCCCCACGCCACACCCACGGCCCTCGCCCACTCCCACACCACACCCACGCCCATACCAAAAACGCCACCCCCACGCCCACCCCCACGCCCACCCCCCACGCCCACCCCACCCCACCCGCCCACCCCACGCCCACCCCACGCCCACGCCCACCCCCACGCCCACCCCACGCCCACCCACGCCCACCCCCACGCCCCCCCCACGCCCCCCCCCACGCCCACCCCCACGCCCCACCACCACCCGCCCACCCCCACGCCCACCCCCACGCCCACCCCCACGCCCACCCCCACGCCCACCCCCACGCCCACCCCCACGCCCACCTCCACGCCCACCTCCACGCCCACCTCCACGCCCACCCCCACGCTCACCTTTTCCGTGGTTTCTCCGATCAACACCAGGCGAATGCCGGGGCAGTACCTTAGCAAACGGGCCACAGACCTTGCGTGATCAGTCCTTCCTATTCCGTGTTCTATCCTCTCCCCTTACACGCACACTTACTCTAACATGCACTACACTACCACATATTCCGGGAGACCGTTTGGGAGCTCAGAGCTTGTCCCGACTGGGGCGGTGCCCCGCTGGTGGGAGAGTGCTGGTTAGGGGGAAACCCCACTAGCCGACGGTAGGTCAGTGCCGGATCTCGCCATCAAGAGGGGGAAGGATCACCGCCATCTCCCGAGGAAAAAACATGCACTTCACTAACGGGACTAATGACCAAAGCAGTTGACGCGCCCGGAAACACGAATAAAAAATCAATTAATCAACTGCGATGTTCCATGATATCCTTTCCTCCAACCCCCTCGATCTCCATCCGTAGTGCCGCAAATACGGTCTCCGAGAGATCACGAACGGAACAGAGCTCCACAGAACAGCGCAGGAAGGAAACGAACGGTTTAACTGACATTTATACGGCGCGCTAGTTCTGCATAGTCACCGTAGATTTCGTGAAACTGGATTATGTTCGTTAGTCTTTAGACGTTAGAGTATTCCAATCGTTTGTGTATCATCAATATTTAACATAAATCCATATCCTACTTAAACTGCATCCAGTTTCACGAATTAATCAAATAAATATAGTACCATAGAACATACAACGTAAAACCTAAAATAGCGTAGAATAGCGAAAAAAAAAAAAAACTTTGGTAAAAAAAAAAAAAAAAAAAAAAAGTAAGAATAGGACTAGCTTGGGGATAATTGTGGTCCTTGAAATTTGTTTTTGATGACAAAATATAAACAGAAAATTAAAATTTCATCTCTAAGAGAGCTGTGTATTTCCGGTGTCATTGTATGGAGTACAAACATGGAGTTTAGCATAACAAGATATGAAATCCCTAGGAGTAGGCCAAAGAAACATGGAGAGGAAAATACTCTGAAATACTGAAGGATAAAGTAAAAAAAAAGAAATTGGTAAACAGAGTGGTTTAAAGGATTTAGCTGCAAGGGCCCAACAAGTAAAAAGGAAATGGGGTGGTCACGTGGCAATGTGTTAAACAACCTGGACCTAAGACAGGGAAAAAAGAAGCAGAGGACGTCCTAAACAAGGTGGGCCGATGTCTTTAAGAATGTAGTATAAGGCAACATATGGTCAAGAATAGCAAGGAATAGGGAAACGTGGATGGCTCAAGAGAAACAATTGGCAAACAGCATTAGTGAAAGGAAGTGCTAAATGTGAATAAGTGCAAGTGTAAATAGTTAAAGTGTAAATGTTAGTAAAAACTAAAAGAACACTAAATCTCTTAAGGACTGGTTTGCCTTAAAAGATGAGCAGAACCATCCCTGTGTTCTGACAGGCCTTTGTCCTTTTAGGTATTCAATGGACTTACATCATCATCACATCATCATTCTGCATAGTATAATAAAGTTAATTTGCATTTCTTTTAATTTCCAAAATATGTATTTCTTAATTTACTGAAAATCGATTCATTTATGTAAAAATCATAGAAGTTAACAAAGTTAGATAACCTTATGTAGCTTCTCCGAAAATAAATGTAGAACAGCGAAATGTCCAATAGTTTCAACGTAATAACAAAATTAATAGAAGCACTTAATCTCATGAATATACAAATCATCTCTTCTGCGGAAGAGAATCGGATTGCCGAAACCTGGGGCTTCTCGATTACGGCCTAAACAGTCTCCACGTAGATCATTGGATACAAAAATGAAGCCAATATATTGTGATCCTAAACAACGCTCTGTTTACATTCACATTGACTTCGTGCTAGCGTTTGCGCCTATGGTTTTAATAATTGTTTTATGCGTACGTATCTCACACCTGTCTTTTCAAGCAAACCTGTTTAACCCCTGGCAAATGTTAGAATCAAAGGAAAACCATCTGACCAAAGATTTCTAATTTCTGAGTATAATGAACCTGCAAGTCGTATCTTCTGCTTGAAAGGCCTCGTCACTATTTAGTTTTCAACGTAATGAATGATTTGATTATTCCGTTAATCAGAGGTGACGGAGATTTGTATAGTAATGGAGACAAGTAGAAACACTTGTCATGTGTTCAAATGTACAACATGTGAGAGATTCCCAAACCAACTCTTAACTTTGATTGTGCTTGTGCTCGAAAAGTGATGTTTTTTTATAATTTAATCCTTCTTTATACATTACGTTACGCACATATCAGAAATGATGTCACGTTCACAGTAAACGAATAAAAATTAATATTGTAGATAATTAAAAATAATTGTTAAAATGAAAGCTTACAGTATTATCTACAAAATTTCATTTGAAATTTCTTTTGAATATAATTTGATCTTTCTGGTATTTATATAATCGTGAATAACTAACACTTTACTCCAGTTGCGGGAATAAATGTAAAAATACGGACAAGTACTTGGCCCCCGTTCAAATGCACATCCTGGGCGTTCCGTCTCAAGCACCTCTTAACTCCTCTTCCAAGCTTCGAGGAAATACCTTCACACAACGCTCTAAAGCACCTCAAATTAAATACCGAAACTTTACACATTCGCTCTTGCTTCCAACGTAAGTTCCTGGAATCTCCCAAGATTTAGCGCTGGAAGCATTCTACCTCTCACGCGGAAACATTCGAGATAGCGGTGACGAGGACGGTTTGTCTTTCCTGGAAACACATGGGCTCAGAAAGAAAAGAAACTCCATGCCAGATGTTAGGGATGCATAGTTGCAAATCGTGGCGGCGATGGTGTAGCGGTTAGCGTATCGGATTGCTGCTATACCGAAGTTTGCGGGTTCAAACCCGATCGAAGCCGTGGATTTTTAAGGGCGAAAAATCCTTCGTACGCCTTCCTTCGGAGGGGAAAGTAAAGCCGGCTGTCCCATGTTAGTACATTTACTGCATGTAAAAGATCCTCAAGCCTAAATGATGCCTCTGAGCTAAATTCAAATAGCCTGTTTCGTCGCCCAAGTAATGCCTTCTTTCGCCCATGATTGGTGAAAGTGTAACGAAATTCGCGTGGTCAGACGGAAGAGCAGGCCTCATGGCCTGAGTCTCGCCACGTAAAATCAGGCAAATTCAATTCAATTCAATTCAATTCAAATCGTCGCCTTGGAGGTGAATGGATCTAATCCACAATGAGCATGTTTAGAGATACGATTCGAAATTTGCGTGTACTTGTAAAAACACTATTTTTAAATCTAGAAAGTTCCATTTTCGGTTTCACTGTCCTTTTTTAAAAATTTGTTAAAAAAAGAATAATTTCTAGAGTTTCTAGATTCAGTAAGTGGGAAGACCCAAAATTAAAATTTTGTGGGTTAGGACCCTTCTCCAAGGCCAACATATGATTGGCTTCATTGAAAGTGATGTATTTGAAATTACGACTCAGAAGAAGAGCAAAATGTAATTATTCGAAACTGATACGATGAGGTCTCAAGAGTGACTAAGTAAGCAACAATACAATTTGTGAGTCTAAATTATCTTATTTGCAAATTGTTGAGCATATCATACGTTTGAAAAAATGTAAACATGTTTGTCTCATGTTTGGCTCTATGTCAAGTCAGCATAATAGCTGTTGTTCATTTTAAATTATGAAAATATTCTCGATCTTTGACTAATTCGCGTTACATGTTATCTATTATCTTTATCTATATAAATAAAAATGAACGACCGAAATGTATAACGCGCTTAACTTCGAATGACTGCTCCAAATCGATAATTATTATTTTGTGTGTGTGTTCGTTATTGTCAGGATAAGGTTTTTATGAAAGGAAATTTAAGAAATCGAACAGAATTTTTTTAATGTCAAATGCACCCAGGATTTTTTGAATTGGGACATTAAAACTAAACTTTTGAGGCCGAAGTCCTCATAGAAGCGTTTCGCACAATATGCAAGATGAGAGATCTTGATTTTCTGTTGCATTTTTGCTGATGCGGTGCTTATCGATACTATCCCACCTGCTCAGAGACGTCCAGAATCTGCAACTAAATGTGAATGAGAGGGATAGAGTGGCAGAGACAGGGAAAGAGATAGAGCGACTGAGACATAGGGACAGAGACGGAATGGGATAGACGAGGGGGGGGGAGGAGGAGAGAGGGAGAGATGAAGGAAAACGTTTGTGGTTTGCTAGTTTTTAATTAAAATTTTAATTAAAATATCAATTTTAATATTCTATTTGATGCAGAAAACTACGATCGACAGTAGTTTTCTTAGTTCTAAAATCGTCTGTTGGTGTGTTCGCTACTAATGTACCACTCCTTCTTTGGCATTTTTCTTCTATAAGTTAATTATCTTGGTCAATTGACATGTTTGATGTCTCGCTATTATACTACACAGATGTATACGACTGAACGGTGTTTTGCGTAAAATTGAAGTTCTGACAGTCTATTTGCAAAAAAGAGACAATTTTACTTCAGTTTTGAGAGACACCTCGGTATTGAAATATTAACTTTTTTATGCACAGCATATTTGATGGAATAATACTCGTTATTGTATATTTTATTATCATTTTGTTGCATTTTTTTCACCGCGTTGAGGATTCACATCATCCATACTAAAATTTCTTTCTAGAGCACTGCAAAGAATATTGTGCAATTTCCATAGAATTTGCTATCAGTGCTCTTTTTATACTTGATTCTGCATTGACTTCTGTCTCTAAGTATCGTAATGCAGTCTTGACATCTTTCAATCCCCCTTACTCAGTTGGAATACGTCCAACTCTTCAAAGGCCCATTTATTCGCCTAATAGCATAAGAGATCTAATTGACTTCCAGGACTTACGTCCTACGATCACTATAGCCGAGGTTAGGTTCATTTAACTGAATCTTCTTTGTTATTTGTAATGCAAGTGAAACGGGATCAGTGATTTTAGTTCATTATAACCGAGGGTTCATTATATCCGAGTTCATTACAACCGGAGTCGACTGTAGTTGCAACGTTATAGGAGAGTTTTATGTGACCCTCGCCCGCGCTGCTGGCCTTCGCGCCCACTGCGGCGGGCCCTCTGGGCTGCATTCGCGCGTCGCGCGGCGCAGGTCGCCGTGGCGTCGGCGTCGGCGGGGCGGGCGCGGGGGCGGGGCGGGGGCGGCGGCGGCGCCTGCGCCGGCGCGGGCCCAGGCGGCGCGTCGCCGCGCACCCACCGCCGCTCAGTGGCACAGCAGTCGCGCTGCCCGTCGCCCGAGCCTCGGCGCCCGCTCGCTCGCCCGCCCGCCCGTCAGCGCGTCGCCCGAGGACGACCGATCGCAGCGCGCGCCGCCTGCCTCCCGGGCCGCCCGCCCCGCGCCCGCGCCGCGCCCGCGCCGTCGCCCCGCGCCCGCAGCCGCGCGCTCGAATGGACGCGTGAAGCGCGGCGCGCTCCCAGCTGGCGGCGCGCGTGCCATGCCCGCCGCCGCGCCCGCGGAGCCGCTGCAGGTGCGCGCCGCCCCCGCCCCGCCCCCGGCGCCCGCCCCGGCGCTGGCCGCGGGCGCCCGCTGCCACCGGCTGCGTTGCCTGTCCACAGGTGGAGGACTGCGCCGCCCCAGCTGCCGTAGAGCGAGCGGCCGCGTAGCAGCAGCAGGAGCCGAGTGCCTTCGAGGGACCACCGAGCGCTCGCACGAGGGTCTTCGGGCGCTGCGACGGCGGGGCGCCGCCCACGGGCGCGGGCAGCGGGGCGGCGACGGCGGCGCAGGCGGCGGGCAGGCGGCGGCGGCGGCCGGGCGGCGCCTGTGAGCGCGGGAGGCGCGGGCGATGGCGGCAGCGGGCGGTCGCCGGCAGCGCGCGGACGCCCGGGCCCGGCGGCGGGCGTAGGCCGGCGCGCCGGGCCTGCATCGCCCGGCCCGTTTCGCCCCGCCCCCGCCCCGCCCCGCCCCCGCACCTCGCCCTCCCCCCTCGGCGCCCCGCGGCGACCTGTGGCATCGGGGCCAGGCGCCTGGCCGGTGCTCTCAGCCTCCTCCCTCGGCGCCCCCGAGGCTCAGCGGCGCCTCGCGGAGGCCACCCGGGGCTCGGGGTCAGCTGCAGGCGGCGCGGGCCCCGTGTCCCATTACCCTATCGATCCCCGCGGCCCCCCACCGCCCCCGCCCCCCTCCACCCCCGCGCCGACGTCGCACGTGCTGCTGGGGCCTCCACTAAAAATATACCGTCGGCGTCGGTTCCGGAAAAGCGTCGGCCGACCGGCGGAGGTCGATCGGCTGCCGCTCGGGCCCGCGGCGCGTCACCCCCACCGGCGCCGGGCGATGCGGAGGGCGCGCCCGCGCCCGCCGCCCACGCGCCGCGACGCCCCGACGCCACTCGCGCGCCGAGCGACGCCCGCGCCGGCCACCGCGCGCCCCACGCCGCCGGCGGCAGCCAGAGCGCTATTTTTGTAAGAAGCCGTCGACCGCAGCAGCAATTGATTTTCTTCGAACGTTTAGGGCAGAGTCGATTAGTTTTATTTTGTGTTTACCGCATTCAATTCAGATCAAAAAGTTAGTTATCTCAGGGAATATAGTATACTACTAAAGTACTCGTTGAATATAATAAAACGTGTGTCTGCAATACGATTAGGGTCCACGTTCACCTGGTTCTCAAAAATGTATCCCGAATGCTGGAACAGATGCGGGTGGGATGTCGATGCGTTGAATCGCTGTGCGTTTGCTCTGCGTGCGTGGAAACGGACAGTGCCTCGGTCGCTGGTGAGCAACCACGGGCCCGGGTGAACGGCAGTGGGAGCAGCGCGCGCCGCACCTCGCCCCGCGGCCTCAGGCCACGCGACCGACGCTCGCCGCCGCCCCGCGCCTCCCTGGAAGACGCACGCCTCTGCTCCGGCAGCCCCAGCCGCCCCGCAACCAAGTGTCGTCCCCGCTCTTAACGACCCCTTTGTGTGCGATACTCTTGAAAACGAACGACGCCAGTGATGTGAAAAGATTTGCCAACCGGAAGTGTTGTTCCCTGAAATCGACGTTGCTCGACTCCTTTCTTTTGTGTTCAATCGCGCGAAGAACGTTTCCACAAGGTGCTCGATCCTCGGGTCGCAGCCGCGGCGTCTTTCTCCATCGAAGTTTCCTAGTCGGGGGCGAAGTGCGGTCGTCGGGAGTCGGGGAGATTCGCTCGGTCGCGACTGCAATCTGCCGCTCGCGCTGCCACATGCAAATGTCGGCGTCCCCCAGGGGCTGAGGCGGGCGACAGGAGCTCCCGTTTGATTAGAGGAAGCAGCGTCCCGCCAGGGGCAGGACGGCCGCTCTTCCCCGCCACCCCGCTCGCCCCGGGCGCCCCCGACGAGCGAGCGGCGACAGATTCCGCCGGAAAAAAGGCACAAAGGGAATTAGGCACAAAGAAGACCGCCGGAATCTCCTCTCCGAGGCCGGATCTTACGCCGTCGCCCCCAGCGGCGCCGCCCGCTGCCTCCCGCAGCACCTGGAGCGAGGAGGGAGGGCGCATCTCGTTGCACCTGCTCTTGCAACCGGTGCAAAAGTTTCGTCTTGAAACAGCCTCGTGTCAGAGTACTGAATTCGAGAAGATACCCTTTGCAAACTAAAGCTCGTGTACAGAGGACTTGCGTGATGCAAACAATTCTCTGCCTCGATGTGTCTCTCAATATACTAAGCTGCGTCGTCGACTGAATGTAAGATTAGATTGATTTTTTTTAATATGATCACATCTACTCGGTCTTACATTCGGATCAGCACTCTACAAAACATCGTGAGAGTGTGAGAAATCAGAAGATTAAGTTCTCAGATTTCAGTCCCACGGTGCCTTTCATTAAGAAAGAGTTCAAGAACCCAGTTAGTTTCCCTTATATTTTATTAGACGAGCCTTTAGCAGTGAAAGTATTGATATTTCGGGAATATATTCTTCGAATTATTCTCAAGAAGACTGCACTTGAAGATAGGTATAGTTCCCACAGACTGAAATAATTCAACAGAATCACTATGCCTTCTTGAGGGAGAGTTCCTCTCCATCATACTAAACTTCAACCACAAGAAATATGTCTGATATATATTAGACCCGTCTGACCCATGAGATTCACAGGCACGCCAAGACTTTGAGTAAGATTTTCCGGAAAGAAAAACAACAAATTTGGAGCGCTGGTTTTCATCAAAATTGCTGTCTGTATGTAAAGGTATCACTGACTTCATCATTGACACGGGTGCTTCAGGCGTACATCAATAATTGAGTTATATCCGTTTCCATCAGGTGATCAGCATTTCCCATACAGAATCGATAAGTGCTTCTTACACAGTGTCTATTTTCTAGTCTTGGTCGAGAAGTTTCATTAGCACTCGAGAAATTGAGTACGGTTTTGCAAAGAATAAAGAACAATCGCAAATATCGAGTCCATCAGGCATAACACACCTCACGGAAGAAAACGCCGAGTGATTTCGAGCGAGTGTTCGTCGCCAGCAGCGATCCCTTTGTGCGCGAGAGCAGTGCGAGTGAACAGTGCCAGGCCGAGGGACCTTGCGGAACACCCGTTCGCGTCGGCCGCTTGCGCGAGGCCGCAGGCGTCCGGCAGAGCGCGCAGCGGGTGGGTCGGCGGGCGCAGATGGAGGGCGGGCCGCGGGGTGCTGGCCGGCGGAGCTGGCGGGGGCGGCGCGCGGACCGCACTAGCCGCCCCCGCCGCCGCCGCCCCGCCCCCGCCGCCCGGGGATGCTGACGCCGCCGCGCGGGCCCGGGGACGCGGCCGAGCTCCGAGCCGCCGCCGCCGCCGCCGCCAGCGAGGGAGCCAACGCAACGCTCCTGGGGCCCCCGCCGGCCACCCCCGCAGCCGACTTGTGCTCGCCGCGCCCCGAGGACGTGCTGTGGGACGACCCCACGCTGCTGGCGTCTCTGGCCGTGCTCGCCGTCATCAACGTGATGGTGATCGTGGGCAACTGCCTGGTGATCGCCGCTGTCTTCATGAGCTCCAAGCTCCGCTCCGTCACCAACCTCTTCATCGTGTCGCTGGCCGTCGCCGACCTCATGGTGGGGGTGGCGGTGCTGCCCTTCAGCGCTACCTGGGAGGTCTTCAAGGTGAGTTACACCGGATGCACATTTTTACAACCTGTTGTTTGATACCTTGCTCTTTTGGCACCTCTCTCTCTCGACAGTTTGCCCTCGACAAACGTGTTCGTATGAAACTAAGGACATTTTCTTCGTCGCAACTCTGTAGTGTCTCAATAACTCGTCGTAGCCTTGTCGCCGGTGTTGAACGCAACGAGTTTAATGAGCTGCAGTTACCAAATATACTGAGAGCATTCAACTTAATTTATTCTATAATATATTTTTATGTTCTATTATTAAAACAGTTTGCAATTCCAGAGGATTTTGAATTCTTGTAAACTTTACATGCATGAATATTAATTATTGTATTTCTCCCTCAACTGATATGCTGAGGAGTACACAAATCATATTTTATCACAACTACCTTTCGTACGTTCTTACATTTGCGCTCACTGTATATAAGATAATTTGGGGAAACTTTTTTCTTGACCACTGTGCAAGAAGATTGTTATGGAACGTCCTGATTTTTTGTACGGGTCACAGAAGCATAATACAGGATAGGATATCCACAGCCATAATTACGGCTCTTTATTTGGCAGTCTCCATTAGTTTAATTACGCTCCATAACATGAATTCGTAATTTTAACACATTATTATTATTATATAACTTGTTACAAAGTGAAGGGGATACAGTCGTAAATATAATCAAAACCTATACTTAAAGACTTAAATCTTAAAAAATACATTTCTGTTCCCTATAACCCAATACGCAGCTTATTCATTTCAGTTTCCCCGTTTTATAAAGTAATATATTTCTTTCATTAGTATATTTTAATTTAGAATTTAATTTCCCGAATAGTTGTTGTGCCCAGAAAAAGTATTCATTGGAAATTTCTGCCGTTCTCAACCACGACGAATATTGGACGCTTACTTTGTTGATTCATTGATTTTTCATTCGTTTTACATCTCTCTTTACTTTAAATTAAACGAATAATTTTCTTCGACAAACAATAATAAGCAATTGTAAATATTTACAAAAGGTGCTCGGTTTTTCCCTATAAAAAGTACATAACTACAACTGAAGATAGAATAATTCCAGTTGTTTAAAATGCCAACTAAATATTGTTTATTGTATCCGTATATATGAAATTACTTTCGGCATACCATTGTGCAGGAGATGATTTGCGAGGAATGTACGCCGAAGTAAGTTTAAAATTCCAATGAATAATTGATTAGAATAAGTATTATTCATATTTTTTCAAGACTCGAATCTTATTCAATAAATTACCTATATGAAAACATTGACATTACTCTCCATTAAAAATGAAAACGTTATTTGTAAGTACAAAGACCATTTTATTTACCTTCACGTCTCATGAAAATTAAATCCTCTCAAAATATGGATGAAAAATAGTATTTATTCATCAGGTAATCTAATAAATTGACTGCAGACATCTGCATTACTAATTTTGAATATACGCATATATTGACGGAAAAGTGTATCTCTAGCTTGCTACGAGGTGACAATGGTTTCGTTAGATACCAAGAATGACTAAGAAAATACAACAATGAAACAGTTTCCATTTTGACTGAAAAACGCTAATGTTTGATTATATCAATTCGCAATTTTGCATGCTTGATATTTTGACTGTATAGTGTTATATTCAATGGGGCACTCCTTACGTCTCAGTTAACATCATGCGGCAGGAAGGAAGAGCTTTAGTTTCCACATGTTTCGAACCCAATTCAGAACAGACAAATTTTACTGCTCCACATCCCATAGCAGCATTTTTGCTGATGCAGGCCACTAGTATAAAATAAATGAACTGAATTCTCTGCACTTTTCTCTGTCTACAAATGGCATGATATCTTTTTTTCTGTTTGAAAACATCATTCGTATATTCTCATTCTGATACCTTGCACGGACCTGGTTACTTTGTCCAAAAACGTAATAAAACGTCCTAAAAGGTCTCCATTACACCATATTAAATATAATTCGTATTCCAAGTGGAACATGACACCCAGATTACGGTTAACGGACGAATATATTATATAATATAGTGTTGCTGGAGTTAGTTTGCAATTAAAGGAACAAACAGTAACCAACTAACATATTCGTTTTCTACAAATCAAATACTACAATACATGTCAGAACACTTACGTCCCCACAATGACGATTTTTTCTTGTCTATTAACAATTGTTAACAAATATAATAATAGTGACAAGGGTTCAATATATTTGAAAAGGAACTATCACAACAAAAATGCACCCAAAAAGTAATATTAAGCGAAGTGGTATGAAAATTATCTTTAAGTACGATAATGATCTTAACAGTAAGTTCCAACTTCATAACTTTCACTCGATTTTGAAGACAAATAGTTCGGAGATAAATTTCTCATAACGGTATTTTAGAACTGAAATACCTAAAAAATTAAATTTCATTAAACGTCATTTAATTCTTCTGCTGCTCTAAATGTCGATGAATTGTCATAGATATTTGATTAATTGTTTGATATTTGCAATAATAGTGGTTGATTTATACTGATGGATATTAAGGAAATAAAACGATGTTTTACTTGTAAAGGCTCTCTCAACAACAATTTTAAATACATGTTTGCCTAACACGTAGTTCATCGGATTATTTTTAAAAGTAAAATGAACTCCAGTTATAGTGAGCCTCTAAAATGTTTGGCTTACAACATCTGAGATTCACTATACTTGATGATCCCAAAATAAAATATAGGTTTTTTCCATAGTCTAAAAAAAATATGATGGGTTATATTATTTCAGAGTTGCAATAAAATATACAATAGCCATGAATTCAAAATGTCAATATCTTCGTGATTTCTTCACACTTTATTTTTCACTTTTCACATTTCCAATATCGTATTTCAACATTCATCAGTGTCCATTGCACTGTCGGTATATTCTCTTCATTTTTGTATCTTCGTCATCATTCTTGTTTTCTTCTGTTCTGAAGAACCCTTTCCCCGCATTCACGATTACGTGGCTAGATCAGATTTCACTAGTGAAATCACTAGTAAGACTCCAGGCTCGATAGATCTGCAATTGATGAGTAATTTTCTTAAAAGCAATTTCACCCAGAGACAAGATTCCCTCAGGCCCCTTTTAACTTCAAATCAGTAATATTATAATAATGTACGTAAATGATGCGATCTTTTACTTAAAATTGTATGAATTATATTCACTATACCTGATGATGTGTTCACAATAACCAAATTGTCTAGTGTTTATTTGTTATGTATGTAGATCGAATCAGTGACTTCAGTTCGCTAAACGGAAGGTTCAGAATATCCAGAGTCGTCTGTATTTGTCATGCGATCGTATACTGAATGGAATGCATACGATTTCTTTCTATCAACACTTTTATCTCGTCTTCTATTTCTCTATTGCATCTTCCTCGCACTCGCCGTCATACGAATCGATTTGTTAACAATCGATTTCACATAATTGTGCTTAAAATAAAAAATATGTGCATGGTGTGAAATTAGAAGTCAAACTGTAAAGAAACTTCGCAATAAGATGCTAAAATTAATGTTGTGAGCTTATGAAAGTTTCATGCGGACGACTAAGAGCAGGAAGTTTGAAGACTTCGTAAAGTTATTATCTACGAAAGATATCAGTAACACTTGGAACATCCACGGTAATCTCTTTAACACTTTAATTACTTAATACAATGGCAATTTGTTGCGTAATAACACAAAATATAACACCGAAAATATAACAAAGATTTTACATAAAAGTTATTTTGGATTTGACTTGCAAGTTTCTTGGTACTATATATTGATGCAATCTAGATGCAATATATTATGATTTTGCCCGCTTTTAAATACTCATGTAGACTTCGGAGATAACTAAACTTTAATAACTTTGAAGTGTGTATGGCAAGACGGTAATGTTATCTTGATATATTGCAGAATTGTTTATTGTGTTCAGGAAGCATTTTATTACCTCTTGCATATTTCAATAGCTTCCTTTATCATCTGCATTCACACACATCAAATCGAGCAGAAGAGATCCTGTCTCGAGAGGAATGTTTTAATATACCTATTTTCAATTAGGTTTTTTGAAGTCAAGAACGTGTGTGATACTTTAGATGTATTAAATTCTTAACAGAACATCTTGAAAAAAGAATTCTCCATATTCATACATCGCAAAATTTGTGAACGTATGCGGATATTCATAAATGTAAGGTCTTCTTTAGAAATTCACAAGAGAATACTTAGAATCGATGTTCTGCATAAACGAAATCCGAGTAAGTGTAGCGCGTGAAGTTTCACTTAATTTTAGCGCACGTTTTCCAACAGTTGAATGAATAGGCTGAATACCTGTCCTCTTCACCTCTTTCGAGGTTGGGAGCAACCACTGCTTAGGTGGCTGTACCCTCAATTTAGATCTATTGCGACTCGTCCTCTCGCGGGCTCGCCCCCACGGTGGTCGCCCCCCCAGGTGGTGGCCTCCCCACGGTGGTCGCCCCCCCACGGTGGTCGCCCCCCACGTGGTCGCCCCCAGGTGGTCGCCCCCATGGTGGTCGCCCCCACGGTGATCGCCCCCCACTGTGGTCGCCCCCCCTCACCTCCAGGGGCGACCACCGTGGCACTTACCACGGTTCCCACTCCGACACCGAAGGGACCCAGGGATCTGCAATTTCGATGTGTTTAATAACCCATTCCAGCGTAGCCTCTGAGCCCCCACTTGCCAGTAGTGGTGACACCGTAAACCCGCCTATACTTGGATTTATTTACAGCTGCCCCTGATCATCAGCTGTTACGATGTCATCCAGTCGGGAGCTTCACGTCACCACAGTGACGTTCTTGCTCCGGATTGGATGACACAGTAACAGTTGGTGACGTGTCAAGGATAGCTGTAAATAAATCTAAGTATATACAACGCTCCACTGTGCCCCGTGTGGCCGTATGGAGTGCCATCTGGTGTCGCCATTACCATGATGTCTGACAGGGGCAGGCATAGCCCGCCCAAGGGGCGCACATAGCCTCTAGATCCTACACCCCCACCTCGAACAGGCGAGGAACGAAGGGACATCGAGGCGCATAGGGGCAGGCAGGTTCCCCATGCTACAACCAGCTGAGGTGGTTCAGGGCATTAACTGATGTCACTGCAGTGCCTCTGACCGGGAGGTTCTAGGGTTCGATTCCCCACAATGATAGGATTTTGTATATAGCTAGATTGTTAGGTCGGATTCAGCCGCTGTCTGAAGGCGAATTCCAGTGGCCGGCTGCTATGATCGGTAGTTTTCTGTACTTTCTCCGATGAACACCAGGTGAATGTCGGAGTAGGTACTTAACAAACCGGCAAAGGACCGTTCATAATCTTTCCTTTCTCTTCCTTGTCCTATCCTCACCCCTTCCTTACACGCACTGCACAACCACCCACGTCGGATGGTAGCTGACTGGTCAGCTTAGAGCTTGTCCTGGCTGGAGCGGCGCTCCAATGATGAGAGATACCTGGTTAGGAAAACTCCACAAGCTGACGGGTAGGTCGGCGCCGGATTTCGTTATCCAGCAGAGGAAGGTCACCGCCACCTCCAGCAATAAAAAAAGTGATCTTTCTGCATTAGAAACTTACGGGCTACTGATTACTGCATTAAAAACGTACTTATTGACCTTTTCCCTTGATGCGACCGGAATCACCAACTATCAATCAATCAAAACTCATCATGCCACAACGTACCGGTATACCACTGTTCGGGACTCGAACCCACGACCGAGTAAACAGCCACTGCACTCGTGCCGTAGTAATCTCGGCAATATTTTTTAACAGTTGGGTTATTAATAAACGTTTGCTACACGCATATGTTTGTAACTTTTCATAACAAGGTTTCTTTACCATTCAACAAAAACTGACAGGCAACATATTGCAATTGCAACATTATATGCAATATAATAATATTGCATATAATCCAACTACTGCAACTTGTAGACCACATATGAGGATAAGTCAATAAGTATATGCACCTTCTTTCTAATCGTCTGTAGGTTAACTGAACAGCTGCATGCACTTACCAGCCTTAAGATAACATCGTTCACTTCCCTTCTGGTAAGTTTCAGCGTTATCACCGAATGTTCGCTTGAGTTGTCACGTAAATACTGATGCATCATTCTCCGTTTACATAAAAAATAACAGGATTTCGTAATCTCTTTCTTTGTTATATGAATGTTCATCAAAAGCTAAAATCCTTAGACGACTTTCAACACAGTGTGGGTGCAATGTTTTCAATGACAAAGAGTTTACTAATAAAATGATAAATACAAAAGCAGTCAAAGAAGCATGCAGGATGTGAAACGAGCAAAGCAAAAAGCAAAATCATCCACTATTGATCGGAATATTGAGCAAGACCGTGCCGTGATTGCGAAAACTTACGAGTGAATATTCACTCGTAAGTTTTCGCAATCACGGCACGGTCTTGCTCATTAATATTAATGAAGTGGCAAACTTTATGCCCGTTAGTCAGATTTTGTCTATGAAAACTCTGGGATGGGTTGTCAAAACACATTCTTTTGTTCCGCGACAACACGCATCCACACACCGCCACTCAAGCGCTTCAACATCTGTGTTTCTGTGTGGAGTCACAGTTTCCGATATCGTGAAGGATCATTTCCATCGATTTGGTCCATTTAAATATGATTTAGGAGTCTGAAGATCTGCCTTTGATCTACCAACGAGGAAACAGAGCACACCCGGCTTTCTGCTCAATCAAAAGTCCTTGAGGGAATCGAATATTTGGTTCGAGAAAATGTTGAACCGAGTACTTCGTAAATCATGGTGTCTACGTTGCAAATGGCCTCATTGTAATTTTTGTACTGTTCAAACAATCAATTATAAACATTTATTTCAGAATATTATTATTATTATTATTATTATTATTATTATTATTGCTATTCTTATTCACGTACTCTCCTAATATGTTTTATGATCAAATAGTTTGCTCCTTTTTGTATTCCACATGCACTGGGCAAAGTTTGGCACCATATTCTAAGCTATAGATAAAGCATTTTCCCAACAACTGTTCTAAAGTTTAAAAAAATGGACGTATATACTTTCGTTCTAGGTTGGAAAATGGATAGAATACGTTTATTCTAAATTATTTTTGTATCCTGAAAACGAAGCAAAATCTGCACGATATTCGATCTTTGAAAAGATGCCTGTTATGGGCCACTTTAATTTAATGTGCATTTTGGTGTTTGGTAAATTCTCATGGATTTTACAAGGATTCTGAATAAGTGTCAGTCTCAATCATTCTTGATTAACTTGCAATTTTTGTACCATTACATTATTTCTTTTGTTAATCAAGAAATGAGTGATGATTTGGTATTCATATTTTTAAAGAAAAACTAAGAGGAAGTAAAAGTTATTTCGGTACCTGAACTTACATCAGTTTTGGGCAATGTCACTTCCAATATTTAAAACGTTTTTAACCTAATGGAAATGTTTCATTATTTATTCTACATGTCTGTCATTTATACATTTAAATACGTAAGTACAAAAAGGTTGTTTGAGAATGAAAAACCTTGTGCCTGTGATTTTTATTGATGCTATAAGTATTAGCATGCTTGCTGGGATGTAATTGTTTCCCGACTCACATGAATCCATAATATCAAATTCTTTTAAGTGGCATCATGCATCGTATTTTCTTACACACTTATTTAGAATGTCGAGGGAAGATTGCGCGTGGTGTAGGAATTGAGGCTGTTAACCTTACCCATATGGCGATATCTGAAGCATGCATTGTCAGCAATGCTTCATCACTGACCCGCATAAAGTGTAACTGTCAGCTGACAAAACGCAACGTTAGAGGATCCCAATGTAGTTGTGAATGACACCGATGGAAGCATATTGCATTCATTGGAAACGTATTTATATTTCACATCGGGAGTTACGTAATTGTCTCTCTTGGATCCCAATATCACTTGAGTTATTAAATGTTGTTCATATAGATGAATTGCACGAGAGATTTGTGTACATGTGGGTACATAATACCACATGTTCATTCAAATATCGATTAATGGTTTTAATAGTGAAAATAATTTTGTAGTTTATCTTAATAATTTGTATCAATAATTTCAAAAAGACAATCTAAAAATGATATGCCTATCTTGGACTTCCTGTTAATTAATATACGTCGAACCCGCACAATTCTTCATCAGTTTCATATATGCTACAAGCAAATAACCCGTATTGTTTCAAACAATGGTTATCATTTAAACTACCACTACAAATTACAATACTATGTTGAGTGAAAAATGACACATCTAATTCAAATATCCTTGAGTAATCTAACAATCTCTGCAATGTTCGAGAGAGAATCTTCCAGAATGTAATTATGAGCTTTTGTTTCATCCAACAGGCTATTTATAGGTGATCTGATGGAATTTTCATCCTGACCTTATTACATTACTTTCGGTGCAAAATTTAATGAATGCTGAACTGTGTAAAATGTCCAATACAGTTATATCTGCTTTTTATCTACAAACTTATCGACAAAATAATATTCTTTATCGGCCGTAAATAACTTGTCGTTATTTGAAATCTCGGTTTTGAAGGAATTTCGTTTCGAATATCTGAAAGTGCTTTTATGTTATTTTTACTACCAGAGGAAGGTTGCTCAGCTTTGAACGCGTCGTCCTCCTACAATGCAACAAAGGCACAGAAGGCTATTCAGCCCGTTTATAGCTTCATATAGATCACAGACTCCCGAGCGAGGTAATCTCGTAGCCAGTGAGTTGACTTATCAAGAAGTTCCAAGTCGATGTTTGCATGAAAATGTCTCTTTTCCAAGCCACCGATGAAACGCCTCTTTCACTACTGTGTCCACACACCAAGGCAAAATAACTTTCAAATTAATAATGTTCTTATGTTTATAATATTATAGTCACATTAAAAGCATGCTCATTAAATTGCTTGAAATATTAAATAAAAACACTGCAACAATTCATTGAAACAAAAGCATTCCTCTATTCGACAGGGAGATTTAGATCCCGAGAAAACCCATTAGAGAGTACTTCAAGAATTTGGCTGTTTAGCCTAGTCTTTAATTATAAAACGTATAAAATAATTGAATCGGTTATTTTTAAAATCCCGTAAGTCACTCTCCTTTGCATTTTTCGCTTTTTGTCAGAAACTAGAAGATGGCAGATATGTGCATCGTCCCAAGTGTAAGTCCCGTAAATCAGATGAATGGTCGGGAGAACCCTGCGAACTTTTGGTTCGGTTTTGAAACTGTAAGTCATTGACTTTTAGGGTTTATATGACTCTATACATGTATATAGTGCATGTGACTGGGATATCACTGACAGAGAGATTGGTTAAAAGGGAAGTTCAAAATGGAAGTATACGTAAGTACTATCATAGAATCACACCTTCTTCTGTCATGCAACTTCTTCTGTCATATGAATCATTGATTGATTGATTTTGTCGTGTTTCTGGGCACGTCAACTGCTTTGGTCATTATTCCCGTTAGTGTAGTGCATGTTTTTCTCGGGAGATGGCGGTGATCTTCCCCCGCTGGATGGCGAGATCCGGCGCCAACCTACCGTCGGCTAGTAGGGTTTCTCCCTAACCAGAACTGTCCCACCAGCGGGGCACTGACTCAGCCGGGACACGCTCTAAGCTCGCGACCGGTCTCCCGGAATGAGGCAGTGTAGTGCATGTTAGTGTAAGTGTGTGTGTAAGGGGAGAGGATAGGACAAGGAAGAAGATGAACACATCGCGCGCGGTCCGTGGCCCGTTTGATAGGGTACTGCTCCGCCATTCGCCTGGTGTTGATCGGAGAAACCACAAAAAACTACCGATCAGAGCAGTCGGCCGCTTGAATTCTCCTCCAGGCAGCGACTGAATTCGACCTAGCTGAAAAGCTAGTGTCGAAAATCCTGCCGCCGTCAGGACTCGAACCTAGGACCTCCCGGTAAGAGGCGCTGCAGTGGCATCAGTGAGCTACCGCTCCCGGTCATATGCAACATGTCTGATGTACATTCACATTGTCATTTCACATAATATAGTAATAAATGTGTCAAATTACGAACTGAACCCGAAACGTTACATGATTAGGTAAAAAATACTGATTAGTTTTTGAAATCCCGTACGTCATAAACTTTTAAATAAGCCCCGCTTCAATTATACTAGTGATATAAGTTAATTACATGTCTCCATAGTGATGTTAATCAAGATTTATGCATCAAAAATTTTAAAATTAAGCATAGAAAAGTATTTAATTATTCAGTTTTTCCTGTTTTCCCACATCTTTGCAATTCGTGACTTGCGGAATTTTAACAGCAGCCGGTTCTGCGCTGTACGAACAGTTCCGCCGTCGCCTATCGCCGCGCGCTTTCCCTCCGCTTGCGGCACCGCAGCGCCATGCGGGCTGCTTGCCACCCCCCGCGGGGATTGACACATGTTGCCGAGCAAGTCAACTGCTATGGTCATTATTCCCGTTAGTGTAGTGGAAATTATAACCCACGGCGATTACTTCCTCGCTGGATGAATTTACGTCGTCCTACATGCCAGCTTGCCCTTTCAAATATATCCCCATGACCACCTCCCCAGCTCTAAGCTCCCGACTAGTCCCCGGCATGTGTGGTAGTATAACATATGTAAGTGCACATGTGTGTAAGGAGGGGAGTACAGAGATGAAGAAATGAGTGTGGGTGGTCTGAGGCCCGTTTGTTAAATATATAAATAAATAAATGTCTTTATTGGTGGTGAGGCTCTGGCCATTTAGCATACTCTTCCGCCTGACCACTTTCAAAATGTTTATTATAATAGAACCTAATATAAAGGAAGTCGTTCTATGAAAAATAGCTACATAATTTGGGTGAAGGGTTTTTAACATAGAAAACAGGAGTGAAAGCGGGAGAGGAAGAGTTGATAGAAAATGCACATTAACACAGCATTTATATGATTAAATTTATTAATTACAAGTTAGGGATGTATTAAAAATTAATCACAATTATATGAGGTTGACCACAACAAGATTTTACTCCAATTAGATAAATTACCTTTTTGTGACTCAGGAAGTTGAGTACAGAAGAGGATTGGAAAAAAAAATTTAAATCAGTGAAATGTTAATAAGTACTATTAATTGTTTGAAAGACGTTTTGAAGAAACTAAAAATGCGTTCTAATTTTTGAATTACCCCTAAAAAATCTTGAAAGGGGAAAATCTCGTCTGCATCCAAGCGGAAAAACATCAAGTCAAGAGTTCAAGCTTGGAGAGGAACTGAAAACATTGAAAGATAATTGTAAATGATGATACGTGTATTTCATAATAATAATAATAATAATAATAATAACAACAACAACAACAATAAAGTAAAGGTACCGCTTTGCTATTCAACTGGCCTTGATTAGAGAAATCACGGAAAACTACCGATCAGAGAAACCGACTTCGGGAATTCTTCTCCAGACAGCATCTGAATTTGACGTAGCTATCTAGTTCTTACCCGACAACCGCCACTGTCGGGTCTCGAACTCTAGGTCAGCGTCATTGCAGAGATTGTGTTAATGCTGGCATTGAGGAAACAGCCGGGGGCGGGGAGCTGGTTGGAGGGGCGGTGTGGGCCTGAGCGGGAAGGGGCAGAGCGAGGCCGGGCGGGGCCGCGGAGAATTTTCTGGCCGTTTCCGAAAACAAATGATTAGTTCTCCACCAGGAGACTGAGAAGCGCAGAATGCCACCTAATATGTCTCGATTGGTGCAGGGAAGTGTTCTCACTCTGAATGACGGAACCGCGCAACGGGGAGCGGTAGCTCAGTGCATCAACTGATGTCATTGCAGCGCCTCTGACCGGGAGGTCCTAGGTTCCCACTCCCCACGGCGGCAGGATTTTCGACACTAGCTTTACACATAGGTCGAATTCAGTCGCTGTCTGGAGGAGGATTCTAGCGGCCGGCTGCTCTGATCGGTAGTTTTCCGTGGTTTCTCTCATCAACACCTGGCGAATGCCGGAGCAGTACCCTACCAAACGGGCCACGAACCACGCGCGATTATCCCTTCCTCTTCCTTCTTCTATCCTCTCTCCCTTACACACACACACACACACACGCACGCACGCGCGCGCGCACTAACATGCCCTACACTACCATATATTCCTGTCGGGAGCTTAGCGCTTGTCCCGGCTGGGGCGGTGCCCCGCTGATGGGAGAGTCCTGGTTAGGGGGAAACCTCACTAGCCGACGTTAGGTCGGCGCCGGATCGCGCCATCCAGCGGGGAAAGATCACCGCCATCTCCCGAGATGAAACATGCACTACACTAACGGGACTAATGACCAAAGCAGTTGACGCGCCCGTAAACACGAAAAAACAAACAATCGGAATCGCACATCCGCTCTCATGCACACTCCCAGTTATTCAAATACTGTATAGGGATTCGTGTCCGATGTTTATATGGTATTTTCACCACGCTGTCAAATATTTCATTTCTAAAATAAATTTATTGATACAATTTGTAATGTATAATAATAGAAATCAGCAAAGCTTTATTGTAACGATTTCAAAGCTTTTTCAATTCATTATTTTTTTAATGTTTGAAATCGCAAAGTGTTGATCTCCAGCTGGCGAGTCAAGATTCGCACTTCGTGTGTGTGTTTGCACCGGCGGGCAGAGCAATGAATATTTACGCATTAAATACACACGGGCGGTACGAGTCCTTGTCAAGTGTTGTCGTGGGCAAACAGCTTGCGTAGTAAAATAACGTGTGTAAAAATATTACGTTTGCCAAAATACTAATATTACTCATTTACTTTCAGTTCAAAATGACAATTTTAAGGGAACATTCATGATTTAAGTTTAAAAAGACATCCGTGAGCATTGTGGGAACATAAAATCGAGTCTGGCTCAGTGGTTCATGCGAATGAGGAATATACGGAAATAGGAAATGGTAACCACTTCAAGTGACTTTTTAGGAGGGCAATTGAAAGTTCAAAAATTCTGTAAATACGATGATAAACATAAAAATATTTGTTGCACACTTAACTGTATTGTATTGGACTATGTCACGCTCCAACCTCAGTAAAATGAAAATATCTTACTTCGCAGTTGTCTCGCTATGCTAATCAGCCAATTAAAACTACAGTACAACCAATTCCTGTCATCAAGATAAAACAAATTGCGGCTGGTCAAATTGATGAGTAAATGGAGATTCACAATGATCTTCATTTGAGATGAACATTTTGTGCAATTTAGAACCGGCTCAATAAGATACAGCATCAGTCCTCGTATTTACTGGACTGTTCTCAGTTACTTTTTCCGGAGAAATCTGGCTGTGAACCTTAGATAGCACCTCCTACGCTAACGCTTTTATCCGCTCAGATGACAACAGACCGTTGATCATGTGTCCCTTTGCATTACGCGAGGAATCAAGATCTGTAACAACGTGTTAATCTTCAGCAAGATTTGTTTTATGGGATTTTTCTCATAAATTGCTCTTTCGCGCAAGATGTTGCCCAGATGTAACCACAAACGACAGTGCGTAGTCCAAGGAGCTTGGCACTTTGGCATTGAATATTTATCGATATTTGTGTCCCTAGTTTGATTTGATTTAATTTTTTCGTGTTTCCGGGGGCGTCAACTGCTTCGGTCATTAGTCCCGTTAGTGTAGTGCATGTTTCTTTTCGCGGGAGATGGCGGTGATCTTCCCCCTGCTGGATTACGAGATCCGGCACCGACCTCTCGTTGGCTAGTGGGATTTCCCCCTAACCAGGACTCTCCCAACAGCGGGGCTAGAATTCTCCTCCAGACAGCGACTGAATTCGATCTAGCTGAAACGCTAGTGTTGAAAATCCTACGGCCGTCAGGACTCGAACCTAGGACCTCCCGATCAGAGGCGCTGCAGTGACATCAGTTGATGCACTGAGCTACCGCTCCCGGTTTGTCCGTAGAGCTTTTATACAACCGACTGCCGTTTACCCTACATTAGTGCCGGTGACCAAATATTAGACAACAACGCACTTGCGCGCACTTCTGATCTGGGGTCACTAGAATGCGAGGCCCTCCGCGAGAACCAAGGGACAAACAACCATGCCTAACGTGGGACTCGAACCCGCAACACTTCGCATCAAAGCGCTGAGTCGGTACTCGGTCTTAGCCTCCTCATCCATCCAGCTCGACGAGTCTTTGTTAATAAAGTGGAGTAAATGCATGGCATGCGGATCAAGAAGTGCCTTTGAAGGATCAGAAATATCAAAAATTCAAACTTGGCAAAATTAAGCAATTTACTTAAAAAGGATCTGATAAAACATCGCCAAGCATTAAAATACGTTTAACCATTGTCCGAAGAATGGTACACGATGTCTCAGAACTCGTATGCACCGGTGTTCGACAGGTACATGAAATCTCCTTGTCTACGTCTGAACATAACACCCCGATCACCCATGTAGAAAGAGTTGCATACATATCAGGGGCAAATCCCACATGTGAAACTGCATTACATGAAAATTCCTTTGGGGTCGAAAATAAATTACGTGCGAGATTTGACGTATTTTGAATTCCCCATGTAACGCACTCGTAATGAACTTTTTAAACCTCCCGAAATAATTACGTAACTCTTCCGACAACACCCCCTTGTAAATGAAGTAGTGGAAATAAATTATAGCACAGTAAAAAATTGTTGGATTAATATTATTTGTGTTGTATTTTAAAATTTGTTATAAACAAAATGGGAATTACGTGGCGATTCTGACTGCGCATAACAATAAAATTAGGGGCAAGATTTGGGCGAAGGGAGAACGCAGAGATCAGAAACCGATCAGATCAGCCGGCCGTCGAGGATGGTGCATGGGCGAGAGCCCAACTGCGCTAATTTATTTATATTCTAAAATGCACTACATATCAGTTTTGAATATTTTCTTCGTAATCTTATAGATTGAATAAAAATTAATGAAAAGAATTCATTTATTGTAACAATTTTCATCTAATAACTCTAATTTAGCTATATTTTTAAAACTAATTCATTAGTTAATATTTTAATGTTTCAATATAAGACTTAAAAGAAATAATTTCAGAAAATGACGAAACCTGTGAAAAAATAAATATCAATGTTACGTAACGCTTAACTAATACCCCAAACCCCTATTAACGCAACGTAACGCTGTTTCAACACCTCTTCCCACATCTTTAGCGTTACGTAATTTAAGGATGGGCTCTTGGCCAAACGTGATTATTTTCGATCACCTCTACAAACCCAAAAAGTTTGCAACATTTAATCAGAGATTATTTTTTGATTTAATACTTGAATTTTGTGTGCAAAACCACAAGATATTAACGTAGAATTTCGTCTGTTAGTGTTTAATGGATTCATTATCAGCTTTCCATTTTTTTCTTCTCTGTTGTGTGAAAATGCACGTTCCTGTTGCTGCCTGTTCGAAGCGAAGTCTCGTAAGAAGAGCGATCGATCTTCCGACGCAGATTTCTCAAGTCCCTTTCAGGGCGCAAAATCCACGTGAAACCTTCTGCTGAGAGGTAGGCAAACCTTGTGTAGTGAGAATGTGTCCGTGGACGACGCGTTTAAGCCCAAGCAACCATCTCAACGCCTTCTATCCGCGCGATTTCCTGTTTCGGGGCGTCCAAGTACCATAAAGGATTCAAAGCCGCAGTCTCACAATCCAGTGCACCCATGATGTCGATCTGCATAAACGCGCGCTTTGGGTCGCGTATACACATCGCACAAGGCAGATCTCAGGTGGAAGAATCCTAAAATCATATGAATGAAGATAACTGTCTACCTGAAAAATAAAAGTCAAGAATTTTGTGTCTATTTTGTTTTCCGTGGTGCATTTGATTTATTTATGCTTTTAGAGAAAACATATTTTTTAAATCATATTTGTTCATTAACAATTGGCCAAAATGAGGTTTTTACTTCAGACATCATAACTCTAAAACAAATTATCAAAAGTCTATATAATTGATAACATTTTTTACATTATCACAATAGTATATTCTAGTGAATGAACTAGAATGGTAAAGTTATTTTGAGAAAGAAAGTCAAGATTTTATGATTTGTGAAAAGTATTGTTGTTAAATTTATTCTAGACATTTCAGTTCATAAAACTGAAAGTTTTAGTGACTATTCTCGCCCATTCACCAGAACAAATCATGAGTTACGTGTTGCAAAAATAATTGTATTATTACCTTTTATATTGTATTATTTAATATGTTTGACACACATGATTGTCCTGTAAAGTTCCAATTCGGGAAAATACATCTAAAATTCACTTACTAAGGGCGTAATAGTTGACACTCGCTTCAAATAGGCCGTCTCGGACCACGCAGACATGCCCTTTCACTTACCGGTGCGAAGTACTTGTATCATTGTATTTCGTGGCAAGTGCCTATGATTCTTCAGGGGATCAAAATAAGCCTGAATCCGATTTTTATCCCCCAGGGTTGTTAGTCCTCAATGAAAGACGGAAAGATGATGGTAATGAAAGGATGAATGGACGACACACACATACAGACATACCGAAACACACCCATCCCGAGACAGGTTCCGAACCTGCGATCCTTCCGTCCGAGATCGCCACGGCACTGCCTTATGATCTCGACTATCCGGACTGGCTTCTTATAATTATAATTATTATTATTACTATTATTAATAATAATAATAATAATAATAATAATAATAATAATTAATAATGCGTATAATCCATTTCTGATCACGCTACACGATTAACGTGTGTAGCTCCAGTGCTTGTCATCTGTTTCCCTTCAGTAGGATTAGGTTGTTACGCCTTGAAGTGTGAAGTATGAAGTGATACAATAATGAAGAGAGATGAAGGGACCATCACAAATACAACCATGCCTACTCAGGACTCGAACCTGCAGCCTCCTCGGCACATCCGCAACCGATGGGGTCGGCTTTGTTTTTGTTATTGCTATTATTATTATTATTATTATTATTATTATTATTATTCCTTTCAGGGATTAGGCATGAATGCCTGTTCCGTCTTCACTTGCACTTCAGCTCCATCTCTTCCTGGGCCTCCCGACATCTCTCCTACCCTTCGGTCGGTATTGCATCACTAAGCGTGGAATTCTTTCTTCACCCATTCTTCCAATGTGATGTCTCCATGATTCTCTGTATTCCTCTATCTTTTCATTTATATTATATATATATCCAGTTCTTTACGGATATCTTCGTTTCTTATGTGATCTTGTTTTCTGCAGCCTTTAACTTTCCTGAGAAGTCTCATTTCCGCTGCTTGGATTTTACTTTTATCTCTCTTTTTTGCTATCCACGATTCACTTCCATACATAAGTACTGGAACAGCCATTGTTTTATAAAATTTTATTTGTGTGTCTTTCCTTGTTTCGTTCTAAGTGTTCGGTTTATTATGCCACATAGTGATTGAAATTTATTGGTCTTATTCTCTATGTCTTTATCTCTGTCATAACTGATCTCGCAACCAAGATAATTGAAATTAGAAATCAGTTCGATTACTGTATTATTATTATTATTATTATTATTATTATTATTATTATTATTATTGTTGTTGTTGTTGTTGTTGTTATTATCATCATGATCGAGGAACTGCACTGTATCGCAGTTGCCGTGAAAAGAAGTCGTTTTGGTCTCTGTTAGGCATTCGCTGCCGTCCCCTGGGGGCGAGAGTCCGGACTCGACGACTTTTTCCAACTCGTCGACCTGTGCTTGTCTGACTGCGTGATTAATATCAGAAGCGTCTCCGTGCACGACCGAACCGCCGGCGCTGCATCTCCGAATACGAGAAGAATTATGACCCGTTGCATTGCGAGTGACGCGCGGGGAAATACAAACATTTTCGGAGTTTTCTTTTAAAGGTCGCGGTAACAAATGTTCCAGAGAAAAATGTAAACTTTCTGCTTTGTTTTCTCCTGTCACGACATTTAAATCTAACCCCTAGGGGTTACATTAAAAAACTAGTGAATTGGAAGAAGTTCGACCCGTATGTATTCAAAGTTGTCCGCTTACGTTGTTTTCTCTGGTACTTCCCTTGCAGGCATTAAACTTCGGTATCTGCATTCCAAATATCAGCGCTCACCGTAATTATTCTGCATCACAATTGAGTAATAAATATAGTAACTGAAATTTATAGAGATCTTCTGTTTTCGCGTAATAATAAAGCAAAGTACAACACGCCTCTTTTTCTTTTTAGTAAATCAAAAATAAAAATAATAGTCGTTATTTTAGTCGTCGAACTCCGACGAGATACGTCGGAGCCGGATCTCGTAATCCATCGGGGAAAGATCACCACCTCCTGCGATAAAACATGTACTATGCTTACGGGACTAATGACAGCAGTAAACGCTTCCGGAATCACTAACCAGTCAATCGTTCTCATAAATGAGAAGATAAAACAGTAAGTATTGGGTAAGCGATGGAACCCGTTTCGCGATGCAACCAATACACATTCCTTTGGAAGAAGTCGATAACAACTTCCGACATCGATATTATTTCGTGTTTGTTTTTCTTCCAGAAAAGTAAGATAAAGAAGTCTTTCATAGGGCAATTAATTAATCTTCTTCTTTAGGTCTTTTAATAACGAAATACCCATAATGTAGATGGAACTTGGTCTTTTATATCTCTGAATGGCTGGAAATGCATGTTATTTAAATAAAGTATTGCTGGTGACAGTCCAATCGCGCGAAGACAAAATTTAAACTTCTGAAAGTGGCGTTGTATAGAGTATATTTTCACAACAAGCGCAACGGTAAAAGTGTACCGAATTAGAAATGAAGCCACATGAGAATCTTCGAATTGTGAGAAAGTGTTAGGTTATTCTAGTAATGTCAATTATGGGAATTAAAGAAAATTAAGACATTTATGTCTTTTTATAAGTTATAATATTATGTATTGTTTATCACTTTCCCAACAGGGTTATAGAGTCATTAATTTTATATGTTTATACACAATGTTCTGCTTCTTAGTTTGTTACAAGTGCAATGAAACACATTATTGTCTTTTTACTAACAAAATTTTAGTATAGCCTTTTCCCAGTTAATTCTTAACTTTGAATTGCAATTATATGCATCTAAAACCTGTTTGTAGTGCAGTAACATTTGATATCTGATGATTACTGTACTACAATTCCTAAGTACGACCCGTAACGCAACGCATAAATGAACCAGCATCACCGAGTTCCATTCTCAGCAGGATCATTTGCAATCTGTCAAGGTAAGAGCAAATATACTGCACAATTTTTTAATGTGCCCAGGATACTCTTTCATGGCTTTCAACATTATTCCATCATAATTCGCCTTAACACTCACATTCATTCGTGTAATTATGTGCTTCTTAAATTGTTAGGTTGACTTGTCCAGCCATCTTGGTTTAATCTCCCCAGAATAATCCTTTGGGTTTATATTTTCATATGCCATTGAAGTCGACCGTGCGGTTGCTAGATAGAAAGGGTAGATGATGAATGAATTCGAACTATAGTGTTTCGAGTTATCGTAACTTTTACTAGCCCTGCAGCCGAGGGTCATTCAATTGGCTCTTATGGCCCGACTTGACAACTTCTAAAGTCCCATAACCGCCATCCACCTGATTCACCAGCACTGCCACCAGCGAAGAGGCCGCCCAGTCTGGCGGCGCGACGGGGAATTAAATATTAGTTGCGTTTCGTAAAAGCCCTTTCATGGAAAGTTGCGGAGTGAACTCAATTTCGGTCAAAGTTAAACAATTTCGAATGGCACTCCCCATCAAGAGCCGATCCTTGCGATATAGCCCTCATCATTAAGCGCCCGCCGTCTCAAAGCGAACCAGCGCTGCCAACTTTCGCTAGGTTAGGACGCCGGTGGCGTAATCAGCGTAAACTGCTTTGCAAGTGGATCGGAATTGTTGCGCGACGATTTTAAATGCATCCGATCTGTTTGAAAATGGCTGCAGATAAGAAGAGGCTTGCAATGACAATTGAAATCATCACAATTACTATTATTATTATTATTATTATTATTATTATTATTATTGGTTGATTGATTTTTTCGTGTTTCCGGGCGCGTCAACTGCTTTGGTCATAGTCCCGTTATTGTAATGCATGTTTTTTCTCGGGAGATGGCGGTGAACTTCCCCCGCTGTATGGCGAGATCCGGCGCCGTCCTACCGTCGGCTAGTGGGGTTTCCCCTAACCAGGACTCTCCCACCAGAGGGGCACCGCCCCAGTCGGGACAAGCTCTAGCTCCCGACCGGCCTTCCGGAATGTGTGGTAGTGTGGTGCATGTTAGTGTGTGTGTAAGAGGAGAGGATAGGACAAGGAAGAGGAAGGACAGATCGCGCGCGGTCCGTGACCCGTTTGGTAGGGTACTGCACCGGCATTCGCCTGGTGCTGATTGGAGAAACCACGGAAAACTACCGATCAGAGCAGCCGGCCGCTAGAATCCCCCTCCTAACAGCGACTGAATTCGACCTAGCTGAGAAGCTAGTGTCGAAAATCCCGCCGCCGTCAGGACTCGGACCTAGGACCTGCCGGAAGAGGCGCTGCAGAGATATCAGTCGATGCACTGAGCTACCGCTTCCAGTATTATTATTATTATTATTATTATTATTATTATTATTATTATTATTATTATTATTATTATTATTAGAGTTACTGAGATTTGTAAATTTCTATCTTAGAGACCAATACGTGGCACTGATAAGAGCTTATCGTTGCTCTAATTAGAATTCAAGAGGATAATTGGTTCCAGATGACTTAGATATACAGGAAGTCGAATTTCATCTCTTATCTAGAGGATAGTTCTAATTTTTAAATTTATTTCTTCCCGTTCGACTTTCGTCTTTCGGGGATTTTGACGGGTACAATGTTAGTTCAACAGTACAACAGGATAGTTCTAGCTTCCGGATTGGTAGTTCCCGAAATTGCTCAGGCGAGTGTCGGAGTATTACCCTAACAAACGGTCCATAGGCAGTCCGCGCTTTTTCGTTCCTTCCCCGTGTCCCCTCCTGTCCTCTTACTTGCATGAACTACACTTCCTCACATATGAGGAGACGAAGACGGAACCTTAGAACTTCTTCCAGCTGGGCCGGTACCCCGCTGGTGGAAACACCGAGAAACGGGGAAACCCCCGTATACCGACATGCAGGTCGATGTGATCTCACGGTCTAGCGAGGGAAGAACATCGCTACCGCCCAAGATGACACATGCACTACGCTTAAGGGACGAATGCAACCGTCCGTTCACTCGCATGAAACCACTAAATATTCAACGGCGGCAGGATTTTCGACACTAGCTTTTCAGCTAGGTCGAATTCAGTCGCTGTCTGGAGAAGAATTCTAGCGACCGGCTGCTCTGATCGGTAGTTTTCCGTGGTTTCTCCGATCAACACCAGGCGAATGCCGGAGCAGTACCCTACCAAACGGGCCACGGGCCGCGCGCGATCTGTCCTTCCTCATCCTTGTCCTATCCTCTCCCCTTACACTCACTTACTCTAACATGCACTACACTACCACATATTCCGGGAGACCAGTCGGGAGCTTGGAGCTTGTCCCTGCTGGGGCGTTGCCCCGCAGGTGGGAGAGTCCTGGTTAGGGGGAAACCCCACTAGCTGACGGTAGGTCGGCGCCGGATCTCGCCATCCAGCGGGGCAAGATCACCGCCATCTCCCGAGAAAAAAACATGCACTACACTAACGGGACTAATGACCGAAGCAGTTGACGTGCCTAGAAACACAAAAAATCAATCAATCAACGAAATATTCAATAATGTTCGCCTTCCCTTGGCGGAGGCCGACTGCGCCTCGGCCAACAGAGCCGGCGGCGGCGGCGCCGGGGCGGAGCCGAGAGGCGCGGGCGATCGAAGGCGGATGGGGAATCGATGCTTTGGCCGGCGGCGCGGCGCGCACCTGCCGAATCGCCTCGCCCCCCCGCGGCCTCGGAGCTGCCTTAGCGGTGCGGCGTGGTCCCGAAGACAGCGCAGCAGTAGCTTAATAGTTAATGCGTTATTTTATGTTACGAGACTCGGTCCATCAGACCCGCTCTTCCGTTTGACCACGCAAAACGTTCCTTTCACCACCTAGCGGAGAAAGGAGGTATTGTCTTGGACGACGAAAGAGGTGATTTGAATTTAGAACAAAGGCTTCTTCTTTTAGGCTTGAGGATCTTTTACATGCAGTAAATCTACTACATGGGACAGCCGGGTTTACTTCCCCTCCGCAGGAAGATCTACGAAAGCCGTGGTGGGTAGGACGAAGCCGGCCGGGGCGGGCGGGAGGCTAAGGCGCGGAGGGGCGGTGGGGAAGGGAGGACGCGGACGCGGCGCCGCGGGCGGCTGCAGCGATGGCTTCAAACAAGGAAGCGCCTCATCCGCCGCTTTAATTATAATTCCACAATTGGAGGCCGAACTCGCTCCATCCGCCCCAGCGGCTCGACCCGGCGGCCTAAGTCGCTTCGCCCCACCCCTCCCCTCCCTCGCAGCCCAAGCTTCCTCCTCAATCCTCCTCGTACTACTCCTCCACTACGTTCCTCTCCCTCTCCGAATAACTTTCTTCCTGTCTGGATCCCCTTTTTCACTTTCGCACCTCTCACTTCTATTTTTCTTCCTTCTCCAAAGCATGGTACTCCTCCATTTATTAATTGTTTTTCTCCTTTTTCTTCTCCACCTCATTCAACCGTGCCACATTTTTCTCATATACCAAAGGTCTTTTCTTACTCCCTCTCCTTATTCTTGACTCACCATCTCCTCTTTGCTGCTTTGTTTTATCTTCCTTCTCCACCTATTCTTCGGAGGGGAAATAAAGCTGGCTGTCCCATGTTAGTAGATTTACTGCATGTAAAAATTCCTCAATCCTAAATGAAGCCTCTTGAGCTAAATTCAAATTGCCTGTTCTGTCGCCTGGCACACCTTCTTTCTCCTCAGGTGAAGGAGCTGCACGAAATATGCGTGGTCAGACGGTTGAGCAGGCCTCATGGCCTGAGTCTCACCACGTAAAATAAAGTATCCATTCATTCATTCTTCTGTCACATACTTTTCTCCCTGTTCCTCTTCCTTCGTCGCACGCGATCCCCGCGCCGTCAAGACGTGCGACAGGAGAGGCTGCGAGGTGCAGAACCACGAAGCGGCGGAGGCCGGCTAGCGAAGGCCCTGGCAGAGGCGGAGGCCGACCTCGGAGAGCATGCGAGGATTCATTGATGGATTTTTTCGTGTTTCCGTGCGTCAACTGCTTCGGTCATTAGTCCTGTTGGTGTGGTGCATGTTTTTTCTCGAGATGGCGAGATCTTCCCGCTGATGGCGAGATCCGGCGCCGACCTACCGTCGGCCAGTGGGTATCCCCAACCAGACTCTCTCACAGCGGGCACTGCCAGCCGACAAGTTCTAAGCTCCTGACCGGTCTCCCCGGAATATGTGGTAGTGTAGCAGCGTTAATGTTGCGTGAGAGGATAGAACAAGGAAGAGGAACGACAGATCGCGCGCGGTCCGTGGCCCGTTTGGTAGGGTAATGCTCCGGCATTCGCCTGGTGTTGATCAGAGAAAACTACGGAAAACTACCGATCACAGCAGCTAGTGTCGAAAATCCTGCCGCCGTGGGGAGTGGGAACCTAGGACCTCCCGGTCAGAGGCGCTGCAGTGACATCAGTTGATGCACTGAGCTACCGCTCGTGGTAGCATGCGAGGAAAAGACGTCCGTCCACGCGGAGTGAAACAGGGCATCAACTGACGTCATTGCAGTTCCCCGGACTCGGATGTCCTGGGGTTCGAGTCCCGACGATGGCAGGAATTTTGACACTTGCCAGATGAGGAGAGGGGGAGTAAGAAGAGCACTTTGGTATATGAGAAAGAGTCTGGCACGGTTGAAGGAGTTGAAGATCAAACACGAGAAAAACAGTGAATAAATGGAGGAGTACCATGTCTTTGAGAAGAAGAAAAATGGGCGATTCGCGGACGTGTTTCTGGCTTCGCGAAACAGGTCATTTTTACATCGTGAGGGCGGAACACAGTCGGGGTCGTCTTATTGATCCTTGTTCCCGGGCGTGTCAACCACTGAACATGTTATATCCTGGATTTGGCGATGGTCTGCTGTGCTAGGAAGTGACAAGGCGACAGGCTTCACGGCGGCTTACTGTTCCTTCCCGGGTATACCCCCGATCGGAACTCCGCCCAAGCCGGATCAAGCTCTAAGCACCCGGAGGGCGTGCACCATGAATGTGGGTGTGGGAGTGAGTGTGGGTATAACTGCGTATGTATGTGTAGGTGGTTGGATTTGTGTATGTGGGGTGGTGGGTATGTGGGGGGGGGAGAGAGAGAGAGAGTCGATATGGGTGTGAGGGTATTTAAGAGTAGAGTTGAGGTTAAGAATGAGAAAGTGTAGTGTCCAGCTTCGGCATTCGTCTCATATTGATTGGAGAAAACACGAAAAACAACCGATCAATGGAGCCGGCCGCTAGAATTCTCCTCCATACAGCGGCTGAATTCGATGTGCTGTCGCAAATCCGTCCCCGTCATGTCTTGCACTCAAGACCTCCCAGCCGGGGACCTTGCGGCTCTCCTTCAGCGTTCGCAGAACAAGACGGAACGCTCACCGGCTGCCGCAGAGGCTGAGAGGGCGCCAGAGGAGCAGCATTGCGCGCTGAGAGGACAAATCTGCCAAAGGAGTTTGGGGGCGGGGCGCAAAGAGGGGGGACCGCATTGGGGCAACGCGCGAGCGGAGCGGGCGAGGCGGGGCGGAGGGGCAGGCGGTGTGGAGTGGGCGGGAGGGCAGGGGCCGATCGGGCGGGCGGGCGGGCTGGCGTGAGGCGCCGGTCAGACGGCCGCAGAGCTCCTTCCAGCGCCTCGAGGCGGGAAATTGGAAGCTGCTCCGATCTATCGCGAAAATCCGCCCGTTGTCCAGACGCCGCCTCCGCCCGCTAGCCCCCGGCTGCCCCCGCCCCCGCGCGCCTCGCGTCCATTCCGCCTCGAGCGCTAACGCCGCCAACACCTCCCCCGCCTCAGCCCCCCCGCTGCGCCTCCCTCGCGTCTTGCCAGGCGACGCATTGAAAACGTTTTCCAGGTGGGATGTTAGAAACTTGAAAGGAAAACAAGTGAACAATACTGTCGAAAACAGCCGTAATATGGTTCTAAATAGCGTAAATTAAGTAACTGGGGATTGACGAATAATGCACATTTCGGACTCTCACTGTTTCTGTATGTGGCCGCTGTATGTTACCGTGAAAGTAGTGTCGATTCTCAACTATCTGTCACTGTGTTAGTTTCTCCCATATTTACAAACCTAACGTTTTCTTTTCCAAATCGTATTATTTCTGACTCCTTCATTTGGACATTTTGAAGTGTGTAAATCATAAAAACCACTCCTAGAAATGTATTACGGCTACGCCTGTGCCAAGAATGAGCACTTAGAAAGCAGAAGACTTCCAACTCTATAAGAGGAGATATCTCCCAACACCTCACCTTCCCCCACTTCACACCCTGCCTCCTCGTGCCCCGTTCCGGCCACCCTCGAATCGTTACTCGCTAACCACTATATCCATCTCTTGGCGCGCACACACACTCACACACACACACACACACACACACACTGCCACGCGCACAGTTGTAGAGTTTCTCCCACTCCTCGCCCTGCCCCTCCCATCTACCATCTTCCCCCCCACCTAACACCCCTCCCCGCCACGCCCACTCCGCGTGGCGCATCGCAGTCGCCGCCTCGTGGGCGTTCACCCCGGCCTCAGTCACGGGAGATTGATTTTTACGCCGGGTAATTGAGTTCCCTCCACGCCCCGCCCCCCTCCGCGCGCTCGCGCCCCGCGGCCGAAAGCAGCCGCTGCTAATTTGTCGGGATTCCGCCCGTGATAAGCAGCTGTTATCGCTGCGTCGGGAAGGAGCTGGCGGCGCCATCTTCCTTCGGAAGCCTGCCCGTCTCTCCGCACCCCAGCCGCTGCCGCCCCTCGCGCCTCGCGACGCAAACTGCGATCAACGGAAATAAATACGAAATCGCTTTACGCTACAAACAAATTTTTAATGAAGTGATTAATATGATGTATGTCGTTATGAATCCTTCGCGCTTTCAAAGATCGGATGGCTTTATATTCGAGTCCCGGAAGTAGCGGACTTTCGAATGTTTATTTCTGGGCGCGTCAACTGCTGTGTCATTAGTCCCATTAGTATCGTGGCAAGAGTCTCGGGAGATTGCTGTCTTCTCCCTCTGTAACATAACAGCAGGTACCAGCAGGTACCAAGGCTAAGGCTTGCATTTCTTTATCTTATATATACTCGTATGTTTCTGGGTACGCCGTGGTTGCGACGACTGATGAGCCTATCGGCATAATCGCGGTTCAAGATAATGCAAATAAACCTAAATACTCTTGCAGCAACAATTAGTAGTAGTAATAGTTGCAACATACCGATGAAGATTGCTTTTGTATGTGTATAGTACAATCGTTCATTTATCGAATGTAAGTATTGACATTCTTATTTCTGTAGATATAACCTAGAGTACTCATGCACTTGGTATGGTACCACATCATATCTACTAATCACTAGTAGTCGAAAATCCTGCCGCCGGTCAGAGGCGCTGCAGTGACATCAGTTGATGCACTGAGCTACCGCTCCCGGTTTGTAAAAAGTTTCAATGTTTTATTATCACTTTTATTTGTTACATAGGTTCAATATTTCAATACG